>JAVXUP010000230.1:0-625185 GCA_033070095.1 Escallonia herrerae | reverse complement strand
CTCTGCTCCACCTCACTCTAAAGGAGTAAATGATTAGGACTCACGACAATTGTTACACGTCGCACAACAGCATATCAAATTATGCCCGCTCCTCAGGTTATCAATGGTAAAAATACCAATGCATGCAGCAATCTTCAAAAGATTACCCTAAAAGATGCAAAACTCCTTCATATACACCACCTCCGAGGGAAAGAGGCAGCCGTGTTGCCACATAGTATAGCGTTGAGCCGTTGAAGGTTTCGACCAAACTATGCCCCTTCTACTAGGATCACTAAAGAGCCTTGTTTGCCCGAGGATCACTTCTCAAGAAAATTAATAGGTAATGCTCTCAAGTTCCTTGTCTTGGGACGATTGTCCCAGTTATGGATTCGATACTTAACTTACTTCCATACCCCTCCATATCTGTAAGAACACACACGCTAACCTAGTTAGTACCTAGTTAGTACCTACTTATAAATTGTCATCCCATCCTATATTCCACAAGCCATCCCTGATGTTGGACATATAACATGGATATAACTTTTCCATATCTTCAACAGTTCCTGTGCAATGATAAACCTTTCTTGTACCTCTTGGACCACAGCCGTAATGCTTTCTGTGGTCAACCCGCCACACTAACTAAAAACAAGACCATTCAATCACAGTTTTCCTAAAACTTCGGTCTCAATGTTTTGTAAACCTCTTTATAGTAGATTATACATGTGCAGCTTACCCAACCCAAGTAAAGTTTAATAGGATGCTAGTTCATATGTGCAGGTTTGTATTCAACTTAACCAAATTAGTAACTACTTATAAATTGTCATCCCATCCTATATTCTACGAGCCATCCCTAAAGTATTGAGAAATCATGTTGGACATATCTTCAACGGTTCTGTGCAATGATTAACTTTTCTTACTGTAGACACCAAAAAAATTATTTTTACTAACCAATAGTAAATAATTTAGTATCTAGTCAATTATTCAACGCCGTGAAAAATACCGGTCAAGATGCGGACTTGGGGCCAAACAAAAGAATGGGCTCGAACCAAAGTTAAATTTGAAGAACCAGTCCAGATAAAATTATGCAGTCCAACCAATGGTCTTGTTACAGAAAAAGTCAAATTTAACTAAAATTATTTCAAAATTAAATGGAGACAAATATTCATTTAATTGGTAAGATCAGATGATTAAGGGGACAAAAATCTCCTTGATTACAAAGTCAAACTCAAATTATGGATTTTTTCAAATTTAAACTTACCATCTTGCCTATAAATAGAGGGCTTGAGATAGAGAAGAAAGGACAGACACAGAGTCTCTACGATCAAAGCTTAAGCTCCGCCGAAACGTTTTCGTCTCCCAATTGTGCTTCATTTGAAGAACAATACGCACTAACGTAGTGCAGTTCTTCAATCGAGTACTTTCAAGTTACGAATATTGATTTCTCTTTCGCCTCAAATTGAAGAGAAATTCGCCTTCAACATCAGTGATTCTACAAGTCAAGGATCAACATACTTGTTCGGGATAAAGCTTTAAAGCCCTCGAGCAAGTACTGCTTCGACGATCTTTCAAGCGTGAAGATTGAAGAAGTCAAAATTCACATTCCAAGATCAAGCTATTTCAGCCCTTGGATCGTGACTAAATCGGAGATCGAATCAGAGGATTTTACATTCGTTTTATGTGAAAATCACAGAATGGTGTAACCTATAATTTTAAATTTGATAAATTGAATTTTGTGCAATTATTTCTTGTCTTACAGTTTAGACACGAAATTTGTGTGTACACTTACCCTCTGACCACAGCCATAAAAGCTTTCTGTGGTCAACCCACCACACTAACTAAGAACAGGACTATTCAATCACAGTTTTCCTAAAACTTTGGTCTCAATGTTTTGTAAACCTCTTTATGATAAATTATACATATGCAGCTTACCCAACCCAAGTAAAGTTTAATAGGATGTTAGTTCATTCTGGGGCGGAAGTAAAGCATATTAGTTCACAAGCACCCTACTTGACTTCTTTCGTGTTTATATTCATATAACAAAAAATTTATTTTAAACGTCATCGTCACAGTGTGCATAAAGTTAAAAGATAGTGATATTTAACGTGATACAGCTTGAAAGTTCTCGTACATTTGGCACTATAATGATCACCAAAAAGATTCTAAGGATATAGAAGATTATAAAATTTGTATCCATAAATAAGAAAAATTACCATCACGCGCAGTCTGAGTTATCTTTCAAGTACGATTTCAATTCCACAAAGCATATTTTCTCCAAAGACACGGTTCCAAGGGCACTAGAGTCCAGAGGAGGCAACACTGTGGAAAGAAGTTGGTACACTAATAGCTGCATTTTTATGCAACTTGACACATTATAATTTTCTCTTTCTTAAAACAATGACAAGGAAAAATGAAACACAACTCAATATTTTCAAGAGGTTCACCTGCGTAAAGTATGGTGATGTGATGTCAACAGTGGTGCCAGAGGGGAAGCAGCCCATTTAAATGCCTAGATTGAACAGCTTCAGTTTGCATGGAGGATGACATTGGCTGCTACAAACACACGAGGAGAGAGCCTGCAGCCATTAACTTAGAATTGAATCACAATGATGAGCAAAAGAAGTGTCAAAAAGACTATCTCTCTCTCTCAAGACCAAAAAACAACCCTTCAAAGAAATCTCTGCCGCCACCCCCTTCGTCCTTCAGCTTCCATGGCTGCTGTGAGGATGGAAGGGGAGGTCCTCCCCATACTCCTCTTTCTTTTCTTCCTCTCTATGGCGTCCTCTCCTCATGTTCCCTTGACAATCCATTTTTGCCGACTCGCGCCACTCGTCACCGCCTTTTTCCACCATCCGATCACCACTCCGCCCATAGATCGGAACTCCTTCGGCCTCAAGATTTCTCCTTCCTTCTGATATCCTCATATCTGAGAATTTTTTTTCTCAAATCCGTCATCTTTGTCGGATCTTTGATCCGGTTGGTTTGGTTAGAAATATCCTACGTAAATCAGAAATGAAGAATTTTTGGCTTGAAGATGTCGGATTTGCGAGTCAGAGGATGCACACTCCCTTCGAGTTGCAAATCGCTTTGATCCAGCCTTAGGAGGACCCCTTTTAGCTTTTGGAGCTCTGATGAAAGCTGCGGCGGTACTGTAAACCGCCACCAAAGGCGGTCCATGGTTCTTGCCCCTATTTCAGTGAGAACTAGGGATCTGAAGCAATTATTTGCATCTTCTCGCGTCTGGCTACTCTTTAATTTAGTAATCCCAAGTACGGGTAGCCCTGATGTTTACTTTGCTTGACTCTAAAGCTATGTCAGCCAATTTACAAGACCATTTGTTTGGATGCGATGTCTTAACTGTTCTAGGGATACTCGTTCAGGTATCACCTTAGGTTGTAACGAGTAATGTTGTATAATGAAATTTTTTTTAAAAAAAATAGTATTGAATCACAAAAGTATCTTCTATATGCTTGACATGAATTCAATCACTAAAAACAAATTAGATGACAAAAGAAGGATAATCTCAAGAGTAATTAGCTCATTATCTTACTTATTTTCACATTTTTAGAGTTCCATCAAAATTGAAAGGACGGAGGAGGGCTCAGTAATCTTGCTTCAACAAGTGCATGATAAATAAGAATAAAGCTAATAAAGAAAAGATATATTAGAAGAATCAGTGAGGGTTGGATCTACTTTTGTATTCAACCCTGAAGATTTCACTAGCTCACCAACTCAAGGCCGCACACACGCACGCACGCACATATGTCTATGGGGATGATCCAGCTCTAACGCTAGAAAAAAACCAATTTTTCTGGCTTATCTCCAGCCGTCCGTGTCACGCCGCGGACTGCTGGGATCATCTTAACTCTTTTAAATAGCTGTCTCTATCTTATCATAATAATAATATCTTTTTATTTTTCAACAGTTATTTCCATCTGTTTAAAAAACACATGCCGTAGATCTATCCTCTGACTTTTGAGTCTTTGCTTTTTGTCAAAGTACGAGAACACCCACGTTGAGGACCATACTATATCGTCATAGAGTAGGGCTGTTTTTGGTATTAAATCAAAGTATTGCATGGAGTAATTGTAATTCATTACGTTTCTGACAACATCTATTGACTTTGACTGTAGTCATGTCGCTTAAAAGCTCGATCGTTAACCTTTTAAAGTGTCTATGTAACGTGGTTTCAAAGGACATAAATCTAAGATATAATTGTGGTTAGTATTGTAATATAATGGAGAATATCGAAGGATTCTCAACAGATTGGACATTCAAAAACAGTACCTGTTTAACTACACTTGACCATGGATAACTTTTAGAAAGAATGCTCTTTTAAATTTAGATTTCAAACCTGCAAGAATATCACCCACAACTCATAACCTCTGACATTTCTAGGGCCTATTTACGAACTCAAAAAGTTCATATGGTATCAACATCACTTAAGATATGTGGAGATCGATCAACATAGCCACCAACCAATCATTCATACATATAGTGAGACAGAAAGATACTACCCCAAGCTTCAGCCGATTTCAGCAAATTAGGCTGTCTCTAATCTTCCCTTTTTCATTTGAATTTCTTATGTCTTAGGTCAGCTGGATTCGAGTATCATACTCAAATTTTTGGGCTTTTACCCACGATCAAGAATATCACCTAACAAACCCATTAATTATCGAGAAGAGGGGTATCTTACCTGATAGAAGAGAAAGATTTAGAAGAGAGAGAAAATGGGAATAGAGGCTGTCGGCGAAGGAAAGAGGGTCTACAGATGGTGGTGGTTGTCACGGTCGAAGGTGCTGCTTGGATACGGCGACGATCTACAGATCTGTTGGGTACAACGCCAAAGATGGTGATGGTTGTAGCGTTCAGATCTATTAGGTACGACGTTGGAGAGGTGATGGTTATCACATTCAGATCTGTCGGGTACGGTGCGTTGGCGCCGGTGATGGTGAGGTGGTGACGATCGAAGTGGTGATATGCAGATTTACTGATTTAGGGTAATTTTATTTTATTTATATAGTGACCCATTTAGACCCAACCCACCAAGACCTTTGTTTGTGTCAGCAACCCAAATCTGACCCGCTGGTCGAGTCACCCATCCGATGGGTTGGCTTGGGTTGACCCGCAGAAGCCAAAAATAAGTGGGTTGGGTTGCATGGTTTGGTTCATATTTTGCCAGCCTAGTCCATAGTGATTAAAGGCGCGGGCGCACCTAAGGCGCAAAAGGTCCTTGGAGCTTAGGCGCAAGGCGCAGGTGTGCGCCTTTTCGAAACAAGGCGCAATATTAAAAATATAAAAATAAAAATGTATTAAATAAAAAAATTAAGTACAAAAAATTTAGAACATGACAATTAACAACATTACAGAAAGTTTCAAATACTAACATTCTAATTTAACAAGCTTCCAACAAAAAAATAAACTCTGCTTTTAAAAATTAGATCGATCTCAATGGGAATGGACATAATATAGGAAATAAAAATTCAAATCTTTTCTCACTATTGAACTTTGGCCTTATGAACAATATAAAGTGAAGCTAACAAATCAGTTAGGTCTCCTAATTTAGCTATGTGTACTTTGTCTTCAACAGCTTTCACAAAAATGTTAACGTCGTTGGTGAGCAATTAGCGATAAAAGGTGTTTTATTGCTAACAAATTAGTTAGGTTTTATATTTTAGTCTTAAAAAAAGTGTTTTGACTTGGTAAAAACAAAAAAGGTAAAATACTAAAAGAGAAATCAACGGTCCATGTGAAGACAAGAAGCCAAATCGAACGGTTACACATCGTGCACCTAGCTTTGCGCCTCTCGCCCCGCTATGCGCCTAGCTCATGAGCTCCTGGGCGCACAAGGCGCGCGCCTTATTGAAGGCGCTGTGCCTAGGCCTAGGCGAGGCGCGCTTTGTGCGCCTAGCTGCTCCTTGCGCCTAGGTGCGCCTTTAATAACACTGCCCTAGTCATGTGTTTCACTCTTCGTATTTCTCGAAAAGGCACGGCCAATATCTATTGTTGGCATTATTAATTTTTAATTTTTGTTTTTCTTTGGCCGAAATTGTATGTCTAAAGCTTTTTTAACCACACCAAGAAAAGTTTGTCTTTTAACTGTTTTTGCTTTTTTACTTATGATCCCGCCTATTTTCAATATTGGAAAATTTTTTACTCATGTTTTGGAGCATAAAGAAATAGCTACAAACACTTCATAAAAATAAGTCATTGTTAGTATTAGATATTTTTGTAACTTACTTAGACACTAGAAAGTGTTATTAAGGATTTTCGTTAAAGATATTAGCAGAGGTTTCACAAATTATATTTTGTGACTATGAATTATCCATCAATACGTCAAGAGGTTCATAGAGCACTATAAGACTAACAAGTAACAACAAACACCATCAGATTTTTTTGTTTCTCTTTTGGTTGTCAGCTCAGAAGCAAGCTCACGTGATATATATTAATTTGTCACTTCCTGTTTAAGTGATGTATAGAAAATGCCATAATCTAACATTCAAATAATGAAGCATATAAATTGTCTGATAAAGTCTCTTAACATTGTACTAATAATCCTAAATTTCCAACACACGAGATTAGGTGGTCAAAAAAGGGGATAAACCGCCCCTTTGTGTAGCCAAAGCCTCGTAATTTTCTTATAAGAAGATTAGAAGATGCCACATTCAAACCTTGATGGATTTTGTTTAACTTGTTTAAAGTTTTGCTCATAAGTTTTTGCTTGTTTTGCTTATACATTTTTGCTATAATTCAATTTCGTCCTTGAGTATGATGCATACATTCATTCAATAAAGACCGAGTTAGTCCATCCCAAAACATAAAATGTACATGTGAGAGGGGATGGCATGTATTGCTCAATATTTTTTGAGAGGATTAAAAATTCCCAATGGGATTAGATCATGACTTATTCCTAATTCAGTTGAAACTAGTGTTAATATTGCAATTAGATTCTTAGGCATGTTTTTAAATAAATTAATGTTCGAGCTCCAATGTTTACGATTTGAGCTCTACTTTCATCGAAATAAGAATTTCGATCAAATCACACATTGCAGTATACTAGGCCAAAAAGGCTTCTGCTTCCTCGATAAATGTTTTGATCGATTAAGATTATATGAAATCGGATTGGACTGGTTACTGGTAAGTCAACCAGTAGCCACCATTGCCAAGTTGATTATATATCCAGGGTAATGTTTCTATTTCAAGATACCCATTTTGGATGATTTGCTAAGGGTTGCTCAACATGTCAAACCAATCTCTTTCAGAGCGAAAATGTTTTTAAGGATCCAAGATTACGCTTTGCCGCCGCCTTGTATGTGTGTGTTTGCGTGTGAAGGCAGTGGGTTTGTATAAGTATGTGTTGGGGGGCGTGTGTGTGTGTGTGTGGGTTGGGGGGGGGGGACGTGGTGTGTGTGTTTGTGGGTGTGTATGTGTTTGTGTGCATGTGTGTGAGAATAGTGTGTGTGGTGGTGGGTGGTCAGCAGTGGAAGTGGCTAGCAAGATAGGAGTGATTGACGGGGTGGAAGTTAGAGAGGAGAAAGAGAGAGTTAGAAGAATGGCATTGAGCAAAAATATTGTAAGATTATAGGGTTAGTTATGTCATTTTATGCAATTTATAATAGATTCATTTCAGGTGCCTAATTTCCTTAACTGTCGGAGTTTAGTACTTAAATTTGAAGTGGCGGGAGGAAAATCGCACACCACGTATAGTATAAAGAGTCATTAGCTATTTATCCCTTATTTTAATAACAACGTGTTAGGACTAATTTTGAAATAAATGCAAACTTATTAGCACATTATATTCAATAGTCAGAAAATCCCTATTGGTATTCAAGAAATATCGGACTGCAAATTTTCTAAATCAAAAGAGAAAGAAAGATAAAAAAGGATTTTACGTAGAGAACTTGATTTCCTTGGAGTAATGATTTACGGATTGACTATTCACTTTTGATTTAGTAATTAATAATAATAATAATAATAATAGGTTGAGCACTTGAGCTAAAATATGGTAAGAAAATAGAGATACTTATGTCATTTCATGCAATTTATAACAGTTCGTCTGAGGTGCCTAATTTTTTAACTATAAATGGTTTATGCTTAAAGTTAAAGTAGAGGGAAGAATAATCGCAGAACACGTATAGTATAGAGGATCATTAGCTATTTACCCCTTGTTTTAGAAGTAGCGTGTTAGGCCAAATTTTTAAATAACTGCAAACTGTATCAACAAATTGCTTTCAAAAGACCAAAAATAACCCTGTCAATACTTTAAGAAACATCGGGTTGCAAATTTTCTAAATCAACTAGGAAAGAAATATAGAAAGGATTTATCTAGAGAACCTGATTTTCTTGGACTAATGATTTACAGATCGAATATCCACTTTTGATTTAGTAGCCTCTCAACTTTTTCAAGCTTTACAACTCAGCTGCAGTTGCCCTTGCCATGTAAAGGGGGAAATGCACAGATGAGATATCAAAAAATATCCACTCTTTGTAATATTTTTCATGATTGTTGTGCAGACGGGCACAAACCATTAAATGCATTGACGATAATTGACTGAAACAAACCTGAGAATTCTTCGCAAGTTCAAGACCAAAATTGAAGGATGGGGGGCTTAGAGGACTTCTTGATCCTAGTCCGCAACCTATAGCGCAACTCCATCTGTCCTTCCAACCATCACCATGTAGACCAGCATAAACGAAGGCAACATGAATACAATTTGTACCAATAAGTGGCAGTATATACTAACCCGATCATGTTGTGTAAGTCGATACATCATACTTTCATTTAGTGATTCTGTCTAGCTTATAAATGTTTTGCAGCATATCTTGTTGAACAGAAGGCATTTTGTATTAAATACATGCAAGTTAAAAAGTTCCCCACAACCCCCGAGCCAGCAAACGGGCATTCACCACAAAGGCTTATTATATGCTCCACTAAAAGTTAATTCTCTTCAACAACTAAACTCTCGCTTACGATTATTGGAGAATAGTATGCTATTTTGGTAAGGTACCCACGCATAAGTTAAAGTTCTCAGGGCTCTCAAAACCGTGGGCCGTACTTAGTGACACGGAATCAACTGTCGAGGCAATCCCAAAATTATTTGTTATTACAAAAAATGTAGACAGGAGCAAGTATCTTAAACCGTAGCTTATAGCTTTGACCTTTTGCTTATTGAGCATCTTAAACACATATAATAGGGCATGAGTTACTTCACGCAGATCGATCGTTACCTCCATTTTTCATGCCATCAAAGGCGTATGCGATACTTCGGATGCATAGTAAATATGATTCTTACTATCTCCGTATCTCAACAAGTTTACACGTGTTATCTTTTTCTACAAGGGTTTTCTTTTTTATTTGTAAACTTACACTTGCATCTCATGTCACTGCTATTACTGATGCTCAAATGCGTATGTGATACTTCATACACACAGTAGATATGCTTTCTACTATCTCCGAACCTCAAGGAGCTTACACATATTATCTTTCGTACAAAAATATTCTTTGTTATTTTTGTAATTAAACTTGTGTTTCATGTCACTGCTTTTACGTATTTACTCGTTGTCTTTCACAGCCATCTTCCATTAAAGGTAAATAATAATAATAAAGGAATCTAATCAATTTTTCTTTCTCTTTTTAAATTTCCAAATTTTTATTTGTCCAAGCATATTCATCTAAAACTCACTAAAGACATTCATTTCTTATCATCACCAAAGAAAATGAAAAACATTTAATTTCCTTTTTTGTTTTAATTCATCTGTAAATGAAATAAGCTTGTCATTTATGGATTCATTTGCACCTTGCAACAAAGGCCAACACAAATTTCACACCATAACTTAAGCAGTTGTTACTCCACTGTAAGTCAGTCACCCCAGCATCCAATAAACCACCTCGACCGCTGAAGCAACCACCAAAAACAATTTTTTTCAAGTTTGCAAAGGTGGCTCCTGCTGGCAGATATTGCTGAGCCATATCTCAAACCCATAACAGCATAATCTTCAGAAGATCACATTCTCCATCACAAGTAAGCTTGTGCTTGTCAAACATAAAGCCGCAAATAGGTGTACATGCATTAAATTCCAGGATTAAAAGCAAACCTTTTCTTCGAAATAAGTTCTATTTGTTAGAATTTATATCATTCATCTTGACCTCATAATCAAGATCATTAGAATCTTACAATAACATAAACATAAGAACGATAAGGTTACGAACTCACCAGAATCGAAGGAAGTCATAGATTACCAAGAGTTTTATTCTGATGATGAAAGAACGCCAAGATGCGGAAGCGAACACGTACCCTTTGATATTGATCTTCACTACTCTTCTCTATTCTCGATGATGGAATAGAGTGATGTATTTTTTTCTTTAGTCTAAGAGGCAAAGAGTGGCCAAAACATAATCATACCCTAGCCTCCAAGAAGAAAAGATATTTATATAGAGAGAGTAGTGGGATCAACCCTAAAGTCTGCCAAATCTCAACCGTCCATCAAAGTTAAGAGATTAGGGTCTACAAGCCTTTTATACACAATAAATCATTAGTGTATTGGATGCTAAATCAAATAGGCCTATAATGTTATTTAGCTTAATTTAATTAATTAATGTCCAAGTCAAATAATAAGTCAACATTAGTATGACCCGTTAGGCCACTTAATTGGATTGGACCGATCAAATCCAACATTCTCCCACTTGGCCAAGGGTTATAATAATGTCAATGTCTTAAGTTTTGACATAACGAAATTGAACAAAACATCCCGTAAGTTAGGCCAAATATAACAAACATACTATAATGAATCGAAGATAGTATATGTGTCTCTCAACGCCACAACACCGTTCTCCGGTTACAATCTCAGAACTTTTGCCAAATATGACAGTCAACAGCTTAATAGACATGAACTGCATCGTTCCATAATAAATAACAATATGAACGAGTTCATGTGATCCTTACATGAGTGTTTGTTTCAGAATACCTCAAATGTGCACTTTTAACGAGAAATAACAAACCATAATCATAATATCCAGAATCCAAAACATAGGTGATCACAAAAATAAATGTCTCAAATAAAAAAAAAACCATTATCTAAGGAAAAGGCTATCGACCAAACCCATGCTAGCAACATGTTCTCGAAAGAGAGTGGGTGGTAAGCCTTTCGTCATGGGATCCGCCAACATAGCGATCGTACTGATATGCTGAATAGACACTATTCGATTCTGAATTCTTTCCCTCACAACAAGATACTTAATCTCAATATGCTTCGTTCCACCACTTGATTTGTTGTTCTTGGAAAAGAAAACAGCAGCCTGATTGTCACATAATATCTTCAGTGGTCTCGAAATGGTGTCAACCACTTTAAGTCCCATAATGAAGTTCTTTAACCATACACCATGACACGAAGCCTCAAAACATGCCACAAACTCTGCCTCCATGGTGGGAGAAGCCACTAATGACTGCTTAGCACTCTTCCATGAAACAGCCCCTTCTGCGAGCATGAAGACATAACCTGATGTGGATTTCAGGGTATCTACACACCCTACATAATCGGAATCAGAATAACCAATAACCCCAAGGTTATCTGACTTCCTATAAGTAAGCATGAAATCCTTGGTACCCTGTAAGTAGCGCATGAATTTCTTGGCTGCTTTCCAATGACCCATTCCTGGGTTTATTTGGTAACGTCCAAGCATGCCAACAACATATGCTATATCTGGGCGAGTACAGACTTGAGCATACATAAGACTCCCTACTGCAGATGCATAGGGAATACGCTCCATTTCGTCTTGCTCCAGTTGGTTCCTAGGGCATTGTAGCAAACTAAATTTGTCACCCTTAACAACAGGAGCAACAGTGGGAGCACAGTTATGCATATTGAACCTTTTCAGAACCTTCTCAATATAGGCTCTTTGGGACAATCCCAATATCCCACGAGACCTATCTCGGTGAATCTCAATGCCTATAACTTAAGAGGCCTCTCCAAGATCTTTCATATCAAAATTCTTAGACAGAAAGTTTTTGGTCTCATGCAACATATGCATATCACTACTAGCAAGTAAGATATCATCTACATACAAAACTAGAATGATAAACTTACTCCCACTGATCTTTAGGTATATACATTGGTCCACTGCATTTTCTTTAAAGCCAAATTTACTAATCACATCATGAAACTTAAGATACCATTGTCTAGAGGCTTGCTTTAATCCGTATATGGATTTCTTCAACAGACATTTCATATGTTCCTTGCCTTCAACCATAAACCCTTCTGGTTGAGTCATATAGACATTTTCATGCAAGTCACCATTAAGAAATGCAGTCTTTACATCCATTTGATGTAGCTCTAAATCATACTGAGCCACTAAAGCCATGACTATTCGAAAGGAATCTTTTTTCGACACAGGAGAAAATGTTTCATTATAATCTATCCCTTCCTTTTGAGTGAAACCTTTAGCGACGAGTCTAGCCTTGTATCTTTCGACATTACCTTTAGGATCTAGCTTAGTTTTATAGACCCATTTACAGCCTACAGCTTTGGCTTCTTCAGGCAAGTCAACAAGGTCCCAAACTTCATTTATTTTCATTGACTCTAACTCATCTTTCATGGCCTTAAGCCATTGAGTTGAGTGATCACTCATAATTGCTTCTCTAAAGGATGTGGGATCATTTCCTATGCCTAGATTATAGTCAGCCTCATCTAGGTACACAATATAGTCATCAGAGATGGCTGTCCGTCTCTCTCTTCCTGACCTTCGAAGAGGTTGCTCATTAGCAGGAATTAGAGCAGGATCCATAATAGGGGGCACATCATTAGGTACTACCTCGGGTGCATCATTATTTTCTCTATGAGGTAATGGCGCACCAACCTTTTGGATAACAGGAATAGAAACATGATCCTGAATTTCCTCAAGGTTTATTATTCTTGGTGTACAACTCCCACTATATTCAGCATCTTCAAAAAATACTGCATGCCTAGTTTCAACAATTCTAGTGGTATGTGATGGACAGTAAAATCTGAAACCCTTCGACCTTTCAGGGTAACCTATAAAATGACAACTTATGGTCTTGGGATCGAGTTTCTTAGTATGCGGATTGTAGACTTTTGCTTCAGCTAAACAGCCCCACACATGAAAATATTATAAACTTGGTTTCCTCTGTGCCCACAATTCAAAAGGTGTTTTAGGCACAGACTTACTGGGAACCCTGTTAAGAATATGCACAGCTGTTTTAAGTGCTTCAACCCACAAAAACTCTGGTAGAGTGCTTTGGCATATCATACTTCGTACCATATCCATGAGGGTACGATTTCGCCGTTCAGCTACACCATTCTGCTGGGGTGTACCTGGCATTGTATACTGAGCAACGATGCCACATTCTTCCAAATATAGGGCAAAAGGACTAGGGTTACGACCCGTTTCAGAGAATTTTTCATAATATTCTCCGCCTCTGTCAGATCTTACAACTTTAATCTTTAGGTCGAGTTGATTTTCAACTTCGGCTTTGTAAGTCTTAAACATGGCAAGTGAGTCAGATTTCTCATGAATGAGGTAAACATATCCATAACGAGAATAGTCATCAATAAAGGTGATAAAGTATCTATGACCACCAATACCCGGTGTAGGGAAAGGTCCACAAATGTCAGTGTGGATAAGCTTTAAAAGTCCCGTACTTCGAGTGGCACCACGTTTATTGCCTTTTACAAATTTTCCTTTAATACATTCAATACATGTGTCAAAATCTGAGTAATCTAAAGAATGAAGAATTCCATCCTCAACGAGGCGTTCCATTCTGCCTCGTGATATGTGACCAAGACGTTCATGCCACAATTTAGAAGAATTTTCATTCTCTTTTTCTCTTACCACAAGTTTTAGCAACTACATCACTCACATTCATTGTTTTCAAGGATTCAGTAAAAGAAGCATTCAAAAGTAATTTGTAGAGGTTTCCCTCCAACAAACCAGAACCAATAACTCTAGAGTAAAGGAAAAGAGAGAAGCCTTTATTCTCAAACTTAAACGAATATCCATAAGCGTCAAGTCTAGAAACAGAAATAAGATTTCTAGTCATACTGGGAACATAAATAGTATCAACTAAATCCAAATTGAAGCCACTCTCCAAAACTAAACGGAGAGTTCCTACAGCTTCAACTTGAGCTTTCTCTCCATTTCCTACTAGAACATTACGGTCCCCTTTGTTTAACTTCTTCACGGAAAGGAATCCCTGCAATGAATTCGTTATGTGCACAGTTGCACCCGTGTCAACCCACCATGTATTTAAAGGAACATCAATTGTAAAAGACTCATAACAAACGCAAATAGATAAATTACCTTTCTTTTCCAACCATTCTCTGAATTTATGACATTCTTTCCTCTTATGTCCTTTATCCTTACAAAAGTGACACCTGGGACCAGAAGAACCCTTGGTACCAGAAGAGCTTGTCTTGTCAGTCTTGGTTACAGAAGCACTCTTGTTCCCTTGCACATTACCTTTGCCAAATTTCTTTCCTTTTCCTTTTCCTTTAGATGGACCAGTAATGGCAACGTGAGCACTATCAGGTTGTTCAGACTTTAGCCTCTCTTCTTCTTGGACACACATGGAAATCAACTCGCTCATCTTCCACTTTTCTTTCTGCGTGTTATAGTTGATCTTAAAAGGACCAAACTGCGCAGGAAGGGAAGTCATAATAAAGTGCACGAGAAAACCTTCAGAGATTTCCATGTCCAAACCTTTTAGTTGAGAAGCCATATCATTCATCCGTAAAATATGCTCACGAACACCGTTGGATCCACTATACTTGAGCGTAACCATTTTAGTGATGAGAGTAGTAGCATGTGCCTTGGAAGAACCCTGAAACTGTTCTTCAATATGAGCAAGGTACAGCTTAGCATTATTCGAGTCAGGAATGGCTCCTCGAATAGCAGTCGTAATGGAGCCTTTCATAATCATCAGGGATATGCGGTTGGAACGCTCCCACTTTTCATAAGCTGCCTTTTGCTCAGTAGAGCTTTCAGCCGTAAGGGCAGCAGGCGCGTCAACCCGTAAAGCATAATCCAAATCCATAACTCCAAGGATTATGCTAATCTGCTCTTTCCATTTTCTAAAATTGGTGTCGCTCAATGATTCAATAGAGGAAAGATAGCCAGTAATTGCAGCAGGACTATACGCTAAATAATAACAATAATCATGCACGTTAGTACCGAAAATCCACATGATGAAAATAGTTAGTTCATCATTTAACATAATAAAATAAATTGAGGGATAAACAATTTATTTATATGGAAAAGGTAAATACACAAAGCCTATTCCAAAGGAAAAATTAACATATCACTTATAACCTTCCGTTGGGCCGGTTATTAACATAAAAATGTTTTTCCATCCTTATTAATTTTGGAAATCATTAAAAGCAACATGAGTACAAATTATATCACCGTTGGGCAGAAAATAATTTGACCCATGCAACTTATTATTTCCTTTCTTTTCGCTTAAAAATTAAAATATAATCTTCCGTTAGGCCGATTAATGTTTTAATTAATAAGCGTAACGTGATGTGGTTTATCATTATCTCAACTTATAAAAAGACAATAAACTTCCGTTGGGCCGCTTACTGCCAAAATAAGTAAGAACCATTAATTATTTCAAGTTCATTATCATAGTCTAAACATGCCAAATGAAGCATAATGTTTTAGCACAATCTCGTAATTTTAGACTAATTCTTGAAATTATAATAATAATGGCACGTTATATTCATCAGTATCCCAATAATATAAGTCAATATTACAATACATATGTTATCCATAATAACATATCAAATAAACAATTCAATAGGAATGTAGCGTTAAACGACTATGTAAATTTTATTTTACAAGGCCCAATTAAAATACACAAGTCCTTTTGAAAATCCATAATGGCCAAATAGGCCCAATCATATAAACTACAGGCCCAAATTTACATGACCAATAAAAATCTAATTACTGGCCTAAAGGCTTAGCCCGCAAACCATTTAATAGGCCATTTACGGCCCAATTTTGCTTTGTGGACAGCAGGCCCTTAACAGGCCTTTCATGGCCCAATAAATTCGGCCCACCTAACAAAAACCTTAGCCACAAGGGCCAATGGCTTCAGGCCACAAAACAGGTTTAACTAAGGTCTGGCCTTTCGGCCCAGTTTTGCAAGGTTGAATAACAGGTCACCATTCCCTTTGCTGGGCCAAACCATAAAAACAGAACGAACAGCCCAATGGCCAACCAACAGGCCACATTTTTCTAGCCCAAAAAGTTATATCCAGACTGCAAAATATGGGTCAATGCCACAGGCCCAAATTCATAACCTAATAATTTGGTAACACACCCTCTAGCGCAGACCTTCGGCGCAGACCCTTTTTTTTTTTTTTAACACTTTAACGTGAAACATATAATTCATCAAATACTCCAATAATCTTAAGGAAAAGTTCTATGTTTATGCAATTGATTAACGCGGCTCTGATACCACATGTTAGAATTTATATCATTCATCTTGACCCCATAATCAAGATCATTAGAATCTTATAAGGGTTAATTACTCACGGCACCCCTGAGTTTATCCAAATTACACACGGACCCCCTATCTTTGAAAATTACACTCCGCTCCATTTCTTTGACGGTGTTAACGGTGGGACACAAAAAGACATTTTTACCCTTGTATATTAACTACACAGTATCGTCTTGGATTTTGGAGGGACTGAGATGTCTGGCTCTTCACTTTTGGCTACAGACATCAAGTCACAAAAAAAAAATGTTGCAGTCAGGCACCAATCTATAGCCATCGTCGGTTGACTTTTTGTAGGAAAAAGGGGGAGTGTAGATCGCCATCGCCGATAGGCAAATTTTGTTCTGATCGGAGGGGGAGAGAGAGAGATATGAAGCAATGGGGACCGGTAATCCTTGTTATTTCCTTGATTCATGGAATGAATCCCAAAGTTTTCCGATTGACCAGTGAATTGTTCGGTGATGACACTGGCCGGAATCGGCCATCGGGGACCGGATACCCTGCCGACAGTAGTGATTCCATGGCTGTTTTGGAGGTTGTGGCGGGCGGTGCTTCCAATGGAGGGCGACGGTGTCCGGCATGCGGCTTTGGGTTCACCGGTGATGAAGCCGTGCGGTGTTCAGTGTCGCAATGGTGCGCGGGGGTGTTGGGCGATACTTCCGGTAAGGGGCGTGGTCGGAGAATGAGGGGTGGTTGACCACGAGATGGCATCGAAGATGGCGCCGATGATAAATCCTGCGCGGTGGTGGCTGTGGCGCTGTGGTCGCCGCTGTTGTGTCGTGGTGTACACTGTCGGCGACGCCAGAGTCCATCGCCAAAGAAGAAGCCGGCAGAGGAGAAGAAGCCCACCATCGCCGAGAAGGCCCCCACCGAGAAGAAGCCCAAGGCCAGCAAGAAGCTCCCCAAGGAGGCCGGCTCTGCGCTGCCGGAGACAAAAAGAAGTCCGTCGAGACCTACAAGATCTACATCTTCAAGGTCTTGAAGCAGGTCCACCGAGAAGGGATCTCAAGCAAGGCCATGGGGATAATGAACAGCTTCATCAACGACGTCTTCGAGAAGCTGGCCCAGGAGTCTTCCAGGTTTGCCAGGTACAACAAGAAGCCCACCATCACCTTCCGCGAGATCCAGACCGCTGTCAGGCTTGTGCTTCATGGTGAATTGGCCAAGCACGCCATTTCTGAGGGGACCAAGGCGGTGACGGAGTCACTTCTTTCACGCCCAGGTGAGTAAAGGACAAAGGGAGGGTATTTTGGGTATGAAAATTGCATAAAGTGATGTGTCAGGGAATCTTTTTACGGAGTTGGGCCTGCCGTTAAATTTGTGTAGTTGTGTGTAATGTGGGTACAAACCTCAGGGGGACGAAGTGTAATTTTTAAAGATAGCGGTAGTAGAGTGTAATTACGTAAAACCTCAAGGGTGTTTAGTGTAATTTACCCATCTTACAATAACATAAATATAGAATGATAAGGTTATGAACTCACCAGAATCGAAGGAAGCCATAGATTACCAAGAGTTTTATTTCGATGATGAAAGAACGCCTAGATGCGGAAGCGAACACGTACCCTTTGATATTGATCTTCACTACTCTTCTCAGCAAGAAAGAAGATGAATCAAGTTCAAGCAATGCTTGAACTTCTCTGTCGTGATCGTCTTTGTGAGCATATCAACTGCGTAGGTCCTTGGCCCCATCTGCCACTCAAAGTAGCATAGCGTCAATCCCTCGTCCAGCTGTAACACTGTAACGACCCGGTCCACGGCCCCACCACAGGGCATTGCCTCCCTCAAAAGGGCTAGCCAAGTAGGTACTTATGAGTTCCTTGGCAAGATCTTATAAGGGTCATCTCATACTACTCCACATCCGATGTGGGATATTACAATCTCCCCTCCTTATACCTTAGCGTCCTCGCTAAGGCTCAATCACACATAGCCCAGAATCTTCCTCTCTAGCCAATGTGGGATATCCCGGGCTCACCCTTCGTTGCCCCAACCATCCTCTTGATGTGGGATATACCCGGGCTTGCCTTCGTTTCCCCAACCATCGGCAACCCGACTGGATAGCCCAGCCTGAGTTTTCGAGAGTCGGCTCTGATACCATCTGTAACGACCCGGTCCACGGCCCCACCACAGGGCATTGCCTCCCTCAAAAGGGCTAGCCAAGTCGGTACTTATGAGTTCCTTGGCAAGATCTTATAAGGGTCATCTCATACTACTCCACATCCGATGTGGGATATTACAAACACAGTAATCCCCTTACGTGCGTTGGCCCCCATCCTTGGACACCAACGGGATCATCCACTCCAGTTGGCCTTCTTTACCTACTATCATCATCATCACCATGCAATATGGATTGAGCGCAGTGCTCGACTTCTTCATGAAGTCCATCCCAAGCACCACCCCAAACTCATCCATGTTCGATGATGTTGAAGTCCTTCTTCCCTGTCCATCTGCAGATCCTTAAATCAACGTTCTTGATGACTCCCTTGTGCGGGCAATACCTCCAGCAATGCGGACCTGCACCATAGAAGCATCCTCCTCTAGGGCCTCCATGAGCCTTGTAGTCACGAGAGTCACCCTGCTTGCGACTTCCTCCATGCTTCTTCTCCCCTTTGTGATGGCAGCGACGTCCCTCGTCCTCATTTCGCTCATCATCGGTTGCCTTGGGCGAGCCACTCTTTGACCTACCGTCTCCCCTACCTTTAGCACGCTCGTGCCTTGGAGATCTCAGCCTCTCACATTGCTTGAAGTCTCCTAACCTCTCGACAATCATCATGGCAGAAGCCAAGTCGTGAGGTTCCCTTCGTTGCAACTCTGTGGCAACCCAATACTGCAACCCCTCAAAGAAGAAGCATAGTCGCTGCCTCTCGGACATCTCTGGTATTTTGAGCATCAAAGCCGAGTACTCCTTAACATACTCGGGGATTCTCCCTTCTGCCTCAGCCGTCGAAGGTTTATCATCAACGCTATCCAGATATAACTGCCTTTGTAGTTCACGCTTGAACTTCTCCCACGTTTTGACATCGCACCCATCCGTGTAGCGATGCCTCCACCATGAGGCAGCTGTATCCGTAAGGTACATGACTGCCATATGCACCTTCTTCTCCTCGTTGTCAATGTCAAGGGCTTCAAAGTACCGCTTTAAGTGCCAAAAGAAGTTATCCACCTGCCTTGCCTCTCTCGCTCCAGCGTACGATCTCAGCTCTGGCATTTTCTTTCTCCTTGGCTGCACCGCGATACACCCCTGCCTCGTAGCTCTTGTAAGTTTATTCTTATAAGCACCTAGTTCTTCTTGGAGCTCCAAGACTTGTCCCTTGACGTCCTTGTGCCGTTGCACCTCCTCCTTCATGAAATGGGTGACCCTTTCTTCAACCAAGTCATCTAGCTCCTCTACAAACACATCGACTTTCCACTGTACAGCCAATCGACTGTCCACCTCCAAGTCATCTAATCTATTGAAGATTAGCTCCACCTGACTTGCTACAGTCCGCTGCAAGTGCTCTCCAAGTGCCTCGAGCTCGCTCCTCATGCAGGCATCCCCTGTTGCACTGCTCAAATCCTTTATCGTGCTCTGTCATATGCCAAAATTCGTCTTCCCGTCAAATTTTCACAGGCATACTTCATGGTCGTGTTGTTCTACATATTTATCCTCTCAAATAGATTTCAATTTTGCCCAAAAAATATACCTGAAAGCTCTGATACCACTTGTTACGAAATCGCTCTGATACCACTTGTTACAAAATCGCTCTAGATTGATATGTATAAAACATGATAACCAAATAAGAAAACACAAGAAATATGAGAGAACTTAAATCCACGATGCACAATTCAAATTTACAACGCTTCCTTCTTTGGGAAGGCCAAGATAGAAGAGTCCTTCTCTGAGTTGGAAAGAAAGAAGAGACCTTCTTTGGGTAGGCCAAGAGAGAAGAGTCCTTCTTTGAGTAGGCCAAGATAGAAGAGTCCTTCTTTGAACAGGCAAGAGAGAAGAGTCCTTCTTTGAGTAGGCCAAGAGAGAAGAGTCCTTCTTTGGCCTTCCCAAAGAAGAGTGTCCTTCTCTGAGTAAGAAAACAATTGAGAGATACACGTGAGGGAGCGTTGTAAATCTGACTTGTGCATCGTGGATTTGAGTTCTCTCATATTTCTTGTGTTTTCTTATTTGGTTATCGTGTTTTATACATATCTATCTAGAGCGATTTCGTAACAAAACTAATTAAGCAAAATCCTCTTAAATGTGTACCTGTTTTCGACGCCTCCAATCTTCGACGCCTTCCTTGGCCATAGTAGCCCCAACAACCACCAACAACGGAGCAAGAACACTAACGGCCGTGTAAGGCGCCAACGGACTGAACGAGACGCAAGCCCCAACAAGGAAATACAAATTTGCAACCCTCCTAAACTGTACAGCCTCTGGATTGTCCGGATCACGAAAACGAGTACAGCTTGCTGAAATGTATCCCCTTTCCCGTATCACCCCGCATTTTTCGTTACTTTAACTGGGAAAATCGGAGGCAAAGTGCAATACTAGACACTATTCACAATGCCGCTCTCCGACTCCGTGGAGAGGTGTTACGAAAAGCTGAAACCCTACAAGTCATGGAACTTTATGGAATTCCTAACTTGGATATGAAGGTGCTGAGAGAGAGAGAGAGAGAGAGAGATCTCTTGCTTGCACCATTAGTTCAGACTTCACACCACACACATTGTGAGGCGAAGATTAACGACATCTTTAAGTGGACAAATCGATCCAAATAGGTTAAGTTGAACCGTTTAAACCGACCAAACCCATAATATTTAGCTTCGTTCAGTTCACAAATTTTCAAATCGAGGGATAATGGTTCGATTTGTGGTTTGACCTCCAAACCCGAACCGTGCTCTAGTTCACACCACACACGTTGTGAGGTGTAAACACACACAGAGAAGTTCCTGTAGTCACGATGTTTGTCCAGATGGAGACGGAGAGAGAGTGATGGGAGATGAAAGTGTAGATGGTAGCTTGCTGAGCTACTTATCCTTGCCGGGTTCGATAAGCAAAGGGGATGAAAAGAGCAAAAGCGAAGCAGGTGATTGCAGCTGTAGAGCTTTTCAGACAAAGACCAAGGAAGGGCGTGGGGCTTTCCCTTCGCGGTGTTTCTTGTCATAAAGTGTGTCTTTTAGCTAACGTATGAAGCAGATGTCGGCGTAGCAGCCGTACACGTGGCGGTTGCATCCTCTATGGGTAGAAGTATAGAATAAGTTGTACCAACGTCCACGCACTGATGATTTGATGTAATGTTAAGAGTTTTTCTCCTGCATGTTGACGCGCACTAAAGCCCCTAATAATGACGTACAAAATATCTGATGCTTCGACATTAAGGGTTTTGATTTTTAAAAATATTAGTCTGACGTCATGTGATATAACGGTCTTGAATGGTTCAGAATTATCAGGCTCAGAAATTACGAGTAAAGTCAAGTTATATATTTTTGTCACTAAAAGATTAAAAATATTTTTTATATTTATTAATAAACAAAAGAGTATGAATTTGATCAAAATAAGTGAATTTAACTGCAACTCAAAATAAGTATTTAACCATTAAATTTTTATCTGGGGTTGAAAGTTGAGCACAATGAATCACGATGAAATACTTGAACTAAATCGACCGATCTTTTATTGTGCTAATCTTTGAATGTCGGTCACCGTCGTGAAGATGATCTATAAATAAGTAAGTGATCAGCACTTCAAAACAAAAAATGATAAAAAAAATGTGAAATTGATGTGAACTACTCACAATAATTACGCAGAATAGCTTCCGTGGAAAATAACGTTTTGGACTAAACGTGCTCACATCACATGGTCCAATTCCAAACTCTCTACCCCACAATATTGTGGGGTAGAGAGTTTGGAATTGGACCATGTGATGTGAGCCTGTTATATTTATATGAAGAGGAGCTGTGCCACGTGACGGGCGGGTCCGTCTACCTGAGATGTAATATGGGGGCGACGCCAAGTGAGTTATGCCAATCTTTCTAGATCATCTATACTATAACAATTTTAATAATAAAAAATTATCATTAAAGTATTTTGTCATTTTTGTTAAAAATTAAAGTAACAATTTTTCGTAACTGAAATAATTTTACAATATTTTTCAGTAAAAGTACTGTTACAACAGATGATCCTGAGGTGACCATGAGATGTGTACTTAACTATGATTTTAATCTTAACAACTACGGATAATTAGTACACTTCGCCGAGAACATTGCTTAATTACCCGATTACATTTGTTTTTACGATGTTGTCAAGGAAATGAATTAGCAAATCGATTAGCAAATGCAAGTAACCCCTCACGAGAAATTCCTCGCTGCACAAGTGACCTAATCTAGCTTGTTTTCCGGTTTGAAGCCCCTTTTATGACCAAAACATGCATCGAATACAGAGATGGGTTACGAATTTAAAAAGATCCCCACCGAGCCCACATCCACGTTTTTCAATTCATCTAGAACTTTTCATCTCGGCCGGCAATTTTCTGAAGCTTTGACGGAATTGGGCGCGGGACTATTTCCGGAACTTTGACCGATCAATTCGCAGAGATAACTAGAGATATATTGAATCATCTCGTGGCTGGGGCAATGCCATTTATTGGAGCCTTGAAGGATGGTTCGACCTTGGTAGCTGTTGTGGTGCCGCGTGCCGGCGGTTGTTTTCCCTGTTGCTTTCGTCACATTGGCAGCTTTAAGGTATGCCTCTTTCTTGTTCCAGTTTTTGGTGTTAAAGGGTAATTTTGGCAGTTCACGACACTTTATATTAGAAATATTTTTTTTAAAGAAAGGAATTTGTTTTGGAAGATACCCAAAAGAATTAGAACAAGAATTCAACGGAGAGAAGCAGCGTCCTAATAAGCTTAGGTATACTAGTAGGTTAGGATTTGTGGTATATAAATATGTGTTGAGGTAAAGATGAGAAAACTAAGCGAGAATTAAAAAAAAAAGGGAGGCAGCCGCCAGCCACATAGTGGCGTGAGATATTACAGAGTGTGTTTGCCGAGGGGGATTGTGCGGCAGAGAGTGCAGCCGTCTGAATCGTGTGGTGAGGTAGTCTGAATTGTGTAGCTGGGAGAGTTTCTTGGTTATTGAGTTACATGACACTTCGCCTTTGGTAGCAAGTAGTGTTATTTGTTATTTTGGGGTCCTATATCTTCTGTAAAGAGGTAATCCAATTTTTAGTGTTACAGCCGTAGGTTAGCTCATAACTGGATAGAGTAAGCAAAAATTCGTAATCAGAAACACTCATGGCTAGAGAAGGAGAAGTTAGTCATGGTTTCCCTTCTCCAGGACCGTACCCGTGGCTTATGTATTTTCGTGAGAATTATTATGAAGATCCGATTTTTTGTACCATGCCGCCATCATCATCAAAGCATGGCGAGACTCGCAGAATACCACGTTTGCACGGAAAAGCAGTTGAAATGGTTTGTTATGGGTGGCTTGTTTTATGCAGCAGCAGCAGCAGCGATGGAACCGAATTTGATTTTTCCATCCTGAATCCTATCACTTCCGAGTCTATTGATCTACCTCCATTAAAAGTTAGGAAAAATCTGCGCCAGAGGCATTGCGTGCTGTCATCGCCTCCTGGGAATCGTGAGTCTGCACTCCTGATATTCAGGACAAAGAAAGATTCTGAAAATAAACCTCATTCGATCCAATTTTGTAGTTTACTTCACAAAAAATGGAAAAAGACGTGGTATGGTGAGAAATTCAAGGACTATGACGACGTTGAACGCTATGAATTTCTTTTTAGCGCAGTTAACGTTAGCGGCAAGTTATATGCAATCACTGACCTGAGCAAAAAGCTAGTAATGATTGATGTAGTACTTGATCCTAGAGAAGAAGATAGCATCGAGCTTGTGATAAGATCGCTAGGGTCCCAGTTACCCAACCTCAATTGGCCTTTCTCGGGTATCCATTCTACTTACTTAGTAGAATCTTGTGGGGACCTTTTTGTCATTTATGTTTTCTTTGAAGGCTGGGATACTAAAACCATAATTGCTGTCGTTATTGTTAGACTGAATTTCTCGACTATGATCTGGGAACAAGTGGAAAGCATAAGTGATCGGGTATTCTTTTTGGACGAGGATGAATCAGCACCATCGGTTTCCTGCCCTGCACTAGGCAGAAAAGATGGGAATTATATACACCTCATGCGCTTTGATGATACAAACTTGTACTCCTACAACGTTGAAGATAAAACCATCTCCATGTCTTTGCCATCTCCTGATTTACCCGCGTCATACCATTATGCGCTTTGGGTGATTCTCGAGTGCAGGTAGTAAAGACTCATTTCTTCCTTTATGAAGCTACTACTGCTAGTTATCTTCATGATCCTTACTTCTCCCATGATGTGCATAAATAAATTTGTCTCACCATCTATGTATTCCCCATGTGAATCTCTTCGAATTTTGTTCTAAGTATTACGGTAATGACATATCTATAGCTTTCGGATCTCCCTAACTGGTGTCATAACTTGTATCATGTGTTATCCTTCCGGGCCTCCCTACCCCTTCCTGTGTTGATATATCTTTACATTTTATTCATTAGGTCTAAGGACTATCTTGGAGATGATCAAGGTGAAAAAGCAGAAGAAGTAGAGATGAGAGTATCGCTAGGGGCTGATGAAAGGATTCATATTATGGCGGAGAAGAGGGAAGCCCTAGAATGGCATCTACTAGACCTTCCATATGACATGCTGAGGGTGATTGCTGAGCATACAGTTCTTGTTGATTACCTGAACTTCCGTGCTACTTCAAAGTTGTGTCGAGCAGCAGCCCCTCCCGTCCAATGGAGAACTGCATCGAAGAAGTTACTGCAAACACAATCTTCTATATCTCCGTGGTTGATGTTACAAGCAGACAAGAAAAAAGGAGTTGTGACTTACGTTGATCCAAAGTTTGGCAATAGATACTTTATGACAAGTCCTGAATCAGTAGGAGATGCTACAATATGCTATTCCAAGGATGGCTGGCTGCTGATGATTACTGACTCGGATTCCATGATCTTCTTCAATCCCTTTTCAAGGACTACTATCCAACTTCCGCCTATGCCTTCAAATTTTAACTACTATTCAAGCTTTGGGTTCTCATCTTTGCCTACTTCCTCTGATTGTGTGGTTGTTGGGGTTACATCACAGCCGGTTCAACTTGACATCACTACTCCAGGGAGATCAGAATGGGTGAGGTGTGTGCTTTATGAGGTCACTGCATTCGCGCCATGTCGTAACAACCCGGTTTTCTATGAGGGGCTCTTTTATTTTCTGGGACGTGATGGGCATCTGGTAGACCTCGTAGTTGACGAAGATCTGGGATGTTTTGCCAATGATCTTGACGACATTAAATCACCATGCGACTCTTTTTGCCAGAACTTCCTAGTTGAATGTGATGGAAACCTTCTATCAGTTTTTGTTGGCAACTTTTGGGAATGGGTTAAAGTTTTCAAGCTAAATCTTTCTGAATCGGTTTGGGAAGAAGTAGAGAGTTTGGGAAATCACATGATTTATGTTTCTGATTCAACATCTTTCTCGACAGTTGCAAAAACCCCAGGAATGGAGAACAAGATCTACTTTCCCAGGTTTTCTGGTGACAATATTATCTTCTACTCTCTTAGTACTTGCAAGTTTTATACATTTGGGAGCATGGAGCCATTGATGGCTTTCCATAATGCTGGGAATCAGTTGCAATGTGGTTGGATTGATCTCTTAGGTGCCTGAACCATGCCACAGAATGTCCTGACGATTTCGCGGCCTGTGTTATAAACATTTTTTATGTACTAGTTAATTTTTTTTGGAAAACTGGTGACTGTGTGTTCATGCTTAATAAGCGTTCCATAGTTTTTGCAGGTAAACTTAGTCCCTTCATTTACAGCAAGCTCATAATTGTCATTACAGCTCATAATCGTAGAATGATTGCAAAAGATAAAATAAAGGGTAAAATTGAAAGCATACTAGATATTTTTTTGATAGAAAGGAAAAATAGTATTAATAAAGAGATAATAACACTTTGTCATAGCATCTATGACACTTACAATAACTATACTTTTACAGTCATGGCATACCATGATTAAAATAAACCAGTGCTTTCAGAAGTTTGTTTCGAGGGCCAATATTTATTACACAATACAAAATGTTTGGGCTATTCAAAGGAGAAACTTAAAATCTGTTTACCGCATCAAGTCATGTACCATTTTTGGTACATGACTTTGGGTGCATGACAAGCAAAAGTGGCTAAAGATCTAGCTTCCTTGATCGTGCCTTTGTGGCCCTGTCGACACTTACATGGTGGAAGTTTGAAAGTAGATAGTGATATAGCTTAAAACACACTCCCAATCAGCATACGACATGCGACAGTTGTCACTCATGGTCACCCCGGCAGTTGTCACTCATGGTCACCCCTGGTCAGTTACGGATTTGGTGATTGCGATACTGGTGGAGGTAGGATTCTAGAAGGATAACAAAATCATCAAAGATCGCGACATGATCCTTAAGGATCCTAACGCGATTCTGATAGATTTAGCCCAAGGCCTAGTCATCAAGTTCCTAATCCCACTAGGGATCTTTTACTTGCAGATATATAAAGAGAGCGACTCCAGGTAGGCAAACAACTACACACACAGACACAAAGTCTTTCTTGCTTTTTCAGAATTCTACACTGTTAGCTGAGCTCTGACTTAAGCATCGGAGAGTTCCTCCGCCTGAACCCCACTCCGCGGTCACTCCGTGTTCTATTTTGCAAGCCTATTCTCTAACTTTTGTTTCCAGATCAAGATTTAGCATCAACAGATAGCACAAGTCATATATAATAGGGCCGTTGTATCCGTGATCTCCTTAGTGTCAGATATCTTTTTTGGCAGGTAAAAATCGAGAATTGCATTGAAATTTCAAAAGGTTATAGTGGTTTCTTAGAGCAAGCCATGTCGGCTTTACATAGTTATGTGAGACAACATTATAGGAAACAGTGATATCAATACATGCCAGATCTAGACTATTAAACAATTCTATGATATTTTTACACAAAATAGGAGAGTTAGAGATCTTCACAGCAAAATTCATTAACCCAGTCCTGATAGAGAGTGATGCGAGCATAACATGCAAAAGCTGCTAATGATCTGATTTCCTTCATTCGCCTAGGGGTGTCAAATGGGCCGGGCTTGGGCCGGCCCAGCCCAAGCCCATCGGGCCTCTAGCAAAATGGGCCGAGGCTGGGCCAAGGCAGCTGCCAACCGGGCCGGGCCGGGCCGGGCTTTGGGGATATCTAGGTCCAGTCCAAGCCCAGGCTCTAGGCCCAATTTCTAGGGCCGGGCTTGGGCCGGGCCCGGGCCCTTTTTTTAATTTTTTTTAATCTTCTTGTTATTCAATTTTAAATTTCATCTTTAGGCATGTCCAATATTTAAAATTTAACAAACCTAATTTTCATCCTTTTATTTCATTATAAGTAATATACATATATATGTATGTATGTATGTATGTATGTATGTATGTATAGACATATTTATTTGTCTCTCATTTTATTTTTTGTTATATGTTAAATCTTTTCTTACTCTTCTTGGTGACCTTTATTAATAAAATCTGAACACATAACAATTATTACTATTTAAGAGAGACTATTTCTACTATTTGATATTTTACTTCAAGCTAATTGGCCGGTAACCCGGGATTGATACATGTTAATTCTCGAGACAATCTTAAGTAATAAGTATAGAAAAATAAATGTGTTCATAGGCCCTCCTCCTTTTATCCGGGCTTGGAACCGGCTGCTTGTAAACAAACAGGTGAAGTTACCTATTTTTTTATATATACGGAAAAATATATATCTTACTTGTAAAAATTTATATTATATATATGGAAAAAAAGTATATTTTGTGAAAAAATTTATTCTTAAAACTTAAGAGAAGGAAAATAAAAAGAAATTACCTAATCATCCGGAAGTACTTCAATATCCGAGTCACTGCTCTTCCTATCATCAATCGGTTTATCTTGCTCGCGGTATTTCGCATCAAGATAATCCTTCCAACATACACATAGCTCGAGCGACTCGGGGTTAAGACGACTCCTCCTGTCATCCAAAACCCTCCCGCTGGCTGAAAATGCCGACTCTGAAGCAACCGTGGAGGCTTGCACTGGCAGTACATCCCGTGCAATTTGGGATAAAGTTTTATACATGTTTTGATTTTGTTTCCAAAAATTTAACAAATTAAAATTAACATGTTCTTGCATTGATAAATCAGAATAATGATCAGTATTTGCATATACACCAATCTCATTAAAAGAGGAAAAAGTAGACGAACCTGCCGAATTAGAAGTACCTTCACCTGGTAGTTGTCTTGCTACTAGATGTTCAAAGCCCTTAAGGTATGGCGCATAATACCTCTCAGCAGTGGATGATGTAGCTCGCCCGCGCACGTCAGCAGAATTACGATAGAGGTTGAACAGTTCCTCAAACCTCTTGCTCACTTTTGCTGTGAGTGCGGTTGTCTCCTCTACTGTGTAGCACATTAATCTCGATATCTCTTGTATCGAGACGTTCACGCCATGCAACTTTAACCTAGGATCTAAACAAGTAGCCACAGTAAAAACAACAGGCAGTTCACTCCAATATTTATTAAACTTTTTATCCATCACTTTTACTATTTCCTTAAAGGGTCCTATATATCTCCATTTTGTTAACATTGTAGCCATCTTGAGAATTTCTATTACAGCGAGAGGAGAGGTGGGATAGTACGTACCAGACAATAAATTGGTAGACGTGTAGAATACCTCCAAAAATTCAGCTAGGTATGTGGCCATCTGCCATTCCTCTTGAGTTGGCAAGCCGGCTGGGAACTGGGTTAGTAGAAAATGCGTATAGACTTCTCGGTATGCCAGAATGTGTAAAAGCATATGGTATGTAGAGTTCCACCTGTGGACCACATCTGTAACTGCTCTCCTGCGAGGCATATTATATTCAACACACAACGTTTTAAATTGTTGTGTTCTCGAACTCGAACTATTAACATACGCTGTCATACCCCTCATTTTGACAAGAATATCTCCTGCAGCAGCTAAACCATCTTGAACAATTAAATTAATTATATGACAAACACAACGAACATGAAATAATTGACCAGAAAGTACAGGTTTGAGGCTCTCCTGTAAAGCATCAACAGCAGCTGTATTGTTAGAAGCATTATCAAAACTAATACTCATAATCTTATCCTTTAATTTAAATGTGGTACATGCTTTTAATATAAGAGTAGCAATGTTCATTCCATCATGCGGAAAAGGAAAGAGCTCGAAAGCGATGATTCTCTTGTGCATAACCCAATCTGCATCAATCCAATGGGCCGTCACACAAGTATAACTAACAAAAGTAAATGGAGATTGCCAAATATCAGAAGTAAGACTAACTTTACCGTCAAATTTATCGAAATAATCGATAAGGCGTGCTTTAGCAGCATTGTACTGTCGGAGTGCATCGGATCTAGTTGTGTTTCTATGAACCTTTTTGTACAAAGGTTGAACGTATGTGTTCATATATCTAGAGTGCTTAGGATTATCGGCAAAAGAAAAGGCTTGTTCATCGTGAATAACAAATTCAGCGAGACCGTCTCTTTGCTCTCGCTGATTATAAACAAATAACTTACCGTCAAAAGATAACTGCGTTTGGGTAGGTTCGACGTGGCCTTGTCGAGGTGCACACTGAGGGTAATGCCTGTTAAGATGTCCATTACCACTACCAGACGAAAATAATTTAGCGCAGTACTTACATCGAGCTTTTCGGATGCCGTCCACCGTAACTTCATCGAAATGATTCCAACACTCGGCTTTCTTTTTTTTCCCCTTTTGGACTTCTGGCTCATTACCGGAGGCATTGCTCGGCCCTTCTTCATCATGACCAGGCATAGGGTTGAGATTATGCCACGGAGTAGTAGCTTCGCCAACCGAGCTGCGTCCTTGACTATAATGCGGGGGGTCTTCATCAGGCGTGTATTCAAAATCTGGAATGTTTTGATTGAACTCCCAATTGGCTTGGGTATCTATCATACAGCCTGTACTCATTCGTCCAGGAACGAATGGTTGTGTTGGTGCTTGGATTGGTGTTTGTGATGGCCGTGGCGCTGGCGCTTGTGCTGGTGGTGGTGCTTGCGATGATGATGATGTTTTTCGTGATGATGATCCACGCTTCAGTTTCTTCAATAATCCAGCCATATTTCACGCTAAACTTTTTTACTAGATTGGAAATCAAAATTAGTAAGAGTAACTAAATACACAAGTATAAGAGCAGTAATTAGTAATAAGAAATAACAATTAAAAGAATGAAAGAGTAACAAATGAATCACTGAGGGTAATTCTGATCAAATTTGAAGAGAGTTAGTAATTAAAAAGAATTTAGTTAGTAATTAATAAATAAAAATTCACTAATTACTAATTACTAAACAAAAGAATTAGAGAGTAACAAATTAATAAGAGGAGTAGTTAGTAATTAGAATTTAGCAAGAGTAGTAATTAGTAAACAAGAGTAATAATTACAAAGAGTACTAATTAGTAAATACTAGTAGTAATTAGCAAGAGTAGTAATTGGAGAGAGAAATAGTAGCAAAGCTTGTAGAAATGTAGAATGTTTAGATAAGAGAGAGTAAGAAGATTGGTGTGAAAAATTAGAGAGAAATGGTGTGAATTTATAGATTTTAGAAACTTCACAAAAGACCAAAATGCCCCTAAAAACTATCCGTTTATAGTTGTTGGGGAGGGTAAGAGTATAAAAACCTTTAAAGGAGTTGGAAAAATTAAGTTAGATTAAAATACCCCCCAAACTAGCTGTTATATAGCTGTTGGGGGGGGGGGTAAAAGTGGAATTTTAGAAATGAATGGGGAATAAATCCGTTGGGAGAAAAGGAGGAAAAAACTAAAATTTCAAATAGGTGGGGCCTGTTGAGGGGGGCCAGAATCGGGCCCCGAACCGGGCCAGACCCGGGCCTCTTTTTGGGCCGGGCCTGACCCAGGCTTTTTCCCAGAATTGTTCGGCCTGGTCCAAGCCCAGGCCCTAAGCCCAATTTTTTCGGGCCTGTACTGTTCATGCAAAGGCCAAGTCAGCCTGGGCTTTTTTCGGGCCGGGCCTGGCCGGGCTGAGCCGCGGGCCCCCCGGCCCATTTGACAACTCTACATTTGCCAACCGCCGGCTCTGCCAATACTAAAATAGTGCATATCAGTAGTAATATAACAGATATCGTACATAAGTGGCGCCACCGTATCTGTGATGACTTCAGCATTTGTCATCTGAGAAATTAGAAACTTTGAGTAAGTAACTACATTTATATGTAGTACTTTCTTCTTCTTTGCCCAAATTAATACTGTCAACAGGGCCTTTGCGTGAGTAGTCATCCAGTCAGCAACCACAATAGAAAATACAGCCGATCCACATCGTTGATGCTGATGCGTTAAGCAGGTAAGACCTACACCAGCTTTCTGAAGGTTCTTGTTTAGGCAGACTGCCATGCAAAGGGTAATTGGCTGACTCATGCGACACCTGCATGATTCTGGGTTCTTGTGTACTAAAAGAGGATAGTTATTTTCAAAAGTAAGGCCTGATGGCTGTACTAAATTTGTTTTTTTCAGGTAAAGTTGTAATATCCCGAACTTTGAAAGTCGGTTCAAATAGCCATCTGGGCTCCAAAAAATGAACGAGCGATAATTTTGGGCAATGCTCGAGTATTATCAGAGTATCGAAGCTTAAACAAATTTTGGGCCAAAAATATAATTTTTGAAATTTTAGGGGCATTTTTTGTAATTTTAAAAATTTTTGGGGGCATAAATGTAAATTATGGCTTTAATGATGAAAAAATGGTAAAATGAGTGATAGGGTATATTTCAATGATGATTAAATAAATTGAGAATAATTATGGGGCTTAAATGCAATTATACAAAAAATTGAAATTATTTTGTAATTTTGGAAACTTGAGGGACTATTATGTAATTTTGGAGTTTTATGCCTTGATGTCAAGTTTTAGAGAAAATTCTCTAAATTGTTGCCACCTCCTACTATGTGATCTGATGACTAATGGGATTTTGAAACGGATGGGTGGATGGTAGCGGTGCGCGTCTTACCAGATTTGATCGGAGACGGCGAGTTCTCCGTAAGTCTCCGATCTAGATCAATCTTGGTAGATCCAAACATATTTGCTGTTTTCGTCTTCTTTTGCACCTTCCGCTGGACCGGCCGAATCTTCGCTGGCGGTGACCGAAATTACGTCGGCGCTGCTTGACCGACATTTCTGAAAACTCTTTCAATTTTATGCTTTTCATTCGAATTTGTTCCTTGTTGTACAATGGTGGAAATGGGGTTTGCGGTTGGATGTGATACCTTTGGTAGATGCAGGAGGGCTTGTTTTAGGAGGGGCTTAGACATGGTTATGGTTGTTTGGTGGATCCTGGGGTTTTGGGCGGTCGGGGTGCGGGGCAGGGTGGGGTGGGGTGCGATCTCTTTGGGAGAAAAAGGGGGGATTCGAGGCCTGGGACGGGGGGAGATCTGTATGGGGTTCGGGGCAATCTGCTCATGTGGGGTGGGGGGGTTGGAGGGAAAGGGTTTCTTTTCGGTGTTTTAGTGTCCTATGTCTACCGTGATTGTTGTGGATGAGTTGTGTTTTTTCCGCCATGTCTCGTGAAAGTTGGTTCAGCTTTGAGAAAATGACAACATAAGGATAAAATCTGCAGTGTTAACAATTTGGTGTGTTGCACCTTGTTTAACAGCTTACTCACACCTTTGGTTGATGTGGTTTCAGTTGTCTACTCTATTGTTATCACGTTGTACTTGATTTGCTAATCCTGTAAATTGGACATGTTACTTTAAGTTGAGTTAAAGTGTACGATTTACTCTGCTTTAATTCAATTGTAATTTTCATAAATTTACGAGGTAGGTTGTTAAAATTTATTTGCACACTGAGTCACAGATTTGTCGTGACCTTTATGCCGTTTGACGAATGTATTTACTGCAAAAACTTTTTATCAATGCTACTCCCGATCTTCATCCAATAAATAAATAAATAAAATAGTAAAAAAGGCTCGCTTTTCTTTTTAAATTGTTCCCACGCAAGTGTGAATCGTCATTAATTGGATCATAGACGTCGGCGTCCACTTTTGCTTCCCTGTGCATACTCTCGTGGTCTCAATTCAAGAGGTGAGATTTTGTTTTTGTTAATTTCTCATCCATTCCGTTTTTCGATTCAGTTCCTGCTTTCATTTTCCAACATTTCTTGTTCTTTGATTTTGGTTTTTTTCCCCTAAAATTTTAGGGTTTAACAATTTCCATGAACTATGATAGATATACCGGATAGAGAGTATAAGGAACGGTCTAGGGTTTAACTATTTCCATGAACTATGTTAGATATACCGTATCAAGAATATAAGGATCCTATTGTTGATTTTTTTTAGGACGGCCTTGAAGAATCAAATTATGGCGAAGAAAAGAGATTCGTGGTTGTCAAGATCTTACAGAAACAGCCCTCAACAAAGGACTGTAAGTGACTTTTGATTAAAAAAAATTTATCATCATAAATTGTTGATCATTAAACTATTTTCCGGTCTCTTGCAGCCTTCTGACCGTGAAGAAGAGGCAGCAGACCAACTCACCATGAACAGAACGGCAGCGCTGCAGGCATGGCTCGCAGCGGCATCGCACAAGTTGGACGTGCGCCAGGCAGCAGCAGCAGCGGTGGCAGCCGCAGCAGAAGCGGCGGCAACCCCAGCAGCCCCGGCAGCTGCACTCGCCCAGGCACCAGCGCAGGCAGAAGCCGTGCCCCAAGTGCCGAATGAAGACGAGGACCAGGCAAATTAGTGGTGCGCCCAAAGTGGGGGATGAATCGTATGACGCATTAAGAATAGATATAAGTAGATCTATAGCTAGAATAATGGTCTGTAAACCTGCAATCCTGTTGGGGTAATGATACTGGTTTCTCTATTTGAAGCAATTTGCAAGACATATGCCCATACAAAAAGTTTCACATTTTCCTTGCTCTAATACTTTTCTTATGAAATATATGCCCACACAAAAAGCTTCACATTCTCCTAGCACTAATACTTCTCTTATGAAATGAGAATATTGTCAAAGAAAGACGGGAGAAAGTAGTAGTAAATCAACCAAAAAAGGAAGAAAATTGTTGCAAGAATGCAGACTAGTGAAACATTACTCTCTTCAATCCCAACACACCCTAACTATTCTTCTTTTTTTAAATATCTCAGTAAAACCAACTGCAAAAATGTTGTAGTATTTATATGTCTTGTGCAGGTGAGCCACTAGAGATGTGATCAGATGCCTCAAGCCAAATTTACAGCTGGTTGTGCAATATGAACAGGATTCATCATTATGACATTACACACCAGGACGGTGATATGCCATCCGTGATCTAATTTGTCAATTAGGTAAAATGCAAATTTCCGACTCAAATTTCTTTGCAAAACCACTTTTTCCGAGTACAAACTCCGAATGGCAATCCAAAAACTAATACCAAAGATCAAGCAGCTCGAGCAACCAGACTCGTAATACAAAACAGCTCAGAGCAGGGATATCTGAACAGAATTCAACATAAGTATAATCAAGGGGAGCAAAGTCCATCTTTAACATCTTATTTAAAATTCTTTGCAAAACCACTTTTTTCGAGCACAAACTCCAAATGGCTACAAAAAACTAATACCAAAGACCAAGCAGCTCGAGCAACCAGACTCGTAATACAAAACAGATCAGAACAGAGATATCTAAACAGAATTCAACATACGTATAATCAAGGGAAGCAAACTCCATCTTTAACACCTTATTTGTCAGTTCATGTTTATTGAGGACAAAACTCAACTCACGGTGGCAAGATCCATACCGGCAGAATGAACAAGCTATATCAAAAACAATTTGCCAGCCAAGTCTGCGATTCAGGTCTGCGACGACAGCGACAAATACACGTGCATATAGCTCCGTGTTGATGAACTCCTGATAACAAGAATTAAAATTTGTCATGATACTGCTCATCATGACAGTAGGTTACAGGTTTAAAAGGCGAATCTAACCCTTCGAAGTTCCCACACCAAATACTGATAAAGACCTCGTGCACTGGACTAGCACCGTTGCTCTAATAGGTTACTTAATGAACTTAATCTTCACAAGCCTGCACAGAAACTAAAAAGTTCAGGACGTGGATTATTTTGCCCACAGAGAACAGTTTCCCAATATACACTCCTAAACAAATTTTACAGCTGGAAATCATCCAAAAAGAAATCCCTCCTCGGAAAGAAAAGTAAAACAAAGAAGTGAGAATAATCGATTCCCTAATTCAAAAGCATTTAGCTCAAACCAATACTTAAGTTCTTGGACGGATTACTATCCTCTAACCACATAGAAAGCAGTTCCCCAGAAAGTAGTTCCCTTTAACCAAACTGCTTGAAGACTAATATTGACATGGTCATTAATCAGCAAGAGAAGTGGATGTTGCCTGGCAATAGCACAATCAAAGCAACATTCGCATCTATTTCGCAAATAACTGTCTGGCTTTTTACAAGAAAATTCCATTCAAAGCCTTGCCGAATGCCAAGGCTCAAGTAAAAGAACCCCACTTCTTGCTAATGGCCTCCTAATATGAATGGAAGGCGGCTATATGTAAACTCAGTTCAGAAGAAGAAACTTCTACCGTACCCATTGTAGTCTACCCACATAGAAGTAGTCAAGGGCAACTATAACTTGCTTCAGTTGGCTCAGTATCTGAACATTTAGCCAACACTGATACTTCACTCTGAGCATCATGATTTTCCACCAACTCAGCTTCAAAATCCTCATCAAACGCAACAAGTTCACAACTTTGATCAAGAGATAAAATTGAAAAGCAAGCCAAAGTTGTAAAATACTGGAGCTATTTAGCCACAGCAGAAGCTACTGCTCAAGCCATTGAAATTTTAAAGTAGCTAGCGTAATAATCGAAGCTGCCACAGCATATCAGGCAAATGTAACTTTTCAGGAGAACTGTGTTAGAGAGCGAGCAATTACCAGAACCATACAGCGTCAACAGCTTCAGCTCTTTCATTTAGTACTTTATAGTACTAGGATTCGAGAGCAACAGCACTGTCAAATGTGATGCTGTGAGACATTCTACACTCTTCGTTAATAAAGAGACAGGAAAAGGACTCCTGAAAAATTAGGATCTCAAAAAGCAAACAACTCAGGTACTTTCATGGCATGGCCAGCAGCCCCAAGAAAAGGCTCATCTACAACATTGCCATAGCAGACTCTAGGAAAGGCTTCAAAATAGAGCATGCAAACTGTTCAGACAGACCATATAACAATGCCATTCTCGACTCTGTATGGGAGTCGGAGCGCGAGATGGTTTGGGGTTCTGGAATCGGGGTGTCACTAGTAAAGTGGGTTTCAAGACGGGCACGAGAGGGGGGGTGAGATTTGTGAGCAACGTCCTGGGGGTGGAAACCTCACCAAAGTTGGAGAATTCGGCAACTTTAAGGCAAAACAGACTCTGCTCCGCCTCACACACTAAAGGAGTAAATGATTATGACTCACGACATTTTTTTCCAAATCACACAGCAGCATATCACATTATGCCCCCTCCTCAGGTTATCAATGGTAAAAATACCAATGCATGCGGCAGTCTTCAAAAGATACCCCAAAATATGCAGAACTCCTTCATATATACCACCTCCGAGGGAAAGAGGCACCCGAGCTGCCATAGTATAGCGTTGAGGTTCCGACCAAACTATGTCCCTCCTACTGGGATCACTAAAGGGCCTCATTTGCCCGAGGATCACCTCTCCAGAAAATTAAAAGGTAATGCAGCCTCTCAAGTTCCCAATCCTAGGAAGATTGTCCCAGTCATGGATTCGATACTTGACCTACTTCCCATAGCCCTCCATATATGTGAGAACACAAAGGCTAATATGTGCAGGTTTGCATTCAACTTAACCAAATTAGTAACTTATAAATTGCCATCCCATCCTATATTCCACAAGCCATCCCTAAAGTATTGAGCAACCATGACATGTTGGACATACAACATGGAGATAACTTTTCCATATCTTCAGCAGTTCCTGTGCAATGATTAACTTTTCTTATACCTCTTAGACCACAGCCGTAAAAGCTTTCTGTGGTCGACCCACCACAATAACTAAAAACAGGACTATTCAATCACAGTTTTCCTAAAACTTCGTTCTGAATGTTTTCTACACCTCTTCATGATAAATTATACATATACAGCTTACCCAACCCAAGTAAAGTTTAAAAGGATGTTAGTTCATTCTAGGGTGGGAAGTAAGGCATATTAGTTCACAAGCACGCTAGTTGACTTCTTTTATGTCTATATTCATATATACCAAAAAACTTAGCTCACACGCCATCGTCATAGTGTGCATAAAGTTAAAAAGATAGTGATAGTTAACGTAACTCAGCTTGAAAGTTCTCAGACGTTTGGCACTATAATGATCACCAAAAAGATTCTAACGAGATAGAAGATTATAGAATTTGTATCCATAAGTAAGGAAATTTACCATCGCGCGCAGTCTGAGTTATCTTTCAAGTAAGATTTCAAATCCACAAAGCATCTTTTCTCCAAAGACACGGTTCCAAGGGCACTAGAGTCCAGAGGAGGCAACACCGTGGAGAGAACTTGCTACACTAATAGCTGCATTTTTATGCAACTTGACACATTAGAATTTTCCCTTTCTTAAAACAATGACAAGGAAAAATGAAACACCACTCAATATTTTCAAGAGGTTCACCCGGGTAAAACCACGTAAAGTGTGGTGATGTGACGTCAATAGTGGTGTCATAGGAGGAGGCAGCCCATTTAAATGCCTAGATTGGACAGCTTCAGTTGCACGGATGATGACATTAGCTGCTACAAATACATGAGGAGAGAGCCTGCAGCCATTAACTTACAATTGAATCAGAATAAGTATTCTCTATATGCTTGACACAAATTCAATCACTACAAACAAATTAGATGACAAAAGAAGGATAATCTCAAGAGTAATTAGCTCATTCTCTTACTTAAGGTTTGGATATGATCCACCCCAATTGGTCTTCCTTCGGGTGAATGCTTCCAGTGTGGCAGCAGTGGACAAATTCTTGAAGAGTTACCATTCTGCCTTCTAAACCATTCTTTTTAAGGCACTCTTTGGATATGATCCACCCCAATTGGTCTTCCTTCGGGTGAATGCTTCCAGGGTGCCAGTGGACAAATTCTTGAAGGAAACGAGTACTTTGACCAAGCTCATTAAGGATAATCCCATGTTGGCACAAGAAAGAATGAAATTACAAGCAGACAAGCACCGAATGAGAGTCTCAGGTACAGATTGGGTATTTCTTAAACTCGAACCTACAGGCAATCCATTGTGGCCATAAGGAAGAATATGAAGCTGTCTGCTAAGTTTTACGGTCCCTTTTTGATCCTTCTATGCATGGGAAAAGTAGCCTACATGTAAGAGTTACCATCTGGAGCTAGAGTGCACAACCATTGCTTAAGAAGAAGCTGGGATCCAATATTGTTCCTCTTACTCAATTGCCAGAAGTCAGGGATGATGGCCTGTTTGAGGTAGGGACATTATGCAAATTGGTTTGAAGAACGGTTGAGAAAAAGCATATAGCTATGGAAGAGGTCTTAGTTCAGCAGTAATTTCACTTCTCGAAGATGCTACTTGGAAGGATTGGCAGATTGGCACTCCATCCAAGAGCAACTTCCAGGTTGCACCTTGAGGTCAAGGTTGTTTTCAAGGAGGATTAATTGTTAGGACTTTTGGGCATACATCAGTCAGTTAATTGGATAGTTAGCTGTTTGTAAGAGCAATTCTTATGAACGGAGGACTTTTGGGCAACGTCAGTCTGTCAATTGGATAGATAGTTTGTCGTTATGACAGTTGGCAACTGCAGGCCAGTTGGCAATTGTTAGTTAATACTCGGCCAATTGGCAAGTTCATCTAACTAAGTCGCATCCTTAGCTGGTTGGTTAGTTAGTTTGATAGACAACTGCTACTCTGCGATTTATGCCAATTGTAGCACACACACCCCCACCCCCGGCTCCTGAGCAGAAAAAAAAAAAAAAGAATCAACGTCACAACAATTACCACCTACTGCCACCACCACAACCCTCAAATCCACCACCACCACCACAACGTTCAAACCCACCACCGCAGTTAATTTGTTGGTTAATGGCGAGAGATTTATACCTAGTAATCCAGAGTTTCGGGTAGGTGGGAGTAACTGTAGTGCCACTAAAGAGTTCAACCAGGGTTTCGATGACCGAGCCTTGCAACAGTGGCCCTCATATATATGTGCATAATGGAAATAATTCAGATACTAACGCCAGCATTACGTCTTGAGTAATTGGACTTAATAAGTATCTACATTGACACTCATCCAGCAAACAGGAGTATGCCCAAGCTAAGACCTCAATTTCGTTTTGCAAGCCTCTACTTCAGCCAAGATCTCCACCACCTTTTTCCTTTAAAACCCTCTTGCAAACACCCGCCGCCAAATGTCACCAGATCAGGCCAACCATTAACATCAACCCATCCTTGTACAGCCACAAAGAAATCACCACAGACTTACCAACCCTGGATCACAATCGCGAATCAATCCTCTAAACCCTAAGGACCATCCTGAACAGCCCCGCAGGCTTACTCCATCCCTAACACTGTCCCTGCGAATCACTAAGCACCTTGTAAGCCCTATACCCCCACTACAAGTTATCCCCACCACTGCAACAGCTGACGACCCTAAGAACCATGCAATCCTCACTCGGAAGCATCACAAAACCTTAGTTGCAGGAAACTGCTAATAAGGTGACGTTTCTCTCTCGGAAACTCGCTTTTGCGATCCCAAGTTAAGAGCTCCATGGGATCTCGTCCCAAACTAATATGGGAACTCGATCCCGTTAGCTGGATAGAGATGCATGGAACAAGTGAGAGAATACCTGAAAATCAAGCCCTTTCAACCCAATTCATTGTTTCTCTTCTCCTTCAAGTCCTTAAAGCCTCCTAGTATGTTATTGCTGGCTATATAAACTATACTAAACAGATGATAATACTTTTTACTCAATTATTTATTCAAGTCGCTCCCAACCTTAGATTCTTCTTGGTGCTTACGCTCCCCCGCCCCCGTTCCCGCTCCCGCCCCCGCACCCGCTTTGTGCAACTAAGCACAAAACCATCAATTAACGAACCCGCAGAGGCAAGATCCAGAGTAAAGCGCAGCAACAACAACCCAGAATCCACCAACATCAAGGAGCCCTGAAACTCCTTCCTTCAAAACCAACTAAAAGGAAGGGCTGGCACATTGTTGACCCTCAAAGGGTTTCCCAACCCCCTTGCAGGAAACCCTCCCCTTACCCTCAGGCCCCAGCCTACTATCAAGTTCGTTAAATAAAGGATACTCTAGTGATAAGTTGGCTAAATACAAAGTTAATGACGATTTCGTGCTATGAAAACATAGATTTCTGTCAATAATTCCCAAAAAAATCATGTACTTCACGAAATATAAGCGAGATTAGTCACCATGGTGTCATGTCACAAAGGAGGGGCAGATTGCCTGAGAGAGCCAGATCATCACTCAAGTCACTAGGCCAAACTTATCACTACTCAGTACTTTGGGACACCTGGACATTTTCAGGACCAATAAGAGCTTATTCTGTTAATAAAAGTTTGGTACGATTTATCCCAAGACATAATTGAGTAGAGTTGAGTTGAGTTGAGCATGCGTCATCCTTCTCTTGATTCTCTTCTTTTCTTTTCTTTCATATTTTTGAACTTTCTGGATGAAGCTACAGAAAAGAGAGGAAAAGAGCTGTATACAAGTTCCTCCAACTATGTAAACAACGTCCAAATTTTGGGAAAAGCAATAAGTAGAAACTGAAAATATTAGCAAAAACAACTATCTAAAATTTTACAGGAAAAAAGCTAGATCACTTTGGCATAATACTTGCCTGGGTCCTCATATCATAAGTTCGAAGCAATGGAACTAACTGCTCCGCAACCTGCAATACAAAAAGAATAAAGAAACGTTTGAAATAGTCCTCCGAGTAAGGAAATTACAAACATGTGCTCACAAAAGAAATCATAATGCAATCAAATAAAGTATGGACATTATAATGATTTAAATAATGAATATTTGCTTGCACATGATCCAACTGATTTTCTTACCAGTGATGGAAACTTCAAGTAAATATAGATTGCAAACGTCTTCTGTACCAGTTGTACAAGAACATGGAAATAACTTCAAGTTTAAAAATAGTGTGTATCATCTAGAGTTGTCAAAGGGCCGGGCTTGCCCAAGCCCACAGTGGGGTCTGCCGAAGGTACAGTGTGGCCCTAGGCAATATCTAGCGGGTTATTCAATTTTAAATTTCAAGGTTAACGTTATCCTTTTATTTCTACAAGATTTGTTACATTATATTTTTTATTATTATATGTTAAACACATAAGTAATAAAATTAACATGCTTGAAATAACTTCAAACTGACATGGAAGTTTAAAAACTGTTCATGGATGTTTGTAGGTTCATCTAACAGATTTGAAATCGTATGTACCATTATAGATACAGGTGCAATTACATATTAATGGGACTGAAACAGCACTAACTTCACAAATCTACTGATCAACTCCTTCCATGTTTACAAACTAAGCAACAAACTCAGTTACATGTGGAAAGAGGTTGGAGAAATTAGAGCGAGAGTTTCTGCGGGAAGGCTCTTCCAACGAGAAAAATTTCACTCAGTTAATTGGGAGGTTGTTTGCTCTCCTATTTTGTGGGGGTTTGGGAATCAAGAATTTGCGCCTATTTAATACTGCGCTTCTTGTGAAATGGTTGTGGAGGTTTTTGTCAGAGAGGAATGCACTATAGAGGAGATTAGTGGTTGGCCCAAGTTCCCTTCAGTCAGTCACTTAATGCCCCGTGGTTGCCCATGAAAGCACAGACGGTGGTGGAGTAAGAACCCGCGCAGTACCATGCTCGCCCTTATGGGACCCTTGGGAGACGAAACCAAAGTGACAGTAGTAGACTTATCTTGCTCAAGGATTCATACTGGCCCCTTTGAAGACTCTCATCACAACGAATTGCATGTTGTTAAGTTCTGTGTACTCGTAGCTCCAATCTCCTTTTTATGTCCATTACCATCGGACACACGCACAAACAAATGCTTGCCAAAAACTGCCAACCATATTTTACGAAACTGACAATGCGCATAGTTTTTGTTCAAGAAGCACATTCGGTGTTTTCTCCTCTTACCACCAACCCTTGAGGCCTTCCCGAGTCACAGATGATAGGCATATGCCAAAAGCACCCGTTGACACCATGGCAAGCAGTGTGGAGGTTTTCCGCCCCCCTTAGAGTATGCTTTTTCACATGGGAAGTATCATTCTTGCTGGCGATAATCTGAGGAAAAGGCAACTGATTTACATCAACCGGTGCTTCCTTTGCAAAGAAGATGCTGCATCCGTGTCCTACATTTTTCTGCATTGTCCGCTCACTAAATCTTTGGGATATGATTTTCATTCTGGTGACATTAGCTGGGTTGTGCCTCTTTTGGTTGTGGATTTCTTGAAGAGCTGGTCCCTTTATAAGTGCCGGAGGCAAAGATGGAAGCTCTGGGAGCTGATTCTGTTCTGGTGAGTTTGGAAAGCGAGAAATATGAGAGCTTTTGAAGGACAAGAGCTGCCTTTAAGTAAAATTAAGGCAGTTTTGGTGCTTTCTCTTTATGGCTGGGCTGAGGAATCCACTATGATTCCAGTGAAACCTATCTTGCGTTTTTGGACAGCTTCAGATGTTGTATAGCTAGCTGGTAAGTATTTTTGTGTATATGGGAGTCACACCCTTGGTGTTCCTTGCTAATAGTTATGTTACATTAAAACAAACTTCAATCACAGTAAAGAGCTCCGGTGTCAAGAAGATGACTCCCTCCTCAGTGTTTCCCCAAGTGGCCCATTCTTCCAACAGTCTGCTTCTCATGTTCACTGAAGGATATACGTGTTGGGCCCATTCGATCATCTCAAGCTCCTTCTGACAACTAAAGCTAGAGCTCATGTTTGCTCAAGCCGCAAGGTATCGGCTTCGACTCTTCTTGCTTGCATTGGCCCCATCTACACCTGGTGAAGCTTGATTTATTTCTTGTTGATTTATCTTTCTAAGTGCAATCAGCGCTTCCACTTGAGGAGACTTTTACATTTTTGATCGTTCTCTAACAGCTTAAGCTTTTAGAGCAACTGGTTACTCAACGTTCGGTAAAGTAATTCTTCAGTCTAAATCAAAATGAATTTTGGTTCCTCTTACTGAGGAGGCAAAGATGATAAGTGACTTTTGCTGCTTCTTTCCTATCCTCCTTCACCTTCCTCATCCTTGACATAGGCACCAAGGTTATACCATGCTATTAAAGGACAGTGGCAAAAAAGGGGCAAAGGACTGGTTGCGGACATCCCAATTAAATAATGGCAAACAAGCCATTACTACTTGGTTGCACATGATGAGCTCACCAATGACCTCACGGAAATGTCAAGAATGCTACAGGAACGATTTTTGTCCACCAATGGCATGTAGTCATGTACTATAATGATCCAACTAGTAGTCATGACTCATGAAACACAGACATGGAGAATCAGAACCTGCAACAACTATAAACACCCGATGGCTCTAACACTTGTTACAATTTTAAAACTGCATACGTTCATCAAACCTCCAAAGCCTAAGAAGTTAAGGTAATACGGTTCTATATTGATCATTCGTACCTGGAACAATGAGCATTACGCTCTTTTGGTTGAACACACAAGAGAGTAATGCGTTAGAATACAAAGTAAACAACACGCACACTACTAAAGTCACATCGAGGCAGTGGTATACTAGGTTGCACGGACACCTCTCCTAGGTGGAGGTATGGTGTCCTAAACGGTTAATCGGTGTATGATTTTTTTTTTTTAATTTCCAACACCGTGTCAGACACTTCATCGAGGAGTGTTGGACACGGCATGGAACAGTGTGTCGGACACTTCGTCGAGGAGTGTTGGACACGGCATGGAACAGTGTCAGACTGTTTGGGGCCGATTTGAGATCAATTGAACTAATTTCGGGGGTCGTCTTCTTCTCTCTCACCTCATCTGTCGGCCCTTTTCTTCTCTCTCGTCGCCGGTGTTGCCGGATCTGTAGCCGATGTTGCCGGAGCCGACAGATCTGAAAGTCGCCGGTGTTGCTGGATACCGAAGCCGACAGATCCGTCGCCGTCGCCGTCGCCAGAGCTCTTGCCAGTGTCGCAGGAGGTCCTCCACCAGCTCGCTGACCCACAGGTCTGCTTCTTCTCTGTCTCGTCAGTCGTCTCCTTCCTTTTTTTCTTCTAGTTATTACTGGAAGTCCCTTCCCTCTCGTGTCTTCCCCTTTTTTTTCTCCCTCTGTCGTGCATTCTACTGAAAGACCCTCTTTTTTTATTTTTGTTTTTTACTTAGTTTTTTTGTCCAGTACCAAATAAATGTTTAAGTATGACTTGTATTTATTTGAATTCCTTGTTTTAATAGTTTTTCATTATTGTTTGTTATTTTAGGTTGTGCAATGTCCAAAATCTGATTTTTTGGAAATTGCGGTGTTCGGTGTCCCCATCGGTGTCGGTGTCCGACACTATGTCCGTGTCCACGCTACCTAGGTGGTATACCTATTTAAAAGGGCAAAATTTGAGACATGATTTTTGGAGAATTTTTGGTAATGCATCCCCCAAAAAACAACTCACTCATTCAATGTTCAAGAAATAAGCAGATTCAAAAACATTAATGCAGTTTATATCTTTTGCAGAGAGCTCGTATGTAATATTTCTGTGTTCATATGTTATTATGCGGTGTAAGCAGCATCTACTTACATAGAGGGATAAGTGAAGCTTAATGTAACTTCCTGGATGATATCTTGATCAGCAAATCGGGACAAAATGCAAATCATTTGCCAGACATGGATTTTGCGCCTATGAATCTGCCAAAGACAAGTACACATGAACCGAATGACCAAGAAAATAGAAATTGATAGGGAAAGAGCCAGTACTCAGCAGTGCACTTGACCACTGAAATAATACTGGCTTCTCAGTTGAAGCAATTTGCAAGACATATGCCCATACAAAAAGTTTTTTCACATTTTACTAGCTCTAACACTTTTCTTATGAAATATATGCCCATACAAAAAGTTTCACACTTTCCTGGCACTAATACTTCTCGTATGAAACGAGAATATTATCAATGAAAGACAGGAGAAGGAAGTAGTAGCAAATCAACCAAAAAAGGAAGAAAATTGTTACAAGAATGCAAACAACTAGTGAAACGTTACTCTTTTCAATCCCAACACACCCTAACTAATCTTCTTCTTTTTTAGATATCTCAGTAAAACCAACTGCAACAATGTTGTAGTACTTATATGCCTTGTGCAGGTGAGCCACTAAAGACGTGATCAGATGCCTCAAGCCAAATTTAAAGCAGGTTGTGCAATATGAACAGGATTCATCTTTATGACATTACACACAAGGATGGTGATATGCCATCCGTGATCTAATTTGTCAATTAGGTAAAATGCAAATTTCCAACTTAAATTTCTTTGCAAAACCACTTTTTCCGAGTACATACTCTGAATGGCATTAAAAACTAATACCAAAGATCAAGCAGCTCCAGCAACCAGACTCGTAATACAAAACAGCTCAGAGCAGGGATATCTGAACAGAATTCAACCTAAGTATAATCAAGCGGAGCAAACTCCATCTTTAACATCTTATTTAAAATTCTTTGCAAAACCACTTTTTTCGAGTACAAACTCCGAATGGCAACAAAAAGCTAACTAATACCAAAGACCGAGCAGCTTGAGCAACCAGACTCGTAATACAAAACAGATCAGAACAGAGACATCTAAACAGAATTCAACATACGTATAATCAAGGGGAGCAAACTCCCATTTTAACATCTTACTTGACAGTTCATATTTATCGAGGACAAAACTCGACTCACGGCGGCAAGATCCATACCGGCAGAATCAACAGGCTACAAACAATTTGCCAGCCAGGTCTGCGATTCAGGTCTGCGAGTATGTAGAACACGACAGCAACAGATACACGTGCACATAACTCTGTGTTGATGAACTCCTGATAACAAGAATTAAAATTTGACAGCACGCATTGAAGAAATTCTAAACCAGCCTTTTAAATGGACACGGTAATATTCAGATTGCAAGTTGCTTTAAAAGAGACTGAAAGCTTAAGCACAAGAGTAAGGCTGCTCATCATGACAGTAGGTTACAGGTTTAAAAGGCGAATCTAACCCTTCGAAGTTCCCACACCAAATACTGATAAAGACCTCATGCACTGGACCAGAACCGTTGCTCTATAGGTTACTTAATGAACTTAATCTTCACAAGCCTGCACAGAAACTAAAAAGTTCAGAACATTGATTATTTTGCCCACAGAGAACAGTTTCCCAATATACACTCTAAACAAATTTTACAGCTGGAAATCATCTAAAAAGCAATCCCTCCTCGGCAAAGAAAAGTAAAACAAAGAAGTGAGAATAATCGATTCCCTAATTCAAAAGCATTTAGCTCAAACCACTACTTCAGTTCTTGGACGGATTACTATCCTCAAACCACGTAGAAAGCAGTTCCCCAGAAAGTAGTTCCCTTTAACCAAACTGCTTGAAGACTAATATTGACATGGTCATTAATCAGCAAGAAAAGTGGATGTTGCCTGGCAATAGCACAATCAAAGCAACATTGGCATCTATTTCGCAAACAACTGTCTGGCTTTTTACAAGAAAATTCCATTCAAAGCCTTGCCGAATGCCAAGGCTCAAGTAAAAGAAACCTACTTCCAGTGTTATAAAAAGCGCACCTAGGCGCAAGGCGCAGCCAGGCGCACACACCGCGGCGCAGCGCCTTCAATAAGGCGCGTGCCTCGTGCGCCAAGGCGCCCAGGCACTAGGCGCGTAGTGGTGCTGGAGGCGCCATGCTAGGCGCATGATCTATAGCCGTTGATTTGGCTTCGTGTCTTCACGTGGGCGTTGATCTCTTTTAGTATTTTTTTTCCTTTTTGTCTTTACCAAGTCAAAACAAGCATTTTTAAGAAAAACATAAAACCTAACAAAAAAATTCCCCAAATCAGAGTGACGACCAAAGCTCCCAGTCTCTCAGTCACCTCGCCGTCGCATCTCCAGTCCGTTGTTGCTCCTCTTTGCTGGTCAATTGAAGCTGCTGCTCGAAGCAAGGCTGCTCGGTGCTTCGGTGCTGAGGCTGAAGCAAGGCTGCTCAGTGCTGCGGGCCTGCGGCTGAAGCAAGGCTGCTCGGTGCTGCGGCTGAAACTAACCACACAGTTATTATCAGCCATTGCTGCTCCTCAGTGCTGCGGCAGGTTTGTGTTTGTGACACTTAACTTGAGTTTTCGACATGTCTAGTTTCATCTGTCAAATTCTGATTTTAGTCTACTTATGCTTGAGACAATTTAATGTTGAAATGTACTTTGCTAATTGTTCATATTTATGTTGGGGTCCTGGATTGCAATTGCTCACTAATTACCTTACCCCTTCTGTGAAAGATGTTGAAGACAGAGTACACATGGCTAAATTAGGAGACCTAACTGATTTGATAGCTTCACTTTATATTGTTCATAAGGCCAAAGCTCAGTCTTTAGAGAAAAGATCTGAATTTTTAGTCCCTATATTATGCCCATTCCCTTTGAGATTGATCTTGTTTTAAATGCAGATTTATCTTTGAAGTCTAATCAAAATAGTTCATGTGATCCTTCGTGTAGCTGTGTTAGTTACATGACTTACATCCTTTGTTATTCCTATTTCATAGGCATGCGACCAAAAAAAAAGTAAAGGCACAATTGCTCTATATTTCACATCTGATGGATATTGAATTAAAGTGCTAATTGTTGTAAACAAGTCTCATTAAGAGAGCTTCAACATAACTAGCCCCACCTTTCTTTAAGCAATTGATGGATCGGTAGACATTTTAAAACCACTTTGTTTTCAGTGTTACGGTTACCATATAATTCAATCTCAGGAATATACATGTCGACGCTGAGCATGGATACGAAGGACCCAGCTTGGAAATATGGACGTACCGCTAATCCGAGCGATAAAAATGCAGTCAATTGTAATTTTTGTCAAAAAATTACAAAGGGGGGCATTTATCGGCATAAGCAACACCTTGCTGGAGGTTATAGAAATGCTTCAACCTACCGAGGGTGTCCAGAACATGTAAGAGATGAGATGAAAGAATTGCTAAAGTCTGTCAAAGAAAAGAAAGAACTAGCTAAGTGCATCCCAGATTTTGATAATGTTTTCAATGATGAAGAAGAGGACGAGAACGATGATGTAGTTGAGATACCGAGAAAGAAGGGAGTTTCATCCACCGGGAGTTCCTGTCAACCTTCTCGTAAGAATCCTAAGGCTAAGGGCCCAATGGACGTGTACTTCACCCGGACCCAGAAGAGGTAATGAGAAAGAGAAAGATGAAGCAATCCACGGTGTTTGAAAATGAAGAAGCGAAAAAAGAGATGAGAAATCGGGATTGTAGTGCAATAGCAAGATTTTTTTATGATGTGGCGATTGCATTTAATGCCGTGAACTTTGACAGCTTTTCGACTATGGTTGAAGCTATTGGGCAATATGGTCCGGATTTAAAGCAACCAAGTTATCATGAGATTAGGGTTACCCTACTGCAGAAAGAGGTGGATAATACGCATAAGTTGATGAAGGATCATGAAGAAGAGTGGGAGAAAACCGGTTGTTCGATTATGTGTAATGGTTGGAAGGACAAGAAAAAAAGGACTTTAATTAATTTTTTAGCAAACAGTCCTAGAGGAAGTTTGCTTCTCGAGTCCGTTGATGCTCCGAACATTCGAAGACCGGAGACTTAATGTATGACTTGATTAAGAAGACGACTGTTGAGAAGGTCGGGCTGAAGAATGTGGTTCGAGTTGTCACTAACAGTGCCTCAAACAACGTAAAGGCAGGTTAGTATATTTTTACATATAGTAGTGCTCTATGAAGCACAGGTGCTTCAAAAGGGGGGGAGTTTCGGGGTCGGGTGCGCATCGGACGCGGGTGCGGCTCGGGTGCGTGTCGGGTGCGCACCCGTTAATTTTCATTTATTTTCTTTATTTGCAAAAATTCGGGTGCGGCTCGAATACGGTTCGGGTGCAGATCCTACACTTCGGGGGTTGAAACATAATTGCCAAAAGATATTTCGGGGGATAAAAACATAAAACTTAATTTCTGTGGGGGTGAAAAAATAAATCAATATTACTAACCAATTAGGGCACATGAGTCTCATCTAATAGAGAGAGATTGCAGCAGCCGCGACCTCCCTCGACACCGGCGACCTCTAGCGACAACCATCGAACAGTCGCGACCTCCCGCGACACCACCGAACAGCCGCGACCTCCCGCGACACCACCGAACAGCCGCGACCACCCACGACATCACCGAATAGCCGCGACCTCCGGCGACCATCGGGGACCTCCGGCGACCATCGCGACCACCTTACTCACCTCCGGCAGCTTTGCTTCGAAGGTGTGTCGCTGACTCCATCTCTGTCTTCCTTTGTCTTCAAATTTTATTTTTTTTTATTTCTGCTGGGACTTGACGATGTGGATTGTGGAATGTTAGCCGTTAAGTGTTTTTGTGTTATAGTCTCACTTCTCACATCATTTTTGTTTTTAATTTTGCTGTGACAGTGCGTGTATTTTTTGACTTGGACTGTTTTTTTTTTTGTGTTGAAGGTTTAAAGGCTTAAATTAAAGCCAAATATGTCAACTTCAGGTTTATTTGTTTGATAGTTGAAGATGAAAATGTTGTGGTCATGGAAGCCTTAGATATTTGATGGAGTACTTTATTTGTTTGATAGTTTGAACTTTGATGCTATGTTGTTACTTTTGTTATGAATATGATGTATTTGGTTGTGTTTATTATGTATTTGATGATATTGTACTACCGTTGAATGGTTAAATTAAATTGCATCATGTCTTTTTATGCACTTTCTTAAGATACAACTTGTTTAGAAATTAAATGCTAGGTGTACAAAGTAAATATATATATATATATATATATATATATATATATATATATATATATATCATATATATAAAAAATATATATATAATATTTGCCGTATCCCGCCGCACCCGTATCCTAAAATTTTCAAAAATGCCGTATCCGCGTATCCGCACCCGCACCCGTGCTTCTTAGGTAGTGCTCAAGTAACTTAAGTTTTAATAAATGTACAATATTATTAGCTAATAGATAGTTTGACATTTAATTTCTTATATTTATATATATATATATATATATATATATATATTTTTTATTTTTTTTGCAATTTTAAATTATAGGCAAGTTATTGGAGCGTGATTTTCTACACTTCTTTTGGACACCATGTGCTGCGCATTGCATTGACTTGATCTTAGAGGACATATTTAAGTTACCTAAGATGAAGTCAACATTTCAAAAGGCTTTTGCTTTGAACAGTTATATATATAATCGCTAGGGTGCTGTAAACTTGTTAAGAAAATTAGCAAGAAGAGAGTTGCTTAGGCCTGGCAAAACGACATTTTCAACTGCCACTATCACTTTGTCAAGGATTGATGAAGAGCAAAATAATTTGAAAAAAATGTTTACATCGGAAGAGTGTGCCAATTGCAAATGGTCAAAGGAGCTACAAGGCAAAAGAGTGGCAAAAATAGTATTAATGCCTTCCTTTTGGAACAATGTTGTATGTACTTTAAAGGTAGCATGCCCTCTTATTCCGGTACTTAGATTGGTTGATGGTGAGAAAAAACCTCCAATGGGATACATTTATAAGGCTATGGATAAAGCTAAGATGCAATTGCAAGTGCTTTCCAAGGGAATGAGGTGAAGTACAAGGAGGTTTATGAGATCATTGACAGTAGATGGAGTGTTCAACTCCATCGTCCTTTGCATGCAGCTGGTTTTCTTGAACCCAGAGCATTATTATTCTATCCCAGACATTCAGAGTGATGAAACTGTTATGACGAGCTTGTATGATTGCATTCAAAGGTCGAGCCCTGATATGGCAGTACAAGATGCAATTGACACTGAGTTGAGTAAGTATAAGAGAGCGGAGGGTCTCTTTGGAAATCCCATGTCAAAGAGGATGAGAGATAGAAAAGCACCCGGTACTGTTTTTTTTTTATTTTTTATTTTGCTCTAGAGTACTCATTCATTATAGTGTATAAATTATCGAATAGTCACGTACTCATGTCACTTATTACTTATACAATTTTCATGTTTTGAGCAGCGGAACGGTGGGCTTCGTATGGGTCATCAACGCCTCACTTGCAAAAGTTTGCAATAAAGGTTTTGAGTCTTACTTGTAGTGCTTCTGACTGTGAACGTAACTGGAGCGTGTTCGAGCATGTAAGTCCAATTTGCAATCAAGTAAAAGTTTTACGCAAAATTCATAGTTATTTCTTATGCAATGACTATTAATCAATTTGTTTACTGTACTTTACAGCTTCATAGCAAGAAAAGGAATAGGCTTGAACAAAGTCGCTTAAATGATTTACTATTTGTGAAATACAATAGGGCGTTAAAGCGACGCTACAATTCACGCGGCACGATTGACCATATTCTATTGGATAATACTGATGAAAGTAATGAGTGGTTGCTTGGGAGGCCTAATGAAGATGCAGACAAAGATGGTGACAACGTGTTTGAAAGTGACTCTTTAAGTGGCACAAAAAGGTCAATAGCAAGAAGTGTAAAGCCGTCATCAGATAGGGCTGCCACGTCAAGTAGATCTACCCCTTCAGTTCACCTAATAGACGAAAAAGAGGAAGTTGAAGAGGAATCTTTACCAGACTTGGAGCCTATGATTCCGTTTGAAGAAAATGTTGTTGCCTTGGCTCTTAGCGATGATGAGGACGGTGGTGTTATGTTCACTTAAAATTTAGTTATTTGCTATTTTTCAGTGGATTTTTTTTTAATGTTGGAAGCTTGTTAAATTAGGATGTTGTTATTTGAAATTTTCTCTAGTCTTTAGAAGTTTGTCAATTGTCATGTTCTGAAATTTTTTTACTTAATTTCATTATTTTAATGCACTATTATTTATTTATTTTTATATATTTTAATATTGCGCGTTGCTTCGAAAAGGGCGCGCTGCTCCTTGCGCCTAGGCTCCAGGAACCTTTTGCGCCTTAGGTGCGCCTACGCCTTTAATAACACTGCCCACTTCTTGCTAACGGCCTCCTAATATAAATGGAAGGAGGCTATATATAAACTCAGTTCAGAAGAAGAAACTTTTACCATACCCATTGTAGTCTACCCACATAGAAGTAGTCAAGGGAAACCATAACTTGCTTCAGTTAGCTCAGTATCTGAGCATTTAGCCAACACTGATACTTCACTCTGAGGATCATGATTTTCCACCAACTCAGCTTCAAAATCCTCATCAAACGCAACAAGTTCACAACTTTGATCGAGAGAGAAAATTGAAAAGCAAGCTAAAGTTGTAAGATACTGGAGCTATTTAGCCACAGCAGAAGCTGCTGCCCAAGCGATTGAAATTTTAAAGTAGCTAGAGTAATAAGCGAAGCTACCACAGCATATCAGGCAAATGTAACTTTTCAGGAGAACTGTGTTAGATAGCGAGGAATTACCAGAACCATACAGAGTCAACAGCTTCAGCTCTTTCATGTAGTACTTTATAGTACTAGGATTCGAGAGCAACAGCACTGTCAAATGTGATGCTGTGAGACAAATTGTACACGGACTTCTTGTGCCTTCTTCAAAGATTTTCTCAACAAGCTGCAGGAAGATGTTTAAGAAACAGCAAATGTGTAAGATTAGCTTCAGCATTTAACAAAGAAATTATTAGAAGCAGCCAACAGCAGAGAGAGAGAGAGATCAGATCGCCCAGCCACTTTAAAGGCCCTGGTCCGTCGTCAATTTCATGCAGGCCCTCGGTACTAAATACAGAAGAATGCAAGACCCAAGATAAAAGTGCAGTGATAGGAGCAACCCTTCGCTTCTTAAAGCTGGTATGCATAATCCAAGAAGAATGAACCAATTGCCACATCATCTGCACAAAACGGAAGACAGAAAATTCAAGCAAATAGATGATTAAATGTTTTGATTTAACATATAGTTTCTTCGTAGATTTAGCAGGCAAATGCAGACTAGAAAACATTCAGACCCTTTTTGTAGCATCTCGTGCAAGGTAATGTCGTTGTGTGGACAATGCATCAAGGATGCGTAGAAGAAAAGAAAATAATTGACTGTGCAAGATAACATAACGTCACAAGCTTCCACAGCTACAGCTCAAAGAAAATTTGGTCAGAGGATTGTCAAAAAGGCATTTCCTGAACTCAAAGAAAATTTGGTCAGAGGATTACGGAAAAGGCATCTCTTGGTCACGTTTAGTAATGCGCCTACTTAACGAACAAAAGCAATTCGTAACACACTCTCAACCTACAAAGAACGCATTGTCAGTGTGTAAAAACTCAAACCTCGTATGGGCCAGTGTAATAAACTCATGTTTCCAATGCCCAAGACTTTTTTCATCCCTGTATAAAAACTCTCTTCTCTCTGTTACAACTAAATTGTGTTGCTGCCACCACCATCGCCGGCTTCTCCAGCAGGTGGTGGGTTTTGCTTACCTCTTTGTGTGGGTTTGAGGGTGGTGTGTTAGATTTACGTTTTCCACGGTTTTTTGGTGCCTTCAGGATCTTGGTTGGCTGTGGGGGTAGGATTTGGGTCCGAGATCCATTCTGGCCTCCCTCTTGCTGTGATTTGGGCAGGATGCCGGGGTTGATGGTTGACAGTGGTGGTTGTGGGTCGATCATTCTGGAATGCTCGTCTTCTATGTTTGTCGATAGGTGTTTTAGGTTCAGGTGCCATCACCTCCTCTTTTAGTTGGGGACCATATTCTGTGCAGTGGTGGTGGTTCACAGACGTTGGGATTCTGTGGTGGAAGGTGGTTTGCTAGAGTTAGCTCCCCTGCCCTCCGCTCCCCTCTTCCCTCTATCGGATTTTCCTTTATTGGTGTGTTTGGTGAGATTTGTATCTCCGGTGCAGCTGGTGTGGTGGTGCGTTGGTTTTGCTTTGTGGTTTTACTGGGGTGGTGTTAGGGGGAGAGACAGGTTCAGTAATGGAGATTGGCGGCGAGGGTGCATCAGCTTTGGGCTTGTTTAGATTGACCCACGGATAGGAGATGTCTCCAGTAGTTGTTGGTGTCCGCAGTGGTCGACAACAGTGTGGTGGACCAGCGATGCCTTACTGCTCGACAGTCACAGGTACAGGTGGGCGCGCCGTTGTATCGGGGCAGTGGTTGTCTGGGGGCATGTGGCCTTAACGTTAATAGGTAGACAACAACCCTGTCTTGGAGGTATCAACCCAACAGTTTCAGTTATTGCGGCCAAACCCGCTAAAATTCAAGATGTGAGAGAGGAACACTGAAAGATCATTAGCAGATATCAAAGATTGAATTTGAACATGGTATGAATCAATAGAAGGAAAAAAAAAACATACCTCAAGACTTTAGCTTTATGTTAAACTCTTTCTTCCATTTTTCTTCAATCAGCCGCCGCCTCCAACCTCCACAACGCCGTCGCTTTCTTCTTCCTTTTTTCTTCAATCACCCATAAACACTGAAAGATCAATGGTGGGCTCTAGTTAGGAGATATCAACAATTCAATTTGAACATGGTATGAAGCAATAGAAGGAAAAGAAAATAAAACATAGCTCAAGACTTTAGCTTACTCTTTCTTCATCCCTTTCAGCCGCCGCCTCCAACCTCCACCACGCCGTCGCTTTCCTCGCTCTTTCCATCGTCATCTGGGCACGATCGTACGACAGCTCCACGATCCCGTTGAGATCCATGGATCCAGGCACCATCAATCAATTTCGCTGCCCCCTCCCCCAAACACCAACTATTCTCCTTGAACCCCATCGGTTCGTTGCGTCCACCGCTAAGATGGCGGCGATGTGCGTGACAGCGCTAGCCGCGTGCGGGCCAACGTCGGCTCCAAGCAGATCTGGGTTGTGTTGAATCGGAGGCACATCAGATCAGATTAGATGCTCTCGGTCTATCCTCTGACTTTTCAGTCTCTGCTTTTTGTCAAAGTACGAGAACACCCACGTTAAGGACCACACTGTATCGTTAGGAGTAGGGCTGTTTTGGGCATTAATCAAAGTATTGTACGGCGTAATTGTGATTCATTTAGGTTTCTGACAACATTTATTGCCTTCGCCTGATTGGTTTTCTCAGAAAGGCACGGCCAATATCTATTCGTTGGCATTATTAATTAATTTTTATAAGTTTGGTTTTTCTTACGCCGAAATCGAACCTCTAAAGGAAGTATTTTTAACCACAAGAAAAGTTTCTCTTTTTTCTGTTTTCACGCTTTTCACTTGTGGTCGCGCCTATTTTTAATATTGAAGATTTTTCGGCTCATGTTGTGAAGCATTGAGAAATAGGTACAATCACTTGATAAATATAAGTCATCGTTGGTATTAAATATTTTTGTAACTTACTTTAGACGCTAGAAAGTATTATTACGAACTCTTGTTAAAAATATTAGCAGAAGTTTCACAAATTATATATTGTGACCATGAATTATCCATCAATGCGTCAAGAGATTCATAGAGCACTATAAGACTAATAACAAACACTATCAGATTTATAACAAATTTGTTTAAGGTGGAAGTGACCGGCGAGATGGGGGTGATTGACGGGGTAGAAGTAAGAGAGGGGGAGAAAAAAGGAGTTGGAAGAATGGATTAAGCTAAAATATGGTAAAAAAAAAAAATAGGGTTAGTTATGTCATTTTATGTAATTTATAACAGATTTGTTTAAGGTGCCTAATTTTCTTAACTGTGGTGGCTTTTTCCAAGACTAGATTTTCTGGGAATTTTGAAGTAATTGTACATGTGTAGATGGTGGCTCTTTATAGAGAGAGAAATCTTATCTCTGAAAAAATAATCGTTGAGTCATAGGAACATGTCTCCATATTTTTAGAGCCCACTATCTGATAATTATTTTAACATCAACTCCCTACGGTCAATAAAAGGCTAAAAGCACTCTGAGAGTTTTATCCATAACCAACCAACTAATTGACTATGTCTTTTACTTCTCATTACATCATTCTAATTAAGTTACCCAAAGACTGAGTAGACATGACCAAAAATAAATTAGCACATGGGGAATTATTTTATCTAATGGTTTGAGATTAATTTATCCTTCAAAATATGGCTTTAATTTATATGGCTTATAGCCACATAATCCAACATCTCTCACCTGGTTATAAGCTAATACAATTATTCAAGTTTTAAGACATAAGCCATAGAAGCAACATGCCGTTTAAAGTTCTCCGTCGCAATGGGTTTTGTCAATGGATCTACAATCATCCCATTAGTAAAGATACTTTCAAACATTACTTCATCTTTCTAAACTATATCATTTATATAATGATCATGTTGTAATTTAATGTGTTTACCTTTTGGGCCGAGTTCCCAATTCTCAATGGATTTTACCGCGGCGTCATTTGTCATTGTAAGTTAGCATAACTTCGCCAGCTATACAACTAAGATTTAAGTCTTTAGGAAATCTTTTAATCCATACAGCTTTGGTCGCTGTTGTATTACACGCGTCAAATTCAAATCCCATAGTACATTTCGCAACACAACCTTGCTTCTTACTCAATCATGATAGCCACATTACCAAATAAAAACATGTAACCAGTGGCCTACTTTTTATCATCAAGATCTCCTACAAAATCTGCATCACAAAATCTTATAGCTTGCAAGTCATTAGATTGATATGTTAAAGTAACATCAAGTATTCCTTGAATGTATCCAAGTACCCATTTTACGACAATCCAATGTGCGATACCTGGATTATTTTGAATCTGCTAATTAGACCAACAACAAAACTTATATCGGGTCTCGTGCACAACATTGCAGACATTAGGCTATCTGCCACTTTCGCATATGGCTTGGATTTCATTGTTTCCTTATCCTTTTCAATTTTAGGAGTCATTTACCTAGTCAATTTTGTACCTTTATAGATAGGTGAATCAAGGGAGTTGCAATTATCCATCTTAAATCTTTTAAGAATATTTTTCAAGTATGATTTTTGAGAAAGACTTAACTTCTTTAATTTTCAATCTCGTGTTATTTTACTACCCAAAACAGAAGAAGCATCACCTATGTCTTTCATCTCAAATTGAGATTTCAGCCAACCTTTAACTTCAATGATTTTATCTAAACTATTAACGGCCAACAATATATCATCAACGTAAAAGGAAAGAATAGCAAAAGAGCTCTCACTAACCCAAGTATTTATGCAATGGTCAAAATTATTGGCAGAAAAGCCATATTGCACTATTGCATTATGAGAAGTATAGTATCATCGGCGAGAAGACTGTTTTAGACCGTACAACAACCTATTCAATTTATAGACTTTGTCCTCTTTTCCATCCACTGCATAACCCTTGGGTTGAGTCATATAGATTTCTCCCTGTTACTCATCATTAAGGAAAACCATCTTTATGTCCATTTGGTGTAATTCAAGATCCAAGTTGGCAAAATTTGACATCAATATTCTAATAGAAGTAAACTTGGCAATCGGAGAATATGTCACAGCATAATCTATTCATTGTTGTTGAGTGAACCCTTTAGCTATAAATAGAGCTTTATATTTATCAATTGTTCCATCAGACTTGAGCTTCTTTTTAAGAATCCACTTACAACCAATTAGGGCTGTAAATGAACCAAGCCGTTCACGAAAGGCTCATGGTTCGTTCTCAAAAAAAACTCGTTCATGTTCATTCGTATAATATACGAACCGAACACAAACAAGTTTTTAAAACTCGTTTATTAAACGAGCCAAACATGAACACTCCAAAATGTTCACAAACGTGTTCGCGAACAACCCATTTAAATAATACATTAATTATAATTATAATATGTTTAAAGAATTAATATATACATCAGCCATATGTAATAATTTAAACTTAAAGGCCAGGCCCTAAAGTCAATTAAGCCACAAGCCCAATTATAAACATAGAGCCCAACCCCTTAAATAGACAAAATATAAAGCCCAATATCAAAAAAACCCTAACTATATAAACTAAAATCTAAATAACTAAACCTAAATACTCACAAGCAACCTCCCGCTAGTCTGCCGTCCTCTCCCCGGCACACACACAGACACACACAGATCGCACATAGTCCATCTCTCTCTCTCTCTCTTCTCACATGGACATCCTATCATCGATGCCGTCATCGCCTGTCTTCAGTCGTCATCTCGCCTTCGCCGGATTTTGATTCGACAAGAATAGAAGGGGAAGAAAGCTATTGAGGGGTTGGTAACAACTGGGAGCAAAGCCACGAACACAAGGGCGCAACCACAAACACTTGGAGAGGGATCTAATTCATAAGAGGCATGCATCATCCGTTGTTTATGTCTTCATCGAATCTAATCAAGATTTCTTTTTCTAGTATTTTTTATTCTGCACCGTCCTTGTATCTTTTGTACATTATATTTTTGATTCATTACAGTTTGATATTTTGATTGCTTGATGGATTAGAGGTTATTGAGCAAATTTAGGGATTTGGTTAGAAGTTGAACAGGAGCAAGGGTCGAGTTTTCGAACTCGAGTTCGGCTCGTATTGTTAAACGAGTCGAGCCCGACTTTTACAGTCACGAACTCGAGCCGAGTTCGAACATTAATGTTTTGACTCTTAACGAACTCGAGCCGAGCTCGAACAAGCCAAAACTTAAAACGAACCGAGTTCGAACACACCTGTGTTTGGCTCGAACTCGGTTCGTATACAGCCCTACAACCAATAGCTTTTCTATTCTTAGGTAAATTAACTAATTGCCACACATTATTCTTTTCTATGAATTCTAGTTCTTCATTTATTACAGCCCTCAAAGAAGAAGAATCCTTTGATCTCATCACATCATCAAAATCTACTGGATCATCAAGAATATCCTCATTTAATAGTGCAAAATAATCTTTCAAATAACTAGCATTCTTTCTCTTTGTATTCTAAACAGAGTATTATAAGGTTGTTCCTTTTGAATAACGTTCTCCATTTCTTGCACTATATCCTTCTTCTTTTCTATTTTAAAAAGTTCAACCATTTTTTCTGATATAAATATCATCTTCTAAGAAAAATGCATCCCTACTTTCAATTATTCACAAGGACCCATTTGGATGAAAACTAGCAAACTTGTACCCAATCGAATGCTCAGAATAACCAATAAAGGTACATTTTATAGTTTTGGATTCTAATTTTCTTACGTTGAGTCTTAATCTCTTTACACAAGCAGTGCTATCCCAAATTTTTATGTGCGACAGGCTAGATTTCCTTCCCCACCAAACTTTTATGTGGTGTTAACCCTATTACTTTGGTTGGCACCTAGTTTAATGTACAAATGGTTAAAGTTAAGGCTTCACCCTAAAAAATTTTGTTGAGTTTTGCTTGACTTAGGATCGAACGAACCATATCTAAAAGTGTCCTATTGCATCTCTCCGCCACAACATTTTGTTGTGGTGTACAGGACATTGTAAAAAGGTGAATAATACTATTATCTTTGCAAAAATTATTAAATTAGTCAGCCATAAATTATCCACCTCTGTCAAACTTAAGTGCCTTGATCTTACTACCTAATTGATTTTCAACATCCTTCTTGTATTCCTTAAAAAATTTTAAAGCATCATATTTATGCTTAAGCAGATAAGATACGCCTATTGAAAGAAACCATCAGTAAATATAATAAAATATTACATTCCGTTGTGAGTTTTAACATTTAAAGGGCCACAAAATGTCAGAGTGTACTAATTCTAACAGTTCTTCGGATCTATCCATTTTTCCGAAAGGCTTTCTAGCCATCTTTCCACTTAAACAAGATTCACATGGTTTTAGATCTAACTTCATGCTAGGTATTAACCCTATTTGAATCGTCCTTTTCATTTATTGTAATTTAAGTGACCCAATCTCATATGCCAAAAAAATAGAGTCAACATCCATATTGTAACAAGTATCAATGTAAGCAGAACAACTAACAACATTTTCATTACCATCAAAAGTGTTCAAAGATACAGACCATCAACCTTAACTCCCCATACAAGAATTCGCTCATGCTTCCCAATAGAAAGCTTGGAAGACGTAAAACGCAACTCAAAACCCTTTTCATCCATGGGAGGCACAGAGAGCAGATTGCGCCTCATATTAGGCGCGTAGAGAACATCCGTCAAGATAAGATTATTCTGTCTAGGCAATGGTATTTTCATTGTACCGTCACCAAGCACATCATAGTACGTGTTATTGCCCATGTAGAGCTTGTGGTCATCAGCTTTCACATCTCAACAAAATTCTCTCTAGTATTTGTCACATGGCGAGAAGAGGCAGAATCCACCCACCACCCACCAAGACCGAGAACCACAATCAGCCAATACTGGTTCAAAGACCATGCAAACAATGTCTCTAGGGCCTTTTTTAAACTGCTTATTGTTTCCATCTTTATGTTGAGGACATTTGTTCCTATGATGACCAGGTTTTTCACAAGTATAGCAATTACCTGACTGTTTCTTATTAAAATGAACATTTTGTCTTTGAAATTTTCTTCCCCTATTTTTGAAATTCTGACGTCTAGATCTAAGAACATCAAGGGTACTAGAAAAAGAGTTTGGTTTAAAAACATCAGGGGCATTAGAAGACGTGGAACCGATAATAAAAGTAGAAGTATGAGCAACAAAATGAGATTCGTTCTTTTCTTTTTAACTCTCCTTTCACCTTCTAATCCTAGCAACATTCATTGTCAAATCCTGGCCAGACACACTTATGGATATAACAACAGGGTCCCATGAATCTAGTAGGCTATATAAGACAATAGATACTTGCATTTTATCAGGAATAGAGTTACTTAAAGCTGTTAATTCTTTTGCTATCACCAATAACTTATTGACAAGATCCAGAACATTTTCACCCTCCTTCATAATAGTACCATTGTACTTTCCAATTAGGAGTTAGATGTAAGCATTGGAAGTAGTGCCATAAGCTTCAGTGACCGCATCAAACATTTCTTTAGCAGTTTTACATTCCTCATAAATTATTTCTAGGTCTGGTTCCATAAAGGACAACAAGGTCGATCCGACCAATTTGTCATTATCAACAAAACGATCAAAAGCCTCTCTAGTGGCCTCTCCCCAGCTCTAAGAGGTGGGCAAGGCATATCTAGTACATATTCAACTTTGTCTTGAAATAAGATGTGCCTAATCTTACGTTTCCAGATTGAGAAATTATTCCCATTGAGCTTTTCAATTTTGCTAAGTTCCACATTAGCATCCTCAGAAGCCATATGCAATTTCACCAAATTAAGACAAGACTGAAAAAGAGGGTGCATAAGTAACTGGCCAAAAATTCGTTCGAATATTTTTACCAATTTGAGGGATTTCTGATCAAGGGTTTCAATATGATTCCCACACTTGATGATTTGGTTGAAGATTGCAATTGAAAAGAAAACTACCACTACAACAATCTTGCCTAATCAAAGCATTTCTTTAAGACCCAGTAATCTTTGAATGACGGATTGAATTCGGTTTGACAATATCCATACAAAGCAACAAATTATGTCAAGATTAAAAAAAAACTTCGAACTTGATATATCCAGAAACAAAAGCATCTTCAATCTCTCAGTATCACACCGCGCCGACTGCCAAAAGATGAAGAGAATATAACTTTCACCTTTGCAAGTAAAAGAAGACAAATCAAATATGTAAGTGGTATTATTTGAGGCAAGATTTGGATTTTTTTTTTATGCAAAATGGTGGCTTTGATTTGTTCTCAGCAGATTGCACGAGTATGTGAGATGTTTGGAAAAGAGAAAGGTGGGCATGATACGGTGTACGTGTATCTAAGATGCACCAAAGACATGAAATATATCAAGGCCCAAAATTAATTTGGGCTCTGATACCACTGGTGGCATAACGAACTGATCAAAATTCCTTGCATCTTGATGACGAGATGACGATCACTGGAAATTCAGGAGGTAATATATATAATTATGAACTAGCTAAAATCCCGTGCTATGCACGGGAGATTTTTCTCAAATCATTTGTACTCTTTTTTCGAAGTAACAATTTGATGAAGTTGTCATCTTTTCACAATAAAATGGTAAAAAAAAAAAAAGCTAAAGGATCTCATTATTATCTAGTTTTTCCCAAATCCAGTCACGACCTATGTCCCAAATCCTAATATTTGTCTTCAAACTTTCGTCTTTATAATATTGAAGAGAGTCTTAGGAATCTTGTTAAGCGTCGTCGTAAAGCAATTTAGCCTTTAAAGTTCATTGGCATTGTAGCCCAAACTTGAGAAGGATTAAGATGGGTACTGCTTTATCTTTCTTTTGCTTATAACTTTTGATAATTACTTTTTCAATAGTAATCACCTACTAAACTTTAGTCACACACGTCACATTGTCAAATGCGTTACACATTAAAATTACTTCTATAATTAATATGTTACACCAAAATTACATCTATACTCAAATTTTTATATGAGATTGTCATTGTAAAACATATAGATAGATTTATTATGTATGGCCCGTGCGTAGCACGAGATTTTAGCTAGTAATCCTTTAACTACATTACATGTCTGAATTTAATGATGCTAAAAAAAGGTTACTATTAGCCAACAACCATATAATAGTGTCAATAAACTATTATATATATATATATATATATATATATATATATATACCAAGTGACAGTTTCTAATATTCTTCCATCCAATACTTGAAAAAGGAAAAGAGAGTGGGAGTTTTTTTTTTGGGGATTAACAAAATAAAGTTTAAAAACAAATTAAGGTTTTTTAAGTGATGTAAATATTAAATTTATACCAAAATTTTTTTTTATCATTTTCTTATGAAATCACGCTATTATTAAAAGATGTAATACTCATAGTTAATAATCCTTTAGCTACATTACATGTCTGAATTTTTATCAAAAATTTTGAAAAATTGGATTGGGTGTTTGTTGGTCCAAGAGGCTATTAGTCGAATCCTATTATATATAATATAGATACTTTGTAGATTATAGATATCAATGCTAAATATACTCATTTCTTATGTTGCATAAGTTGATAAGATTGTGACTACAAAAAGTATTGTATGTGTAAGTATACTAAAAATTTATAACAGTACTTCACCTTGAAAACTAATAATCCAGTAAAATTAAGAAGAAAAAAAGATGGTTCTTACAAAAGCAACTTACATCATGCGTCTTAGTAACGTGAATTCTTCTAAATAATGTCATTATATATATCTATACTTAACCGATTATAGATATGAATGCTAAATATACTCATTTCTTATGTTGCATTAGTTAATAAGACTGTAAAGTGTAACCACAAAAACATATTGTATGGGTAACCATACTGAAAATTCATAACAGTACTTTATCTTGAAAACTAATAGTCCCAAAGTAAAAGAAATTAAACCAAATTTTATCAAAAAATCAAATAATACGTGCATGAGCATGCATGAGCATTCTGTTCCCTCACCATCTTTGCACTAAAACGCATAAATATATCTTCACACAAACACACAGCCCGCCTCACCGGCAACCCCAACCCCCCCAACTCCTCTCTCATACACGCACACACGAAGCAGCAACGCACACAGCCCACCCCCTCACACACACATAAGCTCACCACCCGCCTGCCCAAAACCCAACAAACACCCCTTTCCCCTCGTCTCTCTCTCACACACACTAATATACCACCCACACGACCCCGCTACCCACGGATCCCAGCCCCCAGCACAAGTCACACTAAAACATACCCACTACCCCACCCCCTGGCTAAACCCACTAACAAACGACCCCCACAAAACGGGGAGCAAACCACCCCCACCCCTTCTCTCTCCACGACCCCCAAACAACACGGACAACAGTTACCCTGCCACCACTACCCACATCCCATCCCCCGACCTTCTCTCTCACACACACAGGAACCACCCCAGCCAACCCACCCACAGTCACACTAAACAAACCTAAATCCCTCTCTACCCACGACCACCCCACACGGTAACCCCCCCACCCTCCTCTCTAACACACACACACGCGCACACACACACACAAACAGTTACCACGGCTACCCACCACCCACCCGTCCCCCACAACAACGGACACACCCATGCACCTACCTATCACCCCGCTACCCACAACCCTCCCTCATGACCCCCAACAACACACCCATGACCCCCGCCACCACCATAACCCCACCCCTTACCCATGACCCCCACAACACGGGGCACAGCCCACCTACAAGTCATACTGACACACCCCACCAACCCACCGACGACCTCCAGCTCTATCCCCCACACAGTAACACCCCTACCCCCCCAAAGACGGATACACCCAGCACCCCACCTCCCTGTTGCCCACAACCCTCCCACAAATGGAAATTGTCATAGAGAGACAAAACTTTTGCATGTTAGAATTATGATCTATTGAAACTTGAAAGCATGTCACTCCGAAAGAATTTCTGAACATAACAGAAAGCATTGGTTACACACCTAAGGCAGGTGTAGACGAACAATATTCAGATTCAAAAGCCTAGAGAGAAGCAAGTGTAGACCTAAAGCAAGTGTAGACGAACAAAATTCAGATTCAAAAGCCTAGAGAGAAGCTTCGAATCTGCAAATGAGAGAACAATAGTAAGCATGTTAGAATTATGATCTATTGAAACTTGAAAGCATGTCGGTCCGGAAGAATTTCTGAACATAACAGAAAGCATTGGTTGCACACCTAAAGCAAGTGCAAACGAACAAAATTTAGATTCAAAAGATAATGCCGTGAGAGGACAACTGCATTTAAATTTATGAGAATAACGTAACTAGAGACATGAAGAAGTAGAAAGTTGCCAGAAACATAAAGAATCTAGCCTTCCACTACAAGTAAATAGAAGTTTATCCTCTGCTAGAGTGCTTTCTGTTTTTACCACAAGTTGATGAAGAGCTCCAGCAGTTTCTGTTGATTTAATTTCTTACAGGTTTGGTTTGTAGGAAAGGTGATGAAGTGATAGCTAAGAAAATGGTGTTGGGGAGATCATGGAAGTGGGAGATGTGGTGGAAGTTTGCATGGTTTGTATTTTTTCTGACCTATGAAATCTTGACACATAATTAGGTTAGTATAAAAATAATTCAAAATTTTCAAAAAATTAGATTGTCTTTTTGATGGCCAAAGAAGCTATCAATCGAATCCTATTATATATAGTATAGATGACATGAATGTTTTACAAATTATTTGTTTCACATAGTAAAATACTAAGCACACTAAACCTATACTTCGCTTTTCACTAATTACACTTAACTTCCTCCGTGGAATACTCTAGTGTCACTTTTTTAATTTATATGGTGGCACTTCTATAATTTGTTTGTGAAGAAAGCATAGCGTAATCGGTAAAAATAAAGTGCAAATACCAATTTTATTTTTGCTTATAGTATCCTACAAAAGCTATTGGGATGTACAATTTTATATGAAAAACTTTTCATGTTTATTCTAATTATTTAGGGCTAATTTCAACAATATACCCTAACGTATGCTTTAAGATCATGTCAAGCAAATATACTAATTGTTTAGGGCTAATTTCAGAAGTATACATTGAGATCATGTCAGGTAAACTATAGTGTCAGGTAAACAATAAGTGTTCCTTGCATTCCTGGAAGCTGACACATAAAAACATCAAATAAAAAAAAGTAGAAATTGACATAAAACTCAATAAGAAGATAAAGAAAGAAACTATTTTGATAAAATTTTATTTGCTACTTTTAAGGTTACATAAATTTCGTACAAAAAATGACCTCCCAATATCAGTCTGAATCCAAACCTATTATATTGTGTTCACTGGATCAGATGTTGCAAAAAGAAAAGGGTAGCAGCTACACAACAAAGCAAACCCTTGTTTCAAAGAAGCTGCTACAACCACCACCTTTGCAAAACAAAGAGAGTAAATCCTGTCATGCATTATTGTCTAATTGATTTATTTATCAGCAAACTTTTCGTCTGAAGACTAAAAATTAGAAATTTAAGATACTAAAAACTCTACTTACCTCTTTAATCCTATTGAACTCAAACAGGTACTAAAATTTCAAAAATGACATCCTGACTCAAGAAAATGACAGGAAGATCAATTTGTGCGCACCTACTAAGGTAATTGAAGTCTTTCACGCAAATACATTACAACTTCATTGCCAAGAGCTCCACATTGCTAGCCGGGCCAAATATTAAAGGGTCAATCAAGCAAAGACCAATGGAGCTCTAATCACATATCGTATTGCCAATAACGTTTGCATAAAAAAAGTACTACTAATGCAAGAACAACCAAAGGTTGAACATCCCAGATTGCTAATAAAAATAAGATTAGTGAAAAAGGAAAGAAAAATTGGGAAGAACCATATGATGCTCCTATCATTCCTCAAGCAAAAAAGCTGTTTATTAGCACAATTGTTAACGTCAAAAGTACAAAGTACATCTAACTTCCAAGAGTTAATTTGTAATTTGATTTCTAGTTTAGTCATTTGTCCATATAACTAAAGTCCAGTGAGCCTGAGAGTTAAATTGCCAAGCACACATGCACACACACATCCCACCCACGCTGACGACAAGCATGCACACACATCGACACCCCCAACCCACACAGACAACAGACACCACACGCCCACAAAAGCCACAGAGAGAGGAGAGAGAGAGAGAGAGAGAGAGAGAGAGATCCGTCTTAATATTTCTCAATACTCACATGTTGCCCAGAGATCTCAGTAACCTCTTCAAGGCATTCCAACATAACGTCAACTTGCTCTTCTGACGCTTCACAGAGGATCCATCATGCAACGTTCCATTACACATTCCATTCTGTAATGCTGTAATGCTAATTGAAATTACACGAAGAAATTAGCCGCTAATATTAAGAAAAAGGTGATTCAAACTACGCTGTCGATTCTGCTGGCCAAGAAGCCGAAGCCCCTTCATCACCCGACCAAGTCTTTTACCACTCTTTCAATGCAAGATATTATATGATGCATTTTTATGTAACTCGAATGTAAATGCGAAGGGCAATAGACTGCCAAGGAACCATGGGCCCTCAAATGTATAAATTCAGGTTAATGAAAACACAGCAAGGTTGCCTCAAGTAATGGATCACTGACTTGGTACGATGTCAAGTTCTGTTCAAACGGCCTGGAGATAGAGAGCAAAAATTAAGATCCAAGGACTGCTTCAAGTTTACGTGATCCGTCAAGAATTGCTGAGACACGCAATCAGCCAAGACTGGTTGTCCGTCATGCACCTCTCTTCAATTTACATTGCAGGACTGGCTGGTGCTTGGTTGAAGGGAGAGAATCTCAGAACCCCAGATAAGATTTTAAGTGTGGATGACTGCAACTGTGACTGTTTGGGAAGTGTGGATAATATCTCTCTTTAACATCTCTATTGAATTTACGTTGCACGCGCATGACTGCAACTGGGACTCTGTGTGGGAAGCTGGGATCACAGGGAGTGCAAGGAAGAAGCAGAAAGGACGAGAGAAAAAAAAAGGAGACCAATTTTCATTTGAGACAAAAACTAGAGGAGTTGGTTTTCCTTGACAGATAAAACTGGAGGAGTTGGGGGGCTAAACGTGGGTTAGTGGCTGAAATTTAGGACGTGATGGATAATTAGATAAAACTTTTGCCAATTATTTTGTGACAACTAATATTATATTTTGACAAAAATTAAAGAATTCCAAAAAATTAGGTCGAGGATTTGGAAGGTTATTAGGCTATCAATCGAATCCTATTATATATAGTATAGATATAGATATGAGAATACGATGGTAGTTGAGGTGAGTTTTCTCTAGGAATTGGAATTTCTGGGAATTCAGAAGTAATTGTACGATGTGTAGATGGTGACTCTTTATAGAGAGAAAAATCTTGTCTAAAAAAAAATAACCGTTGAGTCATGGGAACGTGTCTCCATATTTTTAGAGTCCACTATTTGATAATCACTTCAATCTCAACTCCTTACAGTCGATAAAGACTAAAAAATACTTGGGAGTTTTATCCATAACCAACCAACTAGTTGACTATGTCTTTAACTTCCCATCACATCATTCTAGTTAAGTTACCAGAGACTAATTAGACATGACCAAAAATAAATTAGCACATGGAGAAAGAATTTATCCTATGGTTTGAAGCTAATGTATCTTTCAAACCATGGCTTCTATTTATATGGCTTATGTATAGCCACATAATCCAACAAGAAGTTGTTTCGGACATCACTTGGATGAACGCTTGTACATTAGAAAAGCCGGGGACCATTCCCAAACTTGTAGTCACACAGTCAGTACGAGGAGTTGAGTATGCCAATTCAGCGTACCAACATGAAGTTCGGCATTATACTGACGATGCAACAATTAGCTTTTGCCCCGTTCTATCACCTCCATATCATCGTTGTTCTTGGCAATTCACCCGGCGAAAACTTATAATCCAATTTTATACGGTATACTCAAATCTAGAATCACAAGAAGAAATGAGAAGTGTCTTAAAACGAGGAGCATCAAAAGCAGGAACGTACTATCTAAATTTAGAACATATTCATGATGCGCTTAACCCTATCTTCCAGATGATTGTGCAACACAAATGCACGTTGCTTCAAAGAAGTTGAACTACAACGAGGCATCATTTTCTGATTATGCGTGAAGGGATAGATGTTAAAGACCTCTATAGTGACAATTTTATTTGGTTTATGGTGTTTTCACAAAAAACTCCGTCGATATATTTTAACAGTACTATTTTAGTGTCTCTAATTAAACGCCACTAACCGTATTTAGTGGTCATTATTACTAGCAATGTGAGTGTTTCTATAATACGCGTCGCAGTCAAAATCTTCATTTATGGGAGAACGTTGCGTATAGCATATCATTAACAAAATATTTACTAATCTGTGAACTAAAAACGAGACTCATTTTCATGGTTTGAGCTCAACAAGTCATGACACCTTGACTCGCCAAAATATTGGTTTTCAAAATCATTCGCTACCGACCTTTTCCAAGTTGTAAGATTTATCGCATAATATGATTCTGAAAATGTCAGTACTTATATTTACTGACAATGGTTTGGTAGAAAGTGGAGGTTGCAAAAAGTCTTTGTTAAAAATGAAAAAAATTGTGTAGATGCGGATGATCACTTTTTTAAACTATATGACTCGTAAAAAATATGGCCCATCTCGGTTCAATAATAATTTTAGAGTTTGAGCCTCTTATCGAAGAAGCCAAAAATGTGGATATACTTTAAACAAAAGGCCCGTATATCTTTACCCTCTGAACCGAGGCCCGTTGACGCCCAAAATTTGGGAGCCTGTGGCTGTGACCACGGGTTCAGGGTATCCTCCCATTGTATTGTCAATAACTATCCATAGAATAATTTCATCATTAGTATCAATAACACTGCATTCGGTATGTGTTTCACTTGCTACTACCTCTTATTTGTTTTTGTCTTGACTTTTAAATGACATAAAGAGGCATTTAATTTTTGATAGAGTTGTCTTCGATCACATCAAGTTGCAATGTCGGCAAAGTAAACAAAGAATTATTTATAACATCGAACTATTAGTTTCGGGGACAAGAAACAATTTTTTAGTACAGTTTCATCTTGATTGTATAGCTTAGTAAGATTGTTACTACTTAATTTGTAACGTTATTATTTAAATTGTATTATAATATTTGTTATCTTTGTCTAAGAATGTATAATTTCTTTCTAAATTATTTGTAAAAGGATTTATAACTTACAAAATAAGTTTCCCTCGTCCAAGGATTTTTGAGGAACTTCTGCGTTCTTGTCATGTTATTTAGGATCATTTTTGTTATGTTACACGTATCTGTTCTTTATGCTATGTTATTTGAAGGTATATGCCTGCTAATATATCTTTTAACCCGTATACCTGGCTTACAAAAATGCCAACGCGTGTCCCCAGAAGGATGCGTTTTCACAACTATAACCAGAAAGCACGATTCCATAGAAGGATCAAAGCAGAAAGGGTAGTCGTTTCAGGCCAAAGGGAAGTCGTTTCCAGCTCGTCTCTTTCCCTCAATGGATGACAAGGTTGAAGTTACAGTTAACTCGCATTCCTTTGGCAAGGGATTCTTTAGAATATTATCAACAAAAACGTCTTAGTCAGATGGAACTGCAGTATGATTATGTTAATTGTTGATTTGTGGAGTCTCAAAACGATTTTTTTGGGGATGATGTGCTCATGGAATGTTTCATTAGAACTGCAACCATCATATGGCACATATATCAGGTAATAGAAGTTCAGTTGATAGCTGTTCAAACCATATCAAAAGGTCTGGGTTCTAGTTGATATGTGGTGGGGGTGATGATTTCTCAGTGGCGACCGGAAACAGAACTAGTCATGGTGTCGATAGTACTGGGGAGATCCTCGTCTTTGCGTGTCTAGAGCTTCCAGTGCAGTATCGTGGCAACATCTTTTACCTAGCAAAGCAAAGAAAAATGAAAAATTGCAACTATGAAAAGCGAAATTCACTAATATTTTCGAATCAACCTAGTCGATTTTCTCTCTTAAGATAAGGAACTTTATTTGCATGACACAATACAAGAGCCGCAGGATTATTTGAAATGTATACGAAGTACAAATTTGAGTTAGGAAACGAAAGACGGGGTGACGGATATGGTTGATGTTCATACGGAGAGAGATGGAGAGAGGCTGAACTCAAGCCCCCAAAGCTCGAAAGATCCTTTGACAAAGTCATAGTAGCCACCCTTCAATGCTAGAGTTTTCTTCAGCAAGCCTTCCCTCACAAATGGATATGTTAGCAGGTTCCCAAGTGATACATTCACTGCCTCCTGCATTACATTTTGCACATGATTAGTTAGTATAATCACTAGTAAAACATCTGCATACGTTGTCACATGTTGGGCACATTCGGATTTCTCCCATTTTCGATCAGAATTGAACAGGTAAGGAGATACAAAAAACAAACAAATTGAACAACAATGGCTTGACTCTGAGCCGATGAAGCTGAAAATGAAACCATGAAACTGAAAGGGTATCTAGATGGAGCCTTTCTTTGGCTTTTGAGTTTCTTTTGTTTTTGAGTTTCTTTGGAACTTAGCAGTCATAGCTAGATGCAATTATCGAGGAACGTTCATAAGGGTAAGCACTAAGCATAGAATGACTCAAAGAATATAAAGTCGTGGCCAAGATGCTGTGGAAGCTGGAACTTACCTTCTCACAATATACACATTGTTCTGCCAAAGGTGCACTTCCATACTCCGCTTTCACCTTGGTCTTGGCAGGTAAACAGATTTTGACCCAGTCTTCAATGAAATCACTGCTTGTTTCAGTCAGACAATTGAAGAGTTGTGAGTAATTTGGCTTTGGCCAGTTCTAGCGCAATGCGTTTTTCAGTACTTTGAACAAAGGAATAACTCCACATGAAACACCACTAGATAAGGGGAATTTTCAGTGACATTTTCTATGGCCATTAGTGACAAAATGAATGACTTGTACCAATCCTTTCTCGTTGAGTTTCAGGTAAGCTACACAAAAGCAAAGGGAACGCATAAGAGCGACGTCTTACGTAGAGGTAGGTCCAGCATCTGGGAAAGTCATGAGCCCCTTAATCCCGCCACAACAGCTATGTCCAATAACTACAATGTTCTCTACCTGTGGAAAGTTGCAAGTCTCATAATACCAACTCTAGAAATTAAAGGAATGCTTTCTGAAAACTAACATTCACATGAGCCTTCCAATTTATTTTCTCCAGAAATCAAGTACATTATATGCAATTAATTTACCTTGAGATGCAGGACAGCATATTCAACAGCAGCTCCTACACCAGCGTACTTAGTCTGTTGCAGGGAAGATGGCGAATGTCATGTATACGAGTTAGATCAACGAGTAGCGCGTTGGAAAGTTCAAATTTGCATAAGAGTAGCGAACGCAGACCGAAAATTGGATTTATGTCAGAACTATCTTTCTATAAGCAACATAGGAAAAATTTAGGATGACCTGATCGTAGGGAGGGACCATATTGGCAACGTTGCGGACCACAAATGCTTCTCCTGGCTGGAAATCTAGCACATGAGACGGGCAGACGCGAGAGTCCGAGCAGGCAAACACCATAAACTGCATCATGTATTTTGCTCCGAACATATGTTAGCCACGATTCTGTGGACAGATTATCATTATTCATGCACTAATCAACAACAGGATGTCTTCATTACCTTTGGGCTCTGGCCTTGTGAAAGCTCACTGAACAAGGCCGGATTGGTTCTGGATTTGCATATCAACAAATAAAACATTGATGAGAAACACGTCCTATAATGGTGAAGTAGCAGGCGTGCTTATACACTTGGAGGGGTGTCAGAACTATTTTTTTTGGCAATTCAAAAAATTCATCCTTTTTTATTCCCTCTGTGAAATGCAGCATGCTCTAATGCCAAAAGAGGGAATAAGTTGCTCACTCATATTTCTCTTTTTTGAATTTAATGAAGCCGGTTTTCATCCGATCAACTGGGCTGAATGGCTTCGTCTCAGTTGTTTGCAATTCAGCTGTAATTTGATCAACTTTTGCAGCAGCAACAGGTCCTAGATCTTCCTTTTCACTGTACAAGAACGATTATCCACTGTTAGTATTCTGTTATAGCTAAATTTCCTTCTTTTTCTAACCAAGAAAGAAAAAAAAGTTTCCCTTTTTCTCGGACACAAATATGGAAAATTGAACTCATCCATCAGTTTTTAAGGAACTCTTTGGCTTACGAATGAACTTATGATTTTCTTTTGAATAACTGCAGTTTGACTCTCACGTACATTTAGCAATAGCTCATTCAAAGTGAGATGAATTGCATCAATTCACATTCAATTTAAAAATAGATCCTGCAGGTTTAGTAAGTGGGATGATACCTGAGGAGTTTCTTGAGTCCTGCAATGGCCTCTTCGTACGCTTGGTTCGACATATCTTCTCTCTGTTCGTAGAAACAATCATACAAATTATTCTGATACATCGTGGACATACTTGACTCGACTGCATTATGGATGTACTCTGAGCGGTTTAGCGCGAGAAGTTCAACAGGCCCAAGGAGAGTTACATGTACGTTTCTTAGCTACTTCGCAAAGAGGCAAATTTTTTTGTGGCCAAGACTCAGCCTACAGATCTCTTTGCCAATCAAAAATGTAAGAGAAGATAAAGGATCTTTACTAAATACGTTTTGCTAAAGCCATTTAACTAGTGACCAAAGTAAGAAGAAAGAAATAAAGTACCAATTTCAAAGGCAAAGACTAAAAAGAGCGCATACTTGGCTGTTAATTTTTATTCGACATTAGTTAGATACAAGTCGTGTATCTGCTTCTTATATCTTGTGAATTTATCTTTCCTATGATCATGCTTTTGGGCGGAGCACTAGACTTTAACATGGTATCATCAGAGCTCACCCCACATTTTCACGTGAGGGCGAGTAATAAGTTATATGCCATATAACGAGAAATAAGTCGTGGATCTGCTTCTTATGCCTGATGGGCTTAGTCTTCTCATGAGCATGTTTTTGGGTCGGAAGACTTTCCCATTGACATAGAGAAACGCAAAGAAGATACCAAAAACAACGGCTAGATGTTTGTGGCCAAAAGAAAGCAAATGTGAACAGACCTCTTCAACTTCGCAGGCTGGAAAAAGCTAAACCCGTTTTATTTCTCTTCACTAAAAGGTAAGAGTGCTAATGTGAAAGTAGCAAAAGAGAGCAACATTTGCCTCTCCCAGTATACGATCCGGTCGTGCGTGTATTTGTATGTGATTTGGCGGCATTATGCGGCACACAAGACGCAACATACTCCATCTAATGTTGTTAAAAAGAGAAGTCGCAAAGAAAACCATGCATATATAAGTTGGCTGTGTGTGCATGATCTGCTTAAACAGGCAAAGCCAAAACAATGGCAGCTTAATACTAAATGTGAAGGATATGTACCAAAGTGGGAGTGATGATGGGAGATGGGGCAGCGAAAACTGGCTCGTTTCTGATTAGATTAAGGGGAGGAGAAGCTGAGGATGAAGAAGAAGAGTTGAGGCCGGCAAAAACCGAGGGCCACGAGTTCGACGAAAATGTAGCTGGTAATTTGTTGATCTTGTGCGAAGAAGACTTGATGGCAGGGGACAGAGAGGTGATTAAACAGCGGTTAATGGAAGCCGTCGACATTGTCGCATGGCGCTATAGAATTGGGTGGCTTTATAACCGTGTTTTACCAGGTCCGCCATGCATGCATACCAGGGGATAATGAAAGTGAGAGCTGAGGAAACGAGGGCGTCTACAATTGTAGATGAGGCTTGGACGATGGAGATTGCATTACCGGTTCTCCTCTTTACAATCCGGTCCCAATATGGTGTCTTCTATCTTTCTAAGCGAATGTAATTTACACTAGAGACACAACCTACAAAGAACCACCGGGAAAAACCAAATCGAAGGAGCCAGAATTATTTGAAAAAAAAAAAAAACAGAATTATGTTCGGTTGAAGTGTATGTGTAGAGTTAATTTCACATCAAGAAACCTTTAAAAAAGAAAAAAAAATTGGCATCTATGCTGAGATGACAAACTATTCCATTGAAAGTTTTAAGCGAGTTGGACTAATCATGTGTATATCAGTATATGTGGGTTATCTGGGCCTTCATAGACAACACTTGACGCTCTGAAATCTACACATACATCCTGAAATCGCGTAAATTGAGTTCTCATAACATACGATGCACTTTGACTTTGGGGAGAAGTTCTTAATATCGGTAGCTGCACACTCTATGGAAACTAATGGACTTTACATGTAACCAAAATCAACTTTTCCCTGTCCTGGTATTTGAAACTTTTAATTAATGTACATGACTCCGTCACGGTGTGCATGCATGTCGCTTTAAGATAAGCAATGACGGCGCGCCACGTCGCTCGCTCGGCCCCTACGGTTTCTGTCTTGTGCCAAACATTCATGGCCGATCTATGATGATGTGATGAACTCCGAGCTCACGATGGACATGTGGAGCGCGTGAACAGATCAAACGGGTGATGTTGAAACTGATTCAAAGTTACTGTGTGAGGTCCAGAAGTGGATAAAAGTGGATAGAACCCAATGGTGCACAAGGGATGAGAGATGGATGATGAGATAAGGTCTTATCTTTGAAGCTTGGCTCTGCTGAAGTTCTGAACCATCTCTGATATCAACACCTTTACTGATAAAAATTCAAAACAAGCTCACCCTTGATTGCATTTCTAGAGTTTGCTCCTTGGCGAAAGCTAAGCGGCAGTGCTTAAGAAACTGGAGCAATCTTCTAAACCTCGAGTTAAATGCAAGATTAACCGGATGATAGACAAGAGGATTGCAAGAAATCACTAGAAACTATGTTATATTCGACCACGATAAACGTTCCAGCTAATTTTTGTACGGAGAGTTTCGGGTCGAGGTGATCGAATACCGTAGAATGTAGATATGGAGTATTTACAGAGTATAAAGTGAACATACAAAGTATAAGGTAGACTTGTACTCTGATCAAACCAACCCATATCTTGCAACAGAGTCAAGTGTGACATTCTACAACTTTAGCCACTTTAGGATGTTTCTTCATCCTCTCATCGACCTGAAACCTGAAATTGAAGCACGCACAGAACTGGGAGGGAGAGAGGAGAGAGAGAGAGAGAGAGAGAGAGAGCTTTCCTTTTAGAAAGTGGAGGAAGGCTGGTTATGTTGCTGCCATGTTATAGAAACAGGAGAGAACAATCGTGGTGTCATCATGTTGACATCCTTTGCAATTCATTTTGGCTGTTTCTGCATGTTCCAGAGAACTCAAAATTGCCAAGTTTAGAATAGCTGAACTCAAAACTCTTAAGCCATCCTTTGCAAAAAAAAATTTTGTGGAATGAACTCAACCTTTTAAGCCATTTATACAGTTAAAAATACACAAGCATAATCCTATTTTTCTATGACTTTTTCGTCAATGAACACGTAAAGGAAAGTAAAAGTTTCTATTTCTCATTGTGTTTTACTTTACTCGATGATCACTATTTACCAAAAAAGAAAATACTGATGGTCAATGCAAAAGCCTATTGCTATAAAGACTATGAACAACGTCAAAATACAAGAAACTCGCTTCAAGAGCAATGTAAAACACACGCAGGCGCACTAGATACACATGAGCTGCACGAAGTCATATAATATTCAGTTGAATGTAGGGATAGGCGCGACTGGTAAGTCGCCTTTTTTTAGTTTTACTTGCGCTGCAATGTGTGTGCCAATGGAATTTGAACTTTGCTCTTGGCAGCCTTTACTGTATCCGGAGGGAGCTTAAATTGTTTGATATATGAAGCACAATATGAATTCGCAGGAATGTCTCTTTTTTATGCACCAAACCCACACAAAACAGTCATGGAGCCGCCAAAGTTGATGCACACTTGGTCCATTCTCAAGTAAGCATGCCTTAAACCAGAGGTATTACGAACATTTGGCCATGGCAGATCTGGTCAACAACCTTTAGAAGGAGAAGAGGTAGAATAGCATATATCAATCCATACAGGATGGTGAGAACTCAACCACGCACGGTGTCTGAAACGAGGAAGTTATGAAATGCTAGCTTTCACAAACATCGACCAACTTCGTGGATAATCAAGCCGATCTGCAATATATCCGTTTTCTTCATATTGGGGGCTATCTGATCTCTTATACCTGGCAAAAGTTAGTATCTTAGCAAGAAAAACCTGCAAGTTCAGTAAACTCTGAAAGGTGAACTAGCATTTCCAACTATTTAAAACATAATGGGCAACCTAAACACTAACATGTATGCCTCGGCTAGATGTGCAACCCAGCAACCTAGTCTTTCAAGACATTTTTTTTTCATCAGACTGCTTCGATGTGGCCACTTCCCGTGAGTAATATTGGCAAAAGTTAAGACAAGCATCACCCAACATAGTATTACCATTCAAAAGAAGCGAACTCAAAACAAGCATAGGTGTAATCATTTGAAAGCATAGTCTATATTCCAGATCAAGAAAGGGGTCAAAATTTAGGTGGATTCCCACATGTATATCTTGCCGTATAAATATAATTTACAGCTACAACAAGAAGATTGAGTGGGACAAGTCTATATGGCTACCAAAGCTACTGCCAGAACCAGTATCAGCATGATCAACCTTCTGATATCAAAATACAATTGTATTTGGACTACGTACAAGACCCTACATCATAGAGCCAAAAAATGCACGACTTGTGATGGGCAAAGTTTGCTAGTCGTATGAAACTTCAGATGCTGATCTCGATGAGCTATTATGATTCATCGGCCTTTGGTTCAAGGGTCACAAGGATTTTCTCTAAATGATCACCACGCAGAACCTCCACATTTACCTGAGCATCAAAACAAAAGATTTATAACCTGTGCTGGAACTGTAATTTACAAGAACCGCAACTCGTCTCTCTTTTGACAGTTCAGGAGCATCTTTTTATCTATTTCCAGAATGGTATCTCATATATCATACAGAGGACAACAAGGTTGCAGCAAGAAAAATTTTAAACAGAAAATAAAACAAGGAGAAACATAGAGAGCCGGATTAAAGTGGCCCGTCAAAAGTTAGAAGAAAAATAAGTTTACAAAACTGGAGAAAAAACTGAAAACAAAAACTCTGTGAAACACTATCTAAACTTCCATACCTCAAGTAGCTGACAGTTTAAGGCTAGAGCCATGACAGCAGACGTAAAATAATTTTATCTCTGAGATCTAAGTGAGAAAATGGCCCAAACTGAAGATTCTCACGGGAACATTTACCGTGTCTTTGAAACTACGGAATTGATGGAATCTCATTTAAACTACTCGAATTTTGTTGTTTTGGAACATTATTCAAAGGATTTGAAATTGGATTTCATGGGATTTGGCTGATTTGTTTCTATAGTATAAAAGTGGATGAAAAATGATCGGATTTCATGAGAATTGAATTCACTTGAACTAAAAACTATTATTTACCTATCTTACCCTATCCCGAATCTCTACCACCAATGAACCTACCAACATGGTCTTCATTGTTGTTGCCGCTACATCACCTTTACTACCACCACCAACACTGCCACCACTACTTTTTATGTTACAGTCACTACCACCACTAATGGACTGCTATAACCACCACAACCAGACACTACACCCACATGAGCGCCACACTATTGTCGTTGCCGCATAAACCGACACCACCACTATCACCACCACCACAGTAACCACCGCTGTTAATTGTATTAGATCACCACCACGACCACCATTTTCGTGATTATATTGCCATCGTCATTTCTGCCGCCACACCGCTACAACCACCACCATCATATCACTACTGCCACCACCGTCATTATCACTGCCATGACCACTAATGCAACTGTATTAACCCTGTTATGATCAATATGTCTGTCATAACCACCGCCACCGTCTCTGTTACCGCCACCATGACTATTGTCTGACACTTGGATATCACCACCACGACTACCATTATTACAATCACTATACTGTCTCACTGCCACCGTTGTTGATGCCACACCATCACCACCGCCGATGTCACAACACCGCCACCACCATTGTCTCTGTTGCCATCATCCTCACTTATGTCACCTTACGCCCTAGTACCACTAACACCACTATTACTGGTACCATCACTAGACCACCGACCACCTCCACCATTACCACTGTCGTTGTTGGCTACTGCAGATACTGTTCTACAAACCACCACTGAAGCCACACCACCACTACCATCGTGTCGTTGATGCACTATCGTCACTACTGTCACCATCCTTACCACTACACTTCAGTACCACCACTACCATCTTACATCACTTGACCAACCCACCACTTCTACCGTCAATGTTGCTACCGCTCCACTTACACCGTGGCTATTTACACATCACCACCACCATGCGGTGCCACCACCACCGTTTGGTGCCACCAACACATATGAAACCACTTACGATAGTTTACTTTTCATCTTAAACCAAGAATATAATTGTCTAAAAACTATCTTTCCCAAACATAAATTAAGAATTCTGTGATTTTAATTTCTTTTTGTTCCAAACAATGAAAAGTTAATTTAACTCCAAATCCAATTCCCAATTTGAAATCCATATCTTGAAAGAATTGATTCCAGAAAGAGCGTTAGCCAACTCGATTTTACTGGGAAATTTAAAAATAAATGGTCGATGCAAAGTTCATATCAAAGGATTTCACTTTGTAATAAACAAGAATACGGCAGTACCTTGACCGGTACATGTAACCATTTATTCCCTAATCCAAAAGATTCATTTTGGAAGGTCATGCTTGTGAAAGGCAGGCACTTAACAACATTCCCTTCTTATTAACTCTCAAGTCTTGAGTAGCTAGATGACAAATTTTCTTCCACGAATGCTCAAAGATAAATATTTCTATGTTTTCAGCAACTCGAACCCATTATCCCGTCCAGAACCACCCATTTAAATGACACCCAAACCCATCCATTTAATAATTAGCTCTTAATGGTCATCTGCTCTAGAACCCAATAACTTACAGATGTAAATGGTTTCTAGGTGGGTGCCCATTAAACACTTCAATTAACTATTAGAAAAACTCTCAGCCACACTAGACGACGGACCAGCAATTACCACTTGGGACCAGCCAACACAGCCGTCAACGCATGCCGGAGCACCTAAAACTCCGTCGTTACCCTGTTGCCACCATAAGAAACAGTAGCCCACCCACAATTAAGCAATACCCTCACTCCAGAATCTTCAAACATGTCATCTCTGAAAAATTTCGGCGAAGACCTTGAATCAGAGACGTCCAGGCTCACATCTACTTTAAATCTAGGTTTTAAGGTAAGATAATCTCCAAACTACTAATGCGAGGCTCAAATGGAGGCAAGGGCGATTGCATTGAGAGAAGAAGTGGTCGTCGTCGACGTAATGGCAGTAGCGCTGTGGTGGTGGATGTGGATATTCTGGTCTGCGAAGGGGCCGTAGTGGTTTTGAAAGAAGCGTGTTGGTTGTTGTCAACACGTATGGCTATAGCAGTGTGCCACGGCTATGGTGGTGGATGTGGATATTATGGTCTGCCGGCGGGGCTGTGGTGGCTGTCGTAATGGTGGTGGTTGTCGGTGGGATGGTGGTGGCAGTACGGCGGGGTTGTTGTGGTTGCAGCTGTGTGATGTGGTTGTTGTTGGTGTGGTTGTGGTGGTGCTTGTTGGTGCAATGACCATTGTTAATTTGGCGGTGATGATGAAGATGAGGAGGAGAGAATCAAGAATATCTACTTGACTTAGATAGTGGTCATTTTCCTTAAGGGTGAAACAAACCCATTTGAAGCATGAACCAATTAAGCCACAATTGAATGGGAAGGTCACCCATTTATACCCAACAAACTCACACCCAAACCCAACCCACCCACTCTGTTTGCTACCTCAATGGTGGGTTCTAAAGTAGTAAAATAATCCCGAGACATGATAATCATCTCTAATCACACGTAAGTTCAAAAAGACGAGAGGGCAGCAGTTGAGGAATGAGTAAGTACCTTTTCACCCACTTTACATTGGTCAAGAATCCTGTACAAATCACTTCCATTGTTGACTTTTTTCCCATTTACAGATGTAATGATATCGCCCAATACGAGTCTGCCATAGGCATCGCGCTTAGTTGGTCGCAGACCCTGCAGAATAAGGAGTAATCTCAGAAAACTTGCACATAACAGCAATAGTTTCAACTTACTCAGGTTGAAATAAAAAAATTAAATTTTAATTAATATCGGTCATATAGATGAAACAACTATGAATACCGCTTTGCCAGCTGGACCACTCGCAGGAGCATCTAGGACTAGGACCCCACTAACTCCTAGTTGTTCAACTGACTGATCAGGTGCAAACTTGATTCCCAAAATTGGCCTTGTGACTTTTCCGAACTGCACCAACTGATCTACGATTCCACCCACCTGGATTACATATCGAGCGAATAGCATGAATGACAAACAGCTTCAAAGGAAAAAATTAGTTTGCAATAACTTCTAAGTAGGCAGTAACTCACTGTGTCAACAGGAATTGAGAATCCAACACCAGAGGATGCACCAGATGGAGAATATATAGCCGTGTTTATCCCAATAAGGCTTCCCGCACTATCAAGAAGCGGCCCTCCACTATTACCAGGGTTGATGGCGGCATCTGTCTGGATAACATCTTGGATTGGACGACCAGTAGCAGCAGAACTGATTTCTCTCCGGAGTCCACTAAAGAAAAACATGAACACCATTTCAGTACTTGAAAATATCCACATTAATGCACGGGACTGCTAAGCATGGTACTGGCTCAAATTTTGATCTCTCTTAACACTTTAAGAGGCTAATCATAAACTGTTATATCAGGATTGATATGTGTCTACTAACTTAATTTGACTACTTCGGCAATTTATCTGGTAATTACTTTGACAAATAGTTAGGCTACATCAACAAGTAATAAGGCTTTCCACTCGCAATTCTTTCTTGGTCCATATACTGTATGCGTCCAATTTGAACCCCTGGAGCAAAAAGCTTCTGGGCAGGTTATAATGTAACTTTTATTTCCTTTACAACACTACCAGCCAATCCTAATCCAAGGATCTTGGAGGTGAAAGAAGAAAGACTAGACAATGGCTTGTTCTTTTGAGACGTAGCGGCTGCTGCTAGATTTTTGAAGTGCAACTCGTACATTACTCTTTTTTCCTCTTTGGTAAGTAAATGAAAGTACAGATTAACAGCGAAACAAGAAATTACTATGATCCTTGCATGCACTCACATACACACACTTGCTCAAATCTTTAAAAGGCTATTTTCAGCTAAATTCTCAGTATTCTGTTATAAAGATGCATAAACCACAGGGTATCTAAGCATACAAATTGATACAGCTAAGGAAAACCCAGGCTAAAAACTGTAGGATGGAGATATTTTAGCCTGCAACTGGTGGTATTAAATTATATCAGGCTAAATAAAAAATCGCCTTTTTGCGGTTTTAAATTTTTACAAGCCTGCCTAACCAATTCCAGCTCAAGTCTGCCAAAGTATATGCATAAAACCAATAATTTTATTTTTTTTAGAGAAAATGATAAGCATAAAAACCTATTTTTAGGGTTTTTGCAAGAAAAGTATTGTTGGAGTTGCCTTGGTGACATTTGGTGGAGAAGCTGATCTGTTAGCTAGAAAGAAAGACATAAAACATTAGATAAAACCGATTTACAAACTCTTAAATCTGCTTCTTTTGTTCTGACATCATGTGCTTTACTTTGACAGATCTAGGATCACAGAGCCAAAGCCTTAGCCCAAGACTGTTTGATATGCCAGGTGCTCGACCTGGGATGATATCTGGGTCCTTCGCCAAGGTTGGACTAGGCACCAGCTGGTGTTAAGGCCCTCCTAACTTGCATTTACATTTACAAGCACTTAATGTCTTGATTTGGTTCATTGATACCAACGAGCAGTTGGATTAGGATCATACTGACTATATACACATATTTTCCATGTGCTGCATAACTGAAACTGTTTCACCAAAACTAAAGGAATAAACTCATATTCTATAACTGAGTACAGCAGCAAAAATTTCGCACCTGATGACGCCAGTTGTAAGTGTATGGTCGAGACCAAACTGCAAAAAGGCACATATTGGAACAAACAAAACCATCATCTCAGTGTATCCAATATGAGACTTCTAAACAAACAATTAGATGCAACTGCAACAAGGTAAAGAACCTAAGATCAAACGTTCACTCACAGGGTTCCCAATGGCATATACTTTTTGACCAACAAGCAAATCTGCAGACATACCAATGGGTATGGGTCTCAGTTTTTCCTTAGGAGCATCAATACGCAGTACAGCAACATCTTTATCTTGGTCAAATCCAACAACTTTTGCATCATAAGTGCTCTGGTCAGAAAAAGTAACCCTGAAAATAGTAGCACCAACTTAAACTCCAAAGAAAGGGGAGGAATTTGGTTATGTGATCGTGAAAATTTGATCATGGAACAGTAGTGTAACAGAAAATAAAAAAGGGGTGCAGAAGATAACCAACACAGTTAGAACTGTAAAAGGCGAAAAGCGTGCAGCCGAAAATCAAGAGAATCATTGAAGAGCAGATACCAGCACGATGAATACGCTACTCAGCTCAACTGGGCAGAGTCTTCAAACTAAAGGATGGCTTCACGAATCTGCTTGAATTCCTATCAAAAACTGGCTAAAAATCTTTTGGAAACCGTTGGTATCATGTCTCTTTTCAGTTCTATGTCACCAATTTGTTTATACTAATCATCACGTTTTAGTAGCATGCTCAACATGAATCCACTAACTCCTTGGCCTGGTCATTTATTTTCAACAATACAATCTTGATTTTTTTGCATGAAATTTCAGCATTCCCCCATCGTGTTTTAGGATATTTTACATGAAATCATGCACAACTTTTCGAAATCCAATGGCACAATCATCCTCATTTAGCTGAGCAAGACCAAAAGTATATTTGATATAGCTAATCGAACTTTGCTTTATCTTAAGACTTATTCCACCACTCCAATCCAGCAGACCCTTCAATGTCCATACTTGGCACGATGTTAAGAAGGTGGTCACTCTTATGCACACTGTTTTGAATGTTGATAAACCATTGCATAGGGCGATTTAGTCAACCTCAATATATCCGCCCAAAGGGGTTTCCTGATAATCATTAAGAATACAGGCAAGGATGTCCTATGTAACTCTTTCCAAACATCTACTTACTGGATTACACTATCTTTCCTATCCATTTACATAAAACCTTGCTCCCTTTAGACCCGAAGGCGACAGATAACAAAAAAGATAAGAAATTGGACATTAAATACAACCATTTCCTGAAGAATTAAATGTTTTGACCTCAATTTGGATTGTGGACCGATCTTCGCAAGCTAGCTGACTAGATTCCAACAACTGGAATTCCATCGGCGTGAGAGACTGTCAGCTATCTTACTCTGCAAACTAAATGAAATTCTCAGTCATCGACCAAGTGTTGCTTGCATGCGACAATTGATTCCTTTTTACATGAGAAAGGCATGTGCCAATAACTATACACAGATGAAATTTCTCAGAATCTTGTACAATTGCACCCGTGTTATCATCACTTTCTAACAAGCTCGGCAACTTCAAACAAGCTATGGCAGGCACCAAGTGCTTGACAAAGAGAAAAAGATCAGCTGCTAAAGAAGTCATCGTTCAATGTCCCTAAGGAGGTGGACATTAGGTGCTATTTTTGTTGTGGTTTCCGTGGATGCCATTGCTCTCTCTACTAATAACTTGGGTTGGATAAATGAGCTTAACAAAACCGTACAATATAAGAAAGCTGATTGACATGAAAGATACAAGAACGTACAACCTTTTTGTTTACGCTAGATGATACTACCAGATTGGGGATGCATCAAAGCCCCAGAAAGGATTTCAAAATTTGCAACAGAACAGAAGAAAGGGTGATTTGAGATATACTCTATCAGGTTTCAACTAATTTCAAGCGCAAGGAAGGTCAACGGAGTCCATGCACTGGAGTCCACGATAAACTTTGTCAGTTTGTTCTGACCACATTCACCATTGAGTTCATTTTCGATAATGTCTTCCTTCTCTCAGCTCAGATTATAAGGAAAGGGAAATTAGAAGCCAAGAAGAAGGTATCAGCCACATCACCAGCTGGCATGTGACAGCACCGGAAAGTTATGCACTGCAATGAACTCAAAACCAACATGATCGCCATTGCCACTTGCCTTTTAGGCCTCTTCACATTTTGGTTTTCCTTTTCTTATACTCCCCATGTATAGGTGATTTGCAAGTACTCCACTAAGCACACCAGAAGTAGAGCAAGTAATTAACCAACCTGAGATCAGAAGCACCACGAATCACGTGATAATTAGTGACAACGTGACCCTTTTTGTCCCACACAAAGCCTGATCCCGACCCTTGCGGCACCTCCAGCACATCCAGCGTGAACGCGTCCTGCCTGGCACACATCAAATCACCCTTAAACTCAACTCCTATACACCTAGCATGTAAATGACATTCACCAACGAACGCGAATATACGAACACTTTAATGTCGAATTCGCGACAAATTGCTGTCAAAGTTAAACACTACCTGGCGGCGAGATTGGTGATGTAGACAACGGAGGGCGTGTTCTCCTGGAAGAGGCGGACCGTGGCGAGCTCGTCGGTCTGCAATTTACGCGGCGTGGTGACCACGAAGGCGGCCGCCGAGTCCGCATCCGCGAGGAAGAGTGAGAAAGACAGGGCCACTGAGGTGCAGACGAGGAAGAAAGAGTCAAAGAGTTTGCTGAAGGTCAAGGTACTGGCGGAGGAATCAGGTTTCGAAAGGGAGATGGTATAGTTAGAGCTCTTCTTGCCGAGGACGGAGAGTATGGGGGAGGTGCAGTTAAGGTGCTTGCGGTGGAAGAGGGATCGAGAGAGAGGGAGTTTCGAAGTGATGGAGGGGGAGAGAGCGGGAGTTGAGGCTGCAGAGAAGAGAGTTAAACTGAGCGAGGAGGAATATGCAGCCATTCCAGCTGCCGTGCGAGGAGATTGACTCGACTGCCTTACTATTTCTCCGCTATAAATATAATAATTATTATTATATGTGATTCTCAGTCGTCATGTACCTTGTTCTGACAAAGACCCGCCACCCAAAAATAATTTAATCTCTTTTGTTCTGATAGGCTAACTCGGCGCGAATGAATGATCTAGATTTCGAGCCATAACTTGAAAATCGACACAGTTCAAAAAGAAACTTTGTATAAAATATTTTAACCGCAGTTTTAGGTAGCGTTCATAAATTTTTAGTTTAGCACATAATTTTTGTTTTTTTTTTAATTTTTAAAATAGAACTGTTTTTAAAAATTCTCAATTTGAAGTTTTGATGACTGTTTGGTAATGTTTATTTTTCAGTTTTTTTTTTTAATTTTGTAAACTGAAAAAAAATAAACAAGTTTGACACATAATTTTTCGATTTTTTTTATTTAGTTTTGAAAACAAGTTTGTTTTTGAAAACTCTCATTTAAAAGTTTTAGATTTTATTTTGAGACCACCACCACCACAGCAGTCGCCCGCCTGGCAACTAACCCGTCAGTCACCGCCACGCCCCACCACCGCTACTGTAAATTACCGTAAAAAAAAACTCAAAAATAAGAACTGGGTCATCAAATACCCATTTGTTTTTGTAAAAAAAAAGTCTAAACTGCTGTTTGTTTTTCTAGAAACATAAAACCAAAACTGGAAATAACTTCAAACGCTATCTTGATTTTCAGTTTTAGTTTTTGTCTTGAAACCGCCGTCGTCATCACCACGACCAAAGTAAAAACTCAAAATACTACCATCACCAAAAAAAAACTTAAAATAAAAACTGGATAATCAAACAGTCATTGTTCTTTTAAAACTGGATAATCAAACAGTCATTGTTCTTTTAAAACTGAAAACCAATAGTGTAAGTGATTTGAAACAGACCCTTAATTTATACTTTCTAATTTGTAATAAATGACAAAATAAGATGATACAGTTGTATAACGATCATTGTTTCCGTAGAATCTTTATTGTAAAACTGGCGTGTTACTAATAGTGTTTTGTTTCTATTCAGAAAATTTGTCTCTGAAATGCATTTAGCAAGTTTGTTCTTCAGAAAATTTGTCTCCGAAATGCATTTAGCAATTTTGTTCTATTCACAGTCGGAAAGGATAGCTCCACAATAAAAAGATTCTGATTGATTATCAAAAAAAATAAAATAAAAGATTCTGATCTAAGACTGTTCAGAGCATAAGGAAAATTGTGAATTACTGAAGATATAGAGGGGATGAAACTTTGAATTACTGAATATATAGAGGGGATGAACGAGGAGAGGTTTCTCCGAACTTCCAAATTAGTGCAAATTGGTCGTTAGCTTGCATCATGATTCATGAAGTACCTCTTACTACCCTTTTTGGTGATAGATTCTGTGTGTCTTTTCTTTTGGTGGAGAAGAGTCTAGGCTTCTACCGATTACCTTTGTGTACTAAGACTTGGGAGCCACCTCATAACAAGGAAGCAGCTTTAGTCGGGACATTCGTCACATCAAACCCATCTTATAGGCTGTTGGGACGATAACCATAGCTTCAGCAAAATCTATGTACTTTATTTTTACTCGTAGAACTACAAAACCCACAATCAATTCTCTTTCTAACTACACTTGCTCCCGCAGCCTTCATCTAGCTTAAAGAAAATTTACAGAATCTTGTCCAAAGGTCTCAATTCCCTGGGTACGCCGTCAAAGTTCCCAGAATTAACATCCGATTGAAACATTGGTCTCTGGCCGATTTTCCAGTAGATGCCCTCTGCCAGATGCTCCTTGTTTGGTGTCAGCATTACAAAGTTTGGATCAGCCCTTTGATAACTGCATTTTCAGGAGAGGGGGCCATTCTGTTCAGACACGGTACCAATCCCAACAAGTGATACAAGCATGATTTTACATTAATAAAAAAGGACAAACCTTGCTTCCCTAAGATTGTCAACATGGATGCCAAATCCAAGTCCCGTCTTTCCAACGATATGATCCCTAGTAGCTGCAACCGCGACCAAGACCAGTCAAAACAATTTCTCAAAGATCACAGTTTATCTTGACTATTACCAATATAAAAAAACACATTTCAGAGTCCTGGAAAGTTAACTTAGGAGCAATGCTTAACACGTGCTCCAGATAAAATGCATTACGTCCATAAACATGTGCACATTAGACATTTCCACCTTAACTTTCAATCTCACCAAGCGAGAGATTAACCAATTCAATCTTACAAACGAGAGATCAAGCAATCCAGGTTACGTGCCCGGCCCAGCATGCCTCCAAATCTGGGTAATTTGTCTCTTCCTTCTCCAGTTAAGGGCATTTCAACTTGCCATTCTTTTGAGCATATTGCAGTGTCACTTTGAAATTCTGTGGTTGTATCTCACTCGTTGTGAGATGAGATACTTTATCATCGCACTTTGCAATACCAAGAAACATGGCCAGTGAGAGCAAGTAAAAAACCATAAGTATATTTTGTCCTAAACATAAGCCACGATATCCCATTGCCTGTCAACAGAGTGCCTTGCATGAATTCACTAATGAGTTCCACATGCATGATAAGATCTCTAGAATAGGTATACAATGTGGTGAATTATTTAGTTAGATTGCTTTTCACATCCATTATGGTTAGCAATGTAGTATATACGATATCATATTTTTGTGTCATAAATCCTAGACATATGGAACTTGAATCAATTTAATCTACCAAACATAAGTACCTGAGAGGCTCAGGGTGAAAGAAGGTTTCCACCATGACTTGAATGCAAAAACTGCAGATGAACTGTGAGGCCCCATCTTTCCCTGCAAAGATGTTACGTAGGACATAGAAAGGCTAGCCAGAGCAAAAGACCGTTGCTTTTGAGGCATCAAGATTCCATAACTAGGAACGAACTGATAATCCATAAATACAAGAAGGCTGCAAAGAACTAAAATAAAAGCGCTACCTTCAGCAAGAAGTTTTTATTGGCTTGCCAGGATGCAGCAACCTGGAAGGTGGAATCCTGGATACTTTTTGCTGCTTTCTCATCATTAACACTGTAGCAGAATGACACGAATCAGATCGTTCTGGTAACAATATTCGAGAAGATATTACCGTAATCACTTTAAAGTACCTTGATTGCAACTCGAAACCGAAGTCAATATAGTTTGTAATTCCAACAATTTCATTTTCTTCAAGGGGATTCTTTACCTAGGTAATTGCAGTAGACAGCATCTGTCAACAACAAAATGTCTACCAGGCGGAAATATGCTGGGGGGAAAAAGTAGTGGAAAAAATCAAAAGCTGCGAACAATAATGTACTAAACAAACTTGTAATTCGTTTAATATGTACTAGAAACAGAATAAGGAAGTTCATACGTTCTATGTACACTCAACCAAAGGCATCTAGGGCTCATAGCCTCACATGTATGTGCAACAAAGTCCATGTTAAGCTTATAGGGTATTCACAACAAAGACAAATAGCATTTATTCACTAATGAGCAAGCACCAATTACACTATTCATCAGCAATTACCAATCACAACATTATCCACTAACTATCTCTCTCTTATGAGTATTACATTGAGCCCAAAAAGTCAATCCTCCCCAAACCACTGAACTGGGGCTTAGGCTATTAGAAAATAGTGAAACCAATTTACTAAATGCTGACCACACGCTGCATCAAGGTAATAAGAATCAGGTGGAAGTACATATTTATGAATCAGGTACTGCATAAAAAAAACACAAACGAAATCTACAGAGAAGATGCTTATGTCGATAAGCACCAAGGCACGAGTATTTTTGGAAGGAAGCAGTGAAACCAGGACTACCATATTTTATCAGAAATGACAACCCATTTTCCAACCAGGCACATCTTTAAGACCTCGAGCATTTCAATATTTGGATGTTGGAACAGACAAGTGATCAGAATGACCACAAAGGGAGTTGCAATGGATACCAATATGAAGAGTACTACAACAATTTCTAAGAACTACAAGATAATAATTCCAGTACTTCTGCAAGTTGATAGTTTAATCATAAAAAATAAAGATCTCTATCATGTAAGGTAAGCCTACTACCTTTACATTTGAAAGCTTGGAACTGAGATAAGTCATTATTCAAATATATAATATGCTAGTCATAGAGCCAAGTTCTGATACGAAATGATACAAACTATTGTGTACCATGCACAGTAGCTAATAAATTACCTAATCTGAGCAACAACAAAATCCCAATTGCTAAACAACATTGAGAGAGAGAGAGAGAGAGAGCATACCCGTCTTTGAACAACCACATGTTGGTAGAATGAGGCAATGAACTGCAGTAGAAATGTACAAAAAAGGTCGGTAACAGAGTGTGGAAGGAGTATGGATTAAATGTAAATCAATAGGTAGTAGAATGATCATCAGCACAAAGAATGATAATCATGGTAGTAACCTGTACAATATCTACTACATTGTGACCTGTTTTTCTTTTAATAGAAGCCTCGTGATTGAATCCTCACTAGATGATTAGAAAACACTAAATAATGTTCACAGGTCCTACCACATTCACAGCATGTGGTTGTTATAAAAAAAACACACAAACAAAGAAGCACAGCACATCTATCTTAAAAGAGAAAAATCCTTGCTTTCTCCCACTTACGATGAAAATGCTACCACTTGGTGTGCTTAAGATTAGCTTGAGAAAATTAGATAAACTAATATTTTGCACCAACAAGCTATCCCCTATATCAATGAAGTGCAATGATGTGCATAGGACATCACTCCGAGTATATATAAGATTATAAGAGTGTTGGATCGCAGGAGTGTCGTGGATAAATTATTAAACTCCTATACAGTCATATATTCTCTTGGGATCTGTTGCTTTGTTTGCGCCGCGGAGATTGTAATACTGTAGTTGTACCTCTTCCCTACCAAAGAAAATTGAACATCACAAAAATTCTTTGAGGCTGCTTGGACATTCTGATGAAAACATCATCCATTGCATCTGGAGCAGATAATATTACAAACTTAAATATAGGCGATGAAGTAATGCTTCATAGTGCAACTTGAAAGTGCTAATTACATTTAAAGTAATAGTCCTAGCACGTATACACCTGTGGAGTCAAATAAATCATAATGAATGTTTAATCAGTGCTAAAATTTTAAAACGCCAAGAATAGCATCATCTTGCGACCCAACTGCGTGCTTCCTCTTTTGCTGAGTCCAACGAACACTCCAAGGAAAGAGAACACAAAAGCAAAGGGCCACCTAAGTTGGGAATATACTAGGTCGAAATCCAGAATTGGTATGTCTTAAGGGATGAGTGAAAACATATTATTGTGATGCGTTTTTTACTTTTGGGGGTTCGGCAGGCGGCGGAACGAGGGGTTGGACATTCGACGAGCTCAAACCCTTCATAATGTTCATAGCCAGTACAAAAGTATTACACTTTGCCAATACATGCTTGTTTATGAGTCAAAAAAATTGCCAGAAAGGCATAGAACCAACAGTTCCAGAAAGTAAGAGGTCACAAATAATCAACAGAAATGTCAGCCAAACACCAGCAGGAAAATATTGTCTCTGTGCATTTTATCCCATTGCTTTCTTTTCTGCTCACTCAACTTTTCTGAGTTTCCAAGTTAGGAGCAGTTGCCATGTAAAAGTAGAAAATGCACACATAAGATATCAAACAAATCCATATTTGCAATAGCTTCATGATTGTTGTGGAGACAGGCGCAAACTATTAAAAAACATTGACGATAACTTGTTGCAACAAACCTGAGAATTCTTAGAAAGTTCAAGACCAAAATTGAAGGATGGGCTTAAAGGACTTCTTGATCCTAGTCCGTAGCCAATAGCACAACTCCAGTTCGCCAAGTTTTTATATCTAGCACCATCTGTCGTTCCAACTGTGTAGACCAGCATCAGCAAAGGCAACATAAAAAAAATTGTACCAATAAGTGGCAATATATACTTAATTGATCATGCTGTATAAATCAATACACCATACTTTCATATAGTGTTCTGTCCAGCTTATAATGTTAATGCAGCATACTTCTGTTAACAGAAGGCATTTGGATAATATACTAGGTAGCATGGACACGGGGACACTGGACACCGCAATTTTCAAAAAATCAGATTTTGGACACCGCAGGACACCGCTATTTTTTAATATATTTTTATATATATATATATATATATATATATATATATATCAAATACATTTCACAATCTAAAATAATAACTAAGTCAAAAAATATTTCTGAAATGTACTGGATAAAATAACTAAGTAAAAAGAAAAAAAAAGAAAGAGAGGGACTTTCTTCACTTAATCAGTACTAATGCAAGAAACAGAGGGAGCAAAAATAAAAAGAAAGAAAGAAAGAAAGAAATGACTACTGACGGAGGAGAAAAAAAGAAAGGAAGGACTCTTCACTGAAGAGTTCACAGAGAAAGAAACGACGGGGAATAGAAGAAAAAGGAGAAGAGATGAGGAAGAAGGATCTGTGGGTCAGCGACGGCGGCGGAGGACCTCCGGCGACGATCAAGTGAGCTCCGGCGATGGCGACAGCTGCTTCTGTATTTGGTCTCCGGCGACTAGATCTGTCGGCCTTGGCTTCACCGACGACTGGATCTGTTGGCGACTGAGCTCCGGCGACAGCTCCGAGTCGGTAATGGCTCAGAAGGGCACCTGTGAGGTGAGTGAGAAGGAATCGGCCGTGAGGTAAGAGAAGCAAATGGTCTGACACTGCTCCATGCCGTGTCCAACACTCCTCGGTGAAGTGTCCGACACGGTGTCGGAAAATTAAAAAAATTCCGACACTGATTGGCGGTGTCTGACACGCTATGAAGCACCGGTGCGGCACTTAGGGTGAAGCACCGGCACCGGATACGCGTCGGGTGCGGGCGCTCCTCGGGTGCGGCACCGGTGCGTGTCAAGTGCGTGTCCAACTTTTTTTTATTTTTTTTAATTTCTTAAATCCCGGGTGCCGCTCGGGTGCGTATCGGCTCAGATCTGTCACCACCGGCGACCATCGGAAACTTCGGCGACCACCGGCGATCTGAAAGGAGACATCGGACAGAAGAGGTAGAAGTAGCAGAAGAAGAAGGAGGAGGAGGAGAAGAAGAAGAAGAAGAAGAAGAAGAAGAGGGAGAAGGAGAAGGGAACTTACCGGCGATCCACTACTGCGTGCGCCCTTCGCCTTCGCTGTCGCCGTGCGCTTGCTGCCGGAGAAGAAGGAGAAGGAGTCGATCTGTGCAAGGAGCGTGTGTCGATGCTACCAATGTTTTGGTTTTTGTGACTTTTGACTTTTTGCCACATAGTTTTGTTATATTATAAAAGAAACCCAATTGTTAAGTAATTACTTAAACCAACCCCAATATTTCAAAGAAATAACAGTGATACCACATAAAAACTTTATAAGTTCAGTTCTTCAATTTTAATATTATAAAACAACCCATTAAACTTCCCAAAATCTTACATATTTGGTTGAAAGCTTTAAAATTTACAAAAGAAGCCATTAAACTTAAAAACTCACTAATTTGGTTGGAATATTAATATCTTTTCAAATATATCAAACACATATATTATGATTATTAAGATTTAAATTGTTTAAAAATTAAATACTAAGTATATATAATTAATAAAATATTTATAAAATATGCCGTATTCCCGCCGCACCCGTATCCTAAAATTTTTTAAAATGCCGTATCCGCGTATCCGCACCCGTGTCGTATCCGCGTATCCGCACCCGTGTCCGTGTCCGTGTCCGTGCTTCTTAGCCGACACGTGTCGGGCGGTGTCCGGAGGGTGTCGGGGTGTCCGTCCATTTAGGACACCATACCTCCACCTAGGAGAGGTGTCTGCTTCATAGATTATTTACATGTAAGTAAAATAATTCTCCACAACCCCTCAGCCAACAAATTGGCATTCACCAAAAAGGCTTGACATATGCTCTACTAGAAGTTAATTCTCTTTAACAACTGAACTCTCACAAACTTAAATTCTTGGAGAATAATATACCATTCTGTAATGTGCCACTGCAAAAGTTAAAGTTTCGAGGGCTCCCAAAAACATCAGAGCTGTATTTAGTGACACGGGATCAACCGTCTAAACAATCCGAAAATTATTTGTTATACCAAAAATGTAGCAGGTGATAGCAGTAAGTATCTTGAACTGTAGCTTATAACTTTGAGCTTTTGCTCATTGAACATCCTAAACAATACAACAGTGATAAATTAAGGGCATGTATCAATCAAGTTTATACCATGCAAGAGAACAATTTCTTTGATCAAGCAAATAGTTAGCATAGTGCAAAACAGAATATGGAAGTAAGAAACTTACATTGTGGCTCATATTGTACCCCAGCTGTTAACCTTCCCATCTTGCTTACCAACCAAGCATTTTTCGGCAATTCTTCCGCTTCTAATTACAAGACAATATATTAGGCACATGATTGTGAGAAAAACGTGTCTGCATTTGAGTGTAAATTCCCCATTAGCCATACACACTACTTTGTCACGTGTTTAATTTGCAAGTAGCCAGATACAACTCAACAGCTGGCAGGACCAAAATATTGACATCTCGGCCGAAGGCTGATCAACTGAAATTCGAATACCCTTATCGCCAATAAAGTAAAATATAACCATATAGGCATATTAAAGTGGAAACGTAAACAACAACTAGGAAATATAAAGCTCCAAGCCAGCTAAAATGGCAATCAAAGCAGCGGAACAAGAACATGACCAAAAAGTAAGGTTGTTAACTTGCAACCAATATTCATACTAGATAATGGCGTAAAGGTGGCTCCTGCTGACAGATTTGCTGAGCCATATCTCAAACCCATAACACCATAATCTTCAGAAAGCGTTCTGCATGACAAATAAGCTTGTGCTTGTCAAACAAAAAGCCACAAATGGGTGTAAATGCATTAAATTCTAGGAGAACAAGCAAACCTTTTCTTTGAAATTACAGGAAAAATGCAAAATGCTCCAAATCCATACTGAGGGTAGTAAGCGCAGGACCTCAATAGCAAAACCCTAACAGTTGCAGAGATATTAGAGAGGGATGACCCTCAGAATGATAGTAGTATCTAAACGTCAGTGAAGTACTCCTTACGGATCAAAGCTCGATACGTAAAGATCCATGAATGTATGAGGATCATCAACATGGCTGTGAAGAAAACCATAAACGTCAGTTACGTTGATATGCATAAAAAATCAACATTGACATGCAAAACGAATTTTGGAATACCTTTGCCAGCGAAATTGTGCATTTCCTACTATTTTCTTATCGGGCTTTTGGTCAAATGGACCTGATACCTGAATAGGATAAGGGTAGAAACATGTCTCCCCAAAAGCCAACCAATATTTAATGAAAATCCACACATTATCATTTTTAACACGAAGTAAAAGGAAAACAGGAAAAAACCTCCAACTATCACTCATGGCGTATTAAGATATATTGGTTCATAAGACTCTCACAACGACTATGCCACTGCAGGATGATCTGTATATTCAAATTCCAAGTCAACATGATATATAATTAACTAAACACTTGAGACAACGGAATAATTCTTCATAGTTCGAGGCATATAGATTAGGAAAGATGCAACATGAAAGAAAATTCGAGGCTTGGACTACATTTAACAATGCAGGCATTTGAAGCATTCTTTTCTTTAGTGCTTAAAATAATGAAGACACCAAAAAGCAAATCGGACGTATTAGTGATTAACAGTGAAGATATAACTAAAACTATGGATACAGTTGCAATAAGGTCAACATGAGGATCGTCAATCGGCTTAAGCATGATTCTTGTGGTAAAATGCCTAGCATCTTCAAAGTAATCCTCAAAAAGACACCTCAAAGCAAGCTTCCCGAACAACAAGTTGTATGACGACTCCAACATCCTGCACAACATCACAGTTGCATCAAATTGATCTCCATTCCCGCAAAAACCTCACATTCCAAATACAAACCTGCGACAAGGTGCAAACAAATCCCATATTACGACCAACAAAAACCATGAAGCCACAACTACATATACTGCCACTAATTGTTACTGCCATTCGACATTTTAAGAATCCAGAGACCACTTTAAACTATTGCGTTCATCCTACCACACGTCAGGCAATGCTAGTTTGCTTATCCGTAAATACTACTTCAGAGTATGGTTTAATGTTTGTGCTTCCGCTAACGGTCAAAAGGGACCAAGATCATGAAAAAAATGGGGTGAGTGTAGATGGAATTAACGGTGGACCTGGTACGGGCGGCGAGAGGAGGGAAGTCGAATAGGGGCGGAACCAGCACCATGGGCGGTGGAGGTTCTTTGGTCACTGACCACCAATTTCCCATCGCTCTTCCGCAGTGCTCCGTCTCCTTCTTCGGCCTCTTTGGCTGGGCTCGCCGGAAAAGAAAACTTCGTTTTAATGGAGGTTATTTTGGGCCCGCACTTTTCTCTTGGGCTTCGACTGACTGTTTCCAACTTGCAGACACGTTGCCCATGGGATGAGATCTTGGGGCATGACGTGGTACGGGAAGGAGAGCACTCTTCCGATCAAGCTTTTTCTTAAACTTTCAATTTTATATATAATAATCCTTCACTAATCTTCATTCTTTAAAACATTATAATGCTTTTTTGAAATAATTTATAAGTTAACTTGAAACTTAATATATTTTTGTAGTTTAGCGACACTACCCACCTCCCTTCCTCTCCTCCCTGTCATCCTATCTCCTATATTCAGATGACTCGGTATGAGCTAGTAACCAAGTTGGTTGCATATCGACTGTTTGTTTCGTCTATTTTTTAAAATCTAAGACACGTGAACACAGTAAAAATTTCTATATATTCTTGTTTTTTAGTTATTCTTTAGTTTAATAGCATTTTAAGTTGTGTATATCGTTTTATTTTTAAATTTTAGATCATTTCAAAGCAATAATGAATTAAAAGTAACATTACGATATACTATTCTTAGAGGCATACTCTATGAGATGTGTCGGATATATATCTCACACCCATGTTCAAGTGTCAAGTGTCCAACACCAGTACTTTAAGCATTTTGAAGAGTTCATATAACATAGCCTCCATCGCAATATCTTTTGCTTTCAACATTATATTTTCAAAGCTTTCATGTAAATTATTGTTGTCACCGCTACAAAAAAGGAAAACATTAGGTAGTTACATGAAATTTTCTACTCGTGCTCAACTTGGTGTGCAATTTAAAGGTTGACATTTTGACAGTAATTATGATCCATACAGCTTAATGCCAAGGAAGTGGGTCCACAGTCAACATAGAGTTGCCACAAGGAATGCAATCTGAGTCAAATGCCAAATATGCTGATGTGGGACACAATAAAGGTGGAGTAAGGGCAGAGACCAAGAGTTTTTCAGACAGAGCCTAAGGATGGCAGTGCTGCGAGGGGGATGGCACTGGGTGAATACACGACAACAGTCATATACCGATACTTAGGTCCAGAGTCAAGGTTCTGTATGTTTCTCTCTCTAGAATTCTAGAATGAGAAAGTGAGTTCTGAAAACGTTCAAAAGTCCCAAATAAATTCTCAAGACCCTTATTTATAGAGGTTGATATGATTATGTCATCAAGCGACACGTGGCGTTTCTCGGGAGTGACACATCACCGAGGGTCCACAGGTGCCGGTCCACGGACTGTTAGATTGCATATTCACCCGCCCTACTCTTCACAGTGTCGCTATGACTGTTTGGAAAGATTGGCTCCAATAATGCAGTGTGCCCAGAGAATCCCTTTGATCTAGCCACGAGTCCAAAAACCCTTGCAGAGTCCCACAGCCCTGGCAGCGATGGGGAAGATTTGAAACCCAATTGCCATGCAGACTAGTCGCGATGCCCTCCAAAGACATGCTCCCGTCTCAGAGTGACCCTAGAGTCATAGTCCCTAGGGGTACCGATGAAAGCCTTCAGTGTCGGAGCATGTAGGCTAGTTATGCAGTCGCCCTGGCGGATATAGTGTCCCGAAAGAGTCGTCTATCCCGCGAATGAGTCATTGTGCCAGAGCACTCGGAGAGTGCCAAGATAGTGTTTCGGAGGAATAACCTACCCGACGGGCCGAGGTAGCATCTTGGAGGAACCGTCTACCTGGCGAAAGAGGAGTTAAAGCTCCCTAGCGGAGATAATGTCCTGAAGGAGTTGCTTATCCCCCCGCTTGAGTCATTGTGTCGGAGTCTCGGAGCGTATCAAGGTAGTGTCCCGGAGGAGTCACCTACTTGACGGGCCGAGGTAGCATCCCGGAGGAGCTGTTTACTTTGCGGAAGAGGAGTCTTCATGCCAAAGCACTTAGGAGCTCCCATGCGAATATAGTGTCCCGGAGCACTCGGAGCGCGCCAAGGTAGTGTCCCGAAAGAGTCGCTTACTCGACTAGCCAAGGTAGCATCCCTGAGGAGCCGCCTACCTGGCAGAAGAGAAGTCTTCATGCTGGAGCACTTAGAGTTCCATGGCGGAGATAGTATCCTAAAGGAGTTGTCTATCCCCTCGGGATGCTGCACACTCTGGGGATTGGGTCGAAGCATGCTCCACAACCAAGGTAAGGTGTGCATGGCATGGTGAAAGAATGGACCAACGCGAGGGCGTGGTAGTGTGACAGCGTGCTGGGGCACGACTGTATCAGTGGCGCGGCGCATAGGCGCGGCGGAGTGTGTATGGTGCGAGGGGCATGGTAATGTGACAGAGAGTTATGGGCGCAACTGTATCAATGGCGTGGCGCATGGGCGCGGCGAAGTGTGTATGGTGCGAGGGGCACGATAATGTGACAGAGAGCCATGGGCATGCGACTGTATCAGTGGCGCGGTGCATGGGCGCTGCAGAGTGTGTACAAAGATGGGCGTCGTGCCGCACGTGACTCGGAAACGGTGGGCGAGGGCGGGGGCGACGGGCTTTGCAGAGTCGGCATGTCGGCGACGGGGTCGCGAAGTCGGCTTGCAGGCATGTATGAGGGACGTTGTAGAGATGGTGCACGGGCCACAAGAGACGAGGGTCGCAGAGTGGGCACGCGGGCACGGGAGACGGGGGTCGCGGAGAGGGCGCGCTGCGACGAGTGTCGCAGAGTTGGCGTGCAGGCGAGGGCATCGCGGAGACGCAAGACCGAGGGAGAGCATGCATTGAATGAGAAGTGGGAGGCACGCCGACCCCCAAAAGTGAAGGCGCGCCAAAGTTGTTTCACAAGGAGAAAAAGTACGTGACTTTAGCATGCGTCGTTTTAACCGGTTTGGAAGCGTTGAATAATTGACCGTTGACCATAGTGACGTGTCACTCAAAACGGGACCTCCGTGGGCCCTTGGGTGCGATCAAAGTAGGTTGAGAACACAGCTAAAATTATTATTTATATTTTGATACGTCTTATTAGTACAATTTTTATTCGTTAAAGCACATCACACCAACTCAACGGAACCATATTCACATTTTTGTTTTTGTGGTCAACATATGCTTATAAATTTAATTTTCTGGAAAAAAATGGGACTTCACCCATCCTCATGATATGCTCATCTTGAATTTTTGCCTATATTTCAGTACGTATATGAATTACACTGCTAAGGGACAAAAAAAAATCGTAATAAAATGGCGATGTACCTTGGGCAGCATATCTAAAAATAAGAGAATATATATTTTGAAAATGATTAAAGATGGATTACAAACCCAAAAGCCATAACTCAACATCGAAATTTCTCTGCACAATTCTGCAAAAAAGTGAATCATATTGCATATAGAAATCAGCTAAAATTTAGTTTCCGTATATACTCGAACCTTAAAGATATTCAGAATCGGACACATTCTATGCAGAAATTATGATGGAGAGTAGATAAATAAAGACTAATGGCTCTTATTAAAACATTCAAACAAAAAACAAATCATTTACCTCGTAATTCCAATGATGTAAGGTTGTGCCTAAAGATGAAACCAGCTCAACCAAAATCGAGTATGGAGCTGAATTTTGGAAGAACCTGTGATCGAAAAGAATTAAAAAAAGTATTTCAGTTTTATGTCTTTCTAATACAAAATAATTGGTAACTTTGTACGAGTGACGTGACACTAGTACATTATGATTCATGCACATAATATGAGCTTCTAGCAAGCTAAACCAAAAGACCATGATCAAACAGAAAGATCATAATATTCTAACGTAGTTAGAAAAAACAATCAAACGCGTGCAATAAAAATCATAGTTTAACGAACCGTTTGTTTAATTACTCTTGTTAGGATCCCAAGAAAAATAGTTAATTCAGGTACTAAATATTTATATTGTGGTCTACAATTAGAAGACATAAAAAATGACCCAAAAAAAAAGTAAACACTGAGAGTACACATATCTTGTGTATGGATGTACATATACGGGCATTACGTACAAAAAACTTTAATTTGTAACATTGTATTGTGTTACTTTTTTAACAATTGTCGTTGTTCGAGAACAAACGGCCACCACGGCGTTCATTATTGCGAAGACCACCACTAGATCAATTTGTGAAACTTTCTCTAAATATTGAGAAAAATAGACGCTCATGGATGGGGGTTTTCTTGTTGTTGTTGGTCGTAGATGCTTGTGTTTCTCAGTTGATCTATCATATTTGCATTTATATTTTAAATTTTATAGTTGTAATGAAGTTCCTGAAGTTTATCAACAATCAACAAAAGAGAAAAAGAAAAAAAAAAAAAGTATAGCGACAGCCGACAGGTAACGGGATTGGCCGCAAGATACTAAAGGTGGACTTGAACCTATGAGACCAAGGCCCAGACTATTTCAAGATAGAACTGAAATCCGCTTTGAGTTTGAAGACTTAAAAGTCCATTTGACGGACAGCGGGTCAGGTTCACATTTTGTCATGGGCTAACTTTGGGCTTAGGTTTTGGAACCGATTCTCTTCAAATCGCACATGAAACAATTCAAGAGATTTCGGTAGCGTTTGACATAATTTTTTTTTCCAGTTTTTTCTCTAATTTTATGTATATATATAAAAAAAATTGTTTGATAGACAGTTTTTTTTTGTCTTTTTTCCCAGTTTTTAGGTCAAGGTTATTTTTTAAAACTCCATTTTGGAGTTTTAGATTTCTGATTTTGTTTTGATATATAACCTTCAAACTTTTTTAGAAGCAAAAAATGAATAACATTTTAACAAAACCCTCATCACACACCACCACGACCACTAGACCTGCCGCCATCGCCATGACCCACCACCACTGTCATTTTCACCATCATCACACAATACTACCACCGGCCACTGCCCTAGACAACCAAAACCACTGTCAATGTTCCACCACTATCGCCAACACCACAACCCCAGCACTGCTGACCACCATCGAGACCGACACTGCCACCTCACCACTGTCGCCACTCTCATTCCTACTCCACAACCGCCATGGCACCGTAGCAGATATGCCCACCGTCACAAATCTGCTACATCCGACAATCATCATTGCAGATCTGCGATGACCAATCATCGTCACTCAAATCAGACATTGCAGTCATCGTCGTCACCTCCACCATGCCGACAAGCTTCTCCAATCACCCCATCATCATTGCAGATCTGTGATTTGATAAAGGGGGTGGTGGTGACTGGCGGTAGACATGACTGGAGGGTTTTGTTAGAAAATACTCGTAAGAGAATATTTTAAGGAAAGAATAAAAAAATAATGATAAGAAAAATTCAAAACAAAAACTGCTTTACTAAACATTCACCTATTTTGTCTCTAAAAAAATCATAATTAATTTTGATTTTTTAAAATTAAAATTAAAAATTGTAACTATGTTAAATAGACCCTTCAAAGGCTAAAATGCCCTGCCAAATGTGTCCTTAAATTACGGGCTGACAATTTGAGATTTAGCATTATTTGTGGAGGCCGTTGGGATCCGGTGACGGTCACCTCGGACCTTGTAATTACTCGTAGCTTTTGTCCCCATGTTCAATTGGCAAAGTGGTCCCTTTCACGCTTTCCTCCACTCAAGAAAGTCTGACCAAGGCGACTTGGTTGAATCCAGCTTGTTAATCACCAGCAAAGAAGGAAAGTGAGTCCAATTTGTTCTTTTTGTCCAAGAAGGAAAGAAACACCAGGGAAGAATCCTTTCTTTTTTTTTTCCTGCTAGTGCTTCTTGGTCAATTTGAGTGAGTTATCGGTTTTGTCTACCATAATACGACGAGACCCAACTTGTTGCTGTCAAATTGTTAGTGCAGATACAAGTAAATGACGTTGCGTGACGTAAAAGTTGCAATATGTACTTTAATACGTTTATATATTACTGAAAAATAATGACGTAGTTACATAATCCGTTCTTATAAAATCTTAAAAGTAAATTAAAGGACGGTATTTGAAAACAACAGGGAAAGAAAAAGTTGTTATTTGAGCTTCACAATTTTTTACTTAATAGCCCTGCAAACGTGGGTAAGCAATATTTTGGTAACACTTTCGAAGGTCAAATAAATGGTGAATTATGGAAGAGAGAAAGTATCAGATGTTGGGCCACCCGAGTTGTTGGTCAATTTGTTGATTGGGATGCGAAATACCCAATGGTCTGCGTCAAAGTGACAAGTACAAGCCGCCTTATTTTGATCACAATTTTATGCAGGGAGTATGAACCCAATTTGTTCTTTCTGTCCAAAAAGGGAAAAGGAAGGAAATAATTTTCCTATTTTCTGCTTGCTTGTTCCGTTTGGTCACTTACGATCCTCAAGCAGGGTGATTCCTCGGTTTTGCCGACGATTATACCATGAGGACCCAACTTGTTGCCACCAAATTATCGGTGCAGAGACCGGTTAATAGTATTTCGCGGCATGGAGATAGTAATTATACTTTCTTCACGTTTAATGTGTGTGTTTATATTGTTAGAAAATGATGATATAGTTTAGTAATCAGTCCTTATATCGTCATGACAATAAATCAAAGCTCAATTCTTTGATACCAAAAATAAATAGAAGATCAGCCGTTTGAGCCTTTACAATCTTTTATCTAAGAGTTTCGTAAACATCAATCAACAACATTTTAGTAACACTTTTGAAGGTTAAATGGAGAGTTATGAGAAGAGAAAGAGAAAGAGCACCAGATGCTGGGCCACGCAAGTTGTTGGTCAGTTCATCAATCTTACTGGGACAAGTCGTCTCATTTCGATCCCAATTTTATGAAGTGAGAAATTTGGCAGCAATGTTGCTGCCAAGTTGTTATGTCTCTGTTTTATACTCCAAAAATTCAAAACTTGTAATTAATAATATTTTGACCCCTCTACCTTCACCGCAATACAATACCGACGCAGCTTGCCACCCCCGTCACCGTCACATTCATCGCAGTCGCCCACCACCACCGCAGCTCACCATTGTCACAACCTTCACTAGTAAGCCAATCACCATAACCGTCACCACCTCAACCCACACTACCCTGACATCTTCCTCCATGTAACAAAATACACAGTCACCGTCGTGGCACTACCGCAACACGCTGCACTAAGGAACTCTCGGGACTACATACACGTGTCACAATCCAAAACCATTATGGACATCGTGACCAACCGCCCCCGCCGTCGTCACCCATTTGTTCTTCATATCTGCATTGCCATGCCGTCTGCCGTCATCTCTGTGTCCAGTCCCATCTTTCTCTTCTAGTGGCGCGGATCTGTCTTTGTGTGTGTTTATGCCCGCGACGGTTGTGAGTCTGGTGGTACGACGGTGGTGGATGTTTTACGAGAGAGACGATGGTGCTAGGTTACGGCCATGGCGTGTGGTAAAGGTGGAGAGACGAAAGTAGAAGTAAAAAATAAGTCCAGCGATTTTCAAGTGCAAGTTAGGATTAAAAAGTTTGACACATGACAGATATTCCCAACCTATTCTGGTCGCACCCAAAAAGCTCATTGGGGTCCCATTTTGCACGACATGTCCGCACAAACAACAATCAATATTTAACGCTTCCAACCGGTCAAACACATGCACGCTCAAGTCACGTGCGCTTCTCACTTTTTCTACGTGACTTCGTCACTAAGAAATTTATTCTTACGCAATGCCTCATCACGCTTCAACCGTCGCACTTCGCACGTCGCCCATCGGCCCACCATGGCACCTGCCCAAGAAAGTTGTCCTTGGCCTTACCCTTGGGGTTGGCCTTAGCCTTCTCCCAAGGGTTGGCCTTTGGCCTCCATACTTAACACATTCACTTCTCTTCAAGGGACCATACATCGTTTGCGACCTTCGTCATCCGGACATCACTTTGCGACCCCGTCACTCGGACGTCATTTTCGCGACCCCCGTCGCCCGTCTTCCGGACGTCGTCTGCGCCCGTGCTCCATCTCCATTACCCCCATCGTCGGTGCCCGCACACCAACTCTGCGACCCCCGTCGCCCGTGCCCGCGCGCCGTCTCCGCGATCCCAGTCGCAGAAGTTCCGGGCACCACACTCCAACACTCAGCGGCGCCCATGCACCGCGCCACTAACACAGCCATGCCCTGTGGCTCTCTGTCACACTAGCATTAGTCATACTTTCATCACACCATGCTCACATTGCCTTGGTCGTGGAACATGCTTTGACCCACTCTCCGGAGTGTGCAGCATCCAGCGGGGATAGAAGACTCCTCCGGGACACTATCTCCGTTAGGGAGCTTTTTAACTCCCTTTCCGCTGGGCAGACGGCTCCTCCGGGATACTACCTCAGCCCGTCGAGTAGGCGGCTCCTCCGGGATACTACCTTGACGCGCTCCGAGTGCTTCGGCATAAGAACTTAACCACGGGGATAGGCGACTCCTCCGGGACACTATCTCCGCCAGGGAGCTCTCCAACTCCCCTTCCGCCATGTAGACGGCTCCTCCGGGATACTACCCCAGCCCGTCGGGTAGACGGCTTATCCGGGATGCTATCTTGACGCGCTCTGAGTGCTCCGACACAAGGACTCACCCGCAGGGATAGCGTGACTCCTCCGGGACATTATCTCTGCCAGGAAGCTCTAAGTGCTCCGGCACGAAGACTCCCCTTTCGCCAGGTAGACAGCTCCTCTGGGATGCTACCTCGACCTGCGGAATAGGCAACTCCTCCGAAACACTATCTCCGCTAGGATGTCTGCGTGACTGGCCTACGTGCTTCAGCATTGGGGGCTTCATTAGTACCCCTAGGGACTATGACCCCTAGGTCACTCCGAGATGGGAGCAGGTTCCCAGAGGGCATCGCGCCTAGTCAGTCTGACAGTTGGGCGTCGGGTCTTCCCCACCACTGTCAGGCCTGTGGGACTCTGCAAGGGCTTGGATTAGTGGCTAGATCAAGGGGGTTATCTGGCCACACCGACGCTGTGGGAGCCAATCTTTCTAGACAGACAGCGACGCTGTGAGGAGCAGACCGAGTGAATATGCGATCCCACAATCCGTGGAGCACCGACACCCGTGGACCCCCTGGTGATGTGTCACTCCCGGGGAGCGTCACGTGTCGATCAATGACATCATCATCTCAATATCTATAAATAGAGGTTATTTCACTTTCTCGAATCCTAGAGAGAGAAACATACATGACCCTGACTATGAACCTAAACATCAGACTATGACTGTCGTCGTGTATTCATTCTATGCCATCGCTCTCTCAGCACTGCCACACTCAGGCTCTGTCTTGGAAGCCCTTGGTCTCTGCCCTTGTTCCGCCCTTACTATACCCCACATCAACATACTTGACATCTGTTTTGAACTGCATTCCTTGTGGCACTTCCACGTCGACTGCGAACCCACTTTTCTTGGCATCAACAACTTTTGAGAATCTTGCTCCCATTGGCAACAAGATATGGCTGAGAATCCCTTCGTATTATTTCCTTTATGAGTTGATAAAATAAGGGAATTTAGTTGTTTCTTGTATTAAGAAAATTGAGATTATTTCGATGCAAATGAACTCCCAATTATAAATATTGTCAATTATTACTTCTCGGTATTAGTCGTCAATCGCTATAGCTTTGATAGTGCAGCTAAGACCCATAAATAGAAGGCAGAATATAACTATAAAACACATGATTAAATTATCTGCAAAAAGTTGCACTTTGTACCGGTGCTTTGACACAGCACCATATTTTCACATAAATTAGTGGAACTTAATGCGTTTAGGAACATCGGTACGTTCACGGTAAAACGAAAGCCTCTCTTCAATTGGCCTCCATAATTGGTTGCGGTCCAATGCCATGGTCCATAGACCACAAATTTTCCTCTAAAAGTGCTTTTAACGTGGGTGGTTGGGTCATGGGAATCCTCATATATCATTCTCTTTTTTTACCACACTTGGACTGGCTGCTTAGACTTTTCTCAAGAAAGGTAAAACATTTGTACGCTTACGAGATTTTTTTTTCTGTATTTTATATTTTATTTTTTAGAGTTTAGTATTCAGTTCTAAAATCATATTGTGTATTTTTACTTTTTTCTGTATCTACTTTTTCAGTTTTTTCTGTACATTTATCATTTTCATTTTTATTTTTACCAGCTTTTTCTGAACCAATCTTGTATGTTTAAAATTTTCTACACTATTTGTACACTAATATTTTCATTTTATCCCTACACTATTTGTACACTACGGGAAACAAAACCCCAATACTCTTGACAGCCAATTCTTCCTCTCAAACCCTTTCCTAGAGTTGTCAAAGGGCCGGGCTTGGGCCGGCCCAGCCCAAGCCCATCGGGCCTGCTGTGGGGCCGGGCCGGGGCCGGGCCAGTGGGGCTGCCAACCGGGCCGGGCCGGGCCTGCCGAAGGCAAACCTAGGCCCAGTCCAGGCCCTGGCCCTAGGCCCAATATCTAGGGCCGGGCTTGGGCCGGGCCCGGGCCTTTTTTTTTCTTTTTTTTTTCTTGTTATTCAATTTTAAATTTCATCTCTAGGCAATATTCACAATTTAACGAACCTAATCTTTATCCTTTTATTTCATTATAAGTAATATACATATATATGTATATATGTATATACATATTTATTTGTTAGCCATTATATTTTTTATTATATGTTAAACATTTTCATACTCTTCTTGGTGAGCTTTATTAATAAAATCTTAACACATAACAATACTGTTGGGGGGGGGGGGTAAAAGTGGAATTTTGGAAAAGGGGTGGAAGAAAGGGGGGAAAAGCAAAAAATTCAAACAAGTGGTGGGGCCAAAACCGGGCCGACTTCGGGCCGGGCCAAAGCCGGGCCGTTTTCGGGCCGGGCCGGGCTTTTTCGCAGAAACTGAAGGCCTGGTCCAGGCCCAGGCCCGCTTGTGCTGGGCCGCTACTGTTCATGGATGGGGCCGGGCCAGCCCACGGGCCGCCCGGCCCGTTTGACAACTCTACCCTTTCCCACTAAACTCCTTCACCGCATTCGCCACATCCTCCACTTTGCTCTCACTCAGGCGCGTACCTCCTTTGTCCACCGCAATACCCTTCGAACCCACAATCACCTCGTTGCCCGGCAACCACTTTGACCCTTGCAGAAACGGAACAATCGAGGATGGCTTAAACAACGAGATCGCCATGGTCCCCGTCAACGGAGCCCCGAAGACTGATGCCAGCAGTGAAGTTAGCCCCACAGCGAGGCTGAAATTACAATCGTCGCCGAGGATTTCAGAGGCGAAGGTTGCGTAGGCGGAACCCTTACCATCTTTGGCCCGCGATTCAGAATCAATACCTTCATCAGACCCACTTGCGCCTGATAACTCCCCTGGTTCCCGATCAATAACACTAATCGGGAACACCGACCGCCTGAAAGCCCCACTGCTACTGCCACTACTCCCTGAGTCATTCCTACTTGAAGCAGACCGATACCTACCAACGATGACCTAAACTGTTTGGCAGCCAGAGGTGGATTTTTTTTTCATGGTGCAGGTTCTCCTTCGACGCCTTCAGATCTAGGATTGTCTTCTTGAGAATGAACGGAAGATGGTTTGTTCATGAAAATCTGGAGGAGATAAATGAGAGAGAGAGCTGAGAAAGGAGAAAAAGCTGGGAGAGGCTATGAATTGAAGAAACAGCTGGGGACATCACAAGGGCATGCCCAAGAAATTGTGAACAGTGGACTGACTTCCGTATTCTCTGACAAGGAGAATATTGTTTGAAAATTTTATCCAAAACTGAATCGAAAAAATGTAAACATACACGAAAAAATATATCTTTTTCATCGTCGTTACAAAAATAAAAATTAAATCAATTTTTTTCGAGCTAAAAGGAAAAGAAAAGGACAGGTTACAGTAGCCTTGGCAGGCAATTCTATGAGCAATTAGTAGGCTGCTCATCTCCGACTGTTTTGGAGGTACACGTGGTGTTGAGTCTGTTTTAAGTCTTCAATTTACAATATAATATAATATAATCCGCACATTGAACTCTTTTTCTGATAATGTGTGTCAAATTATAACCATTAATAATAATAACTCGTATAATAAATGTAAACTTAAAGTAAGGGTACAGTTTGATAGAAATTATAAACATTTAATTATCACGAAGTAAACTACTCGTGTCACAAAGTTAATGTTGGTGGTACATTTATTAACCCGAAAATGAAAGGCGGAAACAAAAAAGAAAAGTGTACTGAAATATGAACAAGACATTTCTCTGGCAATTGTTTATATACTACGCATATATGATATAACTCTAAAAATAACAAAAAGATACGGTTAATAAATGGTTTTTATAATTTTTCCTTGTAAATGAGCTTCAGCAATTAAATTTGTTTGTGTTTCTATTTTTGAGTCTGCCTATTTTTAAATATGGGGCACTAATGCATTACAGAAAGGGGGTTAAAGTAAATAAATACAGAGTAACCTACAGCGGAGAGTTGGAAGGTGAAAAAACGAATGGCGGTCAGAAGGATTAAATAGGAGAGGGTATGGCGCGAACTTCAACGATGCTTCTCGAGCAAATGTCAGTTGTGGCACCTCGGGATTTTAGGATTCCCCTCCTCTTCATTTCCCTCATCCGCCTCTCCTTCTTTCATTTTTTTGTGTAAAATTTCACACAATACTTTTAGTATTTCTCGGGCCTTTTGTTTTAACGTCATTTAATAGGTCCATGCTTCAGGCCCTCTAATACCAAAACAAACCCATATTCAAATCCACGATCTTTATAGCAATTTACCCTTTTCGGGCTGCATCCGGAACCAAGCAGGATTCTCTGTAAGTTAACGATTTGAGGATGTTTGATGCAATGTCTAAGAGTGTCTTCTTTTCTTTTGTTCTAGCTGAATTTCATCTCTGCGGTTGATGGGTAGTTTATATTTTTGGCGAATCATTCGTCTCGTAGTTAGATTCCTCTGCTAAGTTGATGGGTTTCTTTAACTTGGTCAGCTGGTTGGTGCCTTGAATGGCTGGATCCTTTCTGTTCACTCAGTTCCTTTTCTATTTATTTTATGCTTCCTCAATTTTGTTTTGTCTCAAGATTACGAGCTTTGTATTCTGGGCTGCAAGATTTATTGCTCTGTTGAGAAAATGTGGTAGGAGAAGCGGAGGAAGTAAAATTTCGTTTTTTTAATGCTCATTCTCTGGGAAAGCAACAACCTTTTTATTCTGGGATGAGAAGTAATGTAAAACAAGAGATTCAAAAGATAACTTCTCTTAATCCTTTAGTCTCCCAGCAGCATAATGAGTCTAGTTCATATTAATAACGAAGTGCTTATTTTCTGATTTTTGTTGGCATTCATCTTAAAATTTTGAAGTTACGGAATATATGCTGCTTTTGTAGTGCTGATCTATGTCTAAGGGCCAGTTTGGCATTCCTTATTTCATAATCACGTTTGCTCAATAGATTTTGGCAAAATTGATAATGCCAAAAGCAGCCCTACCCATGCAGATTTCTGCTTTTGGAGTCCAAGACGCTTATTAGCACTTAATAGCATCTCAAGAGCACTGCCACACTGGGACTAAATAATTGCGCTTTGTAATTTGCCCTTGCAGAAGCTTGCAATGACAACTAGTATAGCTGCTGGAGGTGGTAAACTGCATTTTACAAAGCCAGTTTGCAGGGGTCAAGTTTATAGACAAGCTTCTTGGATTCCGAGTATTGCATTACGTGGAGGTGTACAGAAGGAACTGTCTTGGTACGTGATGAGGAATTTATTGCTAAGATAAAAGTTTCTCAAGTTCTGCACTTGTTTGCTGTAATACTTTGGATCTTTATTATTGTCGTAATAGACAAGCTTCATGCATGCCTTTCTCACCAGATGACAGTATAGAGAGAGAGAGACCTATCCACGGTTATATGGGGTGGGGTAGAGGGGAGTGGTTATCTCCCCCAATTGCTAGCTGGTTTCAGAAATCATAGCTCTCTTCCTTGGATGGTGCTGCATCCCTTGAAATATAGTAATTGGACGTTTTATTGTGTTCACTAGCTGTGATGCTCCTATAATACTTCTGAAATGCTACTGGTTATAATACCATGTACTGTAGACCCTTTAAAGTTATCTTGTGGCAGCCTCTCTGTACTGAGCATGTCACTTATGGGGATTAAGTTGGCTAGACATGCCTTATGCTTTACTTACCAAGAAGCACATTTCGCTTATTGTTCTCCACCCCCGACATCTGCCCTATTCTAGCATATCAGAAAAGCAATACATGTGATACATTCCTGACCTTAGCATTTGCATCCAATGTTTCTAATTAGCAAATGTCATAACTGTGGGGATATCATAGTCAATATGTTTGTGTCTATCTAACAGGTTCCTGGTATGTTATACATTTCCAGGTCATGCGGGGCTTCCAATCTTTTACGGATTAAGAGATCTAGCTTTTCACATAATCCGCTTATTGAGATTTATAAGCCCCTCAGAACACGCATTGAATCATGCCTGAGAGATGGCTCCACAAAGTACTTTGATTTTGCTGTTATTGGAAGTGGAGTTGCTGGCCTACGTTATGCTCTTGAGGTTGCTAAACATGGAACAGTTGCCGTGATAACCAAGGCCGAGCCTCATGAGAGCAACACAAATTATGCTCAGGGTGGTGTAAGTGCTGTGTTGTGCCCTTCAGATTCAGTGGAGAGTCACATGCAAGATACAATTATTGCGGGGGCATATCTATGTGATGAGGAGACTGTTAAAGTAAGCTTCCAACTCTAGGTATCCCATGTAGTTTAATTATGTCTTACCTCTTGTATGGTTAATTCTTAAACATCTAAATTGGAAATAAATTTTTATGTTCATTATAATTTTCCAACGTCGTGCCAAAATGGAGCCTCATGGTTTTGCTCATGCACTTGTTCTTGCTCAAGTATAATGTCAGACATGTGATCTTAGATCCTGAATGCATAACATCTTCTCCAACTCACTTTGTAGAGCTCTATCTCAAGTTTAGCACATGTTCAGGTGGTGTGTACGGAAGGACCTGACAGAATTAGAGAATTGATTGCTATGGGTGCGTCATTTGATCATGGGGAGGATGGAAACTTGCACCTAGCTAGGGAAGGGGGCCACTCGCATCGCAGAATTGTGCATGCTGCTGACATGACTGGGAGAGAAATTGAAAGGGCACTATTGGAGGCAGTTCTAAATGATCCTAACATTTACGTGTTCCAGCATCATTTTGCAATAGATCTTCTCACTTCTCAGGTCCACTTTCAATGTGATCTACACCTTTTATTTTCTTCAATATCTGGTTTGTGTCATTTATACTTCCCCTTGCATTGGCATAAGTGGAACGAGTCTAACTAATATTCACTAACATTTATATTGGTCTGTTTGCAGGATGGTTCCGAAACGGTTTGTCACGGTGTTGACATTTTGAATACTGAAACAAAAGAGGTAGCAACATTAATTGTTGTCTATGTTGCATGAATTTTTTCTTTTTTTTTTCTACAAAAATAGTTTTACACCACTTTCGATGGACATGTACCAAAAAAAAAAAAAAAAACCATTTTTGATGGAATCTGTTCATCTCGTAGGTAATACGATTTATTTCAAAGGTGACTTTGCTTGCATCTGGGGGAGTTGGACATATATATCCGACGACCACAAATCCACCGGTATGTTTTTCATCATTTTTCCCAGTAGTGTGTTCTTTCTTTAACTATTCTTCTCCGTTGGTAATTAGGTTTTCTTTCTGTAGAACTAAGCTGTATAGTTGTCCTCAAAAGGTTATTGATGGCCTTGAAAGCACCTTCAGTATTTAAGAACCTGACTTCTAAGTTTTGGCTACAGTTCTCATGAGTGTGTCTTAAAACAATGACTAATAGGATGGAGTTCTTCTATTTATTAATTATAACATAGTGCACATTTTTCGGAACGGAGTGAAAGCAAGCATTCGTAATCGCTGAAAATAATCAGTCGCCCCACTGTTAGATGGCATCTTAGAAATAGTATTGTTTAGATCTTACTTATTGGTCTCTGTAATATATGAGCAATTTTACACTAACTAGAGTCTTTAATAAGTATCGCTTCGAGTATTTTTTGATGGAGTCCATCCCCCTCTCCCTATCTTATTAGCTGGTTATAACTAGCTCTTAGTAGAAAATACATATTTTTTCATTGGAAAAAATTAGTCTTCTAATTTCATATTCACTTTTTCAGATGTATACAGAACTGATGGGGATGATGATATATTTTACAATACTGCCTCCTTACTTCATTCGTTTGTTGGTATGATCTTATAGGTAGCCACTGGAGATGGCATGGCTATGGCACATCGAGCTCAAGCTGTTATCTCCAACATGGAGTAAGAATTCCTTATTGCATTTGAAGTATACTACTTTTGAAAAGATCAGTAGGTCATTCATATTCTATCAAATGAACTACCTGGTTTGTAATGGGCTATTGCTGTAAACTTATGAGGATTCTGTTGGCATCGGAGATGCAGTAAAAAGAATCAAACTTCATATTTCTACACTAGTTGACTGTGGGCTGCCCCTTCTTTTTGCATGGTCTAGTACAAGTATGGTCATTACAAACTGATGAGATCAAATCACTTTTTTTTTTGGTCGACATTTTTGCAAATATTTACTCCATCCCTGCAAAAGCGATCTTGTGTCAAAATTGACATTTATATGGTCCATGTTTTGTTTCCATACAAGCCCTTGAACTGTGATCAATAGAAAACTAAGAAAGATGTTAAAGCAATTGTCACATGATTTATGATTTTTGTCATCAATTTCAAGAAATTCTCTTTTACGGGCATACCAGAAAATGGAAGTAGATCTCTTTAAAGGATCGAAGGAGTACCATACCAACCTGAAGTTTGTGAAACATGATATAGTAGTTTTAATTGTACATTAAAGTGCTTTCATGTTCATTGTGCTTTTCAAGTTGCAAGGCAAGAACTCGGAACTGGTGGTAATGTGCTCTCTCTCTCTCTCTCGCACGCGCGCGCGCATTAAACTTGTCTCTACTTTGGTAGTATGTTGACCGATTAATAACTCTAAACAACACTTTTTCCAGATTTGTGCAGTTTCACCCAACTGCCTTAGCTGACGAAGGCCTCCCAATCTCACCAACCAAGACCAGAGAAAATGCCTTCCTAATCACTGAAGCTGTCAGGGGTGACGGAGGCATCCTCTACAATTTAGACATGCAAAGGTTCATGCCTTTCTACGATGAGAGGGCAGAGCTTGCTCCTAGGGATGTGGTAGCAAGAGGGATAGATGATCAGCTCAAAAAGCGCAATGAGAAGTATGTCCTACTTGATATAAGTCACAAGCCTAGAGAGAAAATTCTCTCACACTTCCCGAACATAGCTGCCGAGTGCCTTAGATATGGCCTTGATATAACCAGCCAACCAATTCCAGTGGTTCCTGCTGCTCATTACATGTGTGGAGGAGTTCGTGCTGGGCTTCAAGGGGAGACAAATGTGTGCTGTCTTTATGTGGCAGGTGAGGTTGCTTGCACAGGTTTGCACGGAGCAAACAGACTAGCTAGCAATTCGTTGCTAGAGGCACTAGTATTTGCTCGACGAGCAGTCCAGCCTTCAATTGATCGCATGAAAAGCTCTCTCCTTGATCGTTGTGCTTCAGATTGTTGGGACCGACCCGTTTATCCTACGTCACTTGGGACCAGTGTATTGGAGAAGATCGTAAGGAGGACACGGGAAGTGAGGAAAGAACTGCAATTGATCATGTGGAAATATGTTGGTATAGTTCGGTCCACGATAAGGCTTAAAACTGCTGAACAAAGGATTGGGGAGTTGGAGTTGGAATGGGAAGCTTACTTATTTCAGCAAGGGTGGGAACCAACAATGGTGGGACTTGAGGCTTGTGAAATGAGGAACCTCTTTTGTTGTGCCAAGCTGGTAGTGAGCAGTGCCCTCGCCAGGCACGAAAGTCGTGGGCTTCACTACACGATTGATTTTCCTAACTTGGAGGAAAGCAAGAGATTGCCTACAATTATATTCCCTTGTTCAACACCTATGGATAGCACATGGAGTTCAAGGCAAGTGCACAAGCAGATCTGCTAGAAAGCACATCACCTGGTCCTCTGCCTAAACTTCCATGTCTCAGCATTACATGCTTGATACTCTCATTCCAGAAAGGTTTTCTGTTGGCATTGAACTGCTATTTTTTTCCTTGATTCATTGTTTTATGGACATGGTACAGTCCAGCAATCGGGTTAAGTGTATAAACTTCGGCCGTCTCTCTGTTTGGGCTGACATTACATATTTTGGATATAAATCACCGCCATCAGGCATTAGGCTATACAAATGATAACTAACCATGAATTTTAAGGGCATTTGGACCAATTAGGGCTCAAGCATGGGAAAATTCTTTGCAAATGATGGCGGGGAGGGGATAGACGGGAAAGGGGAGTGAGAGCTCATGGCAGTAGCGGTGGTCACGGGAAGGTAGGGCGCAAGGTGTCGGCAATGGTGGGAGACAGTGAAAAAAATAAGAAAAAAGGCGTGGTGTAGGGGAATAGGTCATGGTGGTGGTGCAGGGTGGGTACGTCACTTTGGTGGGGTTGGAATGCGGGAGTGTTTGGTGGTGGTGGTTTTGGGCCGTGCATGTAGATGTGGTGACGGACGCAATAACGGTGGTGCTGCGGTAACTGTTTTTGAAGAGGGGGGAGAGAGAGGATGTTTTCAAGGGCATTTCAACGATTACACCTTGTAATTAAGGGTAATATAATCATTTCGTTCAAACCATTGCGTATTTTAGTACTACCAAGTTATCCTAGTCAATTAATAATGGGTTTGGGTCCTGTTAGGGCCCGCTTAGCTACCATTACTTTGGGCTTTACATTGAACAAAATCTCCATCTTAAGATGTGAACAAAAACCACGTGTTATGGAGTACTTTGTGGTCTTGTCCTTTGTTCCCAATCTATTTTGGTCGCACCCAAAGGCTCAGTTAGAGTCACATTTTGCATGACACGTCCGCACAAGCAACAACAAATATTCAACGATTCGAACCGGTCAAAGTGCGTACACTCATGTCACGTGCGTTTCTTACTTCGCACGCCTTAATCACCAATTATTTCACGTTACCGTGACTCACAGTACCACGTTCGTCCCGCCGCGACCACCCGAGCACCTTTTCAGCAAAAATATCGGCCGATGACGCAACCGGAGCGACGGGGTCAAGGGCAAAGGCCTTAGCCAACCCCATGGGGTCGGCCTCGGCCTCTATGGGGGGTTGGCCTTGGCCTTTCCCCCGTTTGTTCACTTTTCGCGCAAGGTCCTTTTTGCGCTTTGTTCGCTTCGTACGCTTCGTATGTGACTTCGGCGCTTTGTTCGTCATGAGGGTATGATTCTTGGCAACACGCTCGTCAAGACGCAACTTTCGGATTTGTCATTGCCCATCAAAACACCTTCCGTCGGCGCGCCCAAAGTTCACCCAAAGGGAGAGTAGCCTTGGCCTCCCTTCATGGGAGTTGGCCACCCCTTAGGGTCAGCCTCGACCTTCCCAAGGGGTCAGCCTCGGCCTCCCCAGGGGTGGTGGCCTTGGCCTTCCCCCATTTTTGGCCTATGGCCTTCCCCCCCGCGCACACTTGTTTTCTCGAGTCTATGCACCTTCGCAATGTTTATGGACGTTCGCACATCAACCTCGCGACATCTGTTGTTCGGAAGTCACTCGGCTACCCTTGTCGCCCGGAAGTCGCTCCGCGACCCCCGTCGCCCGGACGTCACTCCGAGACGACCCCCGTCGCCCGGAAGTCACTCCGAGACCCCCGTCGCCCGGACGTCACAGACTTGCCCCCCGACACCTTACTCACTCCGCCGCGCCCATGCGCCGCGCCACTAACACAGACATGCCCCCGGCACCTTACTCACTCCATCGCGCCCGTGCGTCGCGCACTAACACAGTCTTGCCCCTGGCTCTCTGTCACACTACCATGCTCCTTGCATCGGTCCGTCCTTTCACCACACCATGCGCACCTTGCCTTGGTCGTGAAACATGCTTCGACCCACTCTCTGGAGTGTGCAGCATCCTGCGGGGATAGGCGACTCCTCCGGGACACTATCTCTGCAGGGAGCTCTTCAACTCCCCTTCCACCAGGTAAACGGCTCCTCTGGGATGCTACCTGGCCCGTCAGGTAAACGGTTCCTCCGGGATGCTACCTTGACGCACTCCGAGTGCTCCAGCACAAGGACTTACCCGCGGGATAGGCGACTCCTTCGGGACACTATCTCCGCCAGGGTGTCTTCGTGACTGGCCTACGTGCTCCGGCACTGGGGGCTTGTATCGGCACCCCTATGGACTATGACCCCTCGAGTCACTCCGAGACGGGAGCAGGTCTTTGGAGGGCATCGCGCCTAGTCTGCCTGGTAGTTGGGCGTCAGGCCTTCCCCACTACTGCCAGGCCTGTGGGACTTTGCAAGGTCTTGGATTGGTGGCTAGATCAAGGGGTTTTTTGGCCACACCGACGCTGTGGGAGCCAGACTTTCCAGACAGACAGAACGACGCTGTGTGGGGCAAGCCGGGTGAATATGCGATTCGACAATCTGTGGAGCATCGACAGCTGCTGACCCTTCGGTGACGTGTTACTCTCGGGGAACGCCACTTGTCGCGTGATGATATCATCATCTCAACCTCTATAAATAGAGGTCTTGAGAATTCATTAGAAGGTTTTGGACATTTTCACTTTCTCACTCTAGAATCCTAGAGAGAAACATACAGGACCCTGACTCGGGACCAAAGCATCGAACTGTGACTGTCGTCGTGTATTCACCCTGCGCTATCGCCCTCGCAGCACTGCCACCCTCAGGCTCTGTCTGGGAAGCTCTTGGTCTCTGCTCTTGCTGTGTCCCACATCATCACACTTGGCATCTGACTCGGACTACATTGAACAAAATCTCCGTCTTAAGATGTGAACAAAAACCACGTGTTATGGAGTAATTTGTGGTCTTGTCCTTTTGTTCAGAATCTCCTACTTCCATGTATTCCGAACCGTGACCTTGCACTTATAGCCTTTACCACTAGGCCATCACTTTGAGTTTTTTAATCTTTAATTTCTTCTTGCATCTAATTCTAATCAAGATTTGTTAGCATAACACCGGATAGACGTTCATCTCTTTCCCACGAGTTATCGTCCATTCCATACATCTTAGGCCATGTTTGACACACATTATTTTTTCAGTCTTGGAAACTGAAAAAAAAGTTTGGTAACCATTTTTCTTTTTTTTTCCCCTTTAGTTTAAAATTTTAGTTTTTAAATCAAGACTGTTTTTAAAAAGTCCAAAAACTGTTTTTTTTTAGACCACCACCACCCTCCCACCGTCTGCAGCCACCTCCCACCGCTGGCGACTGCCTCCGGCCGGCGACCACCGCCGTTGGCCACCGCCACGGCAAATCACCAAAAAAAAAAATTAGGTTATCAAACACCCAAAGAAAAAAAAACTGGGTTATCAAACATCCACTTGTTTTTGTAAAAAAAAATAATAATAAACTGCTCTTAAAAAAAAAATTTTATTGGAAACTGAAAACCAATTTTTTTTTTTTTTGTCAAATGGAGCCTTAATCTTCTTTTTTTTTCTCTCATTTAATTTGAAGATATTAGATTCTTGATTTGGGGGGGGGGGGGGGGGGAGTTTTTAAAGGAAAGCCGAATTACTTGGAATGATCTAGTTTAAATGGATGGAACGTTATCAACACTAAAAGTGGAGACCCTAACAATGGTCCCCAAGCCATTCAACAAGACCGAAGTGGAAGCCAGAATCGACTCAAATCTACAAGGGGCTTGATGTCGCTAAAATAGTATATTTATGGAGCACACCTGCGTCGAAGTTAGATTTCATCTGTGCCTCTATCTTGTATGTGGTACCGAATTGACTATGCATTGAAGTGTTATTTATTTCTTATACTTAGGAGAGTTACCCCAACTTGCTTTTGGACTTTGGCATCAAAACTCACGAGAGTATTAACTTTTTTAGAGGTCCTATAGTCGTCTAAAACGTGGTCCATCATGGTACGTTTTTGTGGGTCCACATTCAGTTCATATCACTTCTATGCTTGTCTCGTGTACAAATAACAACGGAGCAAGGTGGTGCCAAGCAAAGCATGGAGTCCAAGGAGAAAATATGGGCAGCTCTATTATTGCTCTTGGGATTGGTTAGTGGAGAAAAGGGTGAGAGGTGTGACTTCCCGGCGATATACAACTTTGGTGACTCAAATTCGGACACCGGAGGAAGGTCAGCTGCCATAGGGGAGGTGACTGCACCTCATGGTGAAACTTTCTTTGGCAAGCCTTCTGGCAGGGTCTGTGATGGTCGTCTCATCATCGACCTCCTAGGTGAGACTTTAGCTAGCTTTCCATAGCGCTTTCTGTTCATTCTTCTGAGAACAAAATGATTGGTAATTGTTCACGGACTTCCAAGTATACTGTTTGAGTAACTTCACTTTAATCTAGTAGCAACATTGTGCCCCATATTAACAGCATAATGGTGCCAACGCCAATTTTTTGGTTGTTTGGTTTTCATTTAGCTCATGATATAGGTAGAGCCAGGTCAAAGTTGTGTTTTGGAGAGCTTAAAAATCCACTTTGGTTCGCGCACCTCTGCCCTCTATGAGCAATTCAGTTACAACAGTAAGTCGAGTGAAAGTTTCCTTTTGTCCTGATAAGCAAAAACTTTCTAGACGGTAGGGCAGCATGAATCTCAAAGCGTAGTGAACCGCATTAGAAACTTATTTTACAGCAATTTCCAATTCTAAAACATGGAAATGTGCTACCAAACACAGCTTAATAATGATCATATAGCAGGATTGATGGTTAGTTTGGCGGTATTCAGGTACAGACCCACCGTGTAAAAACAATCTCCCAAGTCTCCAGGACTTCTCAAATTCTCTATACACGTTTGGCATCGGACAGAATGATCTTTACCATGGTTTTCAATATACAAATGAAGCTCAAGTCCGACTATCCCTTCCTTCAATCCTGGAGAAGTTTTCCCAAGCGGTGAACATTGGCCATTATTGGAGTGTTTTGAGTGGCTGCTAGTAGATACTAGGCTGCATTTCAAGTTTTCAATATCATGGAGACGTTTGATCCAAATGGGAATTTTCCACTAACTATGTTGTCGATCTTTCAGCAACTATACACGGAAGGGGCAAGATTTTTCTGGCTGCATAACACTGGTCCAATTGGCTGCTTGCCATATAGCATTATATATTACCAAGCAAAGCCTAGAAATTTGGACGAGAACGGGTGTGTGGAGCCTCAGAATGCAGTTGCTCGAGAATTCAACAGGCAGCTAAAGAATACGGTGTCCAAGCTAAGGGAACAACTTCCCAATGCAGCATTCACATACGTCGATGTATATTCAGCCAAATACGCACTTATCAGCAATGCAAGTAATCAAGGTAAAGTGACAACTGAAGTGTCAACCCAGGATGAGTTGCAAAGAGTCAATCTCTAATAGACCTCATCTACGTGATGGCAGGTTTTGAGGATCCATCAAAGTTTTGCTGTGGCAGTTACTATGGTTATCACGTGGATTGTGGTAAAAAAGAAGTGGTGAATTCAATGGAACAGTTTATGGCAATCCATGCATTAGCCCATCAAGGCACATTAGCTGGGATGGCATACGCTACACTCAAGCGGCCAACTCGACAATCGCAAAAGTCATTCTAAGCGGAGCCTTGTCTGATCCTCCAAACTCGGTTGCAGACGCATGTCATAGTCCAAAGAGCATATAAGCACTATGCAAGATATAGTTCATCACCGTACAATAATCGTCCTTATCATGAAAAATCATTAGTTGCGATCTTCAGTTATCATCCTGCATAAACTGCTCGCTTGAGGCAGCAAACATACGCAGATTGATTCTGACAAAAGCCTGTTTCACGATATATTTGCTTTCTTTTTTTGGTTTAAGACTCAAACCCCCAACCCCCCCCCCCCCCCCCCCCCGCCTCAACAAGAAAACCCCCTGCCTTCCTATCCAAGATGTTAAAGAACAGAATTAATATTGTTACCAGTACCATATGAGCAGGAACCGTGATTATTCAGTAGCATATATTGGCTATCCTCCTCAATATCAACTAAACTATACTGTCAAGACAAGGCAATTGAACAGTTCCATTTCTTTTTATTAACAATTAGATCAAAATTGATATGAAGACAAGGCCCTTAATCAGATGAGAAGATAGGACAATTAGAATGTCAGTGTCTCACTAATGTAAAACAGGTTGCAGTTGGACTTTCTCATTAAAAGTTTGGTGTGACAGCAAACTACAAGTTGAAATGAAACTCCACCATTACAGCAATAAACTAGAAGATACCCAAGGGACATATTGACAACGGAATTCCATCAACTCTTATAAAACAGAGTGCAAACCTATACTTCTCTTCCTCGGAATTTCAGGACCATATAATTGACTGCTGAACCAAGTGTGCCCACATATTTTCTCGATATCATTTCTGAACTCGCTTCCCTAATGGGCAAACTGATGGCTAACAAACCAACCACCATCTGGTGTTTTATCTAAGGCATACTTACATTAGATAGGGACATCAATCTATTCACAATACCTCGATATCAAGATTTGTTATCTTCCGTGAGTTGGTGTCAAGGAGGGTCTCCAGTGATCTTGATTTCCTGTTCCTGACCCTGCCCGCTTCTTTCAGTAACTCTGCCAACCTCCTCTTCTCATCATCCACATCAGGATTCGCTGTTCCAAGCTTTTCCTCCCTCATCCCAACAACATATTCCAAGATTTCAATTGCATCACCCCACCTGCATAATATAAGCGGTAACACCCGAAAGAGATTTAGGTTATAAATGATGATCCTAACAACGTATAATGTGTTACAATTAAACAATGCTTACGAACATGTCAAGTACCACATACCATGTCCTCGCTCATCAGTGAACATAATAAAAACAAGGCAATACTACAAATATAGTGCTAACATTGAACAAAACACTGCAAGTACCTGCCCATTGCATCATAAGTACCAGAAAGATTACTATACACCCCAAGTGTGTCAGGGTGATACGGTCCATATTCAATCTCCAAGATGCCCCTTGCTTCTTCAAACAGTTCTGCGGCCTCATTTATCGCATAGAGTTGCACGCAGGCAAGACCCATTTGGTTAAGAGCAATACCAAACAAAGCAGATTTCTTCTCTCCAGTGGCCCGAAACTTTGAGATGGCATCCTTGAAGAAGTTGTAAGAGTCGGTGTAACTTCCCATCATGTAATACATAACCCCCATCTGTGCTTGAATTCCTGCAATCGTGCTCTGCTGACCAGGTGCGTTGCCATACACCTTGAGAGCCTTCTGGAGTAACTTGAGTGCTTGGTCCAGTTCATTCATGGATTCACAGATAGCAGAAAGTTCGATTAGGCCACTAGCAATTTCTTCCGGTGGGCTCCCGGGTAGGGGCTTCACATAGATTCGGAGTGCACTTTCGCAATAAGATTTGGATTCCTTGAATTTTCCAATCTTGTTGTATAAATCAGCCATATGGACAAAGACTGAAGCAACTGAAGGATGATTCTCTCCTTTAGTTGACTTAAATGCAGTGAGTGCTTTCTGATAAGAAAACACAGCCTCATCATATCGTGCCAAAGATAAATACGTGTCTCCAATGTTGCAATCAATAGAGGCCACATCGGCTTCCTGGCCATTGGCTGCCATGGCCATGCTTGCCAAGACATAGTGCTCAAGAGCAGCTTCATAATCTCCCTTGGAGTCGTAGATAAGACCCATAAGTCTCCTATCGGCTGCTTCTTCTAGTGAAGCAGGAGAGCCATTCTCTCTATGGATGTCAAGAGCCATCTGACAAAACTTCTCAGCCTCATTAAATTGCATTGCCTGGACGTGGGCTTCAGCCACATACCTGCAAGTCTCACCAAACCGGAGGTCCTTTTCTCCTAGAATTTGTCTTTGAATCTCCAAACCTGCGGTGTAGCATAGTATTGAATTTTCGATTTGGCCGGGCATTGCATATGTATCACCCAACTGCATGCACCCAGCAAATTTAGCCAGTGCATGATTTCGCCCTTCATCCATATTCGGAATTTCAATCGAGCGCTCCAGAAGTGGAATTGCCTCGCTATATTGGCCCAGGGTGCAGTACAATGCTGCTACAACGTGCAAACACATGACAAATTCCAAATTTGGTTTCTCATCCGCGCTGTTCTCAAATGATTTCATTGCTCTAAGTGCCAACTCAAGAGCTTTTTTAGAAGTATCCCCAGAAGAAACCAATGCCCTCGTTTGTTTAAGTAGATACGGTCCAAGGTACTTTCCATCTGGTGATCCCTCAGTTCCATTTTGCAACTTTTCCCCTCCCACAGGAGAATCCTTACCATTCTTCCTGAGAAAAGAAACATTTGCTTTTTTCCAAGTTTTCCCATTTTTCTTACCACTAGGAGGTCGGTCATGTAAAGTTTTGCTCCTTGGACTCGGTTTTGGCTTGGAACTTGTAGAATGAATTTTCTTCATCTTTCCAAGCCTTTCACTAGGAGAACCATTTTCTTTCTCGGAAGAACCATTTTCAACTTCCTTATTTACCATCAGTACATCTTTTGTTATCCCCACATCGCGAAAATCTCCTCCAGCAAGATAGCGCAGCTCAGAATCGATCCTCGATTCCTGGCCATAGGACAAAAAACTGCACCTTGATGGTGAGTAGTCGGAACTCTGCATATCACAGATATTGTGATATAACTGCTCAATAGAGGTGTCAACAGCCCTATCCATTGCTAGATCGATTGAGTCACTGTCAGGAGTGTGTGTACTCAAAGGGCTTCTTGGTGATCTCTCGCTGAAGATCTCCTTATGAGGCACATAGTGTCCATTGGGTTCACCGCAGATGCTATCTCCACTTGATTTATCCAAAACAAACTCAGGCATCTGAACACTTGGGATGATTCAACGAAGACTTTGCGATTGCTTCTGTAAATAAAGAGCCCAGATTTTCACATAATGATATAAACACCTTTTCATGCAGAATTTATAAAATTGCAGCATAATAACCTTCTCCCCGTCCTTTCCCAATGACCTACTTTAATTTCCTTTCCAATAGGTCCCTAAAAAGGGAACCGCTCTCAATAAAGAATTGAAGAATTAATCATGTGATTTTCATGTTTACATTACTAATAAAAAGAGAATGCTTACATCTTTAATTTGTGTTAGTTTGCGACTTTGCGTATAGAGAAGAGCTTCGGAAAGGCTAAGCTGGGAACAACAAATTACCCGTAAAAGGGTTCAACTACAACAAGGATTATCTTACAGGGGCAGTTCCCGAACTGAAATAATGGAAGAAAGATGAAAGACCAAACGTCTGTTTGAATAACAATAATGAAATGCTTATGAATACAAAAACAATCTCACTCCAACTTAATTCCACAGGCTGCATCTCTGCAAATCTTCATTTGTATGAACAAGGAGATCATAATTGACAAACTAGACAACGCCAGAAGCATACATAATGAAATTTCCATCTTCAAAATAATAAACACAAATTAAAACACAATGATCAAAATCCAAGAATCAAATATGAGAAGCAAACACCATTAAACACATACACACACGTTCGATAACAATCACAACACACAAAAGAAAGAACCGTATAGCCTCGAAGGGAAGTTTAAGAGACATAAAGAAAGACGAAGCCCGTACCTTGACAAATCAACCCCACCAAAAACAAAGCCAAGGTTCTACGTATTCTGGGTTCTTAAGTCTGAACAGAAAGATATGGGTGCCCTGTATATATACAAGTTGGTGGTAGGAGGGGTTTCAAATGATTTGAACCTCCACAAGAACAGATATTCGTATATAAACAAAACGTCTTGGATTGTGGGTGGTGGGTTGTAGAGAGGTGAAATGTTAAAGCATATACGAAGGCGACCTATCTCCCACCGCCACCACCGCCACCAACTACGACACCAACACCAACACAGCCCTCTGCCACCCCTTCTAAATTTCCAACTATTTTTGCCCTCCTTTTTTTTTGGTTTTCATTTGTCAGAGTTGGCGGGTTTAACGGCTTTTCAACGCGGAAAGACACGGAATGAGCCGAGTGACGACCAAAGGTCCGCAGTTTTGAGCCGCCAATCGGTTCTCTCCACGTGTAGCCAGAGGTGAGACGTGGCTTGGTGTTATTGGGCATGTTTGGAGTTCAGTTGATGTGGAGGGGGTTAAATTATCATCACCTCTGCTGGAGGTCCAGGCAGATGGAGTGGATCTCTGATAGGAAATGATTGGGAGTGGGGACTTTAATACAGTTGGAAGGGATCCCACGTGGACAACTAGATTGTTTGTGCCAGCCTTTCCATTGCAGGCCATGCATTGACTGGAGGTTTAGCCTTACTTTTTGTCGCTAAAAATACAACTAACTCTTAAAATTACACTCCAGCTTTAACAGAAAACATGAATTCCTCCTCCTCCTCCTCCTCTATGTTGGAAAATGTTCAATTATTGGACCCTTGGCTTTCAAACTTTGCACTATAATAGATTTAATGTTCAATAGGAATCACTCAATTTCATTGAGTGGTTAAAGAGATATAATTTCTGGTAGTTAGACATTTCATAAGATTTAGAAAGGTCATAAGTTCACACATTACTTGGAAAAAAAATGTTAAGCACATCTAAGTAATCATGTGACATTCTTTATTGTTCTAGAAACACAAAGTATGGATGGTCATACTATCGCACATGTGTGGTGCACCGGGCGCGCCAGCGCTATTGGCGCTTTTAGGCGCACTTTGCACCTGCGTGGTTAAACTAGAACTGTTTGCACCTTATCTGCCGTAACTGTTTGCACCTGTTGTTGGTGCACTGTATATAAGGCCTGATGGCAGTGCATTTCTTACTTCGTTTTTCAATCTTCCTCTCTCGTAAATTTCTTTATGTTTATTGCTTCTGCTGTGATCAGCAGAGTTTTCGTTTATTTTATCTTAAGAGCTAGATTTGCTGCAACCCTAAGCAGACTATATAGGGGCAACTAGTACTATCTTAAGGAGAGAGTGCCTAAAATTCGACTCTGTTTATCTTTCCTTTTCTCCATTTACTGTCTATCTTTCCAACACTCTATCCTCTTTCGACTTAGTTTTTCTTTTCAAGACTCTAACTGGCACATCTGTACATTGATCTAAAAATAGGTGAAGTCAAAAAGAGATTAGACAGGAACTATATCAGATATTCGTGCTAGCCTTCAATAGTGGGTTCATTTTTCGTGTTGGTGGCGGGCGGAGCAGTGGTTGTTGTGGTGTAGATCATGGTGGTGGGTTTATTTTTGGTGTTAGTGGCGGGGGCAGTGGTAGTTGTGGTGTAGATCGCCGGTTGTGGGTTCGTTTACGGTGTTGGCGATGATCTTTGGCAGGGCAATTACTTCGGTGTGGCAGTGGTGATACTTTACATGGTGAGTTGTGGGGGTATCATAGTGGTTAGATCCGTGGGGGGTAGAAGGACATAAATTATAGGTGGTTTGTCGGTTGAGATAGCGGTGGGATAATGTGGATCTTGGTCTTTCGGCCTCACGTACGGAAGTTGGGATCAAATATAATAAAGGAAATTACTAAAATTAGCACGCAAGAGCAATTTTGGAACATTAGGTAAAATTTTTTGGTGGCTGAATTTTTCTTAACAACTTTGTAACTGCAGAGGGCCGGGCTTGTTGTGAAACAAGGGTAAAATAAAAGGTGCGGAGTGTAATCTTGATAATTAACTAGAGCTGTAACGCCCCCGAAAATCCAGAGCTCCGCCGCCCCGAACTCCCGGGTCGTTAACCTATCGGATCACATCACACCTGTCAGACCTGTTCACTAACACGTATTCCAAATCATCTAATTCAGTATCAACTTAGATTCGTCAAATAAAAACTTACAAAACTGCTTAAACTTCAACTATTAAAACCTAGATTCTTTACAAACTCGAGTCCTTATAAACCAAGGTAATGGTACCGACCCACGCAGGGGTCTCATTACACGAAGTGGCGGCTCACCGAAAGCTCACACAGACTCTAACCCATTCCTGAATCTGCTACAGCTTATCGTCACCTGTAGAAGGGAATCAAACGGAGGGTAAGCTTTTGAGAGATCAGTAAAGTCGTACAAAGACTACCAACAGAATTACAAAACGATTCCAAGAATTCAACTGACAAAGATTTCCATAATACTTCAAACAGTCAAAACTTAATGATTCTCAAAATGATCGAAATTCGCATAAACAGATACCAAAATAAACAATAATACCCATGATGGGTTCCAGAACGATTAATAAAAGATCACCTTCAAAATACAACAGAGTTTTCTCGAGATATTTCAAATGTACACAGATCATCTGAGACAATTCTTTCCAAAATACACTGAAATTTCCTCCAAAGAATTTCAACAGAAGCACAGATCATTTCAGATAATACTTTTCAGACATTTCCGTAATAGTCACGGCAATATACAGAGCAGAGAAAATAAAAAATCAACGTTAATCCTGGGTGATTGCAATGTCATTCCGGCAAAGCACAGAAGTGTACACATGCATGATGTACCAGAATAATTACTAGTCCACTTGGGTACTAGCCTGCATTCTATGCAGGATTCAGACCAGCCTTATAACGCCCGCCTCAGAACAGAACAGATAACCCAGGTCACACAGAAAAATCAATAATATCAACGAGCATTAACATAAGCTCAATCACTGAAATCAATTCAGATTCCAATAACAATAATCATACTGGCATAAGTCAGCATTCAAAATTTTCAGAAGAAATCAGAACTTTCAGAAGAAAAATCACAGATAAACAACAAAAACGATTACGAATAATTATCGAGTTTTAAGCACCACTATCCGGAAGAACGGATACAGACAATTGTCAAATCTGCTCAGCACACAATAACAGGCGAGCATCACAAGATTTCCAAATAATCAATTCAGGTTCAATATTAGGGTTTTTTGGGCAATAACATACTGATAGCCATACAGAATTCAGATTTCACGATGTGCATGAAGAGAGAGAGAGAGGAGTGGGATGGTGGGAGTGAGGAGAGGAAAATGTGAGAGGGAGAGTGATGAGAGCATGAATGCGGGGGAGTATGTGGGGAAGATGAAATTTTTGAAAAATTTTCTAAGTGTCGATTTTTTTTAGCTCGGGCAAGGATGCGAAGGGAGGCCGTTGAGGGTGGTGACCCGGTTGTGAAAAATGCAGAATTTTTTCTAAGTGTTGAGAAGCTTTTCCGAGCGTTGGAAGGAGTATATGGAGATAGGGCGTGAAAAATTTTGTTGAAATTTTTTTCTAAGTGTTGGGCTGAGACAAGGATGCCGAGGCAGACCACTAAGGATGATCATCGATGATCGGTTGTGAAAAAAATGAATTTTTTTCTAATTGTAAAAAAAATGGACGAGGGGTGATGATGCGACCGTAGTAGCGCGGCTTGAGCCACCCCGCGCACCACGTACCAAGTCGCTACAATGTGAGGAGGAAGGGATTGGGAAGTGGCGAAGCCCCCAAGGGAGTGGGTGATGGTATCAAGAGTGGTGTCAGAAGACTTGTGCAAGAGTAATGTAGCTTGAAAATTTTCTAAGTCTGAAAAATGTAACTTCATTGATAACGCAGGATAGGTGACATGCCTTGATACATGGGTATGATGTACATGGAAACTTGCAAAATGAACTAAAAAATCACGTGTGGAAAATGCACTGAGGCATGCCAAGGCTCGGTCGGGTGGGTCATATCAGCGAAGACAAACTTGAGGCCCTTGCACCACTTGAGGCCGTGACCGACCTTCCGATGATAGGGGCAGTAGTTGGGACGAGCTAAGTCTTCCAGGGTAGGTTCAGTGTCGGTATTGGGCAGGGTTATGGCATTGTCGTTGATCCATGTCTCGAGGAGAGTTCTAACAGTCTTCAAGTCACACGGGTAGTCCGGGGCAGGCATAGGCTGCCCTCTCTTGTCAGGGCGCCCGTCCCTTCCTTGAGACTGATGCTTGCCGTTGTTGTCGTCGTTACTGGCTGCTTCCATCGTCGCGGCCAAGGCAATATGAGGTTGGGGCTTTGGGGTCTTTGACAGACCGACCGAGTCATAGGTGCATCACGCGGCTTCTTTGAGATGTCCCCAGGACCGAAGCTGGAGGTTTTCAATGTAGACCCTGTAGGTGTCTTTCATGTTCTTGATGCAAATGGGCACAAGGGTTTCATCTTTGCTAAAGTTGGAGCATTCCAAGCACTTGTGATGAAATAGTGTAACATAAGTGTTGAGGTCTTCCCTAGGGTTCCGGCAGATTCCGGTTATGTCAACGATGGTCACACGTTCTATCTCATAGTGAAGTTTGTCAAGGAAGAGTTGGACCATGTCAGACCATGAGTGGATAGTACCGTCAGGAATCTGATGATACCAAGAGTAGGCGAGGCCAGTCAGGGACTTGTGGAATTCCCGAAGCTTCAAAGTGTCATCCTCCCCATAGTGCTCCAGAGAGCCAGCAAAACGGGTGATGTGCTCGCGGACATTGCCCTCTTTGCCATTGAACAGGGTGAATTATGGTTGCTTGTACTTGACAGGGTAGGGCTTGGTAGCAAGGCTACCAGAGTAGGGAGCATGGCCTGACAGCTTAGAGGAGGAGTGGGGTAAGGATGACTGCTTGAGATGGTGAATGAGGGCATCAAAGTCATGCTTGGTGACGTATGACACATGTGAGGGTTTGTGCCCTATCGGGATGATTCAGGCACCAGAGCCCCCAAATGGTGCAACCTGAGGCATCGAGGGGATGACGATGGTCGAGAGGTGTTGGTGGTGGGGAACAACTTGTTGGTGTATGGTTTGTATGTGGGTAGTGTTAGCGACTGGAGGCCGGTCAATATGAAGGGTTGACTGAAGTAAGTAGGGGGAATGACTTGTGTTTAGGTCTCAGTTGGTTATGTTCGGGTTAGGCTTCATCTCAATTGATTCGTGAGTCTCCGGAGTGCTCTGAGCAAGGGTAAGACGTGTCACCACAGGCTGAGGTGCCGCGAGTCCTACTGTCAAGGGCTCGGAGGACCAAGGCAGCGGTGGTCACGACACTGGGACCTAAGCAGTGTCCAAAACTAGCCCAGGCCCTGAAGGTTGAATATGAAGGGGAGGGGCCAACCCTAAAGTTTGGGATGGCAGGGGGTGAGCAACGGACACAGGGTGGGGAGCTCTAAGGCCTTGAGAAGTCGACGTTTGTAAAGTCAAGACTTAGATGGATTTTTGCATTTCTAAGATGATAGCCATAAGAGCAGATTGCGAGTCTTGAAGGTCGGTGATGGTAGGAGTAAGGTGTTGGATTGTGGCGTCGACGATCGTGGTCACATTGGGTGCCTCCGTCGTAGGGGGAGCCTGGAGTTGGTTGTGACTGGTCTCCTCCTGGTCCCCGAGGTGATGCTCCTCTTGGACGGCTAGGTTGAGTCTTTGGCTGGTAGGCCTGGTAGTCCAGCGTTGCTGACGCATGGTTGCTTGGGTGTGTCGGGCACCAGACGAACTGCACTGCGATGCTCACCTCCCCAGCGGAGTCGCCAAAATGATGCCAAGGAAAGTGGGTTCGCTGTAGACGTGGAGGTGCCATAAGGAATGCAGTCCGACTCAGATGCCAAGTATGTTGATGTGAGACACAGCAAGGGCAGAGCAACGGCAGAGACTAAGGGCTTCCCAAACAGAGCCTGAGGGTGGCAGTACTGCGAGGGCGATAGCGCAGGATGAATATACGACGACAGTCACAGTCTGATGCTTAGGTCCGAAGTCAGGGTCCTGTATGTTTCTCTCTCTAGGATTCTAGAATGATAAAGTGGAAGTGTTCTGAAAATGTCCCCTCTCCCAAATGAATTCTCAAAACCTCTATTTATAGAGGTTAAGATGATGATGTCATCACGAGACACGTGGCGCTCCTCGAGAGTGACACGTCACCGAGGGGTCCACAGCTGTAGGTGTTCCACGGACTGTTGAATCGCATATTCACCCAGCCTGCCCTACACAGTGTCGCTCTGTCTATCTGGAAAGACTGGCTCCCACAGCATCGGTGTGGCCAGAGAACCCCCTTGATCTAGCCTCCAATCCAAGCCCTTGCAGAGTCCCACAGGCCTGGAAGTGGTGGGGAAAACCCGACGCCCAACTGCTAGGCAAACTAGGCGCGATGCCCTCCGAAGACCTGCTCCCGTCTCAGAGTGACCCGGGGGTCATAGTCCATGGGGGTGCCCACGCGAGCCCCAGTACCGGAGCACGTAGGCCAGTCACGAAGACACCCTGACAGAGATAGTGTCCCGAAGGAGTCGCCTATCCCGCTGCGAGGGCTAGAGCCCCCCATGATTGCGACATCGATGGCTTTAAGGTTGTGAGCCCATCCCGTGGTTGATTATGCTGGCGATGGCTTTAAGGTTGTGAGCCCATCCCGTGGTTGATTGTGCCGGCGATGGCTTTAAGGTTGTGAGCCCATCCCGTAGTGAGGGGTCCTCATGCTTGAGCACTACGAACAGAGTCCCCCGAAAGCATGTAACATGATTGTGGCGCATGGGCGTGATGCCGACGGCATTACACAATACCTGGTGCCATGGGCACATGTCATGGAAGTGGCGCACGGGTGGGGCGACGAACGTCGCGGGGACAATACTTGATGCCAGGGCACATGTCATGAGAATGGCGCAAGGGCGCAGGCGATGAATGTCGCGGGGATATACTTGGTGCCGGGACACATGTCATGAGAATGGCGCAAGGGTCAGGCGACGAACGTCGCGTAGCAATACTTGGTGCCGGGAGCACATATCATGACAATGGCTCACAGGCGCGGCAACGAACATTGCGGAACAATACTTGGTGCCGGGGGCACATGTCATGAGAATAGCGCATGGGCGCGGCGACCAACGTCGCGGGGACAATACTTGGTGCAGGGGCACATGTCATAAGAATGGCGCATGGGCGCAGGCGACGAACGTCGTGGGGATATACTTGGCGCCGGGGACACATATCATGACAATGGCGCACGGGCGCTGCGACGAACATTGCAGAACAATACTTGGTGTCGGGGGCACATGTCATGAGAATAGCGCATGGGCTCAATGACGAAAGTCGCGGAGCAATACTTGGTGTCGGGGCACGTGTTATGAAAGTGGTGTAGTGACGAACGTCGCGAAGCAATACTTGGTGCGGGGGGAACGTATCATGAAGATGGCGCACGGGCGCGACAACGAACGTCGCGGAACCAACGCGCGTCGGGTGTCCCGAAGACGGTATATGAGTTGAGTGTACCTATCATAACAAGATAATGAATGCAACATGTAGTACTAACAAAGTTGGGAGTGATGGTATGTGGTCGTTGGACGACAGACGTCACGAGGTTGATGCATGACGGACGTCGCGAGGTCTATGCACGACGGACATTGCGATGTTGATGGACGACGGACGTCGCGAGGTTGATGCACGACGGAAGTCGCGAGGTTGATGCACGACGGAGTCGCGAGGTTGATGGACGACGGACGTCACGAGGTTGATGCACAACGGACGTCCCGAGGTTGACGGACGTCGCGAGGTTGATGGACGACAGACGTCTCGAGGTTAATGGACGACGGACGTCGTGAGGTCGATGCACGATGGACGTCGGGAGGTCGATGCATGACGGACGTCGCGAGGTCGATGCACGACGAACGTCGTAAGGTCGATGCAAGACGGACGTAGCGAGGTTGATGGACGATGGACGCCGCGAGGTTGATGTAGGACAGACGTCGCGAGGTTTATGGACGACAGACGTCGCGAGGTTGATGCACGACGAACGTCGTGAGGTTGATGGACAACGGACGTGGTGAGGTTTATGGACGATGGACGTCACGAGGTTGATGCACAATGGACATCTCGAGGTTGATGTACGAACGTCTGTAAACATCGCGGAGGTGCAAAGACTTGAGAAAACAAGTGCGCGCGGGAGGGGAGGCCATAGGCCAAAGATTGGGGGAAGGCCAAGGCCACCACCCCTGGCGAGGCCGAGACTGACCCCTTGGTGAGGCCGAGGCCGACCCCTTGGGAAGGCCGAAGCCGACCCTAGGGGGTGGCCAAGCTAATGGCCAACTCCCATGAAGGGAGGCCAAGGCCACTCCCCCTTTAGGTGAAATTCGGGTGTGCCGACGAAAGGTGTTGTGATGGGCAATGACAAATCCAAAAGTTACATTGCGACGAGCGTGTCGATGTGAAACATACCCATGTGACGAACAAGGTGCCAAAGCCAGGTACGAAGTGTATGAAGCAAATAAAGCGCGAAAAGGACTTTGCGCGAAGAGTGAACAACCGGGGGGAAAGGCCAAGGCCTACACCCCATGGAGGCCGAGGCCGACCCCATGGCCTTGAGGGAGGCCGAGGCCGACCCCATGGGGTTGGCCAAGGCCTATGCCCTTGACCCCGTTGCTCCGGCTGCGCCAACGGTCGATGTTTTTGGTGAAAAGGTGCTCAGGTAGTTTTGGTGTGACGAACGTGCTACCGTGAGTCACGGTAGCATGAAATAATTGGTGACTAAGTCGCGCGTGAGGCGTGTGAAGCAAAGAATGCACGTGACTTGGGCGCGCGCACTTTCACCGGTTCGAAGCGTTGAATACTGTGCTTGTGCGGACGTGTCATGCAAAATGGGACTCCAAGTAGACCTTTGAGTGCGACCAGAATAGGTTGGGAACAAAATCAAACACACACTATTGCACCTAAACTACACACACCTTCTTCTACCTTCGGTTTCTACACACAGTTCACACTCCCTCACCCAAATCACTCCTACACACTTATTATACCATGATTCCCCCGTTATTTCATTGCCCCGAACCCATTTACACACTTAACATATTCAAATTCATACCATCACTCACCACATCTCACATGAAAACACACCACGAAGAACTCACACACATAGTCACGGACTCACGCACTACGCCTGCGAAACGCTCACCTAACTCTTTGAAATTTCACTGAAACTCACTACTTTCTCTCTTAAACACCCCTATACACCTTATATTTCACATACATCTACTTAGTACACATAATTTACACACATATACACTCAAGAAAACACACTATGAACGCCTCTAAGGTGCAGTAAAACACGCTCTAACACACTAAATTCACGTAACAGAGAAAGGGAATTACCTCGAAGAATTTCTTTCCAAGTCTCCTGACCGAATTCCCCTTTTTTCTCCCCTAATTTTCTGCTAAAATTTCTCTCTTCCCTGTGCTCTGTTTTCTCTCGTCCATTATTGTTTCTTGTTTTCTGTCTCCGTTCTTCTTTCTCTCTTTTTTTCTTTTATGCTCTTTCCTGTTCTTATTTCCTCTTTCTTTTTTTCTTCTTCTTTCTTTCATCCGAGATCTCACATATCCAGATTCCATGTTAAATTATTTAATTTGGCTTAGTCACCTAAGTTAGTAGGAGGTGGCACATTAAAAAAAATGGTTCCTAAATTACTTTTATAAAATTACACAAATACCCCCAAAGTTTTTCAAATTTACAAACATACGAAGATTGCATTGAAAGTCAAAGGTCACATATGATGTTTGTCAAGAGTAAGCCACACCGACTTTACGTATGGTTCCAAGTTTTAAGACATAGTATATACAGTAATCTAGCAAGAGCATACATATTAAACATTTTTAAACAAAAGGAAGGATTTAGATCTAGATCCTTGAAATTAAGCTTACTGATGATGGACACATTAGTTTAGTTTTTGGCAAAGGAGTAAATATTTTAGGACTATTTTTGAGTCATTTATGATCGTTTGGTTAAGGAGGATTGATGTGATAGAAAGAAGAGATGAGCAAGGCATGGAGTTATTTTACAATGTGACTTTCTTTTCAGATCGTACAATATTTTCAACCGATAAAGGTTCATGACGTGAGGTAGATCGGTTTCTGCTTATACTATACATCAAGACCTAAGAGACTTGCAACCAACGAGAAATCAATGAGACTTGGTCCACTAGTGACTTCAGTGTTTCTTTTCAAGTTTTTTAGACGGATGAAAGGTTTAATATTCTGTGTATCGTAGCTTTTAAAGTCACTTATTGACTTGGCTTTTTTACGAAGATTTCACTCTTGACATAACAAATGCATAGCAGGCATAAACAAGATTTTATTTATTCGTCGAAAACATATCCAGTGAAATAGTATATACCGTACATTATGAGAAACGGTTAGCCAAATCACAATGAAATCAACACAAATGACATTGGCATACGATACTATAATTAGTAAGAGCAATAGTTGTACCCAAATCATAAATGATTATACAAAAGCAATGGCGTACAAAACATACGTAATTTCGGCATCACAAAAAGAATCGCATTCAAATTTTCCTTTAATAATGCTACCTCAAAATTTTGAAAATCATATTTTTGTCCCAAAATTCTTTTAAGCTTTCACAAGCTTCTAATACCCGAATATTGCTAAAAATTAGTGTCTGTTTATTTTTCGGGTCATGAATGACTATTTTAAATAGCTCCTGAAGTTCGGAATATTACAAGAGTCTAATAAATTGAAACCTCGACCGTGAAGAGGATGATTAACTCTTGTCGTTATTGTCAAAAACATTAAATTGTTTGTGTATCTTTTTGGTCGTTAAAAGAAAATGCAGGACCAGTGATATATGCGCCCTTCAGTGACAACTGCAAAACTTAGGCGGCGTTCTATGAGTCCTGCCTTTGGGCTATCGAGGAGTACATGGATCCCTTTTCACAGGGGGTTGCAAATTGTAATAGACGCAATGTAACCTTATATTCCAATTTGAACACACTTTTGGTGTCATATTCAGATTTTCTTGTTCTAGCACGTAATTAAACAAAGTCATAAGCTAAAAATAATAATTCTTTCCAGCGGTTAATAACAGATTAGTTATGTTTTGAAGAGGAAAAAAGAATCAATATTCACTGGATAATTTTTATTACCTTAATGCTGGAGCAAAAAATTAAGCCATCATAGTGGTATGTTAAACAACTTCAGAAAGATTAAATACGTAAGTAATTTGTTTCTGGCCCAAAAATTAATTAAAAAGAGATGGGTCTTGATTATTTAATTAGTTTCGGATTTCAATTAAGCTCCTCTTGTCAAATCTAATAATTGCGATTTGAAACATACTTTAATTCATTTCATATCAACTGACTGATATTAATGTCCGTAATTATAGTGTTAAGGACACCGGACTTTGAATAGAAGCATTTCTTCTCTAAACAAAAAAAATAGATAAAATCATAATTACTGGACGTTGAAAAGAAGGATGCCAGGATTCTCAAAAACAAAAAATAGACCAAATCATGATTACTTTTCAAAATCACCTAATAAGCTGTAGATGGCATTTGGATTAAGGTAATAAAAACAGTTTCAATATGACAATTGACTAAGAAGTTTATTAGGGTATGAATAAAAGATGCTAGGGGTTTTTGTGATTAAAAAGGACACTTTGGTATTTTATTTGCTCAAACTTGATTTTAGAGGAATAATTAATCAGTTTTCATCACTTTTTAGGTGCCTGAATTGAATCATTTTTAGCTTCTTGAGACCGGCTAAAATCTCTTAATATTTTTTTCCAAATACCTTCGTACCTAATTTTATCCAAATTAAATCAAGTTTAACCGTCTCATAATCAATCCCAAAAAGACTTTTAATACTGTAGATAGCTAATTCCTATGTATTTATCTTTAGAATTTCATCTCTAAACCCTAAACCCTAAATATATTTTTCCAAATACCTTCGTACCTAATTTTATCCAAATTAAATCAAGTTTAACCGTCTCATAATCAATCCCAAAAAGACTTTTAATACTGTAGATAGCTAATTCCTATGTATTTATCTTTAGAATTTCATCTCGGACGTAAGAAAAATTTTACGAAATTTTCTTAGCAGCATGGTTTGAACCTTTGGAGAATGATATTTGTGTGTTAGTTTTAGCATCTGAACTCCTCAAGATTCGCCAAAGTAAGTTTATAGCGACATTTGTAGGACCTTTAACGATAAAAGTAGAATTCAAGTGACTAAAAGTATAGTTCAAATATCAATTTCCTAAACTTTTATGTCACCCACTATTATATCGTTTGTATCAGCTTCTTCAATGTACTCGGGTTGAACCAGTAGTTATACAAAATACGATTGGAAGCCCAGTGGTCGAAGATTCCGACAAGCTTTGCATGATTACAGATTAGGGAAAGAGAAAACATCAAATTAAGTTGTTAATCAACCATTACATCGGACCAACTTATGTCTGAATTGATTCTTGCTACCAATCGGTCATAACGACAGTATATTCCGATGGTGCAACCCCCTGGCCGGTGGTTATGCTCAATATATGCACATTGTTTAATGGCGGGCACATATAAGAGATTATTGCGGAATTGGTGGCTTTTCATTAAAGTATATGTGGAGGTGATGCTTGAAGGTTAATGAGCATCCTAAAGCCGAGGTCTTGCGTCCGTCACGGATTAACATGCGATGCAAAGAGGACTACGACACAAGACAAAACTTCTTGGTGGGTAATACAATTTCTCAACAGTCTTTTCGATCGTAATCTACAAAGGGAACTTCAAACCTAAGCGCGAGTAATGTCACAGAGTGCTTTATACGTGACTCTCTGTCCTAACTTGTGGTTGGTGCGAAACGCTGCGTAACTGTGGTCTCAAGTTCAAGTCATGGGGGCACATTAACTGTGGGAGTTGGTCAGCGGATGGAGTCTTCTGATCTGTGGTTTGGTTCAGAGCCGAGAATCAAATTGAGGGCGACTCCATAAGCGACAGTACCCAACCAATGGTCCCTGTTTAGTAGGCGGCCTACCAATTTGTGGGAAAAGGAATCTACCATGTAAGAAAAAAAAGAAAAAAAAAAGTAAAAATGTACCTTACACCAACTGGCACATTCCCCTCCCACTCAGCTGGCTGGATGTGAACAGCAATAATAATGCCAATACCTACTCAATATAGAAAAGAAACTTAATCTTTGCAAGAGTGGGAAGGCTTTTGGACTGGCTAAGATGGTGTTTGTTTTTCCTTTCGATCCTTTGGGACTGTAGTAGAAAAGACTGCTAACATCAATCGTAAGGTTGATGGCAATCTTTCACAACAAAATGGCACATTTGTGGATTTCTTCTATATAGGCAAAAGGATTCCCCGAGACGACTGCTACCAGCTTTTAGGACTTAAAAAGATGAGGATGATAAAGATGATAAGGATCCTTTTAGGACTTAAATTGGCGTTGCATGTGTGTGTGTGTGTGTGTGTGAGAGAGAGAGAGAGAGAGAATGGCCACACAGAGACTGCCTACAGAGAGATGAAAAGACTACTTGTCCCTGCAACGTGCTCTGCTAAAAACTTCAGCGAGGAGGCGTAATGTCTCTCTCCCGCTTGTGTTGATTGAAAGGGTGTGATTTCAGTGGAGCCGCACCAAAGATGATTTGCCCAACCGGAATTCTTGACGATGTGTCTCTGCATAGGAAATTTGACTTCAACTTTACACGGACAAAACTCAAGCACTGAGAACCAGAAAGGGGAAGGGAACATAGTCTAGATTTGAGACCGTGCGATGATGGCCTAATGATCGAGTAAAAGCTATGCATGACCAAGTCATCAAAGGAGTCAAACCTGCACATCTTGGGATTTCCTTTTTGTCCTCCTTTCCGGAACCTTTTGTGGAATCATCCGATTGTAAAGTGAGAAACATAAGCTTTTCCAAAAGCAATTAAATGGACCGCTACCCTTGGTATCAGATATACTTCATGTCTCTACCAAAGTAAAAAGATGAAATGCTTTTCAGCTCCAGCTTCCTCATCCATATATACCTTCATCATGCACGTACAAGCCAACGTGTTATCACTCTACCAGTACATCATGTTAACACCCCTATTTAGGGCATTAGTCCCACATATACACACTCACACATGTACACTTGGAGAGCCACACAATCGCCATTCATGTGGATCATATATCTCCACAATGGTAACTTCCATGCTTTCTTCGTATGCTAGTTTGACACCTACTTCGGCTGAAAAAGTTTGCTACTAAAATTAGGCCACGAATGTGTTTGAAGACGATAAGCTCCTTTAGTGCTTTGCAATTATCTCACTTCAATAGTTAATCCTATCGGACAAGCAAAAGGATAATCCCACTACAACTTCCTACCTGTGCAAGTAGGCGCTACTTATTTGCTTTTGACCATACTGAGGTTCGAAGAATCAAAAGCTTTTTCTTCTCTAGGAAAGAGATAGCTAGAGGATTTTACCCTGTGGCTTGAATTTAACATCGACACTCTGCATGGATGATGGATCTTAAGCATATTCCTCGATGGCAGGTAATCCTTCCCTCAACGTGTCTCTTTCTTCATAGCAGAGACGAGGTTTTCGTGCCATACAGAAGTATACTTGTGGCGCGCACGTGACTATCTTCAAACGTTATCATCATATCTTCAAAGTTCTGTATGCCAGAATTAAGACGTTGGTGCTAGAAATGTTTAAGACTTTTCATGACAAGGTCAACAACATTACCTAAACAGTCCAGTCCGCTTGTAATCAGGGCAAAGCAATATTTCACACAATCATATAGCATTCACTATTATCATAAAACTACCATAGTTTAGCAATGCTCAAAACCATTTAATCATGCTGGAGAACATGTCACGGATCATACAATCCCCAGAGATGAATCTGAGATCTCAAACAATGTTGAGAAGGCTTCTGCACCAAACAAAGTTGTAGTGATACTTCAACTAAAGGAACCTCTGAATTCACCAGGTCCCACGGTGCTATTGTCCAAAGTTTTCATACCATGATTCTTAAGTTTCTTAACCCCACATCCGTAAACTAAATGGTTTGACATTCGAAACAGGACGGTGATGGAAATGGAACCATACATGAAGTGGTGGTGGAGGACCAGAATTATGGGAGATATCCTCATGCAACATCTTTTCCACTGGGTATCTTCAAAGCACGAATCTGCTGGACCCTTCTTGGTCAAAAGATAGTCCTGGTTGCTGATGAGTCCTCATGCTTTTGACTTTCAAAAGTTAAGAAGTCAATCCACACCCCCTCCCTAAATCCCTTATTGCAGTAGTAAAGTACATCCTGCAGCAATATACACCTGACAGCAACTAGTGAGTTACGAGGAGAGAATAACGTACATATAAACCTGCCGTTAGGCTGGTAGAAAACCTTATCAGTAGGCTCTAATTTCTGCCAAAAGTGTGAAAGATTAAACCTTATACAGCACAGAGGGTACTTAAACTTTTTTACTCACATGTGTGTGGCCTGACCACTAGTCACGTAATCTGCTGTTGTATCTAATCCTATCTACTTTCTTTTAATCCGCTTAAGGTTACTCCTCCTAAAGGGCCTAATCTATCAAGAGGCACCCGAGAGGATTTTAGGAGGGTAGGATGTACAAGATCTTACCCTGCTATTACAAAATTTGTGGGCAGAGGCCGCAACATTGGCATTGCACCAAGGCTAATCATCTATGGCAACCTCCATGTGTAGAGAAAAAATATGATGAGCTAATGACAATTACACTTTAAGCCAATCATTGGATCCAAGGGATGTATGGTTTCACCCTAATGACATGCAACGTATATTTATGGCATAACATGCAGAACATGTAGTAGTGACATAACATAAAAAAACTAAGAAGGCCTATCTATTATGTAAGTAACCATTTTCTGAAATTCAATGATTAGTAGTATGTCTTCAGTATCCTCACTTACCCAGAACAATATATACTGAGACAAAAAATAGAATGACAAGTTGACAAACATGTCCAACAACTAGAATGCGGTTAAGTCACCTGAGAAGTGAGGATAGAGGGGTAGCAAGAGAAATTCTGGACAAGTTGTGGACCCAAAAGAATTTGGATTACAGCAAACTTATTTGTGTTAGGATGTTACTTACATTCAGTCTCATTCCACGCTCACGTAGCAAGAATATTTTCCTACACCTACTATAAATACCTCAGACGTCTTCGCTTTCTTCATCAACTTCTCTCTACTATTCTTCGACTAAAGCTGTGGAACCACCACCATTCAAGAAGGCAGATGGATACTTCAGAGACTCTCAGGTACTCTCTCTCTCCCTCCCTCCCTCTCCCTCTCTCTCACTCTGCGAGCATGCGTGTAGCCAAACACACGCTATACCACTCCATTGAATTAGCTTATCGCAGTTACTGTGGGCATACTTATCCATATAAATATAACGCTCAACTCATAATTCAGAACTCATATATATTTAACGAAATATCCATCTTAAATCTTACAACTTACTTCTTGACCAGGAACAAGTGCGCGGCTTGCTATAGACAGTTCAACAAGAAGGAGCACCTAGTGGAACACATGAGGACCTCATATCACTCAGTTCATGAGCCCATGTGTGGAATTTGCAGGAAGCACTGCCGATCACTGGAATCTCTGAGGGAGCACCTTATAGGTACATCTCCAATCTCCTGAAGAAAAACTGACACACTCTCGTTGCCTCTCTTAGAAGATTCGTCATTCATGTATACCTATTTGTTTGTTCAGGACCATTGCCAAAAGCAGAATGTGAAAGGATTTTCAAAGACCAAGGCTGTGACATATGCTTAAACATTTTCAGTAGCCGTGGTGCTCTTAGGACTCACCGAGAGAGTTGCCAACTCTCACGTGGAAACGCTGTATGAATCTTCAATACTCGCTGTAATTGCACATATTAACATCTTTTATGATGCATAACCTAACTCAAAAAGCATATTGTATATCACTCTTTTTCATTTTACAGGGTTTACTCCATCGCATGGCTAACTTGGGAATTCACGATGACTTGAGAATCGATAATAATTCAAGAACAAGAGTAGTTGCACTGGCTTGCAAGATGGTTGGTGGCGGAAGTGATGGCTCCCTTGATCTTTGTGCAAGGGTTTGCCTAACTGACGAATATGAAAACATACTATTTCATACCTATGTGAAACCACACCTTCCAATCACAAATTATAGGTAGTAAGAGAGTGATATTAGGATTTCTGACTGAGCATCCGTACAAGGCACATTATAACACTAATTATGAATGCTTTTCAGGTATGAAACAACTGGCATACGACCAGAATTCTTAAGAAATGCTATGCCACTGAGGGATGTACAAAGGAAGATTCAGGATTTCCTATGCAATGGGGAACCCGTCTGGAAGATACGCTCTAAGGGTGGGAAGGCAAGGATTCTTGTAGGTCACGGCTTGGATCATGACCTCAAAAATTTAGAGGTGGAGTATCCCACAATATTGATCAGGCAAGCTCTTCCACAAAACTCTAATGTCATGTACAATCTATTTGTTGAGGTTCCATGAAAATAATGTACAAAGTTAAGAGTTGAACTGGTAAGATGCAAGATGAACTGAATAGAAAATGTTGCATAGTCATCTAATATGGAATGAATATGCCATGAATTTCGTACAGGGATACAGCAAAATACCCTCCATTGATGAAAACAAGCAAGCTCAGCAATTCACTGAAGCATCTAACAAAAGCATACCTTGGGTAATGTAACTTCCTTGCACTCTTAGTTCCTTCCATAAACTATTTTATATGAAAATCCCAAGGGTCATGAAGCATCATGTTGACAGGTACGACATTCAAACTGGAATACAAGATCCATGCGAGGACTGCATCGCAACAATGAGGCTCTACATTAGAATGAGATCCCAACCCCACAAAATGGAGGAATACCCACTTGCTACAGACCCTCAGAACCGAAAGAGTTTGGCATCATGGAGACAAAGTGAGCTTGAGAGAATGAGTCCAGATGACATGTTGGAAATCTCAAGGTCAGATTACTACTGCTGGTGCTTGGACACCAAATAAATTTCTTTAACGAGGAAGATTGCTGGTTCCTTCGAGGAGGTAGAAATATACTCATGGAGATGATCGCAACATAGCCACCCATGCTTTGACATGAGAGAAATAAACACGGAAATTTAGGTGATTTCCACTAGACATAATCAATTAAAGACGGAAAAAATTCTACTTCGCAGTGAGATTATAAGTATTTTGGTCTTGGTGATGTAACTTCACCTCTAAGGATGTGATAATAACTTCTCATAAGTACTAGTATCTCAGTCTTAAGCTGTAATCAACTTTCTTTTGTTGAACTGGTGTACCTTAATCTATGTGTCTGGCAATCGCTTATCCTAGCACTGTCTGCTTAATTCTAGCTACTATGGATGGCCATTTTGTTTTATTGGGATCCAATAGAAATGACCTCAAATAGAGGAGCTAAATGTTTTGCAAAAAAGAAGTATTTATTTGCCTGAAGGTTAGGTCTCCTATACAGCTGTTCTTGAGGCACCCAAATTAAAGTTTCTGTTTATGTGAAATCGATGACAAATGAAGTGTGTAAGATATTGTCTTGCAAATATTGAAGAGTTACAGTATCACAGGCCTTAATGAACCAATGGGTAACTGCATGACCTTAAACATCTGATAATAGAGTACATTGACAATAGGGAACATCTGCACAAGAAGATGCATGCTAAACTAGGCATGTCGTTACCTATAAAAGTCCATACGGCGTGTCTCCCCGTGTCCTGTATTTGTAGGCTATTTGATAACTTTAGGCAGTCAAAGATCGATAGTAATTCCCCTAACAAGCTGTCTCAAAAGCAATATTCCAACTTGTACGCAGACTTTCTAATTCAGACTTTCAGTTGTCACACCCCCAAGCATGTGTTGCCATTTATGAGGGTGCATTAACCATGATTAATTATTACGACTGTGCGCATTTGCACTGCAAAACATGACTCTGTGATCACTTATATTCTCCCTGTCTCTCATGCTAAGGTAATTTAACATGTCTAGGTTTACATAGAATATGTCTGCGTAATCCTCCCCTCGTCATGTGCAGCCAAGTTATGATCTTGGGACCAAATCATATAAGCTAGCTTTGGAATGATATTATTTGTATCACCATTTTGGGGAGCAATAAAACTGTGAGCACTAAAATTTAAAGTCTTCGACTTACAATTCCACCTAGCATATAGTATTCGTAAATCACCAAAGATCAACAAAAATAGTACCAATGCTGGCATATATGAGCACTTTTCTGATAGATCTTCCAGCAGATAATATCTGCTTTCTCCCTAAGAGTAACAGATCCTGTTGACTGTGCTAACAACAAATATTCTGGCAAATGAGAGCAAAATTGTAATGGTCCATACCTAAACGACTTCACAGTAACACAAAAGGCTGCGAAGAGTAAAGACAATGGAAACTGAAATGGGAAAGGAAAATTTAACCTGAACCACTTGGCTTCCAAATGCACAAGAGGGCCTGGATTTTCAGGGTGAAGGACGAAGAAGTTGCCAATGGGTGGTAGATCAATGGTACGAGAGAAAGTACGTCCCTTGCGTGCGGAATGTTTAACAGGATCCAAGTCAGTGTTTAACCAGAACCATGGCCATAGACGAGTACTGGTTATCATAAACTATGGTAATCAAACTTTGGCTCCGGGGTCGTAAAAATCTTCCTTCAATCCCGTGTATAATGATAATTAACAGCCGTTAAATATTTTTAGTGACTTTTCTTCTAACACTCTTAACAACAATTATTAGCAACAATTTTTAGCGTCATTAAATAAAAATCACTAAAAATATTGAGAGACAATTTATTGTCGCTATATAAGTGATAGGATGAAGATTCCTCCGATTAGGATAGCAGCCAAATTTTTTTCAAATAAGGATTACACTTTAGCCATGCCTCAATGAACAAACTTTGACTGCTACACGGATTATAGGATCTCCCTCCAACCCCATATATAGTTACAATTAATAGTCGTTAAATATTTTAGTGACTTTTCTACTAACACTTATAATGATAATTTTTAACAGTATTTTTTTAACGTCAATTAATAAAAGTCACTGAAAACATAAAGTTACCATTAACTATCGCTATATGAAGAGTATGAAGAAGATTCCTTCTACTCAAGTAACAGCAATATTTTTTCCGGCATCAATTTTCATGCATCGAAACGTAAAGCAATCAATCAATTGGCCTTTTTTTTTTTTTCCTCCAGTTCCTATGAATTATGTGACCCCAAAGTAACGGGACCAAAACTTAGAAATAGATGACATGGGCTCCATATGGGGTCTATTTTGGAGGTGGCTCAATTAATTGCTAATGACACTGCACACATACATCCATGTGGGGCTTTTTGTAGAAATAATTGTACTAAGGAGTGCTCGCTAGATAACTTGTACAATTCCTTTGTGTTTTACTTGCGGGCAATAAGTATAAACTAGTAGCTTCGGATCACGGTTGACTCAGAAGCCCAACGTGGGCAAAAGCCCATATTGAAGAAGTATAAACCGGTGGCTTCATATGTGGTCCGGGCCGGAAGTTCAGTGTGAACAAAAGCCCGTATTGATTCGGATAAAGAGTCGTTCAAAGATAAAGAAATTCCAAATCGAACACTTTTGCAATTTATGCTTGGAGAGAATTACTACCTTGTTTTTGACGAAGCTGCAAAGTCGTTTTCGACTATTTTCACACCCCTAATGGCTATTTTTGCAACCTGTACAATATTTAACCTGTGATTTCCAAATGAATTGACATCCATGTCTTTGCAGTTAGGGGGGTGAAGTTACAACATGTCCACTAACTTGCCGATATTATCGACATTCTTTGACCTGATTGCAAAACCTAATTACATAACATGTTGGAAAATAAGGACTAAAATGCCCTTACACTTCCTTAAAATTCCTTACTACGATTACAAAGCTCATCCACACTAACACTTACCATTTGACCCATGGCTGACATAACAAAATAAATTCCATCAAACATAGACAGACTCCAAAAAAATTAACCCAGATTGGAATGACACAAACCAATCGAGGATCCATGACAAACCCAAATTGGAACCGGTTGAATGTGTATGTGTGTGTCGTATCAGATATGTACGTGTCTAAGGATTTATTATTGATGGAGCTTTTCACCACAGCTGGTTAAATGTGTCGAGCCAGACCTGGTTTATTGTTGGCACACACTCACACACGGTCAACCACATCCAACAACCTCAGCACCCTTTACCATCACTGCTAACGCCATTGTCCTTCCTTGCCTCCACTACCCACCGTCCTCCCGAACCTAACTACCCAACCGTAGGTAGTGGCGATTATGGCCGCGCACCCAAATAACACCAGCCACCGCCAACCATCATCCTCGCACACTTTCATCCTCCACCGTCCTTATTGATACACAACACAAATTAAAAGAAGGGTTTGAAAATGGAGAAAGGGAAAGAAAGATCCTAATCTAAAATAAAGGGTTCGAAACATACATTGTATATACAGTGTAAAGGGTGCATTGACATTTCAAAAATACGTACTGAAGGCAACATTTTCTAAACGGATCAATGATACATTGACACGGCCGACACAAATTTCATATCTTTTGTCACGTAAACTTTGTCTTTGACCATAATTTCACTCTAAACTCAAGAATATAAGAATATAAGTGTAATTAACACTTTCCAAATAGGCCCTTCTATCTCTTCTTCCTTCTAATTGTATATGTACCACTTCCAATCAACGAGCACCGAGTCACAAAAGCAAGATGCAAATGAAGCCAGCAAAGGAACCTTGTCAAATGCTTGAGATCAAAGAGGCCAGGAATGTCAAAAGAACGAATTCTTTCCTTCGAAGCTGGTAAAACCTGAATTACGCAGCCATCATTGGTGGTCTTGTTAAACCTTTAAGTCGCAATACTGCTAAATTCCTAAGTCCAAACTTCTTCCTTCAGCCACTTGCACTTTGTCGTTTGTCACCCAGAACAGATTATCAACTTCATCCACGTAAAATAACACAGTAACCCCCCAATCCATGTTCCTGCTCTTTCTAACTTAGTTTGTTTCTCCTGAAACGAGAGCTCATCTTAAATTTAGGTATATAAAGGGTTCTCTTTAATTTCGACGCACATACCTCGCATTTTGTTGACTTCTCCACCAATGGACTAGCAGGAGCTTTCCGTTCGGAATGCTTTTCTGGCTTTGCTCGAGACTTTTGGTGTTGAGAATTCAGCGTGTGAAAAGGGAGGAGAGGCGGAAAAACATACAGTGGTAGATAAGGCTATATAAAGGCTATTCTGATGCGAGGTGCGATAATAACTAATAAAGGCACAGCTATAGATATTTTGATGAGGGGTGAGAGAATAACTAATAGGCGCGCAGAGATAGCCGCGCCCGCCGCCTAAGTATACAGCAGGGCTAGTTACAGCTATATAAATACAGGTATTGCGTATAATTATGGTCAAGGACGTGGTTTAGGAATTGGACAACTATATCCATCCGTCATCATACCATCCATAAAATGCTGATATCATCACATTGTGTTCTCAAAATACCAAGACGGCTCTTCTGTATGCAGTAATTATACGGTTTGACCCTCATTGCTTTTTCTCTCCGTTCCTGGCATCAGGCTCACATGCTGCTAACATTTCAAACCCTAATCTCAGTTAATCAGTTGCAATTACAGTGTCTTCTTCTCTTTTGGTTCATGTGTATCCTCTCTCAACCCCCCAAACCTATCATGGACCACTGCGCCACCTCACCCACCACCACCACCACTACAACACCTTTTTCTCCGCTAACACCACCATTCACCATCTTCAATGAAAAAAGAACTCTATAATCCGAGATCAGTGGTATTTTAAATACATAAACTTGCATGAAATAAGAAACTGTAAATTTCAGAGTTTTGTTTTCAGAAACAGTTCAGCAAACCTGACTATACCTAGTACAGGTGAAGATTTAAGCTTTTGGAAATCCATCTCAGTTTATAATGGAGGGCTAATATATATATATCAACTTTAGATTGCCAACCCAATATGACATTTCACTATATGCAACAACCTATATACAGGTTATCCTAGATGGAAAAAAACAAAGAATTCCTGTCCTACAGCATCCGGGACTTCTGAATATTATCCAAACAAAACCTAAAAGAATGCGTTGCCCTGTAAATATACACGTATAATTTGTATAACATCACCATTATTTTCACGGCATATACTTGTTTTTCACATAGACTTAGGAGTGCAAAGTGCATAACCAGAGATGAGGGAGCTAGAGGCAAATGCAACAAATGCCAGGAAGGACATTCCCACAGATGCAGTAGCCATCTCCGGGAACTTGTCTTTCCCCCAGTTTGATTGCCAGTCATCAATTCGAGTGGCTGCTGATGATGATGCTGATATGAGAAGATAGGTTAACATCTGCCATTTCAAACAGATGAAAGTGATTTAAATGCTTGATGCAGACTTTCCTATTTACGCACAGTCCGACATAAATTTATTCATACTATAGATCCACTGCTATACGACATATACTATAAAGAACGCCGCCTTTAAAGGACGTAGTTTGCATTATTTTTGGGGTAAAACAAAAAAGTGACCATTAATGGTTTGATAAAATGAGAAAAATGCTATTAACGATTTAATCCAAAATACAACTTTTTGAGCCACCCTTTAAGCAATTCGTTTACATCGAGAAATAATCATAGAAACTAGAAAGTAAGAGAGACCAACAAATAATATATATTAACTGCATCAGCTTTCTGTTTTTATTCCTAGGAACTCCAACAGTTGAATTTCGTTATAAACTTTGGTAAAACCATATGTTTTTGTATTGCAACCTTTAAACAAACATTAAATGGAAGGCATCGGCTTCTATATCTATTCCACAGGAAGTATAAAGTTCGTAAAAGCATCATTTCTAATATAGTATGTATAAAACCTTTGGGGAAAAAAAGGCATAGTGATCAAGCACAACGACCATTATCAGTTGCAAGCAAGACAAGGGCTGCAATAACGGGAAAAAGATCAACCCTACACCTGCTGACATTCTTTTTAGCTTTGTAACTTCATGATTCTGTAGATACCCCAAAAGGAGGAGCTGCACCACCATCTGGTTTTGGATAAGCAATATAAATTATCACGACGACACATCCAGAAACCATTGAACAAAATAAGCTAGTTTCAAGAATACTAAAAATCTTTTTGGTGGATCTCTTGACCTTCTACTTTGCTTTACAGTGAGGTGGTTTCAAAGAGATGGTGGCAAAACTTTCTGACTGATATCAAGCTTAGAATGGGTATTAAGCCTCCAGTCAGATAAGGGTTGGACTCTTGGTGTGAGGAGGAGCTGTTTAAGGGCCATTTGCTGTGGATGAAGACACTTCAGTGCTGGATTATGTGTATTCATCAAGGGATCCGGAATTTGTAATTTCATGGAGGTATGGGCAGGGTCGTTTCCCTAATCAGTCAGCAGAAACCCCACAGATTGGCTTTCTTTTCTGTACGCTCTTTCTGCCTGGTTATGAAGGGAAACAAACGATCAATGTTGTTCTTGATTCAAACTTGGCAAATTTTTTACCCTCAAGTCATAGCTTTTGCTAGCTCTATATAATCGCTTCGACCCCTGCTTTCCAATGCTGATTGCAATGGCATAAGTCATGTCCAAGGGAATTTGGCCGGCTTCTATTTAGGAATTAATGAGCAATTTGTGCAATTCGGATGCTGCCTAGTTCCTGAATTAGTCATTTGCATCTCAATAGAATCCATGGTCACTTCAATTCGGCAGATCCCAAACTACAGACTCGACTAATATGCTAGGAAAAAGGTGTTAGCTAGAGCAATAATGGCACAACACAACTGACTAACTAAGACTTGCCTGATCGATGGCAAAATCCAAGTAATAGCGGAGTTGGTGCCTGAAGACATATTTCCCAGTGGCTAAGTGGTATGCCAGATCACATCCCTGTACAGCTGAGTAAAAAAACCCTATGACGTTCACCGCTATGCAGTACCTGCCGGTCCATATGACACAAAACCACAGGTTTACTCAGATATTCAACTGTAGATCAACATACATACATACATACAAGTTAACTTTACAAAACCACAGGTTTACTCAGATATTCAACTGTAGATCAACATACATACATACAAGTTAACTTTACACAGTTTCGCTAAGTTTGCCCTATTTGAACTTTTAGACATTAAACTAAACTCAGATAAGTCGAACTAGGTCTGGAACGATGAGTAAAACTGACCGCTGGCATGTTCAAGGTACACCTGCCGTTCCAAAATAATTGACGAGTTTTCCTTTTTGAACTGTCCCAATAAAAATTGATCACCTTCTATATCAAATCAATTAAGATTCTATAGGGATTTTTTTTTTTTAAGATTTATCATTCCATGCTATTTCTCTCTTCACATTTAATCTTCCACCAACCCATTTTATCCCCGATCCCACTTCCTTCCCTCTTCTTCCAACACCCCATTTCCTCCCGGCAACTTCCTTCTCCCTCTCTCTCTTTAGAAGTAAAATCGGAAAAATATGCATGTCAAGGAAATTATTTTGAGATGAAGGTTTTAGGAATTTGCGAAAGGTCAATTGGGACAAACAATGGAGGGAATACATAGAAAGACATAACCTGAACTCCTTGTAACGGTTGAAGGAGTCGAGAGCCCAGCCCTGATACTTGTCAGCGGCCATCACTGACAACGAAATCAAACAGAAGAGGCATCCGAAAACCCTAAACCCTAACGTGGCTTTCTTCACCATCGTCTCTCTCTTCCTCCTCCTCAGGATCGACAAGTCAGGCCTCAACCGCCTCCCACCGCCACCGCCGCCGCCGCTGCCTTCCTCCACCACTCCGTCACGCGATTCCACCTTCTTTGGCGCAACCGGCTTGTCATGAACGTAGCGGTTCACCATCGGAACTGGCACGGGCGACGGCGGTGTCGGCGGGTTGTGCTCGGGGGGAACAAAGGCGGTAGATTGTCCTCTCTGGGAGAAAATCCATGACTGAGCGATGAAGTGTCGGATGAGAGTGATGAGTCCGGCGAATGTTCCGGCGACCTAGTCGGTCGACGGTGATGGTCGGAGGTAGTTGGTGAAGCGTCTGACGTGGTCTGTTTATTCCTATTTTCCATTTGGGTTCAAGGGATACAAGCGGGGTTCACATACCAAACGATCTTAAAAGTGTGTGCGCGTGTGGAAAAAGTTGAAACGACTTCGAGGTGTATCGATTTTTGGCCTGTGGGACCGTCGTCGCTCGACATTGATTACTGATTTCCCCTCTCTTGCGGCCGCCCTCAGTGGCTAACATCACTGAAGCCCTTTGGGTTAAAATGTACTCACAATCAACCCCATAAATTTTAGAAATACTACACGTTACTTTAAATCAAAAAAATTCGTAAGAGGACATATCCTTCTATTACAACACCGTTTATATTTGATACACTTTCTACTTTTGTCAACGTATTACACTTTAAAATTTCAATACAACCGTTTGTGTATCAAAGCATACACGTATTTGAAAATTAAAGTAACATTCTTCTCCCTCCATTCGCTACGGCTATCGTCATCGCCGCAGGCCACCATCACCTCAAATCCACACCTAAAGCTAGATCGGTGCTTGTGTGCATCATCCCCCCCCCCCCCCCCCCTTCTTCCCCATTTCTTACACACACTTTTACAAATTAGTGGCGTACTAGATCTAAACCAACTATACTTGCTCATCTAATCCCCAACTCTCTCGACCAGAATGGCCTACTCTTTCTGAAATGTATTGCTCAAGCACGTTCTCTCGTTCATAACCACAACACCTATATTTCTGATCTCCATGACAACTCCACCACACCGCCACCTCCTAAAGCCAGATCTGTGCATGTGTTTTGTAGATATGTACCTGTGTATATAGCAGTATTTGTGGATATCTATGTGTGTGCGCATGCAAGTTTGTGCAATAAAAGGAAGATGAAGGGCACATGTAAAAAAAAAAGTTCAAGCTTTAACAAAGGGTAAACGAGTCAAAATTTCATTAGGTATTTTCATAGTTGATGAGGTTTATCATTATCTATTTTAAAAAAATTCACTAATTATATTAAAGAACTACTGTATTAATTATCGGTATGCAAGAATTATAGATAGAGGGCTTAACCAAAATTGAAACATTAACTATTTCGTGTGAGCCAGAATGTCATCTTAAAGCCGTTTAAGTATTAGGTGATCAGAAATTACTACCATTAGCTATCAACATAATTTGAAGTCTCTTTTAATTCAAAACTTACCAATTTTGTTCTATTTGGTTCACAACTTAGAATTTTCAGTATAGCTTGCCACTTGTCTGGAAATTAAAACATTTTACAGGTGCAGTGAGTTTATAAATTCAAAGAGCTTCGAATGAGGACCCATTACTTCCCCAGCCAAGGGTGAAGAATGAGTATCTTGAGACCAGCTATACTGGCAAACCCTCTAGGCTACTGAGACAATAGTTCGTGTGGTAGTAATCCCAGGTTTGTCCCTAAACCTCCATCATTCGGTCCCTACATCAGTCACACGTTATGTCAGTATCCGCCTGGCAATGAGAACTAAAAAACGAACCAGACTATCGAATTGCGGTAAATATAAGTAGCACGTTCTATAAACTAAACTTTGCACCTTTGCTGAAATAGAGTGGAGGAAGTTATGGAAATATATGGATTGGTTTCTGCCACAAAGCCTTGGACCGAAAAATGCAGTAACCATTGAGCTGGTCAAACGCTTGTCAAGCTTGGTAAAGGCCTCCCCATATCTTGTTTGACGCGGTGCCACCCAAGCCCACTACTCGTCCAAATCACTGAGCCCTCAAGTGCAACTATCTAAGCAGACAAACAAGACGACTAAATTCCAATTATCTTCAGGTCTCTGAAGTACCTGAGAGCGCAAAACAATGTTTTTCTGCAAAGCCATGATATCGTTAAGTGATTTGCTGCACAAATTTAGTTGAGCAGAAGCCTTCTCTTGTCCTGCAGTCGAGAGCAGAAAGTGAGGAACACCGGAACAAACAACAGTAAGATAGCCTAAAGAATAGAGGAGGAAAGAGATAGAAACAAGAGATAGAAACATGAGAGAGAGAGAGAGAGAGAGAGAGCATAATAGTTTTTTCTATGTCGGCACACCTTCCTCCGAATGGCATATCTCACCAACATGAGATGCAGTCTGATCAAATACTTTACCCCTTCCAATAAATCAGAAGTTGCAGGAAGTTTTAGTGCTATACATACTGCAGTCTCGTCCTCTACAGAGCAAGAGCTCCAATTGCTCATCAGTAACTGAATGCAATATTTGTAGCAATAAAGCCACTCCAGCTCCCTGGTCATGCTACAATACTACATCATTGACATAAGTTGGAGACAACACTACGTACATGGAGCAAGAAATTACAAACCACCTGCCAAAAGGAGTAGCAATAATTAACCAGCTTATTTTGTTCTCCCCTGGAACCCTCAGCTTCCTGTCTAAAAGCCACCCAATCCTGATGTGGTGATGCATAAGTTTTACAAATTCTCAAAACTATCCTTTCTTTCTACATTATCTTAGAGAAAATCACCACCCAAAGGGATTACATCATCAAGCTCTTCTATTGCCCCACCTTCAAAAGTGGTTTTATATCGCAAATCGATTGGTACTGAGGGACGGACAGGAAAGCATTTACAAAAAGCTGATGGCTTGAGATTTCTCCCATCACCGTACGAATGATGTCTCAACGCTACCTTTAAAAGAGACATGAATAAAAAGTTTATAGAAGTGAAAGCAAATGGGATTCATATTACTGAAGGACAATAAGCAATTTTATCACCATGATAAGACATATTCCAAATAGGACATAAAGCTTGTCCAACAAACTCAGTGAACCTCATGAAAGACAACACTCTATACAGACAAAACTTCAAGGACAGACATTTAATCCTATCTAAAACCATCACGAAATTAAGCTAGTCCCAAAATAAATGTATCAATTCGTGTCCTATACGGCAGAAGCTAGAGCTAGAGCTATCAAGAACAGCATGCCGAATACCACTTTGAAGAATTGAAAAGCATAACTTGGTACAAAGCAACCTGCAACTACAAATTGCAGAAAGATGTAGTCCATGGGAAAAGCTCGTACAAAATAACCATTAAGGAGTAGAAATTCTTACAGTTAAACTAGCCGAGTTCAAAATGTTAACCTCGTTGATCATAATCATTGTGGCCTAACGATAAAATGTACACCTATTAAGGAATAATCCTACTTGTGAGAACTATGCTATGATGGATATGAAACAAGTATACAAAAGCTCTGACAAATGTGACAAACTAACATATAGCAAACCACCCTATTCCAACTCCGTTAATGTATCAAAAGATACTGCAAGCTATTTAATAGATACAACAGTATATTGAGATATAAAACCTACCCACCATGAGCTTCAAAACCAGGTTTGCCAGCAATGCAAACCTCATGGTCTGTCAGCTGCATAATTAGCACAGCCTTCAATTGCATATACTGTTGAGGTAAAGAGACCCACAGTAAGTATTTAATGTACCTACAAAGAACTCCATGTGAAATAAATACTGAACTTTGGGTGCTCTGGGCAAAAAAAGATCCTCTTTTTGGCAATTACCTACTCCCTTCTTCGTTCTCATAGGCAAATTATACCTCCTCATGATGGCTATCATTCATCTTCGTGCAGCAAATAAGGATTATGCTTAGTGCAGCACCTCAAACTATATTAGAGCTACTTATATCAATAGGACCTCAACTTCAACAGAATGACCTCATTTAATTCTAGCACTCAAGGTTGTAACATATAAAAATCGTGCAATAGCAGGATGGATGTCCAAATTTTCATGAATATATAATTAAGTGTTTCAGAAAGGTGTTGGATAACCATCCCAACACCTGCTTTATGAAGAATCAGAAGTGAATGCTATTAGCGTTCGTTAGTTCAAAAATTTAAGATAGGAAGTCAGTTTTTTCTTTATTGAAAGGAAAACCATCTTGACTCACTCCATCTGCATTACAGGACTGTTGTCAGTCCATGATGCCACCCCTGTGGCTGCAAGCGAACCGAGCTTTTCAAGAACAAAGCTCGTCTTCATTCGTTTAAAGCTCATTGAGATCAGTCATGAAGTAAATAAAAAACATGAACATAATTTTAGCGCACAGCGGAGCACAAACATCAAAATATGTTTGTGAAGACGTTCAGAAACAGCTCATTTAGACAAGTACAAATTGTATATCCCTCCCTCCCTCCCTCCATCCATCCACACACACGTATACATATATGTATTTGTATATTATATACACGTGTACACACACAAACGCGGACACGTCTTAAGGATATAATCATTATGTCATGTCTTCAGAAACTAACCTATAAACTCTGAAGCCACCACCAAGCAAAACTCATGCTACTTTAAAAAACTCTCCCCACTAATCTCTCTCGCTGCCACAGCCTAAATTCAAAACCCATGTCATCTCCGTCTTCCTTGAATTCATGGAACACGTGAGCAGATAAGCTCTTAACAACGATGAAGAGGATCAGATCCAGTCCTCTTCTTCTTGATTGATCTGTTTTCTTCTTAATTATGACTTCCGTCGTCATTAGATGGATTCATCTCTTTTCATATATATACACTCCAATTAGACAACATATTGTGTCCTCAATCTCTCCAATTGATCAATCCCAATTTGAATTTATAGTTATTAGGGCCTATATGCACAAACACAATTTACTTTTACTTTTGATTTTGAGCAGTGCCCTTCTTTCTGCTATATACGAGCCGAACAGAGTTAGGTCGTTGTTCGTTTAAGTTTCCGACCCGGAGAACGAACATGAATTCTTGGCACGTCACGGAGACGAGCCTACATAGAACATCTCAAAATTTCAAGCAGCTCTTAATGAGCCAAGTTCTTGTTTGTATGCAGCCCTCTCCCTTCCCCTCTCCCTTCTTTACTTTTCATTTCTCTCTTAAAGTCATTTACATGGTCACTACTGAGAAGCAGCCACCCGGCGCCTGCTACTCACTGTTGCCAGCAAAGATACAGAGAAATGTGAGCAAGGAGGCAATCTGTAGACTAAAAACCATTAGTTACCTCTATAACTACAGTAAGCAACTCGTATTCCAAGGAAATATGGTGTATAGGACTATAGGAGAGAAACTGATGTGTGACGATGTCCTGTAACAATGTTCCTACTACTAAAAATACGTGTATAACAAGTTCTCTTAGCAGAATGGTGTGCAATGATGTCCTTGAGGGAAGAATGTACATGCACTTTCGCACCATAGAAACATTTCAGCAACTTTTCATGTATTCAGGCTAGCCTTCATTAAGAAGCTATATGGCAAACTGAAAAAAATGAGAAAGATGATGCTAAGGAAAATCCAGTGGATCATCATGTAGAATCATTGCGCCAAGGTAGCACTTAGAGGGAAATGTTGACATGCACGTAAGAACGACGGGCAAGCGGGCAATAATTGGAAAAAGTCAAAGCAAACCCTACAATTTATGGTAATACTTGCATACAAATTATTGTCGTGGAGTAAATTGTTCTGAAGTTAAATATGAAGAATATAATCAGATAAGCTGATCCACACATGCTAATATCCTTGCACTAGTTGATGTCTTAAAGTTAGTTTGTATAGCTTCAACGTAAAGATTTGAGCAAGCAGGTATATATTGGTAGTAATCTGAGTAAAAAATAAGAACGTAACATATGGTACCAAACAGAATGCGGAGTCAACTGACTCAAATGGCACAATTGTTAAAGCAAAAACTTCTTATGAAAAACCCTAAGATGTAATTTCTAACATTATAAACCAGCTTGTTGTCCAGTATGTTTAAAAGACTTGCAACCTGGTTGGACAAAGAAGATCAAGATACAAACTGATGCGCATAATTCACCCACTGAAACTAAGAAAAACCTGCTCTGCTGACGATGGAGCAGTTTAAATGAACAGAAGTTTATTCAGATACAAAACGAATTGGCACAAGATAGAAGGTCAAGCAGTATGCAATTTTGAATGGCCATTCCCATGCATCCTTGTTCATCCATTGAAGGTTGTCAACTTCCTCATGATGGTCGACATAGGGTGACTTCGTCACAATGCTGACCATGACGAGTGAACCATAGCCATGATACCGCCACTTAATGCCCTCTGCCGAGGAGTGCTATCATCCTCTCTTTTTCACGTATATATGGCCTGCTTTCTCTTATCAGACACGACATGGTGGTATGCAGAGGAAAATAATGAAGAAAGTGCAGGCACACCTACGGAAACGTAAAGGAGAGAGGAAAAAAACAAAACTTCTATACGCAGAAAGATAGACTGGGAGCGCACTCTCCGCAGAAGGCTATAACCACAGATGTCATTGGCACTCATGCATCTGCAATCATCAGCATGATGTCGAGGTCACTCCCGTTATGGAAAATTTTCTTCGTGACTTGAGAAGATCTAGCTTCAATACTATGCTTTTCCCATAGAGATTTTGTGGTCTGATTTTGAGTTTGGATATTCGGTAGAAATGAACAAATAGAAGTGATTGCATCATCATCTCATCCAACCCTTTCTCCCAAACTACTTAAGGTCAACAACCTGAATCCTTTTCTTCCCTTCAAAACACATGTTCTCTGACAAATTCCTAGTAATCAAGCGGTTCTAACCACTTCTCCCCAAGTCATCCTCGGTTTACCGCTACCTCCCATCAACTTTGCACAAATCATTTCTTCTCACAAGAGCATCTAACAGCATACGTTCAAAATGACCACGCCATCTCAAGCGATGTTCCCTAGTCTTTCCATTAGAGCCACCACAACTTTTGTATGTATTGTTCTTCAATCCCTCGTGTCCTCACATCCACCTAAGACTTCGCATTTTTGGCTACACACATTCCGGTATATGGTGTTTCTTCGTCCTATAAAACTTTTGCTTCAACTTGTGTAATGTTTCGATCACACAACACCCTAGAAGGAAACCCTCACTTTAGCCACCGTCTCTTAACCACCCTATTGTCAACATCCTCGTCAATATACCCCTCATGCACTTTTTATCCCAAATACCAAAAGATATCCTCCTTGTGCAAAAACAAAAAAATATGCTACTTTTAATGTGTCCTGTGAATATTTCTCACTGATGGTAGCATGATGACCACCATACTCTTACTCATCTTTCTACTAGAAACTGAGATCATCTTAGCATATACACATCAATTTTGGAAACCACGCAAACATCCAAGGTTTAAAAAATAAAGAGGACACTTAATATAAAAGTTGGGGGAAAGTACCAAAAGGCTTAAGCTTTTGAGGTAAGTATAGAGTACCTATAATTTCAAGTGATGCCATTCCGATAGGGGTCTTGGAGGTCACAAACTTGCTCAGGATGATTGACATTCGGTGACTTCGACTCTGTGCTTAGCATAACGAGCGAATCGTAGCACAGCCAATGATACTGCTACTTGTTGCCCTGTGCCTAAAGTGCAAGCTCAATCATTTCTTTATAGCTTTATAGAGTTTGCTTTCTCTTATCACTGGCACCATGCACCAAAATTATCAACGCAGGAAGAGAACTTGGGCAACTCACTCTTCACAGAGGATGACAACAAGCAATGTTGTTGGTCATCATACATCCGCAACAGTCAAGATGGTATTGAGCTCAAGTTTAGCAACCTTAAAATGATCCCCCTGAGAGGAATCCTGCTATGAAAGATTTTCTTTGTAACTTGATAATGCTTAATTCAGTGCTGTGCTTTTATCATAGAGATTTGGCATTTTACTTTTCAATTGGAATTTTAAATCCGTGGGATGACACAACATACTACTCTGAAAAGTTGGTAAATGGGTATTTATTTTGTTTAGCAGTGGGACTTAAGAGGCTTACATTTGTTTTCCACTACCCGTAACAGGGAACACTATTATCTTGATTTAGGAAAACTGATGATTAATCACACAAACTTATGTAAACAAGGCATAACAAATTCAACTATTGAAATGTAAACAAGTTATAACAAATCCAACTATTGAAATGTAAACGAGGCATAACAAATTCAACTATTGAAGAAAGAGCATCCAAAAAACCTCAGAAGGCATCACTGGGATATTCATTTTCCTCTGCCCGGTAAAATAAAGTTGACAAGAGTAGAGCCTTTAACCTTTCTACAGACAATGCAACACCATCAACAGTAAACATCGTTACATCGCATGGGCAAGCATGTCTGTGAGTATGGGTGAAACGAATCTTATTTATTGAAATCGCTGCTGTAGCAAGAACGTATAGCCATTTGTCCATCACGCATCCTGAAAATTACACGCAACATATCATAATGAATTACAACAAGAGCACAAGTATGTGGTTGAAACTGCAATGTTCCATTTCAAAAGGCAAAAGAAAATTGCAAATTCAGATATCAATTTTTTTTCTTTTGATATGGGTACAACACCCAAGGAATTACAAACAAGAATAATTAACAATCAGCAATCAGCATAATGACTTCCAATGCCATTAATTTCTCTCCTAATAATAAACATGCAGCAGTTTCCCAATATTATTGAGCCATTCCCTATCTACAATAAGCCATATACAAGAAAATGTTGATTGTTTTCTACGTTTGGAAATGCACTTTCCCACCTGAGTATCAATCCTTTACCATTTCTTGGCACAGGGGAGTAAGCACAACACCTAGGCTACTACTAGTCTAGCTCAATTCAACCCTTCCGTCCAACCCTCTGAAAGTGAAGGGTAATGTGGAAAAATTTCTTTCCATGGAATAGTCTGGCAGTTTCTGACCATGACTGTGCCACAGTGGGTTTCCTTCATCCCATAGCTCCTAGAAGCCATGATAGAATCACTCAACTAGCTGCGATTAGGCTTGCTGAAATCTTTCAAAACCAATTGGACTCCGTTGAATTAACCCCAATCAATTGCCACTGCATCTTTTGCGGTTCTCCTTCTTTGGGCACACAACTAATCAAATAAAGAAACCTGGGTGCGCAAAGCCCGAGTGTTAACCCACTTTTCCAATAGCATTGCTCTTACCAAGATGAGACATCTTTCTACCTCCAACTTCGCTCATATGTGCCCCAATCTTGGTTACTTCTAAATGAATATATAAATTTCAAGTGCATGTGAAAGTGGATTCCTAGGCACGTGAATGATTCATAGAAAGAGAATACAACATCCCTGGTATGTGCACTTGAGGTCTATCTCACCTCATTAATGGCAGATAAATACAGGAATGATATCTAATTAGCGTATACGTGTTGATAACTACAAACTGAAGCCACCATTAATCAGATAGTAAAAAATATAACTAGAGAGTTTTTAAGTTAGCAACTCAACATGATAACAAACCTGAAGCCTCAACTTGCGTGCTTCATTCACAGCAAAAAGGAGTATATCTTGCCTCTGAGAAATATCAATAAAGCCACATCAATGGCTTCCATTTAAATCAACAGAATGTGCCGTTACTTAATGCTGAATAGTCACAACATAGAATAAACTGAACACCTAGAAACTGGACAATAATCTATGACCGCCGTTATGAGTGAATGATTGCAGCATAAGTTGTAGCAAGATATGGCAACTGAGAGAAGAAACAAGCAAGTTAGTGGCTATTATGAGAGCAATTCAGAAAATCTTCATCTTGCAACATTTAGAAGACATCAGCAATAATGTTGATATGGAATAAGCATTCAATAACTCAGATACATCTGCAGAGTAAAGCTGCCAGTCTCCTTCAAGAGTCGGGGAATGCAAAAAGAAATAAATTTAAGGTAATATTATCCGGTCCAGCAGGCAAAAATAGATTTATCAATAGAAAGAAATTTTTTGATGTATAAGTCCAATTGGAAGAACAAGATAATCCTCATAAGAACCAAAATGCAGCTTTCAAGATCTTTACTTGCCTGTCCAGGTCCACAACCAACCCCGCCATCTCGATCCTGCAAAAAACATAGATAAAAATCGCTGAATCAAATACAGTACAAACTTTGCATTGCCCGAAACAAAGAGCAATTTAACGACCATAAACTCAGTCTACATGAACAGCTTAGTTGAAGCCCCCAATGTACTTTCCCTGCTACTTATACTTTCATTTCCTGCTTCTTTATTGCACAGATTTGTACATAAATATGTAGCACGTAATTTAGTGGCATTCGCCGATTCTTTGAAGTCCCCACCGGTGCCCGTGCCGGACACTTCTTGGAACTGAGACAGGTAAAACTCCCTCACCATCACTGTCAATCACCACATAAACGTTAATCCCTCCAGATCACCACCCCCCACCACCCACGTAGACCTTCACCACATTGAACAACCATCTCCTGCCTTCTCTCCTTCATATTTTTGTTGTACTTCTATACAACTACCTATGCCTATTGGAAAACCCAAAAAGTTCCATAAACTTGCAGCTTGGTGCTAGTATAGGATATGCTGTGCCTATTCTAGGCTTTAAGGTGGACAGATGTACTTTTTTCCTTGTGTTTGAATAATGTTTTCCATGAGGCTTGGGGGGAGATATACATGTACATTTAAATATAATATGTTCTTTCATATATATATCTATAAAAATATATGTATACATATTCGTGTAATAGAGAAAGGGTTTCATTATCTGTGCGGGGTATGGCGTGATGGAGCTAGATGGAGTGGAGATGTGTTTTCCAAGTGCTATTCTTGCCTCACCATCCAAAGCGCCTATTTATGTAGAGCAGAAGTCCTCAAATCAAATCTGATCATGCATTCATTAAAGAGCGAACCTTATCTCTTTCTGTTGGTGGGGGTAGAGTGAAAGAATCTAGAATCGATCCCTTACTAAACAGCTAATTTTCCCACCTTCTTGATCATGAGATAAAATGACAGGATAGAATAGCATAGTATTTGCAGCAGATAATATGCTCAGCTAATCCGTGAGTGAATATAAAGGAAGAATTAGCTTTAGCCAGCTAATGAAAAGAGTAACATAAAAACAACAACCAATAGAGATAAAAATACGAGTGAATCCCAAGCAATTATCCATACGAATCAACATAGGATTAGATAATTTTAATCTTCAATATTCTGAAGCAACAAAAGATTGAATATTATCACAAAGCATATTCATCAATAGAAAGTAATGTGCACTTATCTGGACTCACGAGTACAAGCAATAAGCAATAAAGGGCTTTATACTAATCACGGAGAGCTTACTAGAATCCCTAATGACCAAGTTCTAACTTCACAGAGGAAGGCTGGTGCAATCATGAACCCACTGCAGACAAAGCATAATGAATGGGACAAAAATTGAGGCTTTATTAGATTACAGCTGCTATCCTTAAGATAACGGTTACATAGTTTACCAAGAAAGAACATATTATTCACCTGGCAACAATTTAGGAAGTCGATAAATCATGCTCCACTTCGGTTGGTGAATTCTTCCAATAATGCCATTGAGTGCAGGATCCCGTAGCAAATTTAAGGGCGGCTGGTAAGAAGCAAGAACGCATATGAATAGCAGTTTGGTGTAGAATATTCAATGCATTATTAATTGCTAAAAGGCTCGTGATTCAATCAGTTCGGTGCAAAAAAAATTTATGCTAATAAGTCAATCAGTTCCACTGCGTTTGCACAAACAGTCAAAGACTTAAGAGCAGAATCCACTCTCCAAACTCAAGTTCAACAAGGAAATCAACTACTTTACTTAACTTTTAGGACAAGAAAATGTATGGCATTCAGTTTGATGGATAGAAGACTTTAGGAAATTAAACTACTCATTCCTAACATATCATGCTTCTTAGCTCTCAGCAATGACTTACAGGGAAAGAAACTACAAAAAAAAGTCAGTGCCAGCCCAAGAGAAGCAACTATAATGTGCAGAAGTAATTCTTTCTTGACTGCATTGGCAAGTGAAAAAGATTTCAGGCTTGTATTCCAGGAATCAGCCATGACTGTGCACGGAAAACTTTGTTTCATGCATCGAATCATAAAAAACTAATCAGAATGGTACTATGATGACAACTTTTTACAAGTTGGATTATTTGCGACAAAAATTAGCTGCAAGGGCAAAGGTAGACAGATACTTGGCATCAAGGGCGGAAGGACCGGGTTTCCTGAGACCTTTAGTGAGATACTCGACGTGCGTGTCACGTTGAAGTTCCAACCTGCCGGCATATCCCAATTACTGTCATAACAAACCAATCAATTCAAGAAAGAAACATAAAACCATTTAACGTAAAAAGAACACTAGATGAGCAAAGCCCTAGATTTTCCCAGACGGATTGGCCGCTGCGGTGAAGGGCTTCGACGGTCTGGTACGTCCTAAAAACATCGTCCTGTACCTTCCATTGCGCTTTCTCACTAGCTGTTGCTCTTGAAGCGTCGCCGAATCCATGCACATCACAAATTTTGTCTGATCTCTCGGGGTGATAGTTTAACTTCATGAGACGAAGGATTTCGATGGCCTGTATGATGGATGAGAGGGAAAGTACGATATTTCACTCTAATTTATAGGTAGTGCTTGTTTTGGCGCCCGTGGAAATTGGCGGCTTCTACTTTCTTGATCTTGAATCCTATTTTTGACCCGAATAACAGTAACGGTGTCTTGCTACTTTCTTGATCTTGAATCCAATTTTTGGAGAAATTATTTGATTGTAAAAAAAAATTTAGTTGCTACCCACCTCATCTGCTGAGGTGATATATAACAACTAATAGTACTACAACTGTGAGAACCAACATTTTATATGCTTTGATTATATATTTAAGCATGATTAGATAAATTACTTTATGTGAAATGGTAAAAATTTTAACCGGAGTAATCGGTTGACCGGACTGTTTGTGAATTATTTTATTTTTTTACAAAGAATTGTGTCATCTCGTGCTTGTGACGTGTCAACATATTATCGCGACATATCGTGGTTCGAGTCTCGTCATACTTTTAGCGTTGTCGTGCTTGTTAAGTGGCACGACCGTGTCTTACCACCTCGTCCCTTAAGCCTTGTCGTGCTTGTTAAGTGGCGCGATCTTGCCTTGCCACCTCATACTTAAAGTCTCGCCGTTCTTGACTTTTCCACCTCTTCACCTCCACTTAACACCTCCTACTTGCTTCTAATTTGATTTAAAAGACTCAATTGGCATGCTTACCTTAAGCGGTTGATTTGGAAAGTTTATGAGCTTCAAACAGTGTTCTGAACGTGTTTTGAGGAGTATTTTGAAGGTGTTTCACATTTGAAAATTTGGTTCTTTCATCTCTTACTTAAGGTAAGATAGTTAAAGCTTTAATGGGCTTTTAAGACATGAATATGGATACATGTCATGTTAGCGTAATTTTTTATTATGAATTTTTTGTCAAATTTCTGAATACCTATTAGAGACTTGTTCATAAGTGAATCTATTCATGTGTTAACATATTAAAGGTTATGAAATATGTTATGATACGTGTGAATTATGAAATTATATCAAATTAGATATGATTATAAGTTCTATATTAGAAGAAATTTACTAAATATAAATGATTATATTACATGATCAAGATGTTACGAAGATGATGTTACATGATGAAGGTAACTACATATTTGATAGTTAAGTTATATAGTGTAAGTATATGAAGAATATAACAACCTCATGCATGCAATGATATGTTTTCTTATACATGAGCATGTTACATCTCTTTATTGTAAGGGATGGTTAATATATTGTTGATCATTATTATGTTACCTCATTCAATGATTGGGAGTTGATTTGATTATGTTTGAATAGCAGTGCACCGTTGTTGCCAAGGAATGTGGGTCCGTCCTACGTGGAGGTGTCACAAAGGCTGCAGTCCGAGTCAGCTTTCAAGTGTGCAAAATGAGAGACAGCAAGGACGGAGTAAGGGCGGAGAGCAAGGCTCCCTAGACAAGCCGCGAGGGCTGGCAGTGCTGCGCAGGCACGGCAAAGACGAATGGGGCCGACAACCGACAATCCCAGCTAGGGTCAGCGTCAGGGGTGCAGCATCAAGAGTCTGATGTCAGGTGTCCGAATGTGTTTCTCTTTCTAGAATTCCAGAGAGAATGAGTTTTAGAGAGAGAAAGTGAAAATGGCAAAATGAGAGAGAGTTCCTTCAAATGAAATCCAAGGTCCCCTATTTATAGGAAAAAGGTGCCGATGTCATCAATGTGTCATCAGCTGACATGTGTCACCCCCTGAGGGTGACACGTCACCAGGGGGTCCACAAATACCAGTTCTCCGTTGGACTGTCGGTTCCTAAATTCGCACTGCCTTGCCCCACACAGCATCTCTCTACCTGTCTGAGAAGACTGAAGACACCGTGCCGGCGTGATCAGAGTAAGCCCGTTGCCCTAGCCTCCAGTCCAAGCCCTTACTGAATCCCACAGGCCTGGCAGCGGTGGGGAAGACCCGACGCCCAGCTGCCAGGTGGACTAGGCAAGATGCCCTTCCGAAGACCTGCTCCCATCTCGGAGTGACCCGGGGGTCATAGTCCTTAGGGGTTCCGACGCGAGCCCCCAGTGCAGGCCAGTCACGCAGGCACCCTGGCGGAGATAGTGGCCCGAAGGGTCCTCGTGCGGGAGCACGGAGCGAAGTCCCCCAGAATGAAGACGGCGATGGCTTTCAGGTTGAGCCCATCCCGTAAGCATATAACGTGATTGTGGCGTATGGGCGCGATGCCTATAGCATGAGACATTGATTGGGGGGCATGGGCGCTGCGACAACTGTCGCGAGTCCTTACCTGGTGCCGGGGTACAAGTCATGGCAGTGTTACACAGGCCTGGTGAAGTGAGTGGTGCCGAGGGCACTGTTAGAGTGACAGAGAGCCTGGGGGCACAGCTGTATTAGCGGCGCAGCGCAAGGGCGCGGTGGAGTGAGTGAGGTGTCGGGGGCACTGTAATGTGACAGAGAGTGCCAGGGGCCTCGACTATATCTGTAGAGCGGCTCATGGGCGCGATGGAGTGCGAGCGACGAGGATCGCAGAGTAACTTCCTCCGAGCGACGGGGGTCGCGGAGTGACGTCCGAGTAACAGGGGTCGTTGCGTGGATGGCGCGCGACCGCGAGCGACGGTCGTCATGGCGACAGAGCGGCCACAAGCGACGGTCGTCGTGACTACGAGCGACGGTCATCGCGACGACGGAGCACGGCCGAGAGCGACGGTCGCCATGACTACGGCGGAGCGCGGTCGCGAACGACGGTCGTCGGTCGTCAAGGCAGGTGGCCGACCCCTAAGGGTGGCCGAGCCCCTCAAGGTGGCCGACCCCCAAGGGTGGCCGACCCTCAAGGTGGAAGGCACGCCGAGGTCGCTTCACGAGCAGTTCACGTGACTTAAGCATGCGTTGCTTTGACCGGCTCTCGAGCGTTGAAAAGTTGACCGCTGACTGGGTGATGTGTCACGCAACGCGGGTCCACTAACGGGCCCTGCTGGTCTGACCAGAATAGGGTATGAACAACCGTATGAGCTGAGCAATTGTATCTCTGACTACTACCCGAGATAGTATCGGTGTTCGATTCTTTTCGGTTACTTTGCCTTTGACAAGGCAAAGGTTGTGATATTATATCCCGAGTGTGGTGACATGAGAGTGGTCTATTGATGGGACTAAATTCAGGAATGGTAAACTCTTGCGATGCTCAACTAAGTGTGAACATGTGATATGTGTTATGTGTACATTAAGAACTGCTTAATGTGATTGAATTGTAATAGCATGCCTTATCAACATTCTTGAGTTGAAAATTACATTAAATGTCTTTGATTATCTTACTGAGCCAGTGGGCTGATGGATTTTTACCCATAATATTTTAGATCAAGGAGCCGGTCCCTCGAAAGGCAAGAAAAAGGTGTGAGGCACGGTGAGAAGACGGGCAAGGGGACGCTTGTACATTTGTGAACTAAGTTGTACTTGAATAGAACATTATGTCAACTCTGAGATCTGGCTGAGAGCTTATTAGGTGTGTTTTGTAAAAGTAAACTCTTTAATTTTGTACAATATGGTTTAATTACAAAGTGGTTGTAGAATGAGTTGTATTATCAGCATGTTGTGATTAGTTGTTGTGTCGTAATGCTCCAGCTGGGTTGAGATAACCCTAAGTTGGGGCGTTACAACAACACATTGGCAAAAATGTCGATCGTAGGTCACATCGCCAGCTACACTTCAATCTTAATCATGGTTAGATAACCAATAAAAGGGAAGTACAAAAAAATTGGCAATTCACATAAATCATCTTTAACCACCTCTCTCTCTCAGTTTCTCTTCATCCCTCCCATTCCCCCTCTCCCCACAGGCCATCGTATGGCGCTCCAGCTCCAAGCATGAAAGTACCCGAATCACTAATGAACCATTTTGACTCGCTCGAAGGCCGACCTTAGTCTGCTCGGTCTAAGAAAACGTCTCTTACTCACTTCTTATTGGCAGATCGGGATCTACAAGAATAAAACTATAGTTCCTCTCAAGATCTGCGCCTCAGGATGCCATTAAGATCGATGTTGCTGCTGCGGTGGTGGTGTTCTTTGATGCCATCAAGATCGATGTTATTGCATATTGGGAGTTCTTAATGAACTTGCAGTCACATATAGTTTGGGTAAGAAATGATGCTAGACAAACATTTCTCTTATGTTAAACGCAATTTTGCAGGTGAATTACTACTAACCCACTATCAAACATTCATAAAAGCCTGTCAAATTGGTGAAAACTTTTGCTAAAAATGGTGTTTTGTGGTGGTTCTCAATGTATAAAGTGACTGACATGTTTTATAAAGGAGAATAATCTCATATTAGCTTGATTTTAGCTTGATTTTCGGATCTAAATTAGCTTGATTTTAGCTTGATTTTCGGATCTAAATTAGCATGATTCTTGGATCTAAATTAACTTGATTCTTGGATCTAGATTAGCTTGATTTTAGGATCTAAACTGATTGTTGTGCAGTATATAAAGGCATGCTTTGCCATTCTGTAAAGACACACCAATGAATACAATTCTTCATTTCTTTATGGTATCAGAGCCATCTTTCTAGCATAGGCATTTCTTTTCAATTTCTCAGTCATGGAAGACGAATCTGCAAGTTATGTTCATGGGGGTTTGGCGCCCATTGCGAATGTTCAAAACATCGCAATTGACACCAAATCTCCGTTCTACTTGCATCCGTCTGATTATCCAGGCTTGATCTTCGTTACACAACCTCTAAGTGAAAATGGAGAGAACTATTTCACTTGGAGACGTAACATGTTGACGGCGCTCCAATCCAAAAATAAGGCAGGGTTCGTCGACGGGTTGATAGCAAAACCCGATGTTCATTCCAGGGATTTTCAATCATGGATCCAGTGTAATGCAGTGGTCAAATCATGGATCGTCAATTCTCTTTCTAGAGAATTACAAACTGGTGCCGCACATGCAGACACTGCAAGTGAAATTTGGTGCGATTTTGATGAACGATTTACTCAGGGCATTGCACTTAGAGTGTATGACCTGAAGCGATCTATTGCTCTACTACAACAAGAGAAATCTGCTATGTCTACATACTATGGTAAGTTAAAAGGTGTGTGGAATGAACTACATAATCTTAGACCTATACCTGTACGTACTTGTGGTGCCGGAAAGAAAATGCAGGAAATGCGAGAAGAAGAAAATGCAGGAAATTCGACGGTCTGGTACGTCCTAAAAACATCGTCCTGTACCTTCCATTGCGCTTTCTCACTAGCTGTTGCTCTTGAAGCGTCGCCGAATCCATGCACATCACAAATTTTGTCTGACCAGAATAGGGTATGAACAACCGTATGAGTTGAGCAATTGTATCTCCGACTACTACCCGAGGCAGTATCGGTGTTCGATTCTTTTTGGTTACTTTGCCTTTGACAAGGCAAAGGTTGTGATATTATATCTTGAGTGTGGTGACATGAGAATGGTCTATTGATGGGACTAAATTCGGGAATGGTAAACTCTTGCGATGCTCAACTAAGTGTGAACATGTGATATGTGTTATGTGTACATTAAGAACTGCTTAATGTGATTGAATTGTAATAGCATGCCTTATCAACATTCTTGAGTTAAAAATTACATTAAATGTCTTTAATTATCTTACTGAGCCAGTGGGCTGATGGATTTTTACCCATAATATTTTAGATCAAGGAGTCGGTCCCTCGAAAGGCAAGAAAAAGGTGTGAGGCACGGTGAGAAGACGGGCAAGGAGACGCTTGTACATTTGTGAACTAAGTTGTACTTGAATAGAACAGTATGTCAACTCTGAGATCTGGCTGAGATCTTATTAGGTGTGTTTTGTAAAAGTAAACTCTTTAATTTTGTACAATATGGTTTAATTACAAAGTGGTTGTAGAATGAGTTGTATTATCAGCATGTTGTGATTAGTTGTTGTGTCGTAATGCTCCAGCTGGGTTGAGATAACCCTAAGTTGGGGCGTTACAACAACACATTGGCAAAAATGTCGATCGTAGGTCACATCGCCAGCTACACTTCAATCTTAATCATGGTTAGATAACCAATAAAAGGGAAGTACAAAAAAATTGGCAATTCACATAAATCATCTTTAACCACCTCTCTCTCTCTCAGTTTCTCTTCATCCCTCCCATTCCCCCTCTCCCCACAGGCCATCGTATGGCGCTCCAGCTCCAAGCATGAAAGTACCCGAATCACTAATGAACCATTTTGACTCGCTCGAAGGCCGACCTTAGTCTGCTCGGTCTAAGAAAACGTCTCTTACTCACTTCTTATTGGCAGATCGGGATCTACAAGAATAAAACTATAGTTCCTCTCAAGATCTGCGCCTCAGGATGCCATTAAGATCGATGTTGCTGCTGCGGTGGTGGTGTTCTTTGATGCCATCAAGATCGATGTTATTGCATATTGGGAGTTCTTAACGAACTTGCAGTCACATATAGTTTGGGTAAGAAATGATGCTACACAAACATTTCTTTTATGTTAAACGCAATTTTGCAGGTGAATTACTACTAACCCACTATCAAACATTCATAAAAGCCTGTCAAATTGGTGAAAAATTTTGCTAAAAATGGTGTTTTGTGGTGGTTCTCAATGTATAAAGTGACTGACATGTTTTAAGAGCAGAGCTATTTCCTTAATAAATTTGGTCAAGAAATACATTATGTATTACTCCGACTATTAGATTTTTATTAACATTAAGAATATTTATTCTCTAAGAAACTAAGCCCATTGATTCCCCTACAAAATTTTGCGGATCTGCAAACCCATAGAGGATCCAAAAACTAACCCCATCGATTCCCCAATGAAAATTTGTTGAGATCTTAATTTGTTTCTCCTAAACCTCTCAATTTCCTTTTGTTTTTAATATTGTGTAGGAGTCATTAATTTTTCCTGTTATCATTTCAATGGTAGTGGAATTTATGTTTTATGGAGTGGAATTTTATATCGATAAGAAAGTGAGGATTAGATGAGCGCTTTGGCCACTTAAGCGTGTGAATCCCAAACCTACGTTAATGACAGGGGCTACAAAGGGATCCTGCTTACCAGTTTCAACATCTGCATGTGCTCGGTTCCCATTCTCACCTCGAACTTTTTCTAGCATAGATCTAGGAAGTAATGAACATCCAAACATTGGCATAAGGTTGACGATTACGAAGGACACTCATCAAAAGTTTAACGGATTATAATTATTGTCTTGTATGGCAGCCGGATAGCAAAAATATGAGAATAGAGATGACGAGATAAAGAAGATAAGAAAGAAGACAGAGATCACGGTTGAAATATATATTAAGCATTCCATTTGAAATTATGGGCAAGTTATTCAAATTTTTCATTGAAATTCAAATTCCATCCTTCGAGATTTAGTTTGGATAATCAGGGTTAAGGACTGCTGTCCAACTGGATGAAGGGCCGGCTCACTAGTAAAATGGTCTAGGTGTTACATTTTAAGTGGATATCTAACGCCATGTACGCAAATGACTTGGTGTTAGACAACTAATGAATATTTTCACCTATTTTTTGACCCCAACAACAATGAAAATTTTTGGCTGCTAACCCAGTTGGAGGAATTTTCTTCCTACCCCTATATAGCGACAATTTATCGTCTCTAAATAATTTTAGTAACTTTTATTTAGTGACGCGAAAAATGTACTGCTAATAATTGTCGCTAATAATGTTAGAAAAAAAGCCACTAGAAACATTTAGCGCCTGTTAATTGTCACTATACACGGGATTGGAGGAAGATTTTACAACCCGAGTAGAAGTCAAACTTTGTTCAACAACAATAAAGGTATCTTGCAACACTAACTATTCAACTGGAACGTCTATTTTTACACTTCATTTATACTCTTGTTAAAAATGTACATCAAAAATAATTTATTTTATATTTTAGCAATAAATAAAGTATGGACAGATACAAAAAGATGCAACTTTTTTTCTAATTCAGCTCGTTAATCTTATTTTTAACCCATGTAAAAGACTTTTCTCGTGTACATAATTAACTCTAAACATGGTATTACTCCAATTGTTTTCAAGTCGGACCTCATTAAATTTTCTCGATTGTATGGATAAAGGAAACATAACAAGCAAGCACAAATTTTGAGGTTGTGAAGGCTCTGACATAAAAAAATAAGTATTGTGGAGTACATTTTTCTAATTCTTAAAAGTTGCAAATTTTTGTGGATGTCTCACGTTTCGAGTAACTTTAAAAAATAGATACTCTTCTTTGATTTCACATGCTCTTTCTGCCCATGTGTTTACAATTTGAATCAGACATGAGGGTGAAAACAAATAAATTTTGCTGATATGATGTAGTTCTGATATTGTTGAGATATGAACCAACATCGAGAAAATAATGATTAACAATATAACATATGAATTTTGTGGCCCCTCTCCTAATTGCCAGCTGATTTGGTATTCGATACTTTCACATGCTATCAGAGCGGGTCGATCCATGTCGACCATACAAATCAACATTATTCTCGTTGTGAACCAATTTAATTCATCTACGTATTTGGCTTACTTAGTAGAAGTTTTACCACACGTGAAAGGGGTGTATTGAGATCTCAACGTGACTTAATTTGTCCAGATCTAATATTCAGTTTGGCCGTGATCCAGCTCTGACTTGGAATATCTTTTGTTTGATTCTCATCGCTTACATATTGTCCTCTCTATAATAATGCAATTTTCACTCTATATATTTATGCACTTGGTAGTGGTACACATTGGTTTGTTAGTTTACGTCCAATAGAGATTGGTGTTAAGCATAATAACATTTTTGGGACGCATTCTTTAGTAGGTTAACTTTTTAATTCAGATGGTAATATAACAAATATCTAAGGATCAACTCCACATATAGTCTGACTCTTCAAAAGAATAATTCTGTGTGTATAGCTTACCCCCTTATATAACTGCTTGACTAAAAGTGCTACACGAGAGATCATTAAGTGCAACGTTTGATGTAATCTTTACTCAGTGTAGTATTCGATGTGTTTATTATTATTATTATTATTATTAGTGTATTTTGTTCTAAATTGATATTGTTACTCAATCAATTGGCTTTGCATCTTTTAAGATGAACATCATTAGGAACTAAAGAGTTTCTTCCATCCAAGTCTCGCAGTCATAAGTAAATCTAGCATTTATAGCTAGTTTACTTGCTACTTTTTTTGGTGCATCTCACCAATAAAATCTCATGTACATCAGTACTCTTTAAACCCCTAGGAGCATCACATGTAGTATTACTTGTCTAAAACAAGTCTGCATTTTTGCATTTCAAAGCTTCAATGATATTAGAAAAGTTACTTTCAGCTTGAATCGTCTAGAATCCTGAGTCTTTCACAAAACAGCATGCCTCAAAAACTGCCCGTGTTTCAGCAATTCTAGAGTCAGAGATATTGTCATTACGTTTAGAGAGCCTAGCCTAGAAGACACGTTTGTCATCCCTCAATACTGCACCCACACCCATATATCGCTTCCTTGAAAATAATCGCATCAAAGTCGACTCAAAATACACCAGGTTTAGGGAGTTGCCACTAGGTTGCATTTTTTGGTTTAGGCTGAGATGCCTTTTATTCCGCATTTCTCAACTTTTCCGTGAGTAGGTGTGCTTGAGTGAGAATCTATATGGCCTTCTATTTCCTATGGCGGGGAGTTACCTAAAAGGAGACCCAGTATTGGAATTCATCAAAGACGGGTTCCCGGCCGACATGGCGAGTTGGGGACTCGTGGTCAACTCGTTCGACGAGTTAGAATGGGTTTATTTGGATTATCTTATGAAGTAGCTGGGAAACGATCGGGTCTTGGCGGTTGGACCTTTGCACCCTCCTGATGACTAAGATCGATCAAAGCCGTCGGAGAGAGGTGGGTCCAGCTCCGTTTTGGCCAGTAAGATCTTCTCATGGCTTGACACGTGTGGGGATTAGTCAGTGGTGTACGTGTGCTCTAGGAGTCCAGCAGTGTTGACTAACCATCAGATGGAGGAGCTAGCTTCCGGGTTGGAAAGGAGTGGGGGCATGTTCATCTGGAGGAGCTGGCGATTTCAGTCTTGTGATTAAGAGCTTTCGCGGACGCAGAAGAAGGCGACGGCGCACCACCGAAGGATGGGGCCACACAAGACGAAGCCGTGGGATGTCCGCCGCGGGCCCCCGATACTGTCGTCGAAGCTTCCTCTCCTCCGATGCCTCTCTCCGCCATGACAGTAGATCTGCCATCTTCAAAGAATGGGTACGAGGGAGAGGGAGAAGATGGAGAGGACGAGAGATGAGGAAGAGAGAGAAAATGAAAATAATTGTCTCTTCTCCAGATCTGACACAACGGGTTAATTAATATTCATCTGTTGTAGCGGATGAAAGGAGAGAAAAAAAATGTCAGAACATTAATGAGAGAAAGAGGAAAAAAATGTCAGAAAAGTCCACCCGCTACATTATGTAGCAGATGGGCTCCGATGGTATTTTTGTCAAAAAATCGTCCGCTACATAATATAGCGAACTGGCTGAAAAAAAAACGTAAAAAAAAGATCTAGACCGTCTGTAGATCGTGCATGGACGGCCAGATCGCGCTTGCAAGATCTCCTATTTTGCTAGCGCTCTCAACGGATTAGCTCCCTATATATATATATATATATATATATATATATATATATATATATATATATATATATATATATATATATATATCCCCACTTCATGCCACTTCCAATTAATACTAATTTTGATCTCGTGCGTTGCACACCGAAATAACAACTATCAAAATACTTGTTGAGAGATCTCGTATTTGTATGCTTAATAACAATTAAAAAATTGGTAGTAACAATAAAATAGTAAATTATTATTACAAAAGTAAGTAAATTTAAAATGTTTTAAAATTTTAAAATAGAAAAGTCCATACGACGAATCAAGAGAGTGTCAAAGTAAGCAATTATTAGACAACATTCTATCAGCCTCAGCTTTCACACACACATATATAATTAGATTTTCTAAATGGTCTCTACTCCATTTTTTTAGAAGAGTTTCTGGTAAGTGAATCGTCTACACATCTACTGTTGCCTATGGATCCAACTCCTCTGCACAGGATTGGACTTTAAATGAATTTTGCTATGGGATTCATGGATCCTACCATATTCTTATCCTCCTACCAATAATAGAAGTCACAAAGGATTGATAATCGGAGCCAAGACCAACCAATTAGGCATTGATAAGGTCATCATCAGACATAGGCTGACTAGTATCACAAATTTTCTTTCCTTTTTGAAAATAGTCATGCATAGACGTATCACCTTTATTCAATTGATGTAGCTCAGAACGAAGGTTAAATATCTTCGCTTTTGATTGAGATGCAAATATGCGATCAAGAGACAACGACACAGCAGAAGAGCTATGTATAGCAAGTACTTGCGCCAATATATACTCCATAAGGGAGGACAAAATCCAGCTAAGTAAAAGCTGGTCTTGTTTTATGCCATAAAACATAAGCAGGATCCAGTTCTTGATAGACTTCAGTTGGCGCGTGAACAATGGTGGTGTCAAATATTGGTGAAGGAATTTCAGTGTCAGCATTTGCGAAATATTTCGACGGTGGGGCAACAGAGCCATCAACAAAACCCAAAAGGTCATACCCTTGCAAAAGAGGGAGAAACTGGCTCTTCCACAATAAATAAATAAATGCTAGTATAAAGTTTCACGGAAATGAGATTTTGAACATGATGGAGAGGAAAAAGAAGATTGGAGGGTGATGAAGAGGTGGTTGACGTAAACATGGTGGGCAAGGAGTAGGGGAAAAAAAGGAAGGCCACAGATTCTTAGGGGTTGTACGTTTATAAGACTTTGTTTTTGTTTTTGTAACGATGATGAAAAAGATGCATTTTTTTTCACGTACTTTTATCTTTTTCCATATTCGTTTTGGATAAAAAAATCGAAATAGTACCGAAAAAAATGAAAATGGTGTTTTCACCTTTTTTTTGCTACTTGTATTCTCTGTGTCAGAGAATACCAAATCTTATCTCCACTGTTCACAACTTTTTGCCATGCCTTCTGTCGCCTATCTGCATCTTAGCTCTCTCTCTCTCTCTCTCTCTCTCTCACACACACACACACACACACACACCTCCTCCCATTTTTCAATGAATAATATGGAAGGGGAAAGGGATGCCACACGAACAGGTTACGAAGGGGATGCCACATGAAGATTGATTCGAGGATGCATTTTTTCACATATGGTAGGTTAAGAATAAAAAAGAAAAGAAAAAGAGAAAGAGGGAATTACATGAATAGGGAAGGGAAACTCGTGAAGGGAAAATGGAAGTCACACACAGATGTGGGCCCAAGGAAGAAAGGAAGGGGAAGTCACACACAGATGTGGGTCCAGGGAAGAAAGGAAGGGGGAGGGAACCAGATATCAATGGCGTGAAGAATGAGTTGGGGTGGACCCTACGTGAATGATTTTGTCTGGTGTTGAGTGATGACTTTATTGAGAGAAGTAAAAAACTGGGTATGCAGGGTTGTTGGGAAAATAAATTGAGGGTATAAAATTAATTTGTTAGGTTAAAAGTAGGGTTAAAATAGAAAGAAACGCGTACAAATAATGTATAAAATGCTAAACATACAAGAATGAATCCAAAAAAGTTGATAAAAATGGAAATGAAAATAGTAAATGTACAGAAAAAAACTGAAAAACGTAAATATGGAAAGAACTAAAAGTACACAATTCGATTTTAGAACTGAATACTAAAATCTGAAAAATAAAAATAGAATACAAAACGCGAAAACAAATTGCGTAAACGTACATCCCCTTAGGCTCTTGATACCACATCAAGGAAGAGAAATGAATATTGTATTTTCCATCCTCTTGAGTATTGTACAGAATGTCTACTTATATAGTGCCTAGCTTACATTTGAATTTACACAAATAAATGGATAAAATAACTAAACATTTGAATTATGCGGTTTAAATTTGTCATCTAATCGCTTTGATACTTCAATAGTTATGTATTGAGATTAGACATTTGAGACTGTTTATGATTATTCTGTAGAGAACTTTTGTAAATAATTATTAGTAACAACTTAAATCATTATGATTTAGAGTACAATTACAGTTATTTATTGTTATTGTTATTGACTATAATGACTAGGTCATGAGATATAACATAATAACTCGAGAGTTCTATACTAGCTTGAAAAAGAAACCCTCGTGCATCCCTTCTAACCTTTATTGCCCCAGTGATATAAACACCAAAAGTAATCAAGAGGAGCACGAGGAAACAATTTTGAATCTCTCTCTCTCTCTCTCTCTCTCACACACACACACACACACACACACACATCCACATAATACTACAACTTAGTGAAAGCAACGAATTTTAGAAGGAAAAAGCTAGGATGGGTAGCCGAATCTTACAAGATCAACCAAGTTATCAGTGAGTTTCTCTCTGGTCTTGCTTTATTCATTGCCTTATTATTCATGTGTTACCAACGAGATGAGTCTTAGTTGTTAATTATTTTAAACAAAATACATAACTATTTAGAAAAATTGAAGATCCATACTAGTCGCATTTAGGATGCAAAAGAAAGAGATAAAGCTAAAGTATCCCCATTATCACGTCTTTTTTCCTAATTGATGCTTTTCTGATAAAGTATAAAAATTATATATCATGAGAGTATAAAATTATGAGGATAAGATATCTTACATTAAGAAAAAAGTAACGAAACTAAGTATAAGTCGAAAATAGAGTACAACAAAGCCTGAAAAAAGAATCAAGCCACAATTTCTTTGATGAGAAAAGATGCATTCAAATCAAACAACGTTCAACTCAAAGGGGGTGGTGGAGATGGCAAGAGACTTCGAGGTCTCAACTCAAAGGGGTGGTGGAGATGGCAAGGGGCTTCGAGGTCGAGGAGTGACCTCAAAGTCTCGACGGATTATATATATGAATTGCAGTTCTAACAAATTAAAAAAAATAAAATCAAACAATGCTCATCTTGACTACTAGCGACGTTTAAATATCCGAGAAGGAATATAAAGAGAAATTGTCTTTTCGAAAACGGGAAATGCCATTTTACAGGCTGCTAAGTGCTAGTCACAGGTGAATAGCGTGGGCTTACAACGCTTATAAGTAGGGTGGACCGACAACGCATATAGTCACAGGTGGATAGAGATCACAGAGAATAGCAGAGAGACGTCTGGTACTCTGCCTGTATAATTAACTACTACTGCTACGACTTGATTTCTTCTCCGAGTTGACTCACTTCCGTTCCATTTCACATAGAGAGAGAGAGGGAGAGAGATGGCAATGAAACGTGCTGCTGCGTCTGCCATTCGTGCCTTTGCTGCTTCATCAGAAATTTCTGGTTCATCGCTACTAACCAGAGACCTGCACGTAAGCAAAATCATTAGCTTGTTTTAATTGTTGATCGCAAGTTAGTTGATGGAATTTCATTAAGATTTAGTCTTTGTTTCTTTACGATCATGGCCATCAGTCATCACTGTCGTGTCATTCCGTCGACCGTGAAGTGTACCGACTTTTGTGGCCGTTAATCGGATGGCCAAGGTCCGATCATCTGGTTTGCGTGATAAATGTCAGTCGATGATGAGATGTATCGGATTTTTTTGGTCACGTTTGGCATCGGTTCACATAGTCACGTGGATTGTACCAACACGTGTCGTGCCTAGAGCTAACTTGTTAAAGGGCTGGGCTTGAGATTGAATCCTTATATTGGTTTTGGGCTCAAGCCTGCTCACGCCAGCCAAGCTTGGCAAGCCTACTCGGCCCAACACAGCTCGGCTCACATTCAATTGGATCACTTCTACGTAAAAGCTTATGAATAAGGTGGGCAAAGTTATATTTAATCAAGGAGGACAAAATCTTTTTTGAAACCCTTTACATTTGTCTAACTCAATATACTTGAGCAACATAAGAATCGGCCTCTGTGCATATTTTAAACTAAGCTCACCAAAAAAAACCTCGGCGAGCCAATCAAGCCAAAATATGCATTGTGATTTAGTTTAGCTTGCTTGATAAGAGTTGACATTAAGCAATAAATTTAGCTGAGTTGAGTGCCAGCCAGAGTAGTGCGAGTCCTTTTGCACCCCTAATCTTGACATCATGGAATGCAGGGTACTATATTGGTGCAGTCATAACATCTTCATTTTTATAAGTGAATGGTATATATTCAAAGCAATACTATCCACTGGAATTTAGAGAAGTTGCCCATCTTTCTAGTGATTCAAAATTTAAATGGATTGATTGCATTGAAGAAGGAATGCACTAGAATGATAGTCCTCCATTTAACAACATGTACATCCCTAGTTTCATCATTTCAATGGATTGAAACTTAACATCATTTAGATTTTATTTTTATCATTTGCAAAAAATTAGATCATGTTTAAGTACATAAAATTGGTGTCTACCATTTAATATTGATATCTATAAAGGGGTTAATTAAAAAAAAAATCATTGGTCAGTTGAACGGATGAAGTAGTTCTTAACCATGTCTATGTGCACTAACTGACAGTTAAAGGAAAAGGTTACAACTTTCTGGATCTTGTGCCTGGCTTTTCACTAAGTTTATTCCACCTGAATTTAGTTGCATAACTTTTGATGAAAAATTGAACGAAGTCACAAATTCCTAATTGTTGGCTCAATTGGGCAATTTACTATCAGTAAATGCCTCTATACTTGCTCATTCTGGAACATCTGCTGGTTGTGATACGTGAAGACAATTCAAAACTTTTTTCTTTGGCCACGTCTTAGCTATTTTGCCAACTTCTGATCCTCTTTAATTATTTATGATAGAGCCTTAAACGACGCTTTGATAACTTAAGGTAATTGTTCTTTCTCTTGCTGCAAACAGGCTTCTGCTGGAAGCAAGAAGATTGTTGGTGTCTTTTACAAGGCAAACAAATATGCTGCACTAAATCCCAATTTCTTGGGTTGTGCGGAGAATGCCTTGGGCATACGTGACTGGTTGGAATCACAAGGCCACCAGTACGTAGTCACCGACGACAAAGAAGGACCAGACTGCGGTATGCATATACGTCAATGAATTTTCATATTGCATTTTGTCAGTTACAGACGTGATTAGTGAATTAGCTTTTACAGGTATGTCGTCACCCACAGGAAATCAGGTTTGATACTGCAACAGCAGACAAACCAAGATAACCTGAATTACTTGTTGATGCATAGGAAACTTATTTGTAGATGTCCTTGCTCTATCTCTTATGGATGCCTATTATAGCAATTTCATTTGTCTGGCTATGGCTGTGGGTTATGCAATCTTTACACCGTTTCATAATTTTTACCAAAGCACTAGATATATTTACATAAGCTGGTTGTTAAATGATGTTTACGAAAAAATTGGATTTCTGAATTAATTGTTTAATACATGTTTTCTTGTTGCAGAGCTTGAGAAACATATCCCAGATCTCCACGTCCTAATAACAACCCCCTTTCATCCAGCCTATGTAACGGCTGAAAGGATCAAGAAAGCAAAGAATTTGCAACTGCTTCTCACAGCTGGGATTGGATCTGATCACATTGATCTAAAGGCGGCTGCTGCTGCTGGGTTAACAGTTGCCGAGGTTACTGGGAGCAATACTGTTTCTGTTGCGGAGGACGAACTCATGAGGATCCTCATTCTTGTCAGGAATTTCTTGCCTGGATATCATCAGGTTATTAAAGGGGAATGGGATGTTGCAAGTATTGCTTACAAAGCTTATGATCTTGAAGGAAAGACTGTGGGAACTATTGGTGCTGGACGTATAGGCAAGCTTTTACTTCAGAGGTTAAAGCCTTTCAACTGTAATCTCCTCTATCACGATCGGCTTAAAATGGACCCAGATATGGAGAATCAGGTTGGGGCAAAGTTTGAGGAGGACCTTGACGCAATGCTTCCAAAATGCGACATACTTGTCATGAACATGCCTCTTACGGAGAAAACAAAGTGAGGATTTCCTTACTTATTAAGATTGCATGCACTGTTACGATTCAAGGGCTTGTTTGTTAACTCTTCTTTCTAGAATCTGGAAAGTCATTGTGCAAATATTTGGTAGGCATTTGTGCAATTTAAGAACAGGGAAGTTTGAAACTGGTTTGCATGTGGAGGCTAAGGGCTGGTTACCCTGCATTAGCAATGGTGCCACTGGACTTGAGGGTTCTCACTCGATTGAGTTGCAGTGTCTAGGTTGCCAAGCTTAAGAATATGTAGTTGTTTTGGAAACTACCATTTCGTACGAGTAATAGCATAGAATATATGTAAAACTGACAGTTATTTGAAACTTTTTGTTCATAATTAATTAGCTGTATAATTCGAACATATGCTCCAAGGAAAATGACAGCTTAGAGTTGGACAAACTTGTGATATGATCCGACATTTTTGCTTTTGAGTCTGTCATTTTGACACTAGTTTCTTGCTCTATATCTAACTGCATGAGATTAACGACCCTGTTGTTCAGAGGGATGTTTGACAAAGAGAGGATTGCTAAGATGAAGAGGGGAGTTCTTATTGTTAACAATGCTCGAGGAGCACTCATGGATACCCAGGCAGTTGTTGATGCTTGTTCCAGTGGACATGTAGCTGGTAAGATTAGAGATTTTGGGTTTTATTAAACTCAATGCTTTGTAATATATTTCTTGAACCTGGTATACAAGCCATGTAGCTAGGTAGCTGACTGGCTTTGTACTCGTGATATTTAGGTTACAGTGGGGATGTCTGGTATCCTCAGCCAGCTCCAAAGGATCATCCATGGCGATACATGCCAAACCAAGCCATGACCCCTCATATCTCTGGGACTACCATCGACGGACAGGTATTCAACTTTCCAATTCTTTTTCACCATTTACATCCCTTTGTTCGGCTTCAGGATTACGATTTCTGTGTATCAAAACTGTGCAGATTCGGTATGCTGCTGGAACCAAGGACATGCTGGACAGGTACTTCAAGGGAGAAGATTTTCCTGCCCAGAATTACATTGTCAAGGAGGGTGAAATCGCAAGCCAGTATCGGTAGATATGCGCTGTTTTTTGTCCATGTACTAATCTTCGGAGAGATGTTTCTGAAATAAGTGGTGTCCCGAACCCATGTTTTCTTTTACGGGTTCTTCTTCTTTTTCGGTCCCTCCTTTTCTTTCCTGCGCCAAGTACTTGTAATGGTGCGAGGAGTGAACTTATGTTAATGTTAATTTCAGCAGCAAGTTTTATGATATACGGAGTATATGCTATGTGGTTTTGTTCTCAAACGTGATGATTGGTTGATCGTAGAGCAGGTCTTGAGATTATTTATTTCTAAAAGAAGCATGTGTGAGCATCGAAGGTTCAAATTCATTTGCCAATTAAATGTTTTTTATTCTCTTTATTCAACTTTTATAACGGATTAACGGAACTATAACTTTGGACACATAAGGCGGCGTATCCATCAAAGTTAGAAAAGAATAACTCATAATCATTTCCCCCTATGATTATAAAATTTGAATCAATTTCATCACTAGTGGATGAAAGCAAAAAAGTTACTCCGAGAACGACAAAAATGAAAAAAAGTAAGAGATATAGTGGTCTGGTGAGGGAGGGGAACTTGGCCAGTGGTTATACTTTAATAAAGCAGTGGGCTTATTGAACAAGCTTTATCTTTTTTCCTTACTTTTTGTAACTTAATCTCTAAGCAACTTTAGGTACGGAGTTGTGTAACATCAAAATTATCATGTTACAATAAAATCGGTGTTGACTTTATGACACAGTACCATTACTCATGATCTTTCTCCCGAACATTCAACTCTTTACGCATAGAATTTTCAACGCCAACTTCGTCTTCCAAACTGACAATACTTTCTTCTTACACTATTGTACGTGATCTCATCTATTGTATTGTGAGAAGAACGAAGATTGAAACTCGTTCATATTTGAGAACATCAATCGATCTTAGAATCAGTAAAAATGTGGTTGTAAGGAGAGTAATTCCCACATTATGTATACTCAATAGTATTTGAAGTTCCTTTTTTCTCCCCAATTCCTTGGTGAGCAAATTTCTCCAACCCTTCCCATTAAGAAGAAGAATTTTTTACAGTTCCTTTATGTACAGCACGAACAGTTGCAGAGTTTATCGTCGTTCGAAACAATTATAAAAGTAAAATCACATTTTTCCCTAAGGATGTAAAAATGAGCAATTTTTTACAACCTTCCCCATCTACAGTTACAGATTTGTTGTCCTTCGCGAAATCACATTTGTCACTAAAGGATGCAGAAATGCCACATATATGATTTAGCCGACCTTCTGTTCTGCAGCCGGGCCACTACAACGTGTACGCTGGAGATGAGGCCAGAAGATGCGGACGATCGACGGTCATGAATGAAGTAAAACTTTTCGTTCAAAATGCGCGATTTCGACGGTCGCTATAAAAAAGGAAGAAAGCAATTTAGTGAAAAGCTAAGAACAGAAGCCGATACGCCTCCCTCCTTGCAAATTCCTCCTTCTTCTACACGATCAAAAGGTAAATAATTCCGTCGCTCAGTTTCAATCCATGCTTTCTCGAGTAATATATAAAGTTCGTTACGGTTTTGATTTCATCTTTGTTCGATCGTCCTTCTGGTTCGATTGTGATTTGTATCATTCCTGACTGTATGTGTAACGCGTTTCATAATTTTGTCTCCTTTGGATTTTTGCAAATTACTTGGAATGGAGATTGAACTGTGTAAACATTGACCTACTCGTTCGTTTTGTTGCCATATCTTGACCTACTCGTATGTAAACATTTACCTACTCTTTGTCAAAGAGTGCTTCTACGATCTGTAGTTACTTCTCTAGTTTAATTTATGTTTTGACTGTTTATTCTAATTCGCAAAAAAGTTAAAGCGGACAAAATTTACGAAACTTAGGGATTATTAGCTTTGGTTCATCTAGAATTCAAGCTGTTTAGTTTGTGAAGTTATAGATGTATGTCGCCATTTGGGTAGATGCGTTTCGTACGTTATCACGTTCAGTGTTGTAGAAGCCGTGGCATTATAGGTTGGATACTTTTATTGCCCTCCTTGCTGGGACGAGAATTTGATCTTTATCCGCTTTGGTTCTGACAGAAGATTGATTTTCTGAACCATTTTGATCTGTAGGAAGTTAGAGATGGCTGCAACAAAGTCGGCTATGAGGAAACCTGTTTTCACCAAGATTGATCAGCTTCGACCAGGGACTAATGGACATAATCTCACAGTGAAGGTAGTTAGCTCAAAGATGGTTGTACAGAAGGGACGTTCAGATGCTCCACAACTACGTAACATGAAGATTGCTGAGTGTGTGGTCGGAGATGAAACTGGAACTATTGTATTTACTGCAAGGAATGACCAAGGTAATTTTTTTTTTTTCATATTGTTTTATGCTGTAAGAAATTTACTTTGACAAATTTTTATTAGAATGAAGTGAATTAATCATCTCATTGAAGTATTCTGCTCATACAATGACAATTGTGGTTATTCATTTTCGAACGCACTTCATTTGAGTGAATATGCTAGTCTACTTTCTAACGTAGCAATCATTTTTAGTGAGATTGGATATAGTTGGCATTGGTTACTCTGTTAGGTCCTTCTTGAGCGTTTCCTGCAGATTACACGTGATCGAATCTTCCACCATTTTTTTTTGGTGTGGAACGGTATGATCCTTCATCATTTATCTTTTTGTCCTTATTGGTACTGGTTCAAGCTGGCTTCAGGATTTAGGTTAATTCATTTCTCCTCTATAGAGATGAATTGAACTTTTTTATATGCAAAATAGACGCATGCTTTTTCCTTTAATTGTAAGTATACTGCGATCTACCATCGGAGGCTGGATTTTTATTGACATTGCAGGTGTGTACAAATATATGTATATGTATGCATGTATTGAAGTATGGGGTTGGTTCCATTTAAACCTCTGGTGTAAAACTAGACATACAGGACTTCGATATGTACTTAAAGAAGGCACCAGGACCTGGTGTATCAGCGATTTAGACCAATCAAGTCGCTGCCCCCCCCCCCCCCCCCTTCTCTTCTCCTCTTCTGTACATATACATTCAAATATTACTGATCCAAAAACATAAAAATGATGTCGCATAAAGACGATGCCACCACTGTCCACCCACAAGTATTCTTTTGCAATGACTGATTTCCCCACCTTTTTTCATCAGTCGTTTTCCCACAACCGCCTCCTTCCGATGTCCTTCACCTTTAGATGAAGATATGAGGCAGTACCATCGATGCAGTTTTTGTTCGGTGAAATGCATGATGGCATTGTCTACTTTGAAAATTCAGGTTCTATTAAGCTGGCTTGACTCATCATGGATCATGGAAGCATCCCACCTCTTTATAGTTGTGGTCATTCTGGAAATGAATTAGTTTATACAGAAATGGTGCTATGGAGAGTGGCGGTGGGGGTGATGGGTGGGGGTGGTTGTTGTCTTTGTAGGTTTTAGATCGGTGACTGTAGAATTAGGTGTGCAAAGGGTTTTGGAAGAGAGTAAGAGAATTTGGAAGGATAGAACTAAAACTATGTCAAACTTTGATGGTGTTACTGATTAGTTGATATACGATGATCCACGGTCGCAGATGTCTAAAGTTGTACACTTTGTTCCCGCTGTACACACTGATACATTATATGCTTTTGGAAGCAAGTAGTATGATTGTTACAGTAGTTTGTAACCTTATGTGTAGTCTGGGCTCCTGATCCTCCTGATGTAGTACATAACATGATAATTTATCTTGCATCCCCATTCCAGCGGGACACTTGCACTTTACTTGGTATCTCCTCTCAGTCGCCATTTGGACGCATTTTCATTTCAGAATTCCGCTCATTACCTCATTATGAGGTGTTGGACAGATGGGATAGATTCTGTTAAAGGTATTAAGATTGTGAACGGTTGATAATAAAATATGAGATTTGAGATGAAACCATGTCTTTCAGTAAGTTCAAATACTCAAAAAACTGACTACTTGTTTTTCACGGATTTCTCCTTGAAAAATTGTTGGGCATTGATTCTTGATGAATATAATGTAATATTAAGTTGATCCAACTCTGATCCCTGCTTTGTCTGTGCAGTGAATTTGATGAAGCCTGGTACTACTGTAATATTGCGCAATGCAAAAATTGACATGTTCAAGGGATCAATGAGACTTGTGGTTGACAAGTGGGGTCGTGTTGAAGTGACCGAACCAGCCAGCTTCACAGTTAAGGAAGACAACAATCTGTCATTGGTGGAATACGAATTGGTCAATGTTGTGGAAGAGTGACCACTGAAATTGGGAATGGTTGCACTTCTGGAGCCAAAACAATCAAGTCAGCGAAGATGTGGATGAGTTATATGGTTTTATGAGATTGGGAAGTTGGTAATAACGTTTTCTAGGTCACCCCGTGTGATCGATTTCCAGGAAGTCTGGGATAATTACTAAGAGAGGAAGTCTGATTGTACCTTACTGGCTTTCGAGACAGCTGGAAAAAATTAGGATCCTAGCATCACTGGTGATCACAGCCAGATTAGATGAAGGAACTTGATTCTCTGTTGTTTCTTATTACTGACTTGGGATTTTTCCTGTTATGGGATGCTATATTATATATTTGATAAAGTATTCTGCAAGTGCACTTCAGGTTCCGACCTACATTTTAAGTATTTCTCCTCTGCCTAGAACCTCTATTTAGTTTGATGTCAAGTTATAAGAGATGCATTTACATCTTTTGCTCCGGGGTTCTTTTTCGCTGGGTTAGGAACAAAGTACTTTTTCTTCTGCTACTCTTTAAGAGATTTCGTGAAACTAGGAAGCATGTACAACCACAAGAGCCCAAATTGTATTTGTATAATTTGCATATAGAGCTGGTCTTGGTACTTGAATGTAAGCCATGTGAGTTAACGAAGTTCGCCTAAAAGGGGGGAAAATTAACTTTTAGGTACCCCTTGAATTTTCCTCCTCTCTTGTTTCCCTTTCAATCTCTGATGAGCTGTGCTGGCCTGCTCTTTTTAGTCCATTTCTGTGCTTACGGTGTTAGAATTGACAAAATATAAGTGCCAATAAAATAAAAATTAGTGGTGAACTCACCTCGGTGGACGGGTTCGAATTGGACTTGGAGTGAGAATGCCAATTTAGTTTGGAATCGATACTCGAGCCCCACTCTAGCCATTATGGCGACACTTACGAGATGTAGTGGACAAAAGTGAAAATGAGATGACTAAGATAAACTTCAGATGTCACTTTCATTTCCATTTGTGTGAAAAGAGCTTCAGCAATTGCGCTTGAGCAGTTATCATGGAGAGAAATTCCAGTTGGTGCAATTTCAATGATACTCGTAGATCATTAACAAAGAAAAAAAAATTCATCAAAAAAAAAAAAAAAATTGATGCTCGAAGAGTTTTTACAGCCATGATCAAGAAGAATTGGTTGCCATTTTTTTATTCTTATATCTTTGGAAAAAAGAGCACAACCGAAGAACAGGGTCCGTTGGGCTTGAAGTGGTCTGACCTCGAACGAAAATACCAGAAGAAGAGAGCAGGGCCATTGGGCTTGACCCTTGAACCATATTGTCCGTAAACACTAAGAACCGGTCCAGTTATTACCCGGCCCAATAACCTAGGGTTTAGAACGGGGGTTTCCGAAGAACAAAGAAGAGACATTTGCAGAAAAAATATGGCATCTGATTGTGGACGACGATTTCTTCAAAGATCCAGGTCCTTCTTAAACCACACGAGAACCCACCAATCCACTGCTGCTGGACCATCCAAGCTCGGTGGACTGGCACCCACCACTACCACCCGCCTCTCCCGTCGCCGCAGCTTCTTTTTCTCTTCCAGGTTCTTTTCTCCCATTTATGCTTGAATTGTGATTTTTTGGTCATTAATGGGTTTTGGGTTTGAATTGTTTGGCAATGTTGATAATGAGAAAGGGTGATATGGGTTTTTGCAATTGGGTGAATGTAGTAGGCTACCAGCGGAGCTGGGTTGTGCTGGGTCTTTGATGCCATTTCACTCTGCTACTGCGTCCGCATTGCTAAAGTCCATGCTGGCCTCAGAGGTTGGTCAGTGGGGATGTCTTTCTGAAGGTGTGTCTTGACTTCATAATTATTCTCTACCACTAATTTTTTACATGCTGAGTGTTCACGGGGGCCATGCATGTTTCCAAGTTATCATGAATAGTTGTAATTTGGAAAGGCGTTAGGTTATATTCTCTTAAGCATGGTGTTAAATTCTTTCGTAATTAGATTCTGTCACTAAAATTTAAACTACTGCTATTCTTTCAAGGTAGTTTTAAGAGTTTATATGAGTGCAAAAGGAGATTCAGGGAAGCAGAAAACATACCTTTAAACTGTCTCGTATAGTGTTGCGTGACTCTGTGTTTAAACTGTCTCGTATAGTGTTGCGTGACTCTGTCTAATTTATGTGCCAAGGATAAAAAACTGAAGCCCCCTATAAAAGTCAACTTTGGTAATCATCCCGTCCCGTGCACATCGTAGGGGGTGAAAAACTTAGGAGCATTTCCTTGTTCGTTAATTTAGGGATGGAAAACTTAGGACCCCGCAGGTGTGCTTTTACTAGTTTGGATTTATGTTGTTGTTCACATGGAAATTCTCTTGTGAATCTTGTTGTAGAATTGAAGAAACTAAGTGCTGTGTGAATTTGAGTGTGTTCTCAATCCGGGCTACCGAGCGATTGCACTTTTGTGTGAACCTGCTGGAATAGCTCTCTCTTTGTTTAGTTTCGAATGTAAGGTCGGAGCAGGTAATGAATAGCCTGTCCTCTTCAACTATTTATAGTTCACATATGGATTAGACATATGGCATCAGGTTTATTATGATTGTGCAAACTCAAGCTTGAGATTGTGCTTCTGAGATTCTTTTGCATCTCTTTTCTTTTCTTTTCTTTGACGAGAAAAAGCTAAGATGTCTTTCATGTATTCTTAGAGACTTATTTTACAACCTCAGAAAGCTTTGTGCCCAGCTGTTGGGTTATTGGCTTTAAACTATTGCGTTGTTGAAGTGTTGCGGGAAGATTATATTTTGTTGAGGACTGGCCAAAGTTTAAGCTTTGGGTCACCGATAATAGGAATCTCATCTGAACTTTCTTTTTGTTTGACGTAGAATGGAGAAAGAGAGAGATAAAACTGACAGAGCTGTACATGGATATTAGCAGTTTTAGAATGAGTTAGGGATGGTCTCCTGATACCTGTTAATGAACACAAGTTACCTTCGTCTTGCTTGTTTAGAGAGCGACTCCTTATGCTTCTAGAAGAAAAGAATCTTTGTCTGTATGAGCTTCCTGAAGCATATATTCAGTTGTTGGCCTTTCTTGTTACAAGCTACGTTATGTGCAATATTTGGTCAAAAGTTGTGGGTGGCTGGATTTCATGCCAGACCTTTGTGCATCTGCAATCATACATGTGGAGTTGTTTCTGCATCTTTCTGCACATCGTTTTGTCTTCTCCATCTTTGGCTGTTTTACAACCTGTCAGAGTACTATTAATAGCAGTAGTCACACCAAAACGTCTTCAGAAATTGACCATTCTGAGGTTCGAGTTGCCAGCTCTAGTTGTTGCTCATATAGTTCAGTGCTGATCCAAGGTCTTAGAGATGGATATAGTTGTAAGATGATTGCTATTCTGTTCCTGAGAGTATACGACAAGGATTTGTCCTGTTGAAACAATTTGATATGGTTTCTCCTGTTTGGTGACAGGATTTGCAACGCCACTATAACAGGACCTTTACGCCGCAGAGGCTTGGAAGATCACCTGCGAATCTGCTTTATTTTGATTTCACTTAACCGAGTTCCAGTTTGGCTGAATAATTCTTGGAACTCCAAAAGAAAATTACGTACTAAGTTTGCAAGGAAGTGTCTTGCATAATTTGTGATGTCCCTGCGATTTTGAGATACTCTACCGTTTATATGACCTTATTTCTAAAGTAAACATCCTGGCACTGTATTTCTGTTGAAGTGGCTGGTTGCTTACCTTGAGATTGCAGGCTTTAAGACTTGGTTGTAGGTGATTGTACAGTCGGGATAGTTACAATGTTGGTTTACATTTGGAGCAGCAGCAAAGACATTATAGAGGGGTGGAGTGATTGTTTGTTGTGCTTTTACTGCTATTGGCACGCCAAAACGTATCATCTCCAACTCATGACAATGATCTGTCTTAGTTTGTGAATTGCAGCAGAAAATTCATCATGAAATAGCTCTGACGATACATAGACATCGTATGTACCGAGACTTGCAATTTAGCAATTTTCCCTTAGGGAAAAATTGCGTAAAATACCCCTGTGGTTTGGGATAGTTGCAAAAAGACCCTTCCTGTTACAAAAATTACAAAAAGACACCAAAAATTGCAAAAGTCTTGCAACCGTCAAAAAAACCGTTCAAACTAACGGCATGTGATGTTCACGCTCCTGAAGAGTGCGTTTGGTAGAGATTAACTTAACAAATGACAAAACTGCTCTTTCTGTCTTCTTCCTTCCCCAAATCCTAAGCCCTAACCACCACCACTGCCTCAGTACGATCGCTACAGCCTCAACCATCCACTCCCCCAAATCGCCACAGCCGCAGCCCGCCCCCTCAAGCCCAAAACCTAGCCTCTGTCCAGCCCCGTCTACCTCCAAAACCACTAGCCCCAACCACCCACAGAGACCCCTATTCCGCTGTCGCTAGCCCCTTCATCAACCCAAGCCAAGTGCATTGCCCCCACCGGTGCCTTCCACCCACCGTGAACTCCACGTCACCAACCACAAGCCTATTGCACCGCCTCCACCATCCTGATTCACAAACCACAAGCCGAGATCTACAATTCAAAAAACAAATCTAGATCTACAAAACTACAAGCCATCAACCCCATCCACATGTGTTGACGCCGCCGCCATTGATAGGCCATCACTGATGCCGTTCAAGGGTTCCGACGGAGGATATTTCGCCTTATCAGCACTAGATCGACTTTGCCGCTGCGGGAAGCTCGCCAGGCAGCCGTGATTATCGCCGGGTGAGTTTTCGCAGTCGGCCCTAACTTCGATCTCTGCCACCGGATGAGTTCTAGTCACATGATTTTGGGTTTTTTTTTAGGGTTTTCAAGTCACAACCGGCCCTAATTATAGATTTAGGGTTTTTTTTTTTTTTTACCAAATGGTCTTGGTTGGGATAGGCTACAATTACAATATATATAGAGGGCAATTTAGACATTTCTATTATTCTATTATGGGAATCGTCGGTTGCAAGACTTTTGCAATTTTCAGTGTCTTCTTGCAATTTTTGTAACAAGAAGGGTCTTTTTGCAATTACCTCAAACAATAGGGGTATTTTACGCAATTTTTCCTTAATTTTATGCATAGTGCTAAATACTTGTTTACCCTTTTCGTCTTCAAAGTAGCTGATTATGTTGGTCCAAACCGAAGAGTTGCTCGAGTTTGCAAATTCAAAAAAGCTTTACTTATATGAAAGCAAAGACCTTGTCTAGGCAACTTCAGACCGGTGCTGTCAGACTGCAAAATCAGGGAGAAAGGTTCAAGACTGCACAAAATCAGGGTGATAATAGAACTGTGCTTGTTGTTGTAGTCCATTTTTACAAATTTTTAACAGTTCGCCAGGATTACGTATTACAGTGAACCACATGCTTCAACAAAGCATCAACTTGGTATCTACCTTTGTATTTTACTTGGCACAGTGAGCCACGAGTCCAATCAGGTATCAGCTTTCTGTGTTTCAAACATAAGAGGAGCACTGACGCACTTTCCTGGAACCAGTTAATCACATGTATTACATTACAAAGAGTAAGTAGAGCACCCTGTTAACTCTCACTATTTTGTCTAAGAAATTGGAGGTCCTTCATTTGCAGCTGTACGGCTTCTTTCGATAGGGCCTTGGGCTCTGGAAAATCATCTTCGCTGCCATCACTTACTTTCTTTGCCTTCTCTTTCACAATCCTACTTATATTTGGCTGCCCGACAGAGGGGAAAACTGCATTCAGCATGATGCATAGTAATCTCTCGTCATCTGCTTCTATAGGGTCCCTCCCAAAGCAACATACATAGATGGCTTCCAGAGCTTTCTCAGCTCGAATCTCCATTGGTATTGTAGGCGTAGAAACCCCTAGTTTTGCTCGCTTCTGCAAATGAAGATCACCAACATATCTCATGAGAAAGTCAGATAAAATTTCAGTTTCCACCCAAATCAAAACTGAATTCGACGTATTCCTGAAATTTTATCGAATCACAAATATGAAGTGTCAATCATCCTCACTGACATCCAGCAAAATGAAACATGCTCTAACTGTGGGCGAATATCAACTAACCTCCTTCCTCAACTATTTATAGAAGCATGGCAGGGAGTAGAAACTGATCTAAGGCAATAGACTCACCTTGAGATTTTTTCAGGTTTCAACTGAAAAAGGGTAATAGTACTGCATACAAGTTGGGATTTTTCATGCTACAAAATTTACCAAATAATGCAAGATGCTGGACGACTGAAACATATACGAGGGAAAAACACAATCTAGAAAGGGCGAAAAAAAATTCTCTTGCAAATATGGTAACAAAATATCAAACACTGAACCAGAGCATGAAAGAAACAAAGAAACCACTACAGCATCAATTATAATGTCTCTTGGCACATCTAAATTCTAGCCTAGTCCACAGCTATCCTGTGGTAAGATACATTTGATCGTCTTGCAGAGAGGATTCCCAGCTATTGCTTTCACCACTCAGGGAAACAAGATTATTCATCTGAATAGCAATTTCTGGGTTTTTGCAGCCTAACTGAATCTTCTAAATCTCCCGTTTATTTAAACAATAATTAAAACTCAAACAGAATGCACTATCTTCAGCACATTCACGTACTAGAATACACGAGGAGATAAAGTGTCATATTAGCACAATAATTAAGAAAACACGAAAATTGTTGCTAAAGTGAATAATATGTCAAACTAACCAACCTCTCTAGCTTCATTCATCAAGGCAATAAATGTTTCCTCTTCAAATTCTATATCATTTGAAAGTCGGAGCCTTGCAACTCCCTCCAAGATTTCCTCAGATTTGAGCAAACCAGCACCAAGCGCCGCTAACCAACAGCATAGAAGCACATAAAGAGGATCTCCTGACTACCCATAACCAAAAACCAACTCAAAACTTTTAGTTCCAACGTTAACTTTCTTATAAGGAGACACATGGAGATTAAGAACAAGAAATATGATGGAATAAGAGTCTAGACAATGGACAGAATGTATTTGTGCCAAATATTACTCCGATACTGCAACTAAATTTGTTTATGGTTGATTTATCTCTTGATGTGCAAGTCAAGGCATGCTCTTCCGGGAGAGTGTTTGAGCATGACATACATATTTGGTATCATTGTCTAACAACTAAAGCTTTTATTGCTGATGGTACTTAGTAACCTGTCATCATATTACTTTGCAGCAGCATGCTTTATTTCTTCAAGAAAAAGAAATATATATGGACTAAGACAATGGACAGAAGGCAATTAATTCAACTCAGCCGCTGCCACCCAGTAATCTTTAAAAGACAATATTTATTAATTTTAGCACATTCTCAAGATATATCTGCATAATAGATGCAAACAAATTCTCTCTACCTCTCTGTGTAGGGTCTGTATGTATACCTATGGACGACATGTAGCTATTACGTTCATGGAAACTCGTGAAATTATGCAAAAACATCAAGTTCTGACCTTGGGCATAAGCCCTCATGGGCAAATAATGCTGAATATGGGGTATTCTCCAAGTGTCAATTATTTTCTTTTCTAGAAATTAAAACTCTTTTCATAATACGATATCAACCAGATTCAACACTGCCTGTACCATACCTTCACTCAGTTTCTACTTTCTACTTTAATCTTTTTGGTAAGAAAAAGAAAATAGAGATTTTGTTCATGTCTAGAGATATCATTTTTTGAGCCATATCCACCGATACTTACCAGCTTGTTGTCAACTGTCATGATGTTATACTTTGTTCTTGAGCTATGAGGCATTTCTATGGTCTATCTTGCAATGTTAGGCTGAAACAGGAGGAGGACCAAGCTTTTCGTTATCGGGAATTTTATCCAGTCTCATGCTAATCAAAGCAGCGGCAGCCTAGTCCCCGCTGGTTCATAGTGGACTTTTACAGAAGTCTTCCAACTGAGAATTGATATTCACAGGCATGTAAAGTGGCTTTGCTTGACAAATCGAACATGCTGGTGCTTCTAAGAGAAGTGTCCGGTGATAGAATCACATTTGAATTTAATAGTGCTAGCTCCAGGCTGCAATGTTGTATCCAATTCCTCGTGGACCCCATTTTATGATCTTCAATGCTAACACTCCACGAGTTGACCCGGAATGCTCAGAGACACGATTAACTCATGCTAACACTCCATGAGTTGACCCGGAATGCTTAGAGACACGATTATGGACAAAGAAAGGTACATTTTCAGTAGCTTCTGCACTAAATGTGCTAAGACATCAGGGCATAAATGTGGAGTGGTATGACATTTGTCTGGAACAAGGAAATGTGCATTATGTCCCTTTGTTGGCTTGCGAGAGCACCCTTTGTTTAGGATGAGGTTGCATGTTCTGTCACAATTCAGAAGAATCCAGAGATAGCCCGATCTTTTTGTGTGATTATTATCTGGTGTTTTAGAGATACTTTGAGTCTAGAACTGCTGAATCGGCAATGGTCCATCATCTACTACTTAAGACTTCTGGTCGAGAAGAAATGAAAACTGCTCTAGTCATCAGAAGAGGACCGCTAAGACGGAGAAATTTTACTACATTCAAGATAGAACTAGCACCTGGATTAAACATTCCCAAAAATTATGACAGTTGGGCCTTGTGGCGAACTGGGGCATTCCTCACGCTATAGTTTTGAATGCATTACTTAGATTGCCTAGGGCTATCCTGGAATGGTAGTTGGACTTGGTTGAGCCTTTAGTTGTGTAACTCTTTGTTATGCTTACTTGCCTCAGAGAGGGGGGAAAAGCATGCTGCACAATCGGATTCACTTGCAGGGTGAAGAAGTTTGCTGAGTTAAGATGTTCATATAGTTGGTATAGATGTAAATCTCTAAGTCAGAGAAGATAAAACATTAAAAGAAGCTAAAGTACAAAATAAGCATTGCTCCAAAATCAATGCTCACACGGTGGGTGCGATATGATTAAACTACTCAGATGTATAGTGTTATTCATGGAGCAGGTTGATTATATCTAAGGGCTGCTATAATCTGTATAAAGCGTAATTTACTGCATTAATTTTCTTTAGAATCTTCCTAGAATAACATCATTCATAGTTTTGAAAGTTTTCTGAAATCAAGTTCCTCTGTAGACCTAGGTGTTCATAAGCATAGTATAGAGGTGATTATGGTCTTACTCAGCTTTATTGTTTTCTACTCTTCAAAATTTATCATAATTAAGCACACAATCACCACTTGATCCCCTGCCAGCATACTTTCCCAAAGCAAAGGTACAAACGCGGAAAGACTAAAGCACAACCAGATATTTGTAACAATTCCACATTCTTACAACTGAGATGAAGAGATGGCTAATTCATATTACCCGGCCTCGCCTTTCTTGGAATTCATAGAAAGCCCTGGATTCGTTAACCGAAGAATTCTTCCCAACCCTCCTTCGAAACTCGGCAAAATCAATAATGTCACCGCCTACACCACCAACATCGGTCAAGATTCTGGCAACAAGGCCTATAACAGGTAGTGCACCAATGACCTTGTTCGCAAAACCCGAGACAGAGCCTGTCTCCTCCATGTAACCCTTGACAAGTAAGACCCCATTCCTGCAACTGTTGGGTTTTGCTTGGGTGGTGGCTCTTGTTTTGTAGAGCTGGCGCAGGTATAGCAGGGATGGCGAGGTGGGTCTGCAAGTGGCGGAGTAGATGTGGAGTGGGTTTGCAGAGGCTTGGGTGCTGGGTTGGAGAGAAGATAAAGTGTTGTTGCTCAATGTCACAACCACCATGGTTGCTTATCTTTGTTTGATTTTGGTCTCTCATTTTATACAGGGTTAATTATACATGGCACTAATGAGGTTTGCCCTAAATTACACTCGGCTACGCCTAAGTATTTTTATCACTCCCCGCCTCCTCTAGTTTGTCATTGTGTTGCATAGGACTCATTTTCGTTAGGGCACCGTTAGAAAAAAATTAGGGCAATATTGATTTATTATATCCCAAAAATACCTTTTGACTTCCTCCAGTCTCACCAGAAAAAGCAAGCTACCTCGCCATCGCCATTGATGACATCCTCCATCATCGTCGGCGGCCATCCACTGCCCACTTACACACAGGCACATACGTATAGAGAAGTTCGTGGGAGGAAAGAGGATAGAAGCAACAAAGGAAACCTTATTTTCGATGCAATCTCCTCACAAATCAATTCCCTAAAGTACACAACCCAAGCTAAATTCCCGATGAGAGATTCATCGCGAAAACACCGTTTACAGAGCCGAATCTAGAACCCCTGGATGACGACGGCTCCTCGTTCAGCGTATTGTCGTGGCCGAAAGAATCGATCGTCGCCTGGATGACGACGGCTTCTCATTCGGTGTCTCTTCACGACCGGAGGAGTCAATCGCCACCGCAAACCCGTCGTTCACTCAGTGACGGCAGCATCGCCTCAGAATGGCTTCCACTTTGTAAAATTTGGCATCTAGGATGTAATCTACAAGCAGACAAACAGCAACATCGCATAAATTTGCGATGCCCTCAAGATATTTTACTGAGAACGTTGGAATGGATTTTGCTACTAGTGAAATACGTACCAGGAGAGCTGCGGGCTCTGATTTTAGGAACAATAGGAGCATTTTTGGTGCGCTTTATTGTCACATCGAAATGAGAGAAGTGAGGGTCTTTGGCCGTGGGGAGAATGGAGCTAGAGCCAATGAGAGGGAATTCAGAGAGACGAGAGTGGAAGGGAGGAAGTGCAGCTGGTTTTGCCAGTGAAGACGCCATGGGTTCTGTTGAAGGTGCAAAGGTTGGTAGGGAGATATATCAAGTTTGAAGCAGAACCTCGCTGGTAATGCCGTGAGCTATACGAAAAGGAAAACAAATTTCCATTGCGTCCGGATTTTTTGGTGTGCTGGCGCGGTAGGAGGAGTGGGTGGGTGGGTTGGGTAAATTTGTTTTTTCATGAAGGGTATTAGTGTCTTTTTATTAATTCTGTTAACCCTGTGAAATGAAAAATAAAAATATATAACGAAGTGTAATTTTCAAAGATAGGAGAGTCCGTGTGTATTTTAGGGTAAATCTCAGGGGTGCTGTGAGTAATTAACCCTTTTATATATGGTGTGATTATCTGGTGAGGAGTTAGTTGCCTTTGTATTGGCCTATTGGGTGCACCAATGCCTATTTGTACTGCATCAGAAAGTTTATCCACTTAGTTGCTTAGGATTAATTGCACCTGAAGTTAAGAGTATAATTAAAATTATACAGTATTCATTAGGTTGAATAAATATAAGTGATATCCTTTAAGTGTGTGTCTAGGTTTGTTGGTCATTGGAGCTGTTCTCCGAAAACATGGTTCGGAACCATCGGCCACCAAGGAGCACCCCTCACCACACGCCCAACAAGCTACAAGACTGCCACCCAAATGACAGACCAACCACCACGTAAGGGATCATCGTCACATTCCCCCATCACTGTAAATCATAAAAACCACCACATCCCTTTTGACAGCCGCATCCCACAACCTCCCCCCCCCCCCACCAGCATCACATCCTAGAACCACCAAACACCATCCATAGTGGTGCACTCGGCCGCCAGGTTTATGTGAGCGTCAGTGTCTGTTTGTCCTTTAAAGACGAAGGCTAAAAACGTTTCTCCCCCCAAAGGTAGGTTAATTTATAATGAATCAATTCAACGTGCGTACTTTTCGAGAGTAGAAATTAGTGTAACTTTTAAAATAAAATGGGCTAAATTGCACAACGATCTGAGTACAAGAGGCTAAAGTGCTTTCCCCCTTTTGTAAAAGTGTAAATTCAGCCTCGCTACAAAAAAACTAGTTGGTCAGGGTTCTTAATCCATAACATATGCTTGTCCATTTATTTTCTTACAAGACAATTCACTATTCTCCCTTCAATATTTTTGCGACTCGAACGTTTTCTTCTTTCATTAGGAGCTCGGGCATTATCTATATCTATACTACCTATAAAAGTATGAATCTTATAAGTCATTTTATTTCGTTTTTGCCCTTCATTAATCACTCCAATAACAATCCTACCCCTTTTATAAATACTATTATTAATTAGTAATTATTTTTGGTTTTGCCTTATGTTAATTATTCCAACCCTTTCATAAATACTATCATTAATTACTAATTTTATAATCATTTCCGGTTTTGCTCTCCGTTAAATGATAACCCTATCTTTCCCTAATTAGGTTTTTTGTAATGCGTATAATGAACATCATGTCATAAATTTAATCTAAACCTACATTTACATATTGAAAAATAAAATGTGTGGTTGCAAAAAATATATTTATATGTGTGTGTGTGTGCGTGCGGGCGGGCGCGCACGATCGTGTGTACACATACTACTTATAAAAATATGAATGTTGTAAATCATTTTTAGAGGATTGTGTCCTCCATTAATTATGCCAATTACATTCTTACCGTTCTTTTATTACTCTCTTTTAATTTTTAATGAAATTAAAAGAACATTGGGTAATGAATCTACTCTATGCATTAAAAAATAAAAAGTGTGATAAGAAAGAAAAACAAATAAAGAAATTATTTTATTATTCTCTTTTTAATTTAGTTAAGATGAAATAACCATTAGATATTGAACTGGTTAATGAGGAATGTAATTTTTTTCCTTGCATTTTTAGGTTAGCAAACAATTAACTAATTGAGAAACTGAAAAACAAAAACAAAATGAAGAAACTAAAATACATGAAAAATCAATTAAGAAACAAAAAATTGTTAGAAAAACAAAACTGAAAAAAAAACTAAAAAGGGTTAAATATGTATCAAAAAACAAGGCTTAAATATGGTGCCAATTTGAACTAAAAATATGTTCGGTTATTATAGTCGAAGACCCCTGTTTTGCATTTCTTCTTGATGAAATGCAAAGCACCTGGTCTTAAAAATTACAATCTTAACCATAAACCAATTTAACATATTACAAAACAAAAATATAGATTCATTCTTTTAATTTCTCTATTTGCTTTTATTTTCAGCAATACCATCAAATATTTTTTCAATTCAAAAGTCTACAAAGAATATTTTTAAACATTGAACGGATTACTATTGCGAATATTAAGTATACATTTATTCTAAAATAAGCACAAAAGAAATAAGAAGATAATTGAATTACATTATTTTGATTCCAAAAAAGATAACAATATCACCTCAAACTTTATTCTCGACTATATTCTCGTGCAACGCACGTGCTCTATACTAGTGAAAATAAAACATTTCTACGGGCCCTCTTGGATTCGGGGCTAAGCTAACCAAACACATTTTTTTATTAGATTCGTAGAAAGTACTCCACGCCAAGGATCTCACACCTTAACCTAGAGTGAATTACTTGTACCCTTATTATTAAATAGGTTATCGGTATATGTTAAGTTTAATTGTGTTATCTGTAAAGCCACAAATAAAAACTTACCCCGGGCTTAATAAAAAAGTGTTGTACCTCGCAGATATGTTTAAATAGGTTATCGGTACATGTACCTTCTAAACATTTCAAGTTTAAATACAAGAAGAATATAATGTCAACATATCGACTTACATGTAATTACTATTAGTATTATTAGAGTAATATAAATGGATGCAAATATACTAAAGATAGGCACTAACATTAAGATCTTTGAATAGAAGTAACTAAAGGGCCCAGAAGAAACAGGCAACCCAAAAGCAAGAAAACCCAGCCTTTTTCTCCAGTAGACCAAGTTGCCGCCCCTTCCTCCTTCGGCTTCCATGGCTGTAAGGATGGAAGTGGATGCCCTCACATCGGTACTCCCTCTTCCTTTGTTCCCTTTGTTCGCATCTTTTGCTCCCTTTTCTTGGCAACCCCACCTGTGCCGCCATTCGCCACCACCATCCTTCACCCCCACCCACAGATCAGGAGCCCTTCAGCTACAAGCTTACTCCCTTCCACTCGTTACTCACAGATCTGAAATTTTTTTTCAGATCCCTCATTGTCGCCGGACTTCTGATCCAGTTAGTTTGGGTTGACTCTTCTTACGCGGGTCCGATATGGCGGGATTTTGGCTGGAAGAGGACAGATCTAGACGAGATGGAGGAGGAGTTTCGGATCCTGATCCGGATCGCTCCACCTCCCTTGAATCTAAAGACAACCGCGACAGTAATCTAAACTACTACTTCAAGCGGCCCTTGTAATTGATGCCTTGATGCAGCTCTTCCACTATGATATCATTTGATCTGAATAATACTTATCCTTTCCAATTTTTGTCATGGCCATTTTGGTCAGTTTGTTACTGAGTTAAGCTTCTGCTTGTTCTCTTTTTATTTGTACTTTTTGGTACTTTATTTTCAGAGTCAAACATTTGTTTGTGCTCTTTAAGTTGTACTTTGTGCTTTAGATTAATGCAAGTTCCGTTTCGACCAAAAAAAATTACTATTAGTATTAGGGCAAATTACACATATGTTCCTGAGGTTAGAGTATAATTACAGGTAAGAATAATAGTTTAGACAAATTATATTTATGTTCGTTGACCAGGCGGAATACAAAAATACATAACAGTTTTGACAAAAAGACATTATTGTCCCTAATTGAAATTGAAATTAAAATTCTAATTTTCTTTTATCTTTTTTTGTTGGGCTAATTACACCTATGTCCCTGATAATTCACAAAGTTTCAAAATGTAACACTTATGTCCATTGACAAACGGAACCCTAAAAATCCTAACGGTTTTAACACAATGACTTTATTGCCCTTATGTTAAAAAGTTATTTTTTTAAATGCCATTGTCTCTTTTTAGAAAAAGAAAAACCCTAATTCTAACCACCCCACCCCCCACCCCTCCCCACCCCATCTGCATCCCCCTCGCCCTTCCCCGTCACCCACCCACCCTGCCTGCTTCCCTTCCCCGGCGCCGCACCCCGCCTGCTCCCCTTCCCCGGCGCCGCACGCACCCCGCCTGCCTCCCCTTCCCCGGCGTCGCACCCCGCATGCCTCCTCCTTCCTCGTCACCCCGTCACTGCCCACCCCGTCTACCTCCCCTTCCTCGTCATCGCCCACCCCTCCCCACCCCATCTGCATCCCCCTCGCCCTTCCCCGTCACCCACCCAGCTTCCCTTCCCCGGCGCCGCATTCCCCAGCGCCGCACCCCGCCTGCCTCCCCTTCCCCGGCGTCGCACCCCGCATGCCTCCTCCTTCCTCGTCACCTCGTCACTGCCCACCCCATCTACCTCCCCTTCCTCGTCATCGCCCACCCCTCCCCACCCCATCTGCATCCCCCTCGCCCTTCCCCTTCATCTCTTCTCTCCTCCCCCACAGCAACCCACTCCCTCATTCCATGCCAGCAGCTCCATCGCCCCACGCCGCCGGTAGCTCCGTCGCACCACGCCGCCGATTTTGAAGCCCTAATTTGCAAATTAGGGTTTTGAAGCCCTAATTTGCAAATTAAGGGTTTAAAACCTTAATTAACAGATTTAGACTTTTGAGAAATGGCAGATTGAAACCCTAATTGGCAGATTGAGAAATTAAAGATTGAACCCTAATTTGTAAATTAGGGTTTTGAAAAAATTAAGGTTTAATTTGAAAATTATAAAAATTATTTAGGATATACTGTACAAGGGCAGTATTGCCATTTTTAAAATACGTAATGATGAACAGTATATTTTTTGGATGGAACCCTAACGAATGGACACGGGTGATACATTTGAAACATTTTTGGTCACGGAATGTTACATTTTGAAACTTTGTGTCCTCGCGTGTAATTACCCCCAAACCTCAGGGACATAGGTGTAATTAGCCCTTTTTTGTTCTTTCCTTTCTCTCTCCACAAGCCCTAAAATAACTTTACTATTATCATAATCTATTGCTGCAACACCGAGAACCTCCGCATAATCTTTCCGTCGGTAGGATGTTGACGACGTTGAGTCACCTTGGGGCCGCCTCGACGTCAACAGCGACGTGTCCTCGGCGACGACAGAGAGCCCCATTAGCCCGCCATGGCTTGAACCCAAATGAAGATAGAAAGGGATCTGGGTCAGATCTGAAGTGAAGGTGGTGATGGCGGGTGAAAGTGGAGGTAGGTCTCATCGGTAGTTGCAGCGGTGTGGTGAGTAGTGAGGTTGCGTTACTTTGTGGTGCGGTGAGAAAATAGTGTTTATGGAGCTGCCGGCGGCGTGGGGCGATGGAGCTGCCGGCGTAGGGCGAAGGAGGGGGCTGCTGCATGGGGTGAGGTTGGGGGAGAGAATAGATGAGAAGGGGGAAAGGCGACGTCGCCCGGCGATGGGGGCGTCGCCGATAATTTGAAAATCTAATTTGAAAATTTGGATTTTCATACAAACCCTAATCCTAATTTGAACATTTAAATCATTAAATTGGACATAAGTGTAATTTGCCTAAAAATCCTAATCCTTATTTGAACATTTAAACCATTATATTGGACATAAGTGTAATTTGTCCAAACTATTGTCCTTACCTGTAATTAAAACCATTAATTGATGTAAAGGGCAGTATTGCCATTTTAAAAATACATAACGGTGATACCATAAAAAAAATATAATTTTGGACGGAACCTAACGGATGGACACAAGTGTTACAAAATTAGGATTTTTGTCACGGAATGTTACATTTTGAAACTTAATGTCCTTAACTGTAATTATGTCATAACCTCAGGGACATAGGTGTAATTTGTCCTTACTATTATATATTATTAAATTGATTAAACCCTACTCGGTTCCAAGTTCCTCGCAGGCAGAAACAGTATAAATAAATGTCCACACGTGGCGGCACCACTCTCTTTGCTCTTGTCTTCCTCGCTCACCGTTGCAGATTCTCTGTTGCGCAAAGGTATGTAGTTACGCACTACCCCAGCAACTACATACCTTCCTCCATTTTCATCAGATAATCTTTTGTAGCTATCAATTTTGATGCCTTTTGCTTAAATGTAGTGCGGCCTCCTGAAGAAGCAGCATCAAGTTATGGGAGCGTGTTGTAAGGATGACCTCCCTCGGTCCTCTTCCCAAGATATGCGAATTACGAAGAACGTCCATGACAATGTCCATGGCACCATTTTCCTTGATCCGGTAAACAGATTTCATCTTCACTTTCCCCTATCGCACACACAAACACGCATATGTAAGCGAATTTCTAGGACATTCAGTACATTTAACCGTACTTGTACTCATCGTTTTTACAATAGTTTGACTTGCGAAACCATACTTATTTGATCTGTGATTGCTGTTTGAGTTCGGTTCAATGTTTACATGCTCTAAAAGCGATCAAAATTCACAAAAATTCAAAGAGAAAACGTCCAATGAAGCAGAGGGAGTACAATATAAATGTAGGCTTCAAGAGTAGTCTCTATTTGTTGGAGCGGACTGGAGTTAAAACATACACACGGGCACACGTGTAGACAAGTATATTACATCAACTTACATTAAGCATGTAATTGGAAGGGACATAAAGCCTTGGAAGGGATCACATTAAGCATGTAAACATGCTACAATATGTTTAGGCTGGGGATGCATTAAGCCTTGGAAGGGACATAAAGCTATGGAGAGCTTAGGCAATTTTGAAAGCAGAATCTTGTGTAATTTATCGCTAATGCACCTTTAATGCGGAAAGAGGTCTATATAGTGCACAAACGGTTGGCAAACTTTCTTTTTTCTTCCCTTTTTTGATTTGATTAGTAAATGCAATATATGCTCTAATTTAGCCATAGGGGGCCGAAGCCTGTGTACATGGAAAATGTGTATACATTTTTGTAGAGTTCGCCTATATGATATATGTAAACCTATGTGCTTATTTAGACATGTTTAACTGCAGTGTTTGTAATATGTTGTTATCTACCGCTAATGCTAGCTTGTGCCCTTTTGGATACATGTTAGGTGAAAGCCCAATGACGTCGTAAGGATTAGATGCGGTTTTTGTTATGAAATTGCGAGTGGTGTTAAAAGTTAAAACCAATACTGACCATGCTTATTTACAAGGTCTAGTAAAACCAATACTGACCATGCTTATTTACAAGGTCTAGTAAAACATCTCTTGCCTTCAACATATGATTCAACAAACACGCAAGCACTATTCAGAACAATTTCAAGAAAATACTGCTTCAAAGCAGACTATACTACTGCTTATGAACTAAGATATATATATAGTAGTCAATGTTCTATATTAACATGTAGAGTCAATGACGACTCTCTGGTTTGTTGTGGCTTCATTCCTTAACCATAAACAATAATGCATGCAATTAACTCATGATTTTCAATTGGTGAGCTTCATCTTTACTAGCGCAATTCACTTATCATGCTATATGGTTTGGTTACCATTATCCCTCTTTTTGCAGCTCTGTTTGAAGTTTGTAGATACTGAACAGTTTCAAAGGCAAGTTGATATTTGTATTATATCATTTCTGTATCTCCAACTCTCATTTTTCTCTCTATTTTGATCATGCTTACGCGTGCATCTATGATGAGTCGAATTTGTAGTTAGTGTTTTGATATTATTTTCATATTACAGGCTTCGGGATCTTAAGCAGCTTGGTGAGTATCATGACCTTCTCTTAGATTTATTACAACTAGAGAGCCCTTCTTAGATGTGATTCGAATAGATGTTGCTTAAGGATATCAGATGTTTATTCAACTTTTGAAGTTTGGGCCTGAGCTGAGTTGATCTTTTCTTTCCTTCTTATCCTTGCTCAGAGTGTAATGGTAGCTTTATAGAAATTGAGAACGGAAAACAATCTATTGTCTTAGGAAAACGAATTATGAAACAATAGCAGAAAATGGAACAGGTCCTAAACTCTCAATGCGGCTCTTTGAGGCTTTTTTATAGTCCTAAATAAGGTTGTGGTCTAGTCTATCCATCTTGTATGAGCTGCATGTAAAAGTCAGTGCTTAATCTAGTTTTTTGTACCTTTTATGTGGTTCGAGGCAGGTAGCCTGGGGGTGGCTTAAAAATTGAATATATAAGTGAAGTCGAGGGTGAAGCAGCCAATATCTTCATTTGTTTGATATGTGCCGTAGGCTTTGATTCTAAAAGAAACATTTGTATTGTACTTTTAGGTGCGGCACACATGGTTTATCCAGGGGCTGTTCATTCTAGATTTGAACATTCTCTTGGGGTGTATTGGCTTGCTGGTGAAGCTGTCAACAAGCTAAACAATTATCAAGTACGTATTCTGCATGAATGAGTAGCACAAGTTGAAATTCTTGAGGACTTCTAGTCACATTACTACATTTCTTTCAGGGATTAGAGCTTGGTATTGAACGATTTGATATACAGACAGTGAAACTTGCTGGTAATAGCTTGACACATCAAGAACACCCTGCTCATATTCTTAAAGGTTCATTTTCTGAACTTTACTTCAATTTGCAGGACTTCTGCATGATGTAGGCCACGGGCCTTTCAGCCACTTGTTTGAACGCGAATTTCTTCCTCACGTTCTCAAGGGTACTAAATGGTAACATTGAAATGCTTTTCCCCTCACTTTCTTAGCATAGTTATACAGTTAAAATTGTCAGAGATTTATGTACATCACTGAAATGCATTATTTTGAGGTTGTTTAATTTCAAGTGTATAAAGGACGTGTGTTTTTGCAGATTTTTGTGTGAAAACATTATATTTAATCTAGAAGACAGTTAAGAGCACTTACAATTGTTACACGTTTCTATTTTTCGTGTTTGTTACTAAGATGAGACACATTTCTTGATAGAACCCTTTACAACAGAAAAGTTTTGGCACGAATTTGGTATTCTTCGTGTTTATGATACAATAGTCTGAAACCCTTAAATTATTAATTGCCTTGCGAGAGGTGGGAGCTATAAACAGGATAAGACTTCACGTAACTTGGGACCATTGTCTAGTGCAATGGCGAAAGCTCGGGGTGTCTAGGGAAGATTTTGGCCATGTCCATGGCATTATATGTCGGCTGCTGGGAAATGATTAATTTCAATGAAAAGGAGAGTCTTGGTGAATTTTCCACTTAAGGTGCTTCACAGTTGTTTATTCCCTGATGTTTCTTCACAAGCGATTGTATATGAAACTGGTCATATAGGAGTAGTTTACTATACAGTACCATTCATTTCAAACAAAAGTTCCCCTGCTATTTCACCATACTCTTGAGTTTGATGTGCTGAAATATCATCGCTATTCGATTGGCTTCCATTTAGTAGCATTAAGCTCACAGGAAGCTTCCATCTGACTATAATGTCTGCCAGTTATTGTGTGTTTCAAGAGTGACGTAGAATTTGAGTGTGACATAACTTTGACGACCATTGGTCACCAGAAGTCTTTTTCCATGTCTCCCCTGAAGCTCTTGTTAAAAAATAAAATGTAACAACAGATCGATAGTCTTTGAAGTAACAATCAACAGTAATTAACCTGACAGAAGCTTTAAGAACTAAATTTTCACATGTACACACTTGTACATGATTTTCCAAATAAAGATCGCTCTACCTCTGTGCTTGGTTTGTTTTCTTGGGAATTGGGTCCTTCGGAATCATGGAGGTGATATTTATCTGCCAACAGTAACATAAGGAAAATGGTTAGAATTGGCTAGTTCTCTGATGATGTCTAATGAACCAGATTTTTGGGTATCAGTATGCAAATTAGATGACGAAGAATTAGATAATGTTACTTGGGGTGCTTGGTTGACCGCCAGCCATTTCCTCAGGTGTTCATCTACTACCTTAAATAAGGAGGAAGTGAAGCTTCAACTCCTGCTTAAGACCTGCGTACGAGTGTAGCAGGTGTAACTTATGTATGGATATTTGTCTGAACACAAGCTCTTCAGAGAAAGGATGTTTGGAATGTTTCTTTCCAAGTTGTTTGTCTATATGTTATCGCATTTTAGGTTTGTTTACAAGTATCAACATTGTTGCATGTACTTAACCAAAATATCATGGCTTTGTGTTGCTTGATGCTATTAATTCTCTAATCAGTTAGATCCTATAGAACCGTGTTAAGCCTTAGCTCTCTGCGATCTAAAGTAATACTTCCACTGCATTTGATCAATCATGTTTCATTTTGTTAGAGCTTGTTTTCTTGTGGGCTTCCTTTTGTCTTTCTGTCATCTCCCTTTTGTAGTTCTTCTTTTTTTGTATACTGTTTTAATTTTCAAAACTAAAACAGTTATGTTGTTATTAGGTCTCATGAGCAGATGTCTGTAGACATGATTGACCACATTGTTGATACACATCATATTGATATTGACCCCGACGCAATAAAAAAAGTTAAGGTAAGCTGATATGTGTAATCTTCAACTATTGAACAATGCTTTCTTTACATGTATCCTTAATATAGCAATTTTGCAATTAAAGTTGGAGATTAATGCTCCATTTTCTTAGTGTTTATGTGTAGATTGGTTTTTTTTTAAGTAATTATTGTGGTGTCTATCATAAAGAATTCGCTTGCTGCAGGCTTGGAGCTAAGATACCAGTATTATACCTTGCTCTGAACCGTTCAGTCTTCGTGTTCTTTTTTTAAAATCTGGGCATTTATAGACGTAAAAGATGTATAAGAGAGTAAATGGTATGCTAGTTTAGCGCGATTGGAACAGCATGTTAAGCTTTTTGTTCTTTCCTCTGATCACAACTTATATTCTTCATTGGCAGGAAATGATCTTTGCTAGCTCTGAGTTTGCTCTGCCAAAAGTGAGGGTTTTCTTTCAATGTTTTTGACTGTCACTTGTGGGAAATAAGAATAAGTATAGTTAACCTTGTTCCTGATACGTTAGATCACAAGGGAAAAGAAATTCTTGTATGATATTGTGGCAAATGGTCGAAATGGAATCGATGTTGACAAGTAAGTTGAAACATATCAAACAGATCTTGATATGTCATGTTTATTCCTTCCTGTTAAGTTGAACTTATGTTTGCTATACTTGGGAATAATTCAACTTGCAGGTTTGATTACATAGTCCGTGACAGCCGAGCTTGTGCTCTAGGGTGCAACTTTCAGTTTGAAAGGTTCTTAAAACCCCTCACATTCATTCATATGGGTCTACACATAAAGATCTTCACGGCCACAGAAGATCAGTACTGAACAAGAATGGTCCCCCGGCATGATAGTTTGTTTGTCGCTTGCAGGTTAATGGAGACAATGCGCGTGCTGGGTGATGAGATATGTTATCGTGCTAAGGATTGTTAGTAATTTTCTGGTACTTAATAATCGTGCTTATATTTTTCGTCACTATCTTCCTAAGATTTAATTGCTTTCCAGATCTTACAATCCACAAGCTATTTGCAACTCGTGCCGATCTATATAGAACGGTCTATACTCATGCAAAAGTAAAGGTGATTCTTTATAAGTTTCACTTTGTCAAACCAAACTTATAATGTCAGTTATATATTGTCAACCTTTTTTTGATAGAGAATCACAAGCCATTATTCGTGTTTACTGTTATCAGGCAATTGAGCTTATGATTGTCGATGCCCTGTGGAAAGCAAATGATTATCTCCAAATTGCATCTCATGTTCACGATCCTTCTCAGTATTGGAAGGTTGAGGAGCTGTCTACTGATATTCTAGTCCTTGCCAACTAATTACCATCGAGATAAAGCTTATCACATGTCCTTATGTTGGAGATGCAGTTAGATGACACAATAATTAAAGCCATTGAGACAGCTCCAGACCAAGAACTAAGGGAATCTAAGGATTTGATCCTCCGAATTCGCAGGAGGGACTTGTACCAGGTATTGAAGCTTTAACACTGGAGTGTAGCAATCCATCATCTCTCCTCTTTCTAGTTTAAGGATTTGAGAATGATTGAGCCGGGGTTTGGCTTTTCTTTTCTGCAGTTCTGTAATGAATATGCTGTTCCCAAAGAGAAAATGGAAAATTTCAAAAATGTCACCGCGCAAGATATCATTTGTTCACAGGTATCACGAGACTTATAAATACATCTAATAAGTATATTTATGCAGGTTTGCTTTGTTAGAGACTATAGTAGCAATTTTATCATCTTGGTTTTAAGCAGTTTTTTTTCTTGAACAGAAAAATGGAGTGATACTAAAAGAAGAGGATGTTGCCGTGAGCAATGTCAGGATTGATTTAACTCGTGGCACGCATAACCCCCTTGAAAAGTATGTAACTTGCATCGCAGTTCTTCATTTCCTTAAGAGTACCAGTAGCTTGACTCACTGACATGCTCTCTCTTTCTTTTGCATATATCACCCTAACCAGTATCAAATTTTTCAAGGTATGGAAATCATCTGAATTTTCAGTATTTTTTGGATTAGTTGTCTAAATGATTTACTGTTGTTCTTTCCCCTTTTTTGTTTTTTCTTTTTTGGGACTGGGGTGAAGGATGGAGGGACATTTAGGGGGTTGGGGAAGGAGGTGTGTGTGTGGAGGCGGTTCAACATTGACACCTTTACGGCATGATAGCAGCATGATATTACTGCTGGGAACTTTTGGAGATACAAAACTTTCTGGATTAGATTGGACAACTGCACAGTGGCATACTTGCTGACACTTCGATTAAAGCTATCTTTGGTTTTTAACAACCAATATAAGTCAACAGATTAAATATTCAGAATCAAAATCCTTGTTCCTAAACGATTACCCATTGACTCCTCTTTATATATCAGGTTGTTTTGAATTTAAGAGTTAAAAGGCGCAAGGCCAATCTATGCATATCAGAAGCTGCTATTGTATGAGCAAGAATTTTGTTTGTTTTATGACGCATAACATGAGGACGGTATTTCATTCTGAAGAGAATGCCGACTTTGATAATATTGGAATACCAGTCTGTCTGCATGCAGAAGCTGAACACTAGTCTTGGTGATTTTGGAAAACGGGTAGTTAGTCTGTTCTTGCACTCCATAAAATGGTGTTGCCTGGGTGTTCACGGATCCTTGAATTCAACAGGCTGGGAGGAGAGCTTTGCAGGTGCAACACAGTCATTTCTTTATAGAGTGGCGTCGGATCATGCACCTTATTACTCAATCCTGGGGGTTGGAGACGGGTCAATCTCCATTTAACTTTACAAATGTCGCTTTGACTATATAGAGAAAAGGTATTCGTTCCGTGGTAGAGGATAAATAAGTTTTCTGTTGGCAAAAGCCCAAGTTGTTGAAGTTTGACATGAGAAAATGGAACTGGGAGGTCGGCATTCTCTAGTATGGAAGATGTTCAGGAGGTTATGGTTGGTTCTTATCAGCACTTGTTCAGCCGTGAGGAAGGAACTTGCTGTCTCCTTTTTATTTCTTAATATTTTTGGAGCTGTGAGGAAGGGCGCTTATCCCTTGATATTTTTACCTAATCTACTTGGTGCTTGTGAAATGATAGCGCTTTAGGGGACCAGAATTGGCCATTGAAGAGCTTATGGTTTTGCGCCCATTTTGGTTCCTTTCTGAATAAAACGATGTTATTGCTCAAGAAAGAAGAGTATAACAGCTGTCTGGTCTAGTATTATAGACCTCCCTCTTAATGTCTGATTCCTAGACATTAACCAAATGAACAAGCCTGGGTGTTAGGCCAAGGCCTTTTTGTCTACCTATAAAAAGGAACTAACGGCCAATTTGCTACTGTTCTCTGTTTCGTCTCCTATACATGTTTAAAGCTCTGGACTTCTATTCAGGATTACGAGAGTGAAGAGAAATTCTCCATACCTGATGATCGCATTAGTCACTTGCTGCCTACATCTTATCAAGATATGATAGTGAGAGTGTACTCCAAAAAGCCGGAATTGGTCTGTGAACGCATCACTTTGTGCCCTCAACATATTATTTTGCATGACCTTGATGCCCAGTTAGATGACTCTTTGGTACTATTGTGTAGGTAGGAGTGATTTCTGAGGCTTTTGAGAATTTCCAGCTAAAGACATATGGAATCAAGGCGCAGGTACATGCAACGCCAGAGAAGAAAAAACGCCGAATCTGAAGTACCCGTTCTGGGACTGGGAACATCTTCGACTTCAACTATTTTTCCCGTAGTTGCAAAGTTTTTCTATTACACAATTTATAGGCTATACACCACATGTATGCGTGTGATTTCTTTTCACACTCTTACTTCGACCTTGAATAGATTGTAGCATAGAACATCCGACGTCGTCATGTAAAACCGGGTATCGGACTCGATTGCAATTCTTTGCAAGGATGATTTCTTCTCGATAAAATGATCCGTTGAAATTTGCTGTTGACTCGCGCAACATACGACACCCTTGAGTAGGCCAGGTTGGTAAAATGCGCATATTCAATTAAGTGTTCAGTCAATCGAATCTAATTTCTTATGCTGATCATCGTTGTGGAAACTGGCGCGCATCACTGAGCTTTTCCAGTCAAGATACCACGTATCAAAAGGTGTAGGCAATCTATGAAAATCGTCTTATGGTTTCAGACGTCAGTTGGTAAGTTTTGCAGCTTATTTTTCATTATTTACACGGGTTGCTCGGGTCACTAAGTGCCAATTATGAAATTCTATTGAAGAGTTTATGCATTCCTGGTTATAGTGCCAGGATAACAGTTACTAGCAAATTGTATATCAGAATGTTCGTACTAGTTAAAGTAGGTGCAGTGTGGTGATGCTAGGACCTCGACTGGGGACCTTTTCTTTTCCGAGTCTCTTTGTTGGGTTGAATGTTTGAAATAGCAAAGCCCTGTGTGGTTCACGGAATTATTACATTTAGTAGTGACATCAATTTCGGGAGAATCACGATTACAATAAACCATCGTAGTTTCCTATTCCAAATTTAATTAAAATGTTAATTCCTCTCAACGAAAATTAAATAGCCATGAAGGGCATGCGTGTAAATGAGAACTGTGGGGGCAAGTGAGCGCCTTCATTCGTGCTGAGAGCTTTTGCCTTAGCAATTATTATCTTGTTAAGGAGAAGAATTTGTTGATTAGAGAAATTCCAAAAGCTGTAGTAAACAACATCGACCACTCTTGGTCATATCGACATTGATTTATCCCTCAGTAATGAACTTTTGTTCAATTTTTGAGAGTCTTCTAATTAAAATTTTTACCAAAAAGATGATAAGGTGACAAAGTATGGAGACTTCGCCTGTTAGCAGCACAAAAAATATATACTTAATGCTGAATGTGACACTTAGTTGCCCCAAATCCAATAGAAAGGATTCACTTATCCCCCTCTTTATGGCATCATAACTTCAGCTAGAAACATCAAAAGAGTGTAGATCGGTGAAGATTTCCTTCCGGACCCTACAGCATCTACAAAATTAGCATAACTATCGAGTACAAAAGACTGTTTGTAGGTACAATATTAAGTACAAATTGTGCTACTTTTGGTACCCAAAACTATTACTCCCTGTCTGAATCAAGTGGGGATAACAGTCCCAGAGTGAGACCCTTGAACATGAAAACGCAGAACATGACTCGAATTGGCTCGGTGCCTTTATGTCCAACCGTCCCTACGCCAACCATATATGCCCCACTGGCGTTATTGTGCCCCTCTGTATTTGCAATTGTGTTCATCCCAAAATATGTCAAACCCTTTTCACAGTACGCACAGTGTCCTCCGTACTCTTCTTGATCCTTTATTCCGATGAAAAGCCACAGGGAATCCATATTTACGTTACAATCAAATTCGATTAAACTTTCAAGTTTTCTCGTGCCGTTACCGCATCTGCTGTAAACAGAATTTAGTTAAAGTTTATGGTAGTAATTTTTTGTAATAGAGAAGTTAGTTCCACGATAAAAGATTATGGTGTTAAAACAATTTTAACACATGATTATGGTGTTAAAACACTTTTTTGGTAGATGTGAAAAGGGAATGGAGAGCTAGCAGCTCGAGGAACATACCAAAAACACCAAAGAATGAACAATTGTGTGAGAAGTGGGGGATCAATGAAATAGTGTTTCAAGTAGCCGGTAAATAGGTAGCGTAAAGTGTCTTCATGATTTCCTTATAGATGTGATGTACATAAGAAAGGAAGGGAAGTATACTGCTGGGGATGTAAAATTGTAATAAGGAGAGATATATAGATGCATTATAATGGAATTTTTTGGACCTTGACCAAAAAAAGAATTTTGGTTTTTTTTACCAAAAGATCGTTCCCTCGTCTATATAATATTAAGTAATAAGCGGAGAGAGAAATATATTGATAATTTCTTTGCGCTACACATCATCGAATCTTTACACGATACATCTTATATGGTCCGTATTTTAAGGTTGATTAACTTTTTATATTAGTAAGTTTTAACTAAATTTAAAAATTAATTTAGTTATTCTAAAATTTTACCTAATCAATATACTAATCTATTAAAAGTGCTTTTAATATGAAAATTAAAATTCATAGACCCAAAAAAATAGCTTATGTGAGTTGAAATAAAAACGTGATCTAATAATTGATTAAATTTTATAGGATCCTTATTTTCATATCTAATTAATTTTGCAGGAATAATGAGGGTTTTCCGTAAGCCTTATATAATACCAAAAACTAATTGTAATCATTCTAAAACTCATCCTAATCAATATGTTAACTTAGTATTGACTATTGTATCCTTAAAGTCACTTTCTAATATGAATAAAAAAACTCATAAATGTAAAAAACAAAAATAATACTTTCAATTTATAAGAAAAAAGTAATGTTACAATTGAGATTAAACAACTTACGAGACTTAGAACAAAAAATTGATTTAAAAATTGATAGGTTACTTTTTTTTAAGTTTGATTAATTTCACAAGAATAATGAGGATTGTATAATTTAAAAACTAATTCTAAACATTTTAGAACTCAACTTTTTTTTTTTTGTGATGAAAAGTCCTTTATTCTATACATTCACAAAACTTTACTCTGATGTTACATTTTTTGTATCACAGAACTATAAAATTAATTTTGTTACGGTTTGTATCATCCACCTTCATTGCCATGCTGTCTTCCAGCTCTTCTTCCCGGCTGCTACATGTCAATCCCCCAAGCAGTACATAAATCTCTGTTCTGAGTGTTGCCTACTATATGCCCCCAACTCTGTATCCCATACTGAATCCATTTCTTTGTAACATAAAAATATTTTTTTCTCGGGAAGCACTAATTTATTATGACTTAATTTTGATTATTGTATTTTTAAAATTAGAACTGTAATTTGGACTGGCTGAAAGGGCCCAAGGATCAGACCATGCCAAGGCCACTCTTAAAAACTCGTGCCTATGCCCGGTCCAACCCATTTATAGGCCAAATAATATATGTCCACGCCATGCCCACTGGACATGGACTGCCCACGGGTTGTCCACGCTTCATATTAATTTTTTTATTTAATTTTAATGTACATCAATTATCATCCAAGTCTACTAATTAGTCATGAGTTTTTGTTTATTTATTTTCTAAGCATATTATTTACCATAGAAATATACTAAATAGCCATGATACTAACGAAGAGTATAGTAAAGTCTCAAAATAGGTTTAATAAGCATGGAAACAGAGTTTCAAGACAAAAGAAAAAGAAAGGTTTCGAAACAATCTTAAGAAATCTAGTCTTGTAATAAGAAACAATTGAGAAAAAAAAGAAGTTTTCAAAGATTTTTAAACCCAAATGGTTAGAAAAATTTAAGAGAACCGTAATAACTAATAAAAACGTATTATTTTTATAGTTGATTAAGTTTACATGAATAACAAAACCGATTAGTAGATATTAGACTAACTATAAGTTTTGAAACTTAATTTTGACTATAATAGAGTAGATTATAATGATGGCCGGTCATTGTTGTATGCTTTCAATAACAATTATATGAACTATCTCCATCCTATAATTTTAGCTTCACATAAGGATATTTACTAAATTTTACTAGCTCATTATAGTCGACAAGAATAACTTGAAAAAGTTCCTTGTAAATCTTAATGTTGAATACTATGTAAGTATACTATTTTGAGACTACTAAGGTAGCGTTTAAAATCTATTTCGTTTACAATTTTGTAAACTAGAAAGAAAAAAAAACACGTTTGCGTTTTTTTTTCTTCAGTAATAAAAATCTATTTTTAAAACAAGAATGTTTTTTAAAACTCCCATTTTGAAGTTTTGAATTTTCAGTTTTTGTTTTGAGGGCCCCCCCCCCCCCCCCCCGCGTGCCACCGCCACCCTTCACCCACCCATACTGCCGCCGGCCACTGCCACTAGCCGGCATCGCCGCTACCACCGTAACCACCATCAAAGAAAAAAATCATAATAAAAACTGGGTAACCAAACAAAAAAAAAAGCTTAAAATAAAAATTGGGTAATCAAATAAAGAAAAATGGTAATTAAACACCCATTTATTTTTGTAAAAAATAAAAACTAAATTAATTTTTATTTTTTTTAAAACAGAAAATTAAAAATAGAAGTGATTTCAAACAGATCATAAGTTTTTCATTGTGCAACTTTTATCTGTTTATTTTAATAAGCTCAAAGGTTAATACTTGGCACTATTAACTTGTTTTACACCTTCCATTTTTTGTAACAAATAAAAAAAAATCTGTCTTACAATTTTGGGACGTTTGACATATATTTTATTTTCAGTTTTTTTGTGTGTGCAGTTTCATAAGTTGAAAATGTTTTTTCTTGGTCAATTTTTTAGCTGGTTTAAAATTTTGCTTCTTCTAAGAACACCAATTTGGACTTTTGAGTTTTTACTTTTATTTTTTGTTTTGAGATACAGGTTTCAAACTTCATTAGAAGCAACTTAATCTAGATTTTAGGGCAAATTTTAAAACTGTACCCTTAAGTTTACATTTTGTACAGCTTTAGTACCCAAGTTTGAAGGTGCGCCAAATGAGTACCCAACTTTGAAATAACATACCAAATCAATACCTCGGTTGACGGAAGACGGATGTCGTTAAAAAGTCAGAGGATCAAGACCGTCATAATGAAAAAAATTGATATCCTTAAACTCCAACCACTATACCATTAGACCTTTTTACTGATTTGGTACGTTATTTCAAAGTTAGGCATTTTCTTCAACTCCAACCACCAACCACCACCACCCCACCACCACTATGCCATCACCCCAACCACCACCACTATACCATCACCCTAACACCACCAATCAAAGCCACTGCACCACCCCTAGCACCATCAAACACCAAGGCACCTCCACAACTAGCCCACCACCACCATACTTCATAACCCAGTCAATTTGTCCAAAAAATTCACCAAATGTGCTCCCTCTAACATCGCCAACAACCACGACCCTACCACCACTAATTTATGCACACACAGGCATACGCGCTCAGACATACATAGTTGTGTACACACGCACAATAGCTGCACACGGATTCACAAATACACGCACGTATGCTTGTGATCGTCGCTGCCAACAGCGCAGGCAGGATGCACTATGAGGACAGCGCCACCACCAAAAGTAGCCGCGCGGTACCACTTCACTAGCCAAACCAACCACCCAAAATCCACAACGGCACCATTCTCCCACCACCAACTACCACGACCCAACATTGCTGACCCCTATTGTGCTTGTCCACCGTAAGACAACACCCCACGAGTCAAGTCCACCATACCATGGTAACCCAATTTGCCATCATGACCCCACCGCTAGCTCCACTATACTCAAAGCCGCTCCATCACACTTTTTCTCATCAATTGATGAGTTTACGATGGAGGTCAATTTGTGTACGTACGTGCGTGTATGAGTGTGGGGGTAGGTGGGTTACCTATTGATGATGGTAGTGGTGGTCTGGGTTAAAGGTCTGTTAGGGAGAGATTAGGAAGAGGAGAAAGAAGAGTGACAAGGGGGAAAAAAAAGAAAGAGAAAGGAGAGAGAAAATTTAGAATAGAGAGATAGGAATAAAATACGTATCTAGTATCAAACTACGTTTTAAAGGGAGTATTAGTATTTTCGAAATATGAAATTCTCAGGTCAGTCAAAATCGTTATTTAAGATTAGGGAACACTCACGATAGGCATATAATTTTTTTCACATTTTAGATTATGAATATTCACTTTGTGAAAACTGTATTTTTAAGTGTAATTTACCCCCAGATCAGAAACATTAGTGATATTATTCCTGGGAGGTGGCTTACGACGATTTGCAGTTGTGTCAATCACTCATCTATTAGTGGAAGACCAAATTTTAGTCCAACTTCTCATCATTATCTATCTATGACTTTAAATAATGAAACGCAGATAAGGAAACCCAAAACGACAAAGCGACTGGTAAATCAACTGATTATTATTCGCTTCATTGTTGTTAATGCTATCTTGACATTGCTCACATCTCAGGTTACATCCCCCAAAAAGGCAAAACCACCATCGACATGCAAGCAACCCAACAGAACAGTATACCTCTACTCTACCTCTATGTACAGGCCTGAATCATAAACCTATCCTGCTTTATATGACAGTTTCTTATGACATCAAACTCTTCAAAGCAAGGATAGGTATTTCATGCTTAAACCACACAATTAAACGATGCAGGTCAGTGGCAATAATTATCTTGGCATGACACTGAATGACTGCTCAAGCCAAAGGACTACTGATCAAATGGTAACAAAATGGGCAAAATCAATTTTTTTTTTACACATTAACTTACTTACATATTCAAAACTTTTGCTTTCTCGGATATCTATCGAACTCTGAAGACAGTATAGATCCGGTGACATTCATAATATATATTTTTTTATCTGGTCACCGATGTGCGTTATTATAGTACTGACAGGGTCAAAGTCTTGCAAATGAAGTCAGATCATTAGTAGTTTTTGAATGTCACGTTCGTGTTACGGTATATCAGGATTGAGTCGATGAGATTTTACTATAATAAGATCTCTCTCTCTCTCTCTCTCTCTTTTTTTTAATTTCTTTTGTATGTAGTATAGAAGTAACAGTGGTCTTATGCTTATTATGTCTGTAAATTACTTGTTAACATGATATAGATTGTCATGCTCTTATTATATAAAGCCGAAAGGCTTGATCCAAAACCATCTGTAATTTTTTGGACTTCAATGCAGTTCTCTTCTTCTACCAAAAAAAGAAAAAAAAGATATTTCCTCCCAAACCTAGATCCGTGGAGATCTCCTTCGGGAAACCCTACACCATCTATGTTTTTTTTTTTTTTGGTTAATAAGAGAATAACATTGATAATTAAACGGTTACAGAGTTACCCAACGACGAGTAAAGGTCACGACATTTTCGTGATTCTGTGTATACACGACCACAAAGGTCAGAAACTAATAACGAACCTATAGACCCGAAATCAATTGCAATTAAACTAAAGCAGATCATATCCTACACTTTAGATTAACTTTAAGTAATAAGCGGAGGCCTAAAGGTTATAAAAACACGAAGAAAACTAAAAGAAACACTATAAATCTAAAACAACACAAAAATTACAATGAGGAAGTCAACTGGAGTCGGACAAAAGACAACCCCCTCCCCTTCCCCACCCCCACCCCCACCCCCACCCAAATGCACAAACACGCCTAAGACCCCTAATACCCACCCGAGGCCCTTATCCCCCCGACCCGCAGGAGATCACGGCGTAACACATCATCTATGTTTTAGTCATCTCTTAAAGTTTGCAAATGTTGACACAAAAAGAGGGAAAGTGCAGTCTCTATGCAATACCGTCCCTCAAGTTTTCACATTGTGGACACAATAATGGACAAACATATAGAGAAAAATTGCTAGATTGCTCAATATTAACCTTTCACAACATTCTAATGATCGTTAATGATAACTATGCCAGTAACGCATTTTTAAAGACTGAATCGAGATAGTCGATGTGAATGTGACTCACAGTTAAACACTAATAAGATTAGGCCAAAAAACGGAGACGTAAAAATCATCCAGAGTAGCACTCTTTAAAATTTTTAGCGAGTAGTTCTCTTTAAATTTTTTATCTTTTAAAGTTTGACCAACAGACTCGCCAAGAATTTTAAAGCAACGCATTGGTTTTGAGTGCATGTAACAGATCGTCTGAGAGTAAAATTTAGGATAAACTTTAGAAGTACCAATATTACTCGTGCATTTTGAGCAAAGTGAACTGTACTGAAGTTGTACTGCTTGTAATAGTATATGATCTTCTGCCCATTTGGATGGAGTTATTATCCGCTCTTGGTTTTCTCTATTCTTGTAATTAAGAATGAGTTTTAAACGGTTCAAACTAATTCAACCAGTTAAACCGAACTGATCAAATTAGTTGATCACAAATCGATTTAAAAATGTGTCTTTTATTCCCCCCAAACCGATGTCGGTTTGGTTGGATTTTTTTGAAACCAACTGAATAGAACTGAACCTATATATATCCAATTAAAAATATATAAAGTGAATATAATCCTAGTTATTATATGTAGCGGATGACAAAGCAGTGTACCTAATCTTATTTAGTTTTTACCAGATTTAATGCAATAAATATAATTAAGCTCTATCCTAATTTCAATAGATAGGTTCCAAAACATTTGTATTTATATATATTATAAACGCTAAATAGTCAATGGATAAACCAAAAAAAAAATCCAAATACAACCCCAACCGTTTAACCCGTCCAAATCAATCCATCCAAACTGCTAAAATCAACCTATTCAACTACAGTTTAATTTTTTTAAAAAAATTAATAATGATCGGTTCGATTTAATATTCAACTTTCAAACTGAACTAATTAAAATATACTCACCCCTGCTTATAACCACCCATTTAAATTAGCTCCCGACCATTGCATATGTGCTTAGTTTCTGCTCACATAAAAAAGAGGAACCTTTGAATTTTCTTAAAAAAGCTTGAAGTCAAGAGGGGAAGGCAGTTTGTTGTGATTGTACACTGTGACACTGATCAACAACAGAGTGAATATATATAGAAGAGGAGGGAGGGGAGGGAGACCAAGAGGGGCCTGATTTCTCTGAAAAATCACGTCTGTGATCCATGTGCTCACATGGCTAAGTAATTACACACAGAGACTCTACATCTTACTTATATCAAGAATAACTAGTACGGAACCACTGTGTCTCTGTGTGTGTGAAAACTGTTGGCAAAGATGAAGGAGGCGAGCAGCGACGGATTCGTGAGGGCCGACCAAATAGATCTCAAGAGCCTCGACGAGCAGCTTCAGAGGCATTACATGTCCACCAGGCCCTGGTCCACCGCCGCCGCAGCTACGGTTCAGGAGAAGGTGGCGGCGAGTGACAAACAGGCGGTGGCGCCGGCGGCCGCCAGGAAGGAATGGGAGATCGATCCGTCCAAACTCGTCATCAAGGCCGTCATTGCACGTGGCACCTTCGGGATCGTCCACCGTGGCGTCTACGACGGCCACGACGTCGCAGGCAATACTTTCTCTCTCACGCAGTATCTGTGTCTGTGTGATTAATGACTTCCTTACGGGTTTTTGACTAGTCTAATCATGGTTAGATGATAATGTAGCATAATCAGTGTGTATTATTGTCAATTACTAATCGTGTTTACCGCGTGAGTTTATCACATGATTGTCTATATTGACCTTTGTAAGTCTGGCACTCCAAAATTGTGAGCTCACGGGATTGGGCTGAGTTGCCGTTGGCTGCTATAACTGCGGTTGGCTACTTTCGTCTGTCCAGTTGGCTACTTGGTTGGTCTGTCTCATAATTTGTGCAAGTGTAGTTGCGTTTTCTCTATGAAGCCGCCATGAATTAACCAACTCTTTGTAATTAAAAGGGAAGGAAAAGAAGAAAGTGAACCCTTTTTGGTGATGAAAAAGAGCTCCAAATGCGATTGAGCATTGACTTAAATGCAAATTGAGTGAACAAAAGTTTTCACCAACTACTTGAAGTTGCAAAAGAACCGTTCAAAAAACAAAGTGATGGTCTAGGGATCTTCAACTAATTTGGTAACACTGTCACCACAGGTATACTGAGTGTTATTTCTATGATAGGGATGTATTACAATAATAATAAAAATTCGTGGTATTATCATTATCACTAATATGAGACCCATTATCTTCCTTTGGCCAGCATCGTTTGTTATTGAACTGGAGTTCCCCTCCTTTACTATTGCTGCTTCTATCTCCTTTCTGGTATCAATGCAGCATCGGTAAATCTTTTTTCGCTTTTCATCCTCAGTTAAACTTCTTGATTGGGGAGAAGAAGGCCACAGGACAGAGGCTGAAGTAGCTTCACTTACAGCTGCTTTTACTCAAGAAGTTGCTGTGTGGCACAAACTTGATCATCCTAATGTTACCAAGGTGACATTTTGTGTCTAGGCTTCTTTTGTCCCTGTATGTGATAGTAATTAGGATAATACTTCTTTCATCCTTGTTCGGTTTATTCGTTGAGAACTTACAAAGTTATGGTTTAAAGTTCCATGAGAGTAAACCTGGAATCTGGGAAAGAGGGATGAGGCACGTGAAAGCTCATCTCTGTTTCGGAGTATTCTAAATAGCTAAGTACTTGATTGGAAGAAACTATGTATTATATTCTCGATGCCCATTCATGGATTCCTTGTACTTCTTCCTACTATTCACTGGGAAATTATGCTTTGGACATGATTAGGAGGTCTTTATAACTACATAGGTCTTTTAAGCGCAGTAAGTAGATTATGTCAACTCACATGATATACTTATTGCACTCTATTGACCTAGTTTTTACTGTTGCAATTTTTAACGATGTGGCTTTGGGAGATTATCCTCCCGAGGAGCGTGATTACTGATTGCTGCTATATGAACAACCTTCATTAAACTAAAGCTGGTACTGCTTTATTATTCATACCTCCATGATGGTAGGTCTCAACAGTGTTGAAAAGAAACTTGGGTATGTTCCTTGGATCCTTCTATTTATTTCTTACTGATTGCTGCTTTGTTGTTTGGTTGGTTGGGGGGGGGGGGGGGGGTTGCAGTTGGCAATTTTTTTCTTCAGGACTTGGTGAGCATATGTGATTTTCAAGACAACAAATCTGCGCCTCATTTAATGTTCTTGCAGGTTGACTTTATCAGTAGGCATGTATAATGATGGATAGTTTACTTTTTACAAAATTTATTAGCAGCTTATAAAGCAGTTAACTTGAACATGAGATGGTTGGATCCATTTTTTCTTGAATCAGATAAATAACTGGTATGATGCTTTTCCAATTTGATTTTGCACAATCAGATTGCTGATTTTTGGCCATATTCCACATTGAGTTTTATTGGAAGTCGTTTGAACTGCTAGCACTACTCCTGTTAAAATTTTCTGACATAAGATTTGGCGTAGTTACTCCAAAATGGAAGAGAAAGGGAATAATCAATTATGTATGCTAACACTCATTGTTAACTAATACCTTACCTCACTATCTTAGCCTGTTGCTTCTTTTTAGCCTGAGGTGAGTGCTGTAATTTAAAAACTATTGTCATGTCAAGTTGCCATGTGGGGATCTGAAGGGTTTTCTCCTCATTTTTACTGTTTCACGAGTCAAGGACATTAGGATTCTTTGCATTGCGTTGATCCAGAAATGTGAAGCTCTCTTCCTTGAGAGGGCAACCAAAATTCATGTGAGTCAGGGGACTTGATGCTGCAGAGTTTTAGGCTAGTGATATCTATTTTTTATTTGTTTCCTGCTGGTATTTCTTTCACGGTTTAAAAATAGCTTCCTCCTCGTTTGTCCTTCGGATGTTCTCTGTAACCAGAATAACCAGAACAGAAGACAACCAGAACAGAAGACATGTCCGTAAATGTGTGTTCAGTAGAAGTATATCTAAAGGCAAACGTAATTGCCAATGCAGTGAGAGTTTTTGCCAAAGCAATCAGTTCTGCTGCATACAAAGTCCAATCATGCCAAATAGTGATTGCTTTGGAAAAGATCGGGAATCCCTTTTGAAATTTGGGTATCAATGCTGCACTGCAATTTTCGATTGGGAATGGGCCTTTAATCTTTACTTACCTGATGCCTTTTGCAGTTCATTGGGGCCACAATGGGCACGTCAGACATGAACATACAGACGGATAATGGTCACATTGGCATGCCTCGTAATGTTTGTTGTGTTGTTGTTGAATATCTTCCTGGGGGTGCACTAAAATCTTTCCTCATAAAGAACCGTAGAAGGAAACTAGCTTTCAAAGTCGTTCTCCAACTGGCCCTAGATCTTGCTCGAGGGTGACACTCTTAGACTGAGTTTCTTGAAATTATCTTCAGTTTTGAACAATCTGTAGCTTGTGATTTCCTGAAAGTGCCCTCCGTGCTTAAAGCCCCTTCTTCTCAACCTTTTTCAGGTTGAGTTATCTTCACTCTGAGAAGATTGTCCACAGAGATGTGAAAACAGAAAACATGCTTCTAGACAAGACTCGTACCTTGAAAATAGCAGATTTTGGTGTTGCTCGTGTTGAGGCTTCAAATCCTAATGACATGACCGGTGAGACTGGAACCCTTGGTTACATGGCACCAGAGGTATCTACTTGATTTTCCATTTATAGGAAACTGTGTTTGTGTATGTGCTTGCAGCTACTGTAGTTTACATATGGCTACCTCTCAGCCCCTGACCATTGCTAGTCTGTTAACTTAAAATTGACGTCTGTGTGATATAGGTTCTCAACGGCAACCCTTATAACAGGAAATGTGATGTATATAGTTTTGGGATTTGCCTGTGGGAAATATATTGCTGTGACATGCCATATCCAGATCTCAGTTTCTCGGAAGTGACATCAGCTGTTGTCCGCCAGGTAGAGGGAGTGGTTTAAATTTTTCTGTGTTTCCAAGTAATAAGATGGTTCTTTGATTTAGAATTCTTGCAATTTAAATCTTGAAATTGTTTTCTTTACATTAAGATGATGGACTGATTAACTTTATCATGGAATTACAGAATCTGAGGCCAGAGGTACCTCGTTGTTGCCCGAGCTCTCTTGCCAATGTAATGAAGCGATGTTGGGATACTAATCCTGACAAGCGCCCCGAGATGGACGAGGTGGTGTTTATGTTGGAGGCTATTGACACATCAAAAGGAGGAGGAATGATTCCTCATGATCAGCCTCAAGGTTGTTTATGCTTCCGCAGGTATAGAGGGCCATGAAAACAGTCTTTCCATAGGCAAACTGAGATTCCAGATGTTTATTTGGATCCAACTCCGCAGATACATTTGATTAAGGTGAGAAATTGGACCACTAAGAAAAAGAAAAGTGGAATCTTGGGATTGTATAGCAGAAGGTCATATAAACCTTGCAGTTCTTGGGTGTCTAAGAGCTCTGCGGCATTTGCTTTTTGGTTAGATCGGAGATTTCAAAAGCCTTCATTCCATTTTTCTTTTCCTTTCGCTTATTTACATAATTGTAATCTACTAGCAAGTCCTAGAGTTGAAGCAGCCGTTATGTAGGTTGAGTTCTAATATACGTAGTGATTCTATCATGTTACAAGTGCTTGCCGATTAACCTTTTGAATCTCGTCTTCCCGAGTTCTTCTGGTTGCAGATGATGTTTTCCTCTTCTCCTTTTTTTGCTTGCATGCATTTTTCGGAGTAGAGCAGATATGCTCGGTTAGCTATTGCATTACAGCAGTTAATTCATGGTACCACCAACAGGATTCCCAACCATGCCAACTACTACTTGAGGGATGGCAATATGGGGAGCCCCGCCTGACCCAACCCAAGTTGCTCCATTCCCATTTACTCCCATCTTTTATTGAATGTGTGTGTCCCACCTCATCTCATTTTGATCCAACTTGTCCCATTTAACCCGACTAAACACAGGTCGGTCCGTTTAGTCACTAATTCTTTTTATTTCAAACTAGTCACAGTTTTTAGAAAAATATATCATCTTTCTATACCCCTGTTGCCGGTGATGGTAGATGTTGATGATCGCAGGTGGCTGCCAAGCTGTCAGCGGTCGGCGATGGATGGTGGTGGTCATGTAAACACCGTTGTTTTGAAGTTTTGTTTTACTTTTCGTTGGTACCATTAATGTTACGCTAAATATCATTGTTAAGCTATTTTTCACCCACAAAAGGGAGTAACGAGTGTGCGGCGAAATATCAGTTAGACCTTGAGAGTTGTCACCTTCTCTCCTCTTTTTCACCGGCTTGAAAGCTGACTCGACTATTTGTCACCCATAGGTAGACACCGCCGAGGCTAAAAAACTGGGTACGTGCATTCATTTAATCTACCCATATTCGCGGGTAATTGTTTACAGTACCAACATGAGTTGGGTAAGGGCGGGTCAGGTATGGGCATACCCGCGGGTAACTAATACTTAGCTTTTAAATTTTGATCTCTCGGTCATTTTATTTTTCTCACTCAGCTAAGCTACACAGCACTGCAAAGCTGTGTGCATATGTGTGTGCGTGTACATTGTTTGTTCTGTGCATAAGCGTGTTTTTGTGAGTCTGTGCTAGTCTATTATGCATGAGTGTGCGTTATTTTTCTCTGCGTGTATGCATTTGTTTTTTGTGTTGTTTATTCTATGTGTGGGTGAGTCCGTGTGTGTTGTGTGTCTGTCTATGTGCATTGGAAAATAAAAAGGAAAAAAAAAAGGTGAAGAAAAAAGTTGATTACTTGCGGTATACTTGGCACAAGGTGAGTTAGGCATCGGTCCAAGAAAATGCTACTCGTAAATGTCCCTATAAATTCTACCCATACCCATTAAACCCGTACCTGCAATGGCTTACCAACTGGTGACCCACGGTCACCGATGGCTCAAGGCTTTGAGGATAAATTCGAAGATCTTTACAGGTTGAGCCATCACAAGCTTATTGGTACTTTCTTGCTAATACTCTTAAGCCGAACGCAGATGTCTCGGCTTTGACCTGTCGCAGGTTGTTCGATTTTCCAAAACCAAAATAAAAAGAAAATAAGCAGAAAATATTCATAGGTTGGCTCCATAAGAGGTGCGACTCCTCAAGGACACTATCTCAACGTGTCGGGGAGGCGACTCCTTTCAAAATTACTTCGGCCCGTCAGGTAGGCAGCTTCTCGAAGATATTACCTTGGCGCGCTCTGACTGCTCCAGCACAGGGACTCACTCGCAAGATAGGCGACTCCTTCGTGTCACTATCTCTAACAGGATGTCTCCGTGACTAGTGTACATGCTTCGGCATAGGGGCTCTGCATCGGCAATCCTAGAGACCACGACCCTCAGGTTACTCTGAGAGGAGAGCAGTTGTTCGGAGGGTATCGTGCCTGGTTCACCTACAGTTGAACGTGGGGCCTTCCCCACCACTGCTAGGTTCCCTGCGTCTCTCGATGCTCCATAGAACTCAGCAAGGGCAAGGGCTTAGACTTGTAGCTAAATGAAGGCGTCGTTTGAACACATTGGCGATGTGTTAGCCAGTCTTTTCAGACAAATAGAGGGAAGCTGTGTAGAAAAGGCCGGGTGAATATGCAATCCGACAGCTCATAAATCACCAACATTTATGGCTCCCTCTGTAAGATGTTGCTCCTAAAGAGTGCCAAATGTCGCTTAATGACATCACCTTCTCAGACCCTCTATATATATAGGGCTCAAGAATTCATTCTCAGAGGACTTGAGCTCATTGCACATTTCACTTTCTCACTCTAGAACTCGAGAGCTAGAGAATTCTAGAGAGAGAGAGAGAAACACACTGGATCTTGACGCTAGACCTTGAGTCTGGATCTAAGCATTGGACTAGAGACTATTGTCGTATATTCACTCCGTGACTTTGCTCTCGTAGCATTGCCACTTTTTAGGCTTTGTCTGGGAAGCCTTGGTCTATGTCCTTGTTCCGCCCCTATTCTATCCCTCATCACATCAGCACACTTGGCTTCTGGCTGAGAATGCATTCTTTGTGGCACCTAGTTAAGCATGATAATCTTGTTTGGGCCGACTTTCAAACAGTTTAAACTTTTAAAGCAACTGATAATTTAACATTAATGTGCACTTGGTGATTGTGCACCTTAATTTGTCTCTTCACGTGCAATTAGGAGGAAGAGTGTTAAGCATGATAACATTATTGGACTCATTCTCTAAGAGCTTAACTTGTAACTTAACACACCTTTGCGTATACTGCAAACGCACTTTCTTAATATCAATTAGTTCATTTGCATCTTAATCGTTGCTAATGCTTTACGCCTTTCGTTTCCCTTGGTACTTCCCTTTTCCTAGCTAGGCCACACTATCATTAGCCTCTTATCATTGGTTTCGGGCTTATGTGTATTGTCCATTGCATGTCGCAGAAGGTCAGCTATATGCCTTCTGATGAGAAAAATGGGATTCCTTTACGGTTCGCCTTAAATCTGCACTCCCAGAGCCATTATGCGTTTTTGGGCACATCTAGCTCTTGAAATATTTTGTAGGATCGACCGCAAGAACCGAAGAACTAATTTGGTGTCCAAGGACATCTTTCAAATAGCTGGACTCCCTTTAAGTGATGGTGAGTTCGACAAAATTGCCAGCCGCAACAGTTTTTCCCTATGATAATTTTACTAATCACATTAAATGACTTATTGGCTTCTGCTGATCAGATGATCATTTCCAAGTTGAAAGACGATAGTCCCAGTAAGTTTCTTCTTCCTCTATGAAAATACCGACAGAAGCTGAGACAGTAATTTTGGAGGATTCTGCCAGTAATGAATTATAAGTATCCGTATATTTTAGGCATTGAATTTCGTAAAGTTTTTAGATTTTCAAGAAAGGTTATACTGTATATTTAAGAAAAGAGCTGATCCGTTGAGAGCGCTAGCAAAATAGGAGATCTTGCTAGCGCGATCTGGTCGTCCATCCCTTCGGGATGGATGGCCCATATCTTTTATTTTTACGGCGCTGTCAGTCGTCTGCTACATAGTGTAGCGGATGGACCTTTTTACCATCTTGCCCCTGCTCCCCCGTCCGCTACACTGTGTAGCGGACCACTTTCTTGGCCCCACATTGACAGCTAAAAAGTCGTCCGCTACACTGTCTAGCGGACGACTGACAGCCCTGACACACTGACACATTTCCAGACGGGTCTGTACCTTCATTTCTAGACACGTCAATGTTGTCGGAAATTGCGCCGCTACACAGTATCGCGGACAGTACTTTTATACCCAAAAACTTCCTCAAGCTCCTTCAGCTACAATTTTCTTCTCCTTCGGACTCGCTTCCATTTTCAGCTCCCTTCAAGCTTCGAGTAACACTTGCTTCAAGCTTCACTCAAGTAAGGTAAGTTTGCGAATGGTGAAGTTTTCTTTATGGATTGACTGGTAAAATATAATTTTATTATGTTTGGACAAAAAAGTATAGATTTTTTTTATGTTCTAGAATTTTGTCATTGTATTCATCAATTTGTGATGTTATACTCTAGATTTTTTGTGATGTTCTAGACATGATGTTCATAAAAAAGGTGTAATTTGTTAACTCTAAATAAATTCATTATAGTTTAATTCGATTTTTTGGCTTGATGAATTCGTCTATTTATCTTAGTAATTTTAATTTGTTATGTTCAATAAATTAATAATTGTTAATTTGGAGACACTTTTGAGATTATGCATACGGTATGTTTGTCATCCTAAATTGATCTATTCACCAAGGTAATTTTTAAGTAATATTTTCAGTTAGAAATGCCATTTGATTGTTAAGCGTAGTCTATTTCTACACAGGTCTTGTTTCACAATGTCTGATTTCGTGTCGAGCTCCAACGTCCCCGTAGATGCTAGTGATCCGTATCTAGGACGAACATTTCAAACGTTGGAAGAAGCTGAAGAATGTTTTCGAGCGTATTCATTGAGGGTTGGTTTTGGCATTAGAATAAAGACCACAAGAACAAGCAACGTAACAAAAAAGATATGCTCTCGCTTATACGAGTGTCATAGGGGCAGAAACCCATTGCAAAATGAGACACGCGTAGGCAATGATGACAGTGATGATGAAATAGGATATCCGCGTAGAAGACGAGACTGCTTTGAGCGCACAAATTGCCAGGTCAAGATGTTCGTAAGCTACAAACTCAATCAAGATCATTGGCTTATTACCAGCCTGGAACTGGCACACAATCACCCGTTAGTAACTCCTTCTAAGGTGAGTCAGATGCATCAACACAAGAAGATGGGTAAGGTCGCGAGGAGCCTAATTCACACAATGAGCAATGCGCGAATTGGACCTACTGAGATTGTTAATGTTCTTGCTGAACAGGCTGGGGGAATTCAAAATTTAAACTTTAACACGACAAACGTTCGTAACGCGGTCCGAACCCATAGACGAGCCGCGTATGACCTCAATGATGCACAATCGACAATGAGCCTATTGAAACGGATGCAGATGGAGGACCTGCAGTTTACCTTCGATTATAAACTTGAAGACGAGCATCGAGTTAGTACAATTTTTTGGGTCGACGGTCGTTCGAGACTAGCTTATAAGCATTTTGGGGATGTCGTGACTTTCGACACCACATACCGTACCAACAAGTACTCGATGCCGTTCGCTCCTTTCACCGGCGTCAATCATCATTATCACACCATCCTGTTCGGGATCGCCTTGTTAAGGGACGAGAGCGAGAGTTCTTTTGTATGGTTGTTTAGGACGTGGCTGGAAGCAATGAACTTCAAAGCACCTAAAGTGATCATCACCGATCAAGATTTGGCAATGAAGAAGGCTATTGCGACCATCTTCCCAGGCACTCGGCACAACTTGTGCACTTGGCACATAAGCAACAAATACCCGGAACGTCTGCATCACGTGTACGCAAAGTATCCAGACTTTAAACAGGATTTTGACAAGTGCGTTACCAAGTTGTTAACCATTGAGGGATTCGAGGAGAGGTGGGAAAAGCTTGTTCGGGATTACTCATTGCAAGACAACGAGTGGCTCTAGCACTTGTACTAGCGCAAAGAGCAATGGATTGGCGTTTACACGAGGAGGTATTTTTCAACGTGCGTGAAAACGACGGGCATGAGTGAATCTATGAATGCCACGTTCGATAGTTATGTGGGTACAGCTACCAATTTGAAGACTTTCGTTGCATCCGCACAAAAAGGTGTAGCTTCGTGCGGATGCAACGAAAGTCTTCAAATTGGTATGCCCCGTTTGGCTTGCCACGTTTCTTCCTGGTCCAGAGTTTGGCTTGCCCCGTTCGCTACACTATGTAGCGGACGGCGCACAGAAGACCAACATTATTGGGATTATAAAGTGTTCACGGCACAATATAGCGAACAGAAAACTGTTGGTATGCCTTCTGTCCGCTACACAATGTAGCGGACATCAAACTCCTATTATACACCAATCAGAATGGCCTATCTTTTTCCACCCGTTTCTCTCTCTCTCTCTCTCTCCAATGTCTCACCCACCCGCGACCCCCTCTACGGCAACCGTCCGCATGGCTTCTACTTCGGTGAACAAGCACTTCTTCAAGGTCATGGTGCCTGGGTTTCATACTGAACTTGTAGGCATCCCTCTTACTCTGTGTTTTTGTGCATGTTAATTTTATATTTGCTTAAAAACTTGCCTGTCTTATAATGAATGTGATATGCCATACCGGTAGCCTTCTGCAGATTGCTTACCACACTTTGGCACGAAGCCACTTAGGTTGAAGCAACTTTAACCAGCAGCAAGGGGTCATGGCTTGTTAAAATCAAGAAAAAGCGTGGCCAAGAGCAACTTTATTTCGCAGAGGGTTGGAGTAATTTCTGCGACCAGCACGACCTCAATGAAGGGGAATTTGTAATCTTTGAACACAAGGGGCTATTTAAGTTTCAAGTATTCGTGTTTGATCAAAGCACCTGTGAAAAAGTTTTCCCCCAATGTTGAACCCTAAATTTGTGTTAATAAATTTGTGTCTGATAATTTTAGGTTCTTAATTGTACATTTGTGATGGTCAATTGATGATTTGAGGGTGTCAAATTTTTTATGGAATATCATGCGCTTGAGAATGTTGAGATTGTTTAATCCGCTGCTAAAGCACTTATTCCATTGCCAGAAACTACCAACTCGAACAAAGTCTGACCAACAGCTAAAAATACCAACAACTAAAAAAATAAAATTTGCCCAACTGTCCGCTACACTGTGCAGTGGACGGCGCACAACTTTTAAAATTTTGTACCTGGAGTACCCCACTGTCCACTCAAAACTCCAACACTAAGAAAATCGTTTCACTACCCCTTGTGTCTGCTACATTGTGTAGCGGACGGTGCAGCAGAAACTCTTAACCCCAACACTTAGAAAATTTTTTCACTTCCCCGAGTGTCCGCCACATTGTGTAGCGGACGGCGCAGTAGAAACTCTTAACCCCAACACTTAGAAAATTTTTTCACTTCCCCGAGTGTCCGCCACATTGTGTAGCGGACGGCACAGCAGAAACTCTTAACCCCAACACTTGAAATTTTTTTCACTTCCCTGAGTGTCCGCCACATTATGTAGCGGACGGCGCAGCAGAAACTCTAAACCCCAACTCTTAGAAATTTTTTTCACTTCCCCGAGTGTCCGCCACATTGTGTAGCGGACGGCGCAGCAGAAATTCTAAACCCCAACACTTAGAAATTTTTTTCACTTCCCCGAGTGTCCGCCACATTGTGTAGCGGACGGCGCAGCAGAAACTCTTAACCCAACACTTAGAAAATTTTTTCACCCCCCCAGTGTCCGCTACATTGTGTAGCGGACGGCGCAGCAGAAACTCTGAACCCTAACACTTGAAAATTTTTTGCACCTATGTTGCCCCCACTGTCCGCTACACTGTATGGCGGACGGCGCAGCAGAAACTCTGAACTCCAACACTTGGAAAATTTTTGCACTTCCCTACTGTCCGCTACACATTTTGTTTTTCAGCTTTCAATCATTCTCAATGAGAGCCAAAAAAACAACTCAAATCAATCAATCATCTTCAACGCAAATCAGACAAATCAATCAATCAATAATCTTCAACACAAATCAAATCACACCAATGAGAGCTTTCTAAATAATCATGGTTTATTAAAAAAATTATTGTAATGGTACAATGTCAACTGGGGTCCTCATGTTGGGGGGGATTCTCGTCATTAGCCGGATTTACAATAAACCTAACCGCTCTAGGCCGGCCTTTCATAATTTGCCAAGCTATTCTATATCTAAAGGTGTCTACTTCTGCTTGGCTCCAGACGGCCGCCTTGAGGCTCTCAGACTGACAAATGTAATCCATGTACATGCAAAGGAAGACGCCGCAGTCCGAAATGTTACGTTGCTTGGGCCTCCTCTTCTTCAATCGCAAATCGAGCTTTGGCTGCGCCGGTACAGGGTTACCACGGATACCATTGACCATTGCATAAAATATATTCTGCGAGAAACATAAAACGGCATAAGACACGAGTTAACATTTATGCCAAGTTACAATAACTGTTAAACAACAATGGTAATATTACCATAGAGTCCAACTGGACTTTGTACATCTGCAGCACAGGCATGTGGGTGGTATCGTCGTGGAGACTGTCGATCACCGATACGACTTTCTCTTTCGGTTCATAGCAAACCAAGTACCAGTGGCTTTCCCCTAAAAATGGGATTAGAAACACGTCGGAAACACTTGCGCTCACTGGACTATCCCTAGTAAGATACGCTCGTAGGTTAGCGGACGGTCTCCACTGGCTCAACTTTTTCTTCCGCCTTTGCTCGACCCACTCTTGCCATTCAGACACTAGGAGGCTATGAAAAAAGGCATCCACTAAAAAAACGGTCGGATACCCGTTCAGTCGCTCCCGATCCCTTTCCTTCAAATCTCCACGTATACCCGTTCAGTCGCTCCCGATCCCTTTCCTTCATAATCTCCACGTATGTGGAGATGACACCGTTGTCTAACCAACTCCCCGGAGCCAGGGAGGCCATTTCTCCCCACTCGCAAGTGTAATCCATGCCCTCCGGATGATTCACACTATACAACGCTTTGTCCCGGGGGAAACCGCTAAAATAACGCTCTCTGATTATTTGGCATTTATGCGGCTTTAGGGGCTTCACTGGATGCCCTTTGTGATATTGCCCTCGGGGGTCGACAGGGAGATATTGCACTCCTTCGGGGGTGTCGACGGGGGGATATTGCACTCCTTCGAGGGGGTCGACTGGGGGATATTGCCCTCCTTCGGCAATAGATGGTCCTGCCCACGGGACAATGGGCAGTGTCTCCGACAGACTAATGTGTCCGAAACCCCAGTCTTGCGTGACTTGACTCTGAGAGAGAGGTTGGGGTTCCGAGTCCAATAACAAAGAGAAGGAGGGCACACTGTAGTCTTCCCAGGGCGCTTGAGCCTGGCCCATGGTGCTTGGCGGTCCCCAATCACCACCCATTCCCGGTACAGAGGGACCACCATATCCCTGGCTCACTCCCGAAGTCTGTCCCGAGGGATCGATGTATCCCTCGCTCACATATGGGGGCTGCCACCCCGGATAACCCATTCCCGGGCTGACGCTGGAAGGCTGGCCCGATGCTTGGCGCAAAAAATTCCCGCAGCCATACGCCAACGCTTCAGCCTGTTGGCGAAGCTCCTCGCCCATTGCATCCACCAAATCCTTCCGCTCGCTCAACTTCTGGAAGAAGGCGAACGAGGCATTAACCTACATCCAGAGAGATAATAAATAAGTAACTTCATACACAGTTAGAATCATCAAGTTCAATTAAAGGCACTGGTTGGCCAACTTACCAGATTGTATGCCATGTGCTCATCGATCTGACCCCTAGGGTGGTACTTCTCCCCGCGTTCAAACCTTACTGGAGCTACTCTCCTCCGGGTGATGCGGTAGTACCACCCATTGTACTGTTCGATGCTGATCACGGGGTCAGGCTCCGACACAATGGCCGCCAGCGTGTCCTGCCAGGAATTCCAAACTTCAATTTCTCGCGCGCACAAGTCGTGCGCATTCGCCTTGCCAAACCGTCCGACACCCGGTGGGTTCCTGTTAAGCCTCATATCCGGCGCGCCGGCTGGCAACCCCTGCAGGCACTCAAAATGGCACATAGCGCGATCTGGCAGCTGCCACTCTGCGACCTCGAAGTGGATCAGGGGTGTGCGTTGCAACCCGGAGAGCGTGAAGACGAACGACTCTCCCACCCGTCGCGCCAAATGTTTGTACGGTGCCCATCGCATCTGGCCAGGAGATAACGAGTCGAGCTCCCCTCGATAGTACGTAATGTTGTGATGGGGATCGTCTCTCCTCGGGTAGTGGCTGTCCTTCCGGCTGTACTCCCAGGCGCACAACCGAGGCCACACATTATCGGTTCCGTCCCTACGCCTGGGTGCGCCGGTAGCAAGGTGTTCATAAGACCACACCTGAGAGCAAAGACAAATTAAATAAAGTATCGTCAAATTTTATTGTCGATTCAACCAAAAAAAAAGAAACGAGCACGTAATCAAGAATTTTATGATATACCTGCAATAGCGAGAGACATGCACATATCGCTTTGGAGTCGGGCCTCGTTGCCTTGTGCAATGCTCGGTACAGGTACGCAAGAGTTGCGGCTCCCCAGGCATAATCCCCAACCTCCAGCAGGTTACCCAACAACGGTAAATATTTGACGCTGACGGTATTCTTCGACGTTGTTGGGAACAGAATTGCCCCCATCACCCACAAGAGGAAGCTTGTGTGTACAGCACAAGCATCTGATCCGTGTAGTTATCCGGCAGAACCTTGTAGGTATCTACCAACCACTTCAACTTGATACCACCAGTGCTAAATTGATCCTGGGGTATCGAAGTAAAGAAGTCCCTAGCGGTCTCTTATTCGTTGCTTCCGACGGAGGAGCTATTACCGGCCGCCCCGTCACCGGTAACCCTAAGATGAACCCTACATCTTCTAGGGTAATTGTCAACTCTCCGAGAGGGAAGTGAAACGTATTCGTTTCACTTCTCCACCTTTCAACAAGGGCACCTATTAAGTGCCGGTCAAGGTGTTGAAAGATCTGCCCATGCGTGAAAATCCCAAACCCAATCCCACGCAGTAATCTTTTCTGGGTTCTGTTCAATTTCCATGCTTTAAAATTATCGGATACTTCTACCGTGTTGAGAAGTGCTCTTTCCTACGAATTAATAAATACAATTTAAGCAAAATAAACGATATACAACGTTCACAAGAATAACAAAGTTGATAAAATAAGTATCTTACTCCACCATCCCATATGAGCGTACTGATATGGTTTGCTTGGTCGTATAATACGGACGGATCTTCTGGTCCAGGGTTGAAATCCATTTTTGCAACTGAAATTATGAAAAAACGGCAAGGTTGGAAGCGTAAACATTCTCAAACATACAACGCTAGCACAATCAACGCTAGCATGTGATCAGATAATACTCACATAAGTTCACATGTTGTGTATATGCAATGTACATAGATACAAACAGACACGGAATGAGATTTTACAAGTGAAATCACATGAACAAATAATATGCAATACACATATATATATATATATATATATATATATATATATATATATATATATACACACACATTGACAAACGCTAGCACAATGCACTGCGCACACATTCAAAATCATGCATAAGCCGCAATAACAACTCTAGATTATGAACAAATAAAGGATTGATTTGTGAACTTACGTGATTGATTCGTCGATTAAAGGATTTCTTGAGAAGAAATTGCGTCGATCTACTTGCCAACGCCGCTAGAAGAATTGTGAGAAGAAGGAATGAATAACAGTTTAGAAGGAATGAATAAGAGTTTCGAAGTAATGAAAAGCAAAAACGGTCCGCTACACTGTCTAGCGGAAGGTGGGATAAGGACAAAGTAACAGTCGTGCATCGACAGGACTGATGTGACAACTGATTTGACGGAAATAGTCGTCCGCTAGACAGTGTAGCGGACGACTTTTTGACTGTCAATGTGGGGCCAAGAAAGTGGTCCGCTACACAGTGTAGCAGATGGGGGAGCAGGGGTAAGATGGTAAAAAGGTCCGTCCGCTATACTATGTAGCGGACTACTGACAGCGCCGCAAAAATAAAAGATCTGGGGATGGACGGCCAGATCGCGCTAATAAGATCTCCTATTTTGCTAGCGCTCTCAACAGATCAACTCCCATTTAAGAATGGCCTTTTCCTAGCTAGTTGATAGCAAGGAGGCAACGATCTGTGTTGTGCTCAATTGCGCTACCGGTCCATTTGGTTGATCATCGAACTGGAGTATGATCGAGATAACTTGGAAGCAATGCCGGATTTCGTGAAAGGGAGATTAATGCATGTTAGGCATTGCATCACCAAGTGAAAAACCGCCCATAAGGGTTTCATGGCGCTTTGTGAAATGGAAATGAAGATATGGCTTTCTGGCAAAAACTTTAGCGACGTAATTTTTTGCCTGATTTTAAAGCTACAGCGTTCCACGAGTGCCACTCCTTTCGACTTAAATTGCTATTGCCAACTGTTCTAAGGACGCCACTAAACATATGCAGCGACAAAATTACGTCACTGAAAAGGAGTTGGAAGAAGTTGCTTCCCTTTGCTTTCTGCGCTGGGTAGCATCATGGAATCTTCATCTCGAACCTTGACAATTGCACCTTTCAGTTCCAGTCACGAAACATGTATGATTAGCGGCTGTGATTAAAGAAGTTTTCGGTTTCCTCGTAACGGTACAATGTAATAATATTTCATGTTTACTCCCCCACCCCCACCAACCACCACGAGACGAATTTTCTTGAAGTCAAAATTGGGTCGGTGTTTACCCGGTTCCCGGGTCAGTGACCACGCGAGTGTGAATTGTGCAGCTGACAGGAGGCTTGAGTAAGAAAGCTTTACGTTCCTATGTCTTCTCGTTTATACTTACAGCTACAGAGGCCACACAAACATATGCAAATCCCACAATGGCTGACTCTCATTTATTGGTTCCGGTAACCGACATACATGTAATATGGGGAAGAATGATCTCTCGAAATAAATTGGTGTAAACCATCAAACGAAACAACTTAAAGCAACATAGAACGTACTGTCCCTTCCAATGAACTCCCGGAACTGACCCTAAATGGACTCAAGTATCTTCTATCTAACACAAAAAGTACAGGTAGATCTAGCCAGCAATCTTGTAGCTCGGGTTGGCAAGATTATCAAGTCCGGATACTACCTGAATTGACTCTATGACATCTCCAACCTTGAGATCCGCAATATAATCCTCATTCTGTGTCACGTAACCAAAAACGGCATAGCGACCATCCAATATGTTGGAATTACTAGGAGTTAGCTCGCTTTCTTTTAATAGCCAAAATACCTGGCTCGAAGCAGAATTATCCTCAAACTCCTGAGCAAGTAAGTAAATAAATAAATAAGGAAAAGTAAGAAAAAGCAACCTCCGTTAATCCATCAACTAATAACTGAAGGTTAGTACTAGTTTAGAATTCTCACATCTCTAGCCATAGCCATCGTTCCAAATGCATTAAATGGAAGCTTCACCTGAGCCTTGTATAAACCAAGCTCCTGTCCAAAACACACAAGCAATATCAGATTTTCAGAAATAACAGACAGATTTATAAGCAACTGACATGGAAAGATACAGATGGAGAGCCTATAGAGGATTACTTATAAGGAAAAGGTGTTATCTTGCACACACAAACTCACCAAGTGTCATCAAACTATTGAAATCAACATAATACACGATGCAGTAGAGGAAATTGAAAAGTATCTTGCACGAAATATTTTCCCATGTACACAACCTTATCATGGTATCGCCCCCTCACTACCCAACCAAAAACACACACACACACACACACACAAGTGAGAGATGGGCATTTTGAGAAACGTACTTCCAAAGTTGCTCCGTAGAATGGTGCCTTTTCTCCATCTACCATAACTTCCAAAGGTACTGTACGGGTTTTCTCTGTGCTGGGGTCAATGAAACCTTCAGCAGGACCTTCAGGGTCTCCTGTTTGGACTACAAAACCGTCCGCTGCGAAAATCAGAGTAAATACTTAAAGAGTCGAGAAAAACAGCAAAAGGACCAATATATATTGACTATATTATCGGTCTTTAAGCTAGAAAAAGCAATTTTAAAATGTTCCTCGATATCTACCTGTAAATTAGATCAAAATTTATCCCAAGCTGTCTTACCTCTTTGAATTTCCATGCCATCGTAAAAATGCCTTTCCACCAGATCTACAAAATTACCGGCAGTAACTGGGGCATTGTAACCATCCAGAACAATACGGAAAACGCACTCATCCACATTAGGGTTATCCTTAACCTTGACTTTCATGTCCACAGTTGCTCTCCCCTTCAACAAAGGCAAATTCTGATATTCTTCAGGCACTTCATATGGGAAGCCATCCACCATATCCTCTTCAACACTGCAGAAACCCAATGCCCCAGGAAGATCTCAGCTGCAGTCATGACAAGGCTTAAATGAGAATTGCATAGTTTTGGGGGATAACTTTTTGAAGTCCTTCCAACCTTTGTGTTGAAAAAAAGATACAGTTTACTAGCAAGCCTAGGCATTTTCGTTATTCCTCCGTCACTAAATTTAAATAGAATTGCTAAACGTACACCGTTGTTACGATTTTTTTCCCGCATAAAATATTGTTTAAGGCAACAACGTCATGATAGCACGGCCTCTTCGAAAGAACCACAACTGACATTTTAAAGTCAGCGGACACTAATATCAAAGGCCCTTCTCACACCAAAAGATGACACGTGATTACTACAAATCACATATAACTGGGTAGGCCAATTCACACTTTATTCTGCAGTGAATAGGCTCTTTAAAAAAAAAAAAGATTGGCAATTCTAAGATAGTTTAACTGACGAATTCAAATGTGAGGAGTGGGATCATGTTCTTAAGTAAACTTATGTTCCAAACTAGTTGGGCCGGCTATTTGTAACATCCCAACCCAAACCATCCTCTCTAATATATTTGTCGCTTGGTACATAACTGAGCAATAACATTATATGAGTACTAATACCATTACTATTCTTATCCCCATCATTTCATACCACACCCAGCTCTTAGAGAAAACACAGTAGGGGCAAGAAATACCTCTATTGAGGTTCCATGAATAACATGATTTCATGGATCCAAAATCAGGTTAAAGTAGAGGTTAAAACTCAATTATTGACATAACGAAACTTCGGAAGTTTGATTCATTAAGTTACTCCATAGGATTGCATACAACTCATAACCATATCAGGGTAATTTGAAAGGGAACCAAGTGTTTGGAGTGTAGCTGTAGCATTAAATCCTAGTTCCCAGTCCTTATCTACTTTTGGCATTTCCAGTCCTTAAATTTGAAAGCATTTCCAGAAAACTTTGTCCTGCCCCTTTTTCTTACGGACTTAATTGTCTGTGCCATTTTGACCTTGCAAAGAGTTATCTGAAACTAATTGAAAGTGCCTTAACTGCGCATCAACATTATTTGATTTCCGAATCCCTTATATAGAGCCATTACTGAGCATCAATGTTAAGGCCAATTTGATCCTAACTAAGTTGAGCACCGATTGAAATTCTTACCACTACCTGTTTAATGTTGGAGACCCATTGCAATTACTTTCTTTAGAATCGGTGAGTCGAAAGTATGCATGCATGAAATCAAAAAGGCACATCTATAACACTTACCCTCCAACATATAGAAGTAGCTCCTTCTGTTTAGGTGCGACTCCATCTCGATTCCTGTCCTCCACAAGCTTTTGGAGCTCATCCATCCCAACTTCCAGCTTGTCAAGCAACTCAATCCCCTGATCCTTCTTTGATTCAGCCAGTCCCGAAATAATCAAACTTTTCCCCTGCTTAAAAGCCCGAGAAGCTTGCCTCACGTTCTACAACTCAAACAAAAATCAATCTTTGGTTACCATATTGCCAATCGTCCTGAAAACATACAGATACAACAATGAATGTGGTTCTTACTCTTTCAACCGAATCAAGGGCCTTGACCCCGGCAATCTTGAGACTCTCGGTGATATCTTCAAGCGGCTTCTGAACCTCCCTGATTGCTTTATTGTCAATGGGCAGAGCATTTCTCAACAATGCCCCTGGATCCTTAATTGGCGGCCCAGAGATCAACATTGCCACATCTGGCATTGCCTGGGTACTTGCATTGGCATAACTAGGCCAACCCAATGCAGGCACCCCTGTTACCAATCCAACCGCCAAAACAACAGAAACTGCACATTCTTTCAACCCCAAAAATGCATCTTCCTGCCCACATTGTTAAGTTTTATCATACACAGAAACCAAACACCACACTAACTTCGAATTTCTTCATTTGTCTAACAAACTTAAATTGAAATGTGTGTGGAGTAATTATTAGCCCGTGACAACCAAGGGTTCGTCAAGTAAGCAAAAAATTTGGACCCGCGTGCAAATATTGACTACACTCGGAACGTAGCAGTTTTGCTTAGTTAGCGAAACTTCATTGGCTGTCATTTCTTACCTAGAAATGCGATATGATGAGTTGGGAAGTAAAAGAACGAGATCTAAAAGAGCATGCCTTTTTGTTGTGGAGCTGAAAACGACGAGGGATTTCGGCGGAACATCGGGGTCCGAGCCTCCTAACTGAAGCATTTTTAACAGTATGTACAAGAGGGATAAAATTGGGGGATGAATTAGGGGTGATGAGCTTGGAGGCAGTGCTAAACAGAGAAGAATAGTAGTGGCAGGAGACAATTGCTGCCATTGAAGTTGAGATTTGGATGGCAAAAGACCTAGTGTGGCATTAGGGTTTTGCGAAGAACAAGAAGGAAAGGGAATGGAAATCTGGAGATGGATATAGCATGAAAAAGATAGAAGATGATAAGATTTTGTGGCAGAGAAAAAGCATGGAAAATCAAATCGGGGGGGGGGGGGTCAGGTAATCCTCACGCTCTGGATAAGGTCATTAAAGGCTTGGGCCGGGTCACACACACAATTGGTTCAAATTTCGCTTATTTATTACGTTAATTATACTCGTACTTTTTTTTTAAAATTATATTTATATAGTTCCCCTGTTGTACGTGGGGATCAACCGTACTTAGTTTGAACACATGTTGATGGGCGTCAACTTCCACTGTGTTGTGCACCAAATGAATACTTGCCTTCAGATTATTCAAATTGTAAAGGAAAAAATCTGACTTTTTACTCAGGTTGAAATAATTTTCCTCTTACTCTCCTTATGTAGTGACAATTAATAGTTATTAAATCGTTCTAATGACTTTTATTTAGTGACGTTAAAAAAGTATTTTTAAGAGTTATCGCTGAAAGTATTAACAGAAAAGTCACTAGAAATATTTAGTGACTATTAATTGTCACTATATATGGAGTTGGAGGAAAATTCCTACGATTGAGGTAGCAGCCAAAGTTTGTTCAATTGTAAACGTAGTTGATGTGTTGCTTGTATCCAATCTTGTAAACCGCCACAACCATTTTATTTCTTTTTCTGCATACATGTTTTTTCTGTTGAGAAAGATACCGCTTTGTATATTCTTGTGCAAGAAAATCAATTACGAAAAATACTGCATTGGAGTATATAGTAAACTGAACAAATAGCGTTAGAATATGAATTGTATATAATAAGTTACAGAAAAAGTACAGAATAGTAAGAAAGATAGCTGAGGCGTGAATTTCATCTACTGTCCTTAAGATTTTATTCGTCATGCACTGGTTCTACCGGTATTTGACGAAATTTTTTCAGAATACAATGATATTACGTACGAAAATAAGAACACTCTAAATTTACAGACCCGGCGATTTGCAGTGCCCCTTAGTAATGGGCTCGTCATGGTGCTTTGTTATCTTTGTCTCCCTTATTTTCATGGTGTGAGATCCTTGTGTGGATGCGACGATTATGTATATCTACCGCACCGGCTGATACAAGCCACTGTCTTGAAGTGCACTACCTGTTTAGAGCCACCATCTTAAATTGTTAGGGCGAGAATAGAGTTGTCAAAGGGCCGGGCTTGGGCCGGCCCAGCCCAAGCCCATCGGGCCTGCTGTGGGGCCGGGCCGGGCCAGTGGGGCTGCCAACCGGGCCGGGCCGGGCCTGGCCTGCCGAAGGCAAACCTAGGCCCAGTCCAGGCCCTGGCCCTAGGCCCAATAGCTAGGGCCGGGCCCGGGCCCTTTTTTTTTCTTCTTGTTATTCAATTTTAAATTTCATCTCTAGGCAATATTCACAATTTAACGAACCTAATCTTTATCCTTTTATTTCATTATAAGTAATATACATATATATGTATGTATGTATATACATATTTATTTGTTAGCCATTATATTTTTTATTATATGTTAAACATTTTCATACTCTTCTTGGTGAGCTTTATTAATAAAATCTTAACACATAACAATTTATATAGAAAAATAATAAATGTATTCATAGGCCCTCCTCCTTTTATCCGGGCTTGGGACCGGCTGCTTGTAAACAAACAGGCGAAGTTACCTATTTTTTTATATATACGAAAAAATATATATCTTGCTTGTAAAAATTTATTTTATATATATGGAAAAAAAGTATATTTTGTGAAAAAATTTATTCTTAAAATTCTAACAATCAAAATAATAATGCATGTCTATCCAAAATATCAGCAATCAAAGATCAAGAAATCTGCAACGTCAACCAAAAGGATCAAAAGAGGAAAATAAAAACAAATTACCTAATCATCCAGAAGTACTTCAATATCCGAGTCACTGCTCTTCCTATCATCAATCGGTTTATCTTGCTCGCGGTATTTCGCATCAAGATAATCCTTCCAACATACACATAGCTCGAGCGACTCGGGGTTAAGACGACTCCTCCTGTCATCCAAAACCCTCCCGCTGGCTGAAAATGCCGACTCTGAAGCAACCGTGGAGGCTTGCACTGGCAGTACATCCCGTGCAATTTGGGATAAAGTTTTATACATGTTTTGATTTTGTTTCCAAAAATTTAACAAATTAAAATTAACCTGTTCTTGCCTTGATAAATCAGAATAATGATCAGTATTTGCATATACACCAATCTCATTAAAAGAGGAAAAAGTATACGAACCTGCCGAATTAGAAGTACCTTCACCTGGTAGTTGTCTTGCTACTAGATGTTCAAAGCCCTGAAGGTATGGCGCATAATACCTCTCAACAGTGGATGATGATGTAGCTCGCCCGCGCACGTCAGCAGAATTACGATAGACGTTGAACAAGTCCTCCTCTTGCTCACTTTTGCTGTGAATGCGGTTGTCTCCTCTGCTGTGTAGCACATTAATTTCGATATCTCTTGTATCGAGGCGTTCACGCCATGCAACTTTAACCTAGGATCTAAACAAGTAGCCACAGTAAAAATAGCAGGCAGTTTACTCCAATATTTATTAAATTTTTGATCCATCACTTTTACTATTTCCTTAAAGGGTCCTATATATCTCCATTTTGTTAACATTGTAGCCATCTTCAGAATTTCTATTACAGCGAGAGGAGAGGTGGGATAGTACGTACCAGACAATAAATTGGTAGACGTGTAGAATACCTCCAAAAATTCAGCTAGGTATGTGGCCATCTGCCATTCCTCTTGAGTTGGCAAGCCGGCTGGGAACTGGGTTAGTAGAAAATGCGTATAGACTTCTCGGTATGCCAGAATGTGTAAAAGCATGTGGTATGTAGAGTTCCACCTGTGGACCACATCTGTAACTGCTCTCCTGCGAGGCATATTATATTGAACACACAACGTTTTAAATTGTTGTGTTCTCGGACTCGAGCTATTAACATACGCTGTCATACCCCTCATTTTGAGAAGAATATCTCCTGCAGCAGCTAAACCATCTTGAACAATTAAATTAATAATGTGACAAACACAGCGAACATGAAATAATTCACCATTAAGTACAGGTTGAAGCGTCTCCTTTAAAGCTGCAACAACTTTATTATTAGAAGCATTATCAAAACTAACACTCATAATCTTATCCTTAATTTTAAATGTGGTGCATGCTTTTAATATAAGAATAGCAATGTTCATTCCATCGTGCGGATAAGGGAAGTGCTCGAAAGCGATGATTCTCTTGTGCATAACCCAATCTACATCAATCCAATGAGCGGTCACACAAGAATAACTAACAAAAGTATAAGGAGATTGCCAAATATCAGAAGTAAGACTAACTTTACCTTCAAATTTATCGAAATAATCGATAAGGCGTGCTTTAGCAGCATTGTACTGTCGGAGTGCATCGGATCTAGTTGTGTTTCTATGAACCTTTTTGTACAAAGGTTGAACGTATGTGTTCATATATCTAGAGTGCTTAGGATTATCGGCAAAAGAAAAGGCTTGTTCATCATGAATAACAAATTCAGCGAGACCGTCTCTTTGCTCTCGCTGATTATAAACAAATAACTTACCGTCAAAAGATAACTGCGTTTGGGTAGGTTCGACGTGGCCTTGTCGAGGTGCACACAGAGGGTAATGCCTGTTAAGATGTCCATTACCACTACCAGACGAAAATAATTTAGCGCAGTACTTACATCGAGCTTTTCGGATGCCGTCCACCATAACTACATCGAAATGATTCCAACACTCGGCTTTCTTTTTTTTCCCCTTTTGGACTTCTGGCTCATTACCGGAGGCATTGCTCGGCCCTTCTTCATCATGACCAGGCATAGGGTTGAGATTATGCCACGGAGTAGTAGCTTCGCCAACCGAGCTGCGTCCTTGACTATAATGCGGGGGGTCTTCATCAGGCGTGTATTCAAAATCTGGAATGTTTTGATTGAACTCCCAATTGGCTTGGGTATCTATCATACAGCCTGTACTCATTCGTCCAGGAACGAATGGTTGTGTTGGTGCTTGGATTGGTGTTTGTGATGGCCGTGGCGCTGGCGCTTGTGCTGGTGGTGGTGCTTGCGATGATGATGATGTTTTTCGTGATGACGATGCACGCCTCATTTTCTTCAATAATCCAGCCATATTTCGAGCTAAACTTTGTAAGAGTAACTAAATACACAAGTATAAGAGTAGTAATAAGAAATAACAATTAAAAGAATGAACGAGTAACAAATATTAGAGAGTTAGTAATTAAAAAGAATTTAGCAAGACTAGTAATTAATAAACAAGAGTACTAATTAGTAAATACTAGTAGTAATTAGCAAGAGTAGTAATTGGAGAGGAAAATAGTAGCAAAGCTTGTAGAAATATAGAATGTTTAGGTAAGAGAGAGTAAGAAGATTGGTGTGAAAAATTAGAGAGAAATGGTGTGAATTTATAGATTTTAGAAACTTCACAAAAGACCAAAATACCCCTACAAACTATCCGTTTATAGTTGTTGGGGAGGGTAAGAGTGTAAAGGAGTTGAAAAATATAGGTTAGACTAAAATACCCCCCAAACTAGCCGTTATATTGCTGTTGGGGGGGTAAAAGTGGAATTTTGGAAAAGGGGTGGAAGAAAGGGGGGGAAAAACAAAAAAATTCAAACAAGTGGGGCCAAAACCGGGCCAGACCCGGGCCGCAGACCGGGCCAGACCCGGGCCGCAGACCGGGCCAGACCCGGGCCGACTTCGGGCCGGGCCAAACCCGTTTCCGGGCCGGGCCGGGCCGGGCTTTTTCGCAGCAATTGAAGGCCTGGTCCAGGCCCAGGCCCCAAGCCCGCTGTGCTGGGGCCGCTACTGTTCATGGACGGGGCCGGGCCAGCCCGCGGGCCGCCCGGCCCGTTTGACAACTCTAGGCGAGAAAGAGGGAGAGGGGTTTGGTGAATAAATTAAAGTGTGAGCTACTTGTTTGAGCCACCATCTTGAAACGTTAGAAAGAGAAAGATGGAGATTGAAATGTTAGAGAGAGAAAAAGGGGTTTGGTAAATAATGTGTGAATTGAGGCAATAGTTATCATAATAATGAATCTTGTACTGGAATGTGTACCGACTCATAATTATGAGTACCGTGCCGAAATGTGTATCGTTTTAACCATAAAATAGTATGTAATCATACCGTCTCGAATTTTTTATCAATTATATACGTAGACTCTTCGTTGGCGAACAAAAAATATAGACATGTATTTCATCCCTCATAGCTCCTCTAAAGCTTGAACTATCTTCTTTTTAAACTAAGTTATTTCTTCCCAAATAAGTTGTTTGTTCATATACAGTGGCATTAGAAACCAATAACTTATTTAATTGAATATCCTCCTCTAAAATTATTCATTTTTTCAGCTATCTCATAAAAAAAATCTTATAACATAAATAGTTGTAGGTTCAAGAATAACGTGTTTGGGTTGAAGAATAAATTGTTTGTTTGTGCGTGGGTGTCTGTAAAGCAATACATCATATATATGAAAGACTATGATAAGAGCTTCTAGGTATGAAATAAATCAAAGTTAAGAGAAAAAAGTTAAAACAAACTTAAAATTGTGATGAAAATTGTAAACTTACCAACTGTAATAAATATTGTGAGGAAGAGGATGCAGAAGCTTTGATTAATAATAGATCTAGGGTTTTTTCCATTTAGTATTTATATGGTTAATTTACTAAATTTTTGAACAAAACTTGTAAGTTTTACTTTTTTTAAAAATTCAGTACAAAGCACATTGTCCGTGTGGTATTTTTGCTATTGTGCATCACCGACTTCACAAATTTATGTAGTTGACATCCCACGGCCAATTCCTGCCAAAATCTTCCTCAGATTGATGAGGCTGCAAAAGTTCCGGTGGAATTATGGGGAGTTCAAAATTTGTAGAAAAATAAAATGTCACTTTTCTTTATTAGCCTTCTTTCTTCTTCTTCTTCTTGCTGTTTTTTCTCATCTTCTTCCTCCAACTTTCAACCCGTCGTACGCTCCAGCCACACCCATTGCCATCACCTCCCTATCAACCACCACACCTACGCCACCACCTCTAAGTCGCTCATCCCACTGCCCCTGCCACTTATAAACCCAATCCAAATCCCAAAACTAGGGACATTATGGCGTAAATGCCTTGACTGCACATTTATATATATTACTCGAGCAATTTCTTCTTTGGCTTTTGGGTTTAGCACCTTATTAAATACGTACATTACAATAATGTCATATGAAGCAAATATAACTTAAAATATTTGTCAGTAAAAGCATTTTTAACAAGACTTTTGTAAGCTATAGTAACAATAGGCTTTTTGGCTTTAGTAGAAAAAAATAATTAAATTGAGTTCTAAAGTTGGTTGGCATGAATTACCAACACTATTCTTTCAAGGCTTTCTGTTTTTTTCTTGTTGATGGAAATTATATTGAAGATGGGGTCCGCCCTCGACGTGTGAAAGATAATAATTACCCTACAATAGCCTTTCAGGCCTCCAAACTGAATTTGCCCCAAAAACCAAAGTAGCCAAAACCTCAATCACAAAGGGTACATGTATATAAGATGTCTAAATCTGTGCCCCATATATTATACTGTACAAACAAACTAAATGCCGCTTTTAAAAACCAGAACTAAACGAATTCAAGTCTCCGTCTATGTCACTAATTAAGCCGAAGAAGGCAAAGGAAAGTAACTCTGTTCTATCATCAATTGCTTGGCTGCGAAACTGGGAGCTGCAACTCTTTGCCGCCCTTTGGCTTTGGAGTTGCATTGCGATAGCACAGATATAACACCAACTGACAAGCACCAAGCAAAGCTCCCCCACCGTTTGCAATCTACAAGAGAGGCAATTATATGTTGATTAGATATACAATTATAAGCTTGCTTCCCCTTGTTTCTGCAAACTCCTTGTACCATAAACTTACCAAGATGTACAGGTCAAATCTGAGGAGGGCATAGACCATCCAGATGAGTCCGTTTGAGAAGCTAGCAGCAGAGAGCCAAAATGGCATAAATTCAACACTCCGTGTGGTGATCACCTTGTACTGTTCAAGATTGCCCACGAGATTGAAATTATGATGTACAGCCAATAGCATGACTAATTAGAAGTTCATTCACGTCAGTGCAATGGGTTTCCAAGAGACATACCATGACGAGGCTAGGAGAACCATACATTATTAATCCGAAGACGATACAGATAACACCAACGATCTCAGACCTCTTCGGATGGGTGTGACATGTTTTTAAAACGGAAACAATTACGATGGCATACACCACAAGCTCAGTCAGAAGAGTTGCCAACAACTTCACCTGAGATAGACAACAAGGCCTCATATGTAATCAGGCTCTCTCTGGATCTCTTAATTTTCTTCTTGTTAAAACATGCGGTATGATTGCAAACACACTAAGTTATAACTGCGTACCCGAGGGTATTTTGATTTTGATTTTGCGTCCTTGTTCGGGTATAGTAAGAAGAGAGACAGATAGCAGAGTTCCATGACGAGCCCAACGGCATTGATAGTGATCACCAGGGTGCTGTGAGGATGGACAAATGGTGTACCATAGAAGACCCAGAAAAGGCAGTTCATGACAGTTGCCAGGTAAGGATAGGGCTGAAACTCCTCCACTGATTTCTTCTTGACAACACCTACCATTGTAGGACTGCAAAAATACCAACCGGTTGGATAATATAACATGTACTGGATCTGTGTATCTCTTAATTTACAAGGGTAAGAATATACTCCATCATTGATGCATGTGGTATCATTATTAACGACTTACAGTGGAGATGCAAACAGGGCAAAAGAGATGACATTCCCTGTGGGAAACAAAAGTGAATCGGTAGTTAGTGCATTGAATTCAAAGACAAAGGTATGTATGGGCCAAAAAATTTTACGCCAAAATTGAAAAGGAATTAGGTATTGCACAAAACTTTACGCCAGAATTTTGCATTAGCTAATGTGTGTACGTGTGTGTGTATAAAGGTCAGCTTTCAATTCTAACATGCCTGTAATTTATATATGCATGCCTGCGTCACTTCTTTCACACAGTAGTATAGAACTCGAACAATCAATCCCTCTCACATACTAAGCTTTCAAGATCTTCAACGATTCAAGTGATCAAAAGAAAAGTAACTTGGCAAAACTTTGGAGCTATTATGCAATATACTGTTCTCCAAGATTGCAACAATCAATCCATCCGCGCACACACGCTAAGCTTTCAAAAGATCTTCAAAGGTTGAATTGATCAAAATCGAAAAAAACCTAGTAAAATTTTGGAGCAATCATGCAATGTACCGTTTCAAAGATTGCATCATCTATCACACGTATCATTTACAACAGTTAACAGCCAAGTGTAAAACCTCACACACTAAAACACGAAATCAGGCACATAGTAATTGATCTCGATTCAAGTCCAGCATTTCGATCATGATTTCTACGGACCAAAACGCCAAAACACGCACACAAGTGCGCATACGTAGAAATTCATCTCGATTCAAAAAACTGAAACAAAAACCGCAAGTCCAGCATTCAAATCAGATCATCGTCTCATCTACATAATCTCATACATACCCCTATACGATCATGCATTCAAACTTTTCTGCTCTCGACGTAATAAAACACACATTACATCGCGCGGCACACACATCACACACACACACACACGTAGGAACTCATCCACATCAAGTTCTCAGTAATATCTTGAACAACCAAAAGAGATCAAATCTAAGAGAAAATTCCAAGTCCGCAGTCATGCCTACACGCTACTTTTCTCTACGATTAATCACATGTTACATAATCGGCACATACCGATGATGCCAATAACAGTGCGAATCGTATCTGCATGAGCCACCATCTTGAAACTTGTGAGAGTGAGAGGCCTAGCTAGAGAGAGAAAGAGAGAGGAGTTTGGTGAATGAAGTGTGAGCTCCTTGTCATGCGGAGGCGACGGTTATATATATAGCTAGCGCGCCGCATATTCGGAGTTTTAGTTGGATTTCAATTCCAATTTTCTATACCTTCAACTCGACCACTTTCAAGTGATCTGAAATTCTAATTCCCATTCCGAGGCGGCGCCGATTAATGCGCCGTGCGAGCTGCGCCGCGGCGTTCCGACGGTTCAGCTAGTTAGAAGGAGCACGTAACTGGACTCGTTTGTCCAGGTTATTACTACCCACTGCCATATTCATCCGCTTGCCCCCGGCCCAAGCAATGATCCAGTGAACTCATTCATGCCAGTACTGTTACAACAGGTTACGTAAATTCTTATCTTATCCTCTAAATTTGGTAAGAAAAGTACGACCACTCTCCTTGTACCACTTTTTACGCACAAGGTACAATCATGTAACCCGGGGTCTTTGCCATATAAGGCAGCAGTGATGATCAGTGTTCTCGCGGGTTAAACAACCTGATGTTAGTACGTGATGATCACAAGTCTTGATCTCAATAATTGTTGCAAATAGAAACCAAGTTATCAATTATGGCCAGATGGTATGTTACCTGGAAATGGAAGACCAACCTTTCTGAAGCGTTAAAATGGAAGTATGTTAGTTAAAGGAAATCCTGACCATATTATACCAAGCAACAACTAATTTCTATGTATACACAGCATACCTCTTAAAACATAATTTCATATGAGGCAATTAGTTCTTTCCAGAGACTGGTTTAATAAGTTACACAGTCAACTCTCTTCTAATGACTATTCTTGGAAGATTAACTAGATATCCAATGCCACGCATATTTATTGTGAGTCTATCCACAAAAGCTTCCTCTAATGAAAACAAGCCGCGCGCCGTGCATACGTGATGCATGTGTGACTAATTTACTGTATCACTGGTAAAAGTTCTGTTTACGCGACATTTGATTAAAGTTTAAAAAAAAAAGAGTTGATATAATGTCATGTAGGCCAAAAGGAATGAATGGCGGTAGTATTGAGTTGAAGACTGAATTTTAAAATCAAGTATTATGTATAAGTATTTATTATCACGTTCAGTGAAATAAATTCTAAAAATTTCTAAGATAGGTTTGGTACATATAAATATTACCCTAACCCGATTTGGTAAAAGATGCTCAAAATCTATCTTTGGGAACCACATAATGTCATATTGACTTCACTCTCGTTGTTTTACCCTGCCGCGACTTGCCAAATAATATCAAGCTCTATCTTAGAGAACAACTAAATATCAAATGGAATGAATGGAGGTATTATTAAGTTGAAGATTGAATTTTAAAATCAGGTATCATGTTTAAGTGGTTAATATCACATTCAGTAAAATTAGTTATATTAATAAAAACTAAACGTGATCTCATAAATAGTTATTTACCATATAAGTTACTCCCTCTGTCTCTTAAAATTTGATCATATTTTCTGTTTGAGTCGTCCCATAAAAATTAATCACTTTCAAATTAAGAAAGATTCTGTATGTATTTTTACATATTTATTCTTTTTTTATTTTATTTCTGTATGTATTTTTACATATTTATTCTTTTTTTTATTTTATTTCTCTCTTTCTTCATTTAACTCTCTACTAACTCATATTCTCTTTTCTGACTCACCAACTTACACTTTTTTATTCTATTTATCTATCCACACTTAACACTCTACCAACCAATTTTCTCTCTCCTGACCCATTCTCTTTAAAGGGTAAAATGAAAAAAATACACAATATATAACATAAACCATTAATATGGGTGTAAAATAAAAGTGATTGAATATTAAGGGACGGATGGAGTATTATTTTGCATCATTTTCCAACCCCCCCCCCCCCCCCCCCCAAAAAAAAAGAAACTATAAATGTTGAAGATTGAAGTTTTATAGGTGAAAAAAAAAACTACAATAAAATGTTAAAAATTGAATTTAAAACAAAGGCTAAAGATTCAAATAATATTTGAGAGTTTGAATATTACAACCAACAATGCACGTTTTACAACCAACAATACATGTTGTACAACCAACAATTCACATTGTACAATCAATAATACAAGCCCTATCATCAACCAAACCCAACAACATTGTTGCTAACCCCCACAATCCTACCATACTCAGTTCTCTACCTCCTCTAATTAAGCCTACGTTGGCAACACCTTTCGGCGATCGGCAACACCCTATTGTGACTAATCGTGACCTACCAACAGTCCCATCAACGGCTACCACACTGCCCCGTCCCTTCACCTTATTGACAAGCCACCACTGTAGTCACCACGACCCACCACCTGGCAACACAAATTGGCTATACCGCCGCAACCCTACCACTTGGCAACACCCTCCGATGACTGATTGCGACCTATCAACGGCGACCCTAACATACCCACCAACGACCACTACAACCTGTGACCATACCGGCACATCAACGACCATCAAGGCCACCACACTATCCTGCCATGACCAACCACTGTCGACCCATTTCCACATCTAAATCAGCCCACCCACGACCATCAAACGCCATTGCCATTGCTGGCAACACCCTCCTGCGACCGATGGCTATCAGACCCGTGAACTGCAAGAATCCCAAGTTTTAAACCTAATGAATCAGGCAACTTATGTATGAAAAATGGAGATCTTAAGGTAGAAATAAAAAGGTAAATCGGCAGTAATCAACAAATGCTACAAATGGTGGATGATAAATCACAAACACTACCATCAGTTGCATAAAAATAAAACACGTACAAAATAATGCAAGGCCAAAAAGAGCATTACCTTTGGAGTGTTGAAAAAAAGAATTGCTAAGGTCGTTAGTTACTAATTTCCATCTGCAAACAGAGGAAGGGAGAAGGGGAGGAAGATATATTGATGAGGGAGAAAGACAGTCACGTGAAGCATAGGGAGTGAAAGACGTTCTGAGGTAATCGAAGGTTTGAGAAGAGTGAGTAATAATATTTAATATTTTTGTCCTAATAACTGACACATGTCAGCATCTAAATGAATTTCAGTATAACACAAAAATGGTATAACACAAAAATGAAAATGATATTATAAGTAGTATAGATAATTATAGTATAGATAGAGATTATTTTTTTTGTTTGTTAGTTTTTTATGCTATATATTATACAAAATCAACATGAAGTTTGAAGTTAGTGGAACATTCTTGTATAGATCGTTTGCTAAGCTTATTAGGAGGAGTTCACAATTGTACTGCAAGAAAAAATACTATGTATTACTTTTCTACGTTTAACCTTCTTTCTTTCTTCTTCTTCTTCTTCTTTCTCATGTACTTTCTCCAACTTCCTACCTGTCATGGACTTTGGCCACACCAACTGTAACCACCTCCCTATCAACCGCCACATCTACCGCCACCACCTCCTCCAAAATCTGCAATAGCCACCTCCACCTCCACCTCCACATCCCTTATCCAGTCCCCTTGCCCAATCCAAATCCCAAAACCCAACCGTCGACTGTGGTGTATATGATGATTGATGGACGACTGGTTGGTGAGTGATGACGATTGGGCATTTGACTTTGTGTTGCAGCAATTTATTTCAGCATGTGGCATTGTCTGATGATTGGAGTATCATGTGGTGAGTCATGCGGTAGAGTGCGACTTGGGGTGGTCATTTGTGCATGGTTGTGGGGTGCTTGTCGTGGGGCTTTCTGCCAAAGACGAGCCTTCGCCAAAGCGGAGAGGAGTGTACTGGGATCCGTGGCACTGCAAAATCGATTCCAAAGGTCGATGGTGATGTCACGATGGAGGACGGCGTAATCAGTGTAAATGGGGGGCGTCTGAGATCAAGGATGGCCTCCCAATCTCGGAGATGTCGGATGAGAGGACCCGGGTTGGGGGGTGGTGTTGGCAAGCTCGGAGCGGCTGGTGACGGTGTGTCGGAAAGAGGCGTGGTGTCAAATTAAAAAAAGATCAAGAGAGAGAAAAAAAATAAGGATCATTTGCACATAAAACCCTATAATATGGGGGGCGGGTGCGCGTTTCACTCCACTGTTTCAATTTTGGCTCAATTCACCTCATTGTTTCTCAAATTGAGCGCAATTTACCAATTGACGATCTGAAGTCCAATTTTTTGGACGTTTGTCAATCTCTTAGGGATAAAATCGTAACTTCATTCCTTTTTCTTACATGGCAGCCAAGTTCTCTGTTTCTCAATCAGTGACCACAGCCAAACACGAAACCTCACCACCTCCCCACCGTTGACCATAGCCCCACTGTTGACCACAGCCAAGCATGAAACGCACCACCACCACCACTACAACAACCAAATTCCTAACATCTGACCCAAATCCCCTTTCTCTCTCCACCCTCACTTTCTTTGGGCCAGATTTTCGTGCCAAAATTAGAAATGCAATGGGCTTCACAATCGACTCCGCTACAACACCGTCATGCTAAAATTAGGGGTTCACGGTAGCTAAAGCAGGGGCTGTTTTGCTTCGATAATGGTGAAAATCTGCATATTTGTCCATGGATTTGTAATCGTGGCGCCGAAAGTGGGTATAGGGGTCTTGGTGGTTGTTGCGGGAAAATTGGGTTAGGGGTATAGGTGGTTACGGCAGAAGTATGATAGCGATGTTGGGTGGTGGTTGCAGGATAAGTGGGTAAAGGGATGTTGGTGGTGGTTTGAGACAAAACAGGGTATATGAGTGTTGGGTGGTGGTTGTGATAGAAGTGGGTTGAAGGTGTTAAGTGGTGGTTGCGGCAAAAGTGGGATATGGGTGTTGGGTGGTGGTTGCGGTAGAAATGGGTATAGGGGTGTTGGTGGTGGTTGCGGAAGAAATGGGTGAGGGGTGTTGGTGGTGGTTGCTGCAGAAATGGTATAGGGGTGTTGGGTGATGGTTGCGCAGAAGTGGGTTGAGGGTGTTGTGGTGGATCAATTGATCATGTAGGGGAGGATGAAGGTGAAGAAGATATATATTAGCACATGTCAATCCCTTATTGGCTAATGGCGATGACTTGGCTGCCATGGTGGTAAATAGCGCTAAGTGACAATTTTACCCATAAGAGGTTGACGGGATTCCAAGAAATTGGACTTTAGCCCGTCAATTGGTAAATTGCGCTCAAATTGAGAAACAGTGAGGTGAATTGAGCCAAAATTGAAACAGTGGGATGAAACGCGCACCCGCCCCCATATTATAGGGTTTTATGTGCAAATGATCCAAAAAATAGTGATTTGCCCCCCAAAGTTGAGCCAAGGGCACCAAAATTTAAAGAATGAGATCACCCAGATTGGATCCTTACCAAATTTGTCGACGAGTTCATTTGACGATGGATTTGAAGCGACGGTGTCGGTAACGATGGATTATTTTCATCCTTCAACTTGAGTTTTTGGCGGATTTGTCTTTCAAGATTGGTTTTGGATTTTTATGGAATGACTCGAGTAAAGCCCTTTTTTTTTAATGCCGAATTTATGCTGCAGATATAACTAGATTCCAGCTCTTCTTAGGCAATGGGGTTTTATCGGTTGGATCGTATCAAATTTAGCAAAACAAAGATAAGAAAAAAAGAACTTAATTACTGAAGTTCGAATTTTATTAAAACCATGACCATGGTTAAGAATTGGCAGAGTCAAAGTGGAAAGAAGAGAGGAGGAGAAAGACACTTCTTGGTGGCGCGGTCAGTCATGACAAGTTATGAAAGTGCCCATGATAAAATGAGAAAGATAAGTGAATTTGACCATTTACGAGGGGACGTATGCAATAAACTTAGAATGGAGGGAGCATTATTTAGTTTAAAAAAATTAAATATTACTAACCATACAAAAAATGTTGACCACACACGATATATGCGGGTCCTCGTATATTTTAGAAATGAATAAATGTGCGGCAATATCATGGGCCCCAATCGTGGAGTATCTGAGCAGGCTTACGACAAGGAAGAGCCCATTTGAGGTTTCATGTTCCGGGCGTTATTGCTTATGAGTTACAATTTTTGGGCCTCAGCCCAAACCGAAACAACTTCATTTCAGCCCAAGGCAATGGAAAGAGCTGGTCCCAATCCCAAACCCAAACAGCTTTGTTTCAGCCCAAACCAATTCAAACCCAAAAACATCGGAGAAGTGGACAAGATTCTATAAGCCAGTTGTGAGTCTATGAAACTCCTAGCAAATCACCTGAGGAACAAAACAGAAAAAAAAAAACTTGTGAGGAAGATCATAACGATGGGGATTAATATTGAAGCTCCACTTTTTATCATTTGAACTTTATTTCTATTGCTAAAAGTCTCTTACCCGTGGCCATATACGTAAGACCTTCAGTATTCAAAACTTGTACAGCTAAAACGCTAGGGGTGGAGCTCAAATATTACTTCTTAATAGGAGTGCGCAACTTGGGTATGTTGGGTTGAATTTGTATCTAACCTAAGAAAATTCATGTGCTTCTAAACCAGCAAGCTTTAACCTAATAAAAAATCAAATTAATTGGGTTGGGCTGCGTTAAGTTGTTTTGAGCGGGTATATTTGGATTTTAATGGGTTGATCAGGATAATTTAAGTGTTATTTTTACTAAAGCAAAAAAATAGCGGTGGTTGCCGGCAGTTGCTAGCGGTGGCCAGTGGAAGTGGAGGTTATGGTGGTGGTTGCGAGCGGTCGTGGAGGCTGCCGGCAGTGTTGGTGACTGCAGGTGGTGAGGACAGCTGCCGGCAGTGTCAAATGGAGGTGAGACAGTGGGTGGTAGTGACTGATGATGGTTCTTATTTATAGAAGTTACCAACAAAACAATGAGTTTTTTACCCAAATGAAAATTTGAAAGTTCAACCCAAGATAACCCTTTTATTTAAGTTCAACTCATCCTAACTCATTTTGTAACTAAGTGAGGTGAGTTGAGTAAAAGCTCATTTTTCTTTTGGTGGAGTTGGTTAAACCCATAAAAAAATCAACCCATGTTGTAGCCCTACTTCTCAAAATCAAACTTTTAAGTCTAATCTAAACAAGAAAGAAAAGGGTTTTCTTATGTGTTGGGCTCGCCTCATTTCATGCATCCTTCAGTTGCATTTTACCAAAAGGCCTTATTGAATCATCAATTGGGCTTTTCTAGTCTAATGAGAGTTTGGTGGCCCTTAGGCATACCAGTACTGGCTATGCAGGAAGTGTAGCTATCTCCCTCTCCCTGGTTAGCACCAAAAAATCTTCCACAAAAGAGGGGCAACTGGGCATTTCACCATAACAGTCCCACATCTTAAAGACAAATAAAGGAAGCAGCACTAGCTTATGCTCCCTTTTCGTGATCATGATAGATCTCTATGGACCATGTACATGCACACACCACTTGCAAAAGACATATCACAAAGGCATTGTCCCTCCCCAGGTGCCTCCTTTATGTTGCTTTCCATTCCCCCTACCTCCATATTAGTAGAGTTTTACTCTTCCATCTCACTTCTACCTTTAGGGAAAGATGTTCCCATGACTACACCAAAGGAAAGCGAAAACATCCCATCAATTTCTAAGTCAAAAGGAAGATAGTCTTGTGGATTGCCTTAGCAAATAAGGAATTGAATAGAATCTCGATCAAAAGAATGATAAAAAGGTGTTCCTAACCTATTTTGGTTGCACCCAAAGTCCCACTAGAGGTCCCAATTTTTATAACACGTCAGCACAAGCAACATGCAATATTCAACGCTTCCAACCAGTCAAAATGTACACGCTCAAGTCACGTGCACTTCTCACTCTTTCTACGTGACTTTGTCATCAAGAAACTCATTCTTGCGTGACTGCTCATCACGCTCCGACCGTCGCACACCACCCGTTACCCGTCGGTGCACCTTGGGGTTTACCGAAGGAAGTCGGCCTTGGCCTTCTTATTGGGGTCGGCCTCCCTTGCTGTTTGGCCTCGGCCTTGGCCTTCCCCTTAGGGTCGGCCTCGGCCTTCCTCTGGGGTTGGACTTGGCCTCCCCCAATGGTTGGCCTTGGCCTTTCCCCAAAGGGTTGGCCTTTGGCTTCCGTACTTAGCATCCTATCGCTCGGACGTCACTCCGCGACCCCCATCGCTCGGACGTCACTCCACAACTCCCGTCGCCCGGAAGTCACTCCACGACCCCTGTCGCCCAAACGTCACTCCGCCGCGCCTGTGCGTCGCGCCACTGATACAGCCATGCCCCCGGACTCTCTGTCATTCTACAGTGCCCTCAGCACCATACTCCATCGCGCCCATGCGCCGCACCGCTGATAGAGTCGCGCCCCCTGGCTCCCTGTCATACTACAGTGCCCTTGGCACCATACGCACTCCGTCGCATCCATGCGCCGCGTCACTAACACAAACATGCCCCCGGCACCTTACTCACTCCACCGCGCCCGTGCGTCACCCCACTAACACAGTCGTGCCGCTTGGCTCTCTGTCATACTACCATGCTCCTTGCATCGATCTATCCTTTCACCACACCATGCGCACCTTGTCTTGGTCATGGAACATGCTTTGACCCACTCTCCGGAGTGTGGAGCATCCTACGGGGATAGACAACTCCTCTGGGACACTATCTCTGCCAGGGAGCTCTTCAACTCCCCTTCTGTCAGGTAGACGGCTCCTCTGGGATGTTACCTCGGCCAATCGGGTAGATGGCTCCTCTGGGATGCTACCTTGACGCGCTCCGAGTGCTCTGGCACAAGGACTCACCCGCGAGATAGGCGACTCCTCGGGACACTATCTCTGCCAGGGAGCTTTTTAACTCCCCTTCTGCCAGGTAGACGGCTCCTCCGGGATGCTACTTTAACGCGCTCTGAGTGCTCCGGCACAAGGACTCACCCGGGGGAATAGGCGACTTTTTCGGGACACTATATCCGCCAGGGAGCTTTTCAACTCCTCTTCTGCCAGGTAGATGGCTCCTCCGGGATGCTACCTTAGCCTGCGGAATAGGCGACTCCTCCGGGACACTATCTCCGCCAGGGAGCTCTTCAATTCCCCTTCTGCCAGGTAGACGGCTCCTCCGGAATGCTATCTTGACGCGCTCTGAGTGCTTAGGCACAAGGACTCACCCGCGGGATAGACGACTCCTCTAAAACACTATCTCCGCCGAGTGTCTTCGTGACTGGCCTACATGCTCCTGCACTGGGGGCTCACGTCGGCACCCCTATGGACTATGACCCCCGGGTCACTTCGAGACGGGAGCAGGTCTTTAGAGGGCATCGTGCCTAGTCTGCCTAGCAGTTGGGCGTCCGGTCTTTCCTACCACTGCCAGGCCTGTGAGACTCTGCAAGGGCTTGAATTGGTGGCTAGATCAAGGGGTTCTCTGGCCACATCGACGTTGTGGGAGCCAGTCTTTCCAGACAGACAAAACGACGCTGTGCGGGAAGGCTGGGTGAATATGCGATTTGACAGTCTGTGGAGCACCAGTACTCGTGAACCCCCGTGACGTGTCATTCCTGGGGAGCGCCACGTGTCAGCTAATGACATCATCATCTCAACCTCTATAAATAGAGGTCTTAAGAATTCATTTTGGGACACTTGGACATTTTTTGAAGTTTTGGACATTCTCAGAACATTTTCACTTTCTCAGTCTAGAATCCTAGAGAAAAACATACAGGACCCTGATTCTGGACCTAAGCATCGGACTGTGACTGTCGTCGTGTATTCACCCCGTGTCATCGCCCTCACAGCACTGCCACCCTCAGGCTCTGTCTGGGAAGCCCTTGGTCAAAGTCCTTGGTCTCTGCCCTTGTTCTACCCTTGTTGTGTCCCACATCAGCGCACTTGGCATCTGACTCGGACTGTATTCCTTGTGGCACCTCCACGTCGACTGCGAACCTACCTTCCTTGGCATCAAAAGGTAGCAAGTCTTTGATGATAAGAAAAGTGAGTCCACAGTCGATGTGGAGGTGCCACAAGGAGTACAGTCCGAGTCAGATGCCAAGGATGTTGATGTGGGACACCACAAGGGTAGAACAAGGGCAGAGACCAAGGACTTCCCAGACAGAGCCTGAGGGTGGCAGTGCTGTGAGTGCGACGGTGCACGGTAACAGTCATACTCTGATGCTTGGGTCCAGTGTCAAAGGTCTAGCGTCAGGGGTCCGATGTCAGAGGTCCAACTATGTTTCTTTTCCTAGAATTCTAGAGAGAAAAAGAGAAAGAAAGAGAGAATTCTGAGAATCTAAAAATTTGAAGTTCCAAATGAATTCTCAAGACCTCTATTTATAGAGGTTGAGATAATGATGTGATCATGTAACACGTGGTGCTCCCCAGGAATGATACGTCACCGAGGGATCCACAGCTGTCGGTGCTCCACGGACTGTTGAATAGCATATTCACTTGGCCTGCCCCGTACAGTGTCACTATGTCTGTCTAGAAAGACTGGCTTCCACAGCGTCGATGTGGCCAGAGAACCCCCTTGATCTAGCCACCAATCCAAGCCTTTGTAAAGTCCCACAGGCCTGACAGTGGTGGGGAAGACTCGACGTCCAGCTGCTAGGTGGACTAGGCACGATGCCTTCCGAAGACTTGCTCCCGTCTCGGAGTGACCCGGGGGTCATAGTCCCTAGGGATGTTGACGCGAGCCCCCAGTGCCAGAGCATGTATGCCAGTCACGCAGGCACCCTGGCAAAGATAGTGTCTCAGAGGATTCGCCTATCCTACCTGTGAGCCCTTGTGCCGGAGCACTCGAAGCTCGTCAAGGTAGCATCTCGGAGGAGCCGTCTACCTGACGGGCCAGGTATCATCCCAGAAGAGCCGTTTACCTGGTAGAAGGGGAGTTAAAAAGCTCCCTGGCAGAGATAGTATCTTAGAGAGCGAGCCTATCCCGCGGGTGAGTCCTTATGCTGGAGCACTCGAAGCGCGTCAAGTTAGCATCCCGGAAGAGCCGTCTACCTGAAGGGCCAAGGTAGCATCCCGGAGGAGCTGTCTACCTGGCAGAAGGGAAGTTGAAAAGCTCCATGGCAGAGATAGTGTCTTAGAAAGCGATCCTATCCCGCGGGTGAGTCCTTGTGTCGGAGCACTCGGAGTGCGTCGAGGTAGCATCTCAGCGGAGCCGTCTACCTGACGGGCCGCAGTAGCATCTCAGATGAGCCGTCTACCTGACGGGCCGCAGTAGCATCTCAGAGGAGTCTTCTACCTGGCAGAAGGAGAGTTGAAAAGGTCCCTGAAAGAGATAGTGTCCCAGAGGAGTTGCCTATCCCGCAGGTGAGTCCTTGTGCCGGAACGCGTCGAGGTAGTATTTCGAAGGAACCATCTACCTAACGGACCGAGGTAGCATCCTAGAAGAGCCGTCTACTGGCGGAAGGGGAGTTGAAAAGCTCTCCGGTGGAGATAGTGTCCCAGAGAAGTCGCCTATCCCCAAGGGATGCTGCACACTCTGGAGAGCGGGTCGAAGCATGTTCCATGTCCATGGCGAGGGCGCATGATGTGGTGAATGAGCGTGGTGCCTGTGGGGCATGTAACATGATTATGACGCATGGGCGCGATGAAGTGCGTATCTTGTCAGGGGCATGATAATGTGATAGAGAGCCAGGGGCACGGCTGTATCAGTGGGGCGGAATACGTATAGTGACGGCATGGGTAACAGAGGTCGCGGAGATGGCGGGTAGTCGCAGGCAACAAGAGTCGCGAAGTCGGCCCGTGGGCGACTACAGACATCGCAGAACCATGGGTGACGGGCACCGCGAAGCCGACGTGCGGGCGACGGCGAGCGTTGAGTGGATGGTGCATGGCAGCAAGCGAAGGTCGTCGCGGTGACGGAGCGCCGCCGAGAGTGATGGTCGTCACGGTGACGGAGCGCAGTCGCTAGCGACAGTCATCACGGCGACGGAGTGTCGCCTCTAGCGACGGTTGTCGCGGGGACAGAGCTTGATCGAGAGCAATGGTCTTCGCGACGACAGAGCGTGGCCGGTCGTCGCGACTACAGGCGACGGTCATCATGGTAACGGAGCGTGGCCGAGAGCGATGGTAGTCGCGACTATGACGCGCGACTGCGAGCGATGGTCGTTGGTCATCAAGGCAGGTGGGCGACCCCCCTAAGGTGGCCGACCCCCTTGAGGTGTAAGGCAGGCCTTAGTTGTTTCACGAGCAATTCACGTGACTTGAGTATGTGTCACTTTGACTGGCTTGGGAGCGTTGAAGAATTGACCATTGAACACGTGATGACGTGTCATGAAAATTGGGACCCCCAGTGGGCCTATAAGTGTAACCAAGATAGGTTGGGAACAGACTTAAGCATAGTATTATCGTTTTGATTATTCCCTAACTATAATTTAGGTTTTTAGAGTTTGTAGATTAGAGCTTTCGTTGTGCATTAGTCCACATGGTAGCTAGACAGCTTAATTTATTTCTCAACATGCATTCATCTCTTCATTGTGCAATCCAAAGCTTCCACACACGATAGAAGGATATTAAGCTTAATAATACGTTTTACTCCCATTTTATAATAACAGCTTAATTTTTTTTGATAACTTTAGGTCTTAAAGGAGGTTACGATAACTCCAAAGCAATGATGGACAACAACAAACTCTGTTCTTCACACAAGCTCTCCATCTCAACAACCCCCAACCCCCCCCCCCCCCCACCCCAAACTCCCTCTTTCTCACTCAAACTTACTAAAGATGTAGCAAGGATGGAGAATATTAGAGACTCTCTCTCTTTGTCTCTCTCTCTCTCTCTAAAATATGCTATTAATAAAGATTTGGAACTGATAAATCCAAGTCGAATGCATTGAACAATCCTTTCATTCTCTCTCATATGCACGAGTCGATCTCTGAGAGATTAATCTTTCTTTGTGCAAAAAAGAAAAAAAGTTAGAGAGGTAATTGCTTCTTAAACGTGAAAAGGTTAGCTTTTTGTTCACACACAAGACACACACATATATTTATCTATGGACCCCTAGTCGGGTATCATAGAAGACCCATATATTCTCAATTGCAGTCATACAGCTCACTACATGGCTACTTGTATACTTGTGGTGTTGTCATTATATGAACAATAATCCCATTTCTCCTCAGATGTTACAAGGACGTTCGTTCATGGGTCATTAAAAGTTGCATGATAGGAGTGATAACCAATAAGATTCTGAAGAACAAAAAGAAGTACAGATTCAATTTTGAGATATGTTATTTTCAACCCTTTATATGTTGGTCCTTTCTATTAAACTGAGAAATGCGGATATTTTAGTGCCAATCAAGTAGACATTTAGCATATTATAGGATGAAAATAGTGCCTTCCTACCACATTACTCTTTCATTTGTTTGATTATCTAATATCTTGCAATCGAACGTCCCTCTAGAAGTCTGATCAGCAAATTGCTAAAGAATACTAGCTGTGACAACTTTGGTTGAGCCACAGCTGGTATACTTTAGCTATTTGCTGATCAGACTTATATGTGGGCTCAACCACCTAAGCAAAAGCAAAAGTACGATTGCAACCACCATAGATCTTATTGCACGTAAGAGACTTGGCAAGTGATCTTACCTTTTATTTGAGATTTACTTTGCAAAATATCACATCTTGGGTCTCTCAACCTAGGAGTTAAACCCACAATCCTAACCAGAATAGTTAAACTGCTCAACAGGAAATTCATTGACCTTCTTATTATTCAAAAATCTGTCCGTCTTACTAGATCTCACCGGCTTATCCAACGGGCTCAAAACCCGTTGCGGCCCGTCACCTTGGGCGCAAGTTAGTTTCAACCTATCGCTTGTCGCTATAGTCCACCAGTCAGAGAAGCAAATGACCAAAAAACATTCCATCAGTAAAACCCAAATCCAAATTATCTCAAAGGGTAGAAAAGTAGTTTCATCACCACAAAACCCCTACAAAATGCAGTCACCCCTCCTCGACAAACTTTAGCTGCAAAAAACACCCACAAAGATACAAGCACTGTGTGACTCTGTGCGAGAGAGAGGTTCTTCCGTTTTTCTCCGGCATCCGACCGGCCGGTAGCCGGCCCCCTCTTTCCTGACTGGTTCTGAAAATCACTAAACAGCCTCTGACCCGTTTGTGCTAGGTTAATTGAGAGGCGAATATCTGAAACACCAGCCGAGGTACAAGTGGGCTGGGTAAGGTGGATCGCGTGATGGGCTTTTGCATATGTCCTCTGGAGACTCCGGCGAGGTTGCTGTGGAGTACCAGCTTCTTCCGCCACAAGCTCATGATTTTCTAAGACTTGCTCAAACTACTGATCAAAGTCAAAGTTTCTACATACATATAGCCGGCCATATTTATATATATATATATATACAGTACTTATATAGATTGACAGTGACGCATCGTCGGAGATCTGACGTAGACAGCAGGAGGGATTTCAGTCATGGAATCCGGCCGTCTTTTCTTTGACCCTGTCGGCCACGGCAACATGTTGTACCTCGGCAGTGGTGATCCCGTTTTCCGAGGTGATTGCATCCTTTTGAATCTCTCCATTTTCATTTGGCCATATCTTTGTCTCTAAAAGGTTCAATTTTAAAAACGTTGATGATGGTTAACCGGGCCATTGCTTACTTTTACTGCTAGCTATATTTGCTAGCTTCTTAAAAATATGGCTACCATGTCTGGTAGATCCTAATATGCGCATAGGTAGAGTTGAATAGTTAAAGGTCAACTGCGGGTTCATACGTGTCCGCTGTTCTAAGATTTCTATTATTATGTCAGAATTGTCTGTTTAAGCTAGCATAACTTAGCAAAAGTTAGCAGGTAGATAGATAAATCAAAGTTGTTTTATATGGATTTGAGTGCAGATTTGTAGCTTTGTGATGAGGAATTTACAGTACTAGAGGCTGTTTAGTCTGATACGTTTTTTGTTGGGATATATTATATTATTACTAACTGTAGGATCAAGATCTGTGATGAACATGGAGGAAACCTCCAAGAGGCGGCCTTTTTTCAGCTCGCCGGACGAACTGTTCGACGAAGATTACTACGACGAACAGCTGCCGGAAAAGAAGCGTCGTCTCTCTCCTGAGCAGGTCAGTAGATTAAACCACTACCAGATGCTTGCCAAGTAATCCATCAAGTGGGTACCTTAATATTCCTTCCAGATGAACTGATAAGCATATCTACGTCCAGCATATTCTTTTTAAAGAAACATATCAGAATCGAACCTTATCGTTAGTTTGGACAAACTTAACTAAAAGATGAATCCGTTTATGGGTGACTTTTGAAGTTAGTTTTGGTTGGCTTATTTGTGAAGGTGCACTTACTGGAGAAGAGCTTCGAGGTAGAGAACAAGCTGGAGCCTGAGCGCAAGACCCAGCTAGCAAAGAAGCTAGGCATGCAACCCAGACAGGTTGCTGTGTGGTTCCAAAACCGCCGAGCCCGTTGGAAGACCAAACAGCTCGAGAGAGACTACGATAAACTCAAAGCCTCCTATGATTCCCTCATGTCAGACTATGACTCCATTCTCAATGGGAATGAGAAGCTCAAAGCTGAGGTATAAATTTCCTCATAGAGGTACCAAGTTACATTGCATGGGGGTTCGCAACTCTGACTATATATGGTACCGATTGCAGGTATTGTCCTTAAGTGAGAAACTGCAAGCGAAAGAGATGGCCAGAGCAGCAACGTCAGAGCAGAAATCCGACCCACTGTTGGCGGTTGCTGACCATGTTCCTCCACTCCAATTCGACGTGAAGGTGGAGGACCGACTTAGTACGGGGAGCGGTAGAAGTGCAGTGGTGGATGATGACGGTCCACAGCTTGTCGACAGCGGCGATTCCTACTTCCCCGGCAGTGACGACTACCCTGGTTGTGTTAGCGCAGTTGAAGTTGAGCATGGTGTCATGTCGGAGGAGGATGATGGCAGTGATGATGGCCGGAGTACTTACCTCACCGATGTTTTTGTGGCCGAACAACAGCAACACCATGAAGAGGAACAGCCTATGGGGTGGTGGGTGTGGTCATAAAATGACGGTTGTGCTCTATACTAGGTTCAGGGTCTTATAATCATCTCCGTAATATATGATCCCAAAAAAAGAACCCGGTTGTGTATGAATAAAAAACACAAGTGCCGTTAGATGAAAAGTTATATACGTGTAGGACGATGGAGATTGCTTTCAGAAGGAATTTACTTGTCACATGGATCTATAGACTACATGCTGTATCTAAGATATGCACTGTTCTCGTTCCCATGATTGTCCTTGATACTGTCAAATTTTCTAAAAGATGGAAAAAGCATGACTTTTGTTGGTTGCTTTTCTATTAATCCATTCCGCATCAAGAATCAAAGCTCTGGAGACACCATAGATTTCCTCACTCGGGCTCCTCTATCACTAGCCTAAGTTCTCTCTGTTGACAGAGCTACTAACTTGAGCCCTGGTATTTGAAACTTTCTTTAACTCCGAGATGTTCATGTTACATGTCCGCAATTGGTAAAATGACGGGTGTTTTGAAAAGTTCTTCAAAAAAAGAACGATAACATGTAAACAGTTCACGTATAAGAAGAAATAAGAGCATCAGAAGTTGAAGAATGTTATCATCACAGATACCAGGTGGTCGTCCTAATACAACGTACTCATTTAACCAAAGGACGAGTGGTATATAGTATCCAAATATAAGCTTTTGTCCGCCACTTCCTAGCCCCAAGTGACACCAACAGCACTAAATCACTTCTCCAAACACCCCCCCCCCCCCCCCCCCCAACCCCCCGCTCGCTACACACACACACACAAACATGTATATGTATGTAGTGGTATCCTGACATCAGTGCATAAAGCCCTAGCCACTGAAATTTTAAGAGAATCAATTTATGTAAGCCGTATTGCCCACTACGGTCGGCATCCACATGCTCACCGACCCCAGTGCACAAAGCTCTACCGTTTCTGAGATTTTAACGGAGCCAAAGTGAATATCTTATTTCCTCTATTTCTGGACAGAAGAGTTCCTGAATCTCAGTGCCCATATAACAAAAAGTTGTCAATCTGCCCTAGGAAGATCAAAGTGTAACAGCGGTTAAGCTGCAAGATTACCTATTTCTCAGCTCAACAAGCAAAACAGTACTGAATTTCGATTCTCATTAGTGGAGCAAAATGTAAACATCTGTGTAAAGGAAAGAGTAAAAGCCAAAAAATTGTGCCACCATCTAACCTAATTTGACTAACTCCCCCCACCCCCCCTTCAAAATATAAAAAATTCATCTTTTTTTTCAACTACGCTTACCATTCTGTGAGTGACGTTCCTATGGTTATCTTCTGTCCTAACCTTACTGAGCAAAAAATACGAAGCTGCAAAATCGGGTGCCTGAATGGCAACACATCCAAAAGCTGCCTTTAATTAGCATGCCAAGTCAATCTCTCTGTACAGCATTCTTCAGCTCTCCACTGTGTAATCAAATGCCATTTCCTGTACACTCAATGTAGGACAAAACCATTTTGCTTTCAATTTAGCAAACTTGCCTGGTTCAGAATTCTGTGTTCTCCCTCCCAACTTTGATGAAAGAAGCACCAACTAGAAAATCAACTCTCTGGTTCCTTCCGTTTCTTGTTTAGCGTTTTACTTAGCTTGTGCATGGGATCTGATTCATGCAGCTGCTTAGGCTCAACTGGGTGGATCTTCTCATAGTCGATGGCAGCATCCAAGGAGTATATACGAAGGGCAAGGGAGGACAGGGTGGATATTTTCGCAGCTGCCGAAAGTGATGACCAGTACCACCACATATTACTCAAGTACTCTGCCTTAATCATGTCTTCAAACACAATCGTTGCTTGAACCATCTGAAAAGAAGAAAATTATCAAGTACCTTAATGTATCCATGCATGTCAGTAAAATAACTACATAGTACAACTTAGCGCCAAAAGTAAGCCACTACAACATCTACTATCTATCTATGTATAAATCATATCACTTCCTTCTTTTGGTTTGGTTGTAGCGCATAAGTTATGGAAGTACAATTTACTTTTTGTACTACAAAGATGCCAAACCTTTACCAATGCTTCCAGTGTCTGCTCATCCAATTCTATTTTATGGCAGTCAAGGTCGCTGGAGAAAGCCTTGCACAAACTTTAACTTGGTCAGCTTTGCTTCTTTCTTTTTTAAGTTTGGGGTTGGATGGTGGTGGGCTGGGTTGCTGGGAAGGGGGTGTGTGCTAAGCAACAGTTACGTACCTCCTATGGACACAAATGTAATGCAAAGAAACTGTATGGTTGCCATACTTGCGAAAAAGGTTTACACATCCCTTGAAGGACAATACTGGCTGCTAAATTTAACCATGACGATAACATTGCAGAGACGATAAATGCCCAAAATTGAGGCATCCATTCTCTAACAGGACTCAATTACTTAACACGATCTTTAAGCTTTTCATAACCAGTAGGGCAAACAACAGGAAACAACCCAAGGAAATCTAGCAGGACCTTCTCAATTTCACCCATGACACTTGGTGGTGGACTGGTGGTTAACGGAAAAGATGACAAGTCCATGAAATTTAAAACTGCAATAGCAATGTTAAATGAGAAACATTTTGCTTACACATACGTTATACGAACCTCATAAATTGACTCCGCGGATTTCACAAATGCACGCCATGTCAATCGCCTTTGCAAGGTTGCTTTTGATAACCTTAGAGCTTCTTCAGGAACTGCAGCATCCATATCAAGTAAATTGATCTTGAGTTGCCTCAAGATATTAGAAGCTTTTCCCACCAATGGCCTTAGTGAAGACTCTGGAATAATACAGCAGTAACCAGCTTCCGTCATTGACGAGATTTTATCTTTCTGCTCAACAGAGCACTCGTCAGCTTTTACTGCTCCAGTGACTTTAACAGTGGCAGAAAAATCGGAAGTATGACCACCAAGGCTTGTCCCATTTATTTCGTAGGATGGAAGCTGCTCATCAGCTTTGGGATTATTGGCTTCAACACCAACAACTTCAGGAGGGATGACCAGCATTTCTGTCAGATCACTTTGACAAGGAGATATAAGTGAAATAAGTGACGCATTCCCATTTGAGCCGATAAGACCTATACCCTTCACCAAATCCTTGTTAGAATTCTTTACTTTGAACTTGGCACATATATCGTCAAAATCAAATGGTGCTTTGATCAGCTTTGAGCTGAACTTGTCACACCTGCTACTTGGAGCATTTACTATGTCCATTTCACTAGTGCACTCCGTGCGCACGACATCAGAGTTCATCATTCCCTTCCCCTCTAAAGTATCACCCTTGCTCTTGCTTTTGTTAGATGCTGGTGGAACTAAATTGCACTTGCCATTATTGTGTCCATCAAATTCCAAAGCAGTGCGGAAGGATACGTGGCAATGATGGCAATGGTGTCTAGATGGCCAAATAACTTCTAAACATTCACACCTGTACGTTTTCTGTTCAGCAGGAACTTTTGGCTTTCTGGCCCGCTTCTTCAGAACGTCCGCCATTTCTGGCTGAGAGCATAGGCGACACTTCCCATGTAATAAGCTGGTTGCCTTAGTAACAAGGCGACTGTAAGATACGGAGCTTCCACTATTGGATAAATCCATAGGAAGCTCCTGCCACTCTTGGGTCTCTGTTTGTTGAGAGCCTTTAAATTTGAGTCTTCGCCAGTGCAAAATGGACTCTTTTAGTTCTTTTTCCCTTGGGTCATCATCTTTCAAACAATCAACTACTTCTTTGATTTCTCTATCGTATTTGTAACAAGTCCATTTCGAAAAAGGGTTAGCATCAAGAAGCTCACATATTATGGGACCTGAAGCTTCAGAATCCCCTGGAAGACAAGTCATATTGTCTCTCTGCTGCAACTCCACAAGCTCGTTGACAATCAACCAAGGTTGTGTATTTGACTCCCCTAATATCCAGTACAGCCTGCCAATAGAGTCACTACCCAGAAGCTCCCTCCTCACAGCCAGCTTCAAAAGCTGTTTTCTTATACTGGCGATTGAGTTTTGCAGAAGTAAAATTTCAGTTCTGACCGACTTGAGGAGACTCTCGAGCTGCAACTTGTTCGACGGATGGCTGCTCCTACATTCAAGTGGAGTAGGATATCCTTCTACGATTTCAGGAGGCGGAGTTGGAATATGGCTTAGCACATCCCTTTCCATGTGATTAACCCCTTGCTTCCAGCAAGGCAACTCCTTCAAACTATCAGACTTATCATCTTCCGCAGAAGCCAAGGGAGCAACAGAGTTCCCAAGAACTGCTTGGAAAATATTTGACTGATCACTAATATCCAGAAGTTTGCTGTAAAAAGAGTTTTGTTGAGACGTACGACCACCCTCGAGTTGAGAGATATCACCACTCGACCTACACTTGGGTCCCATATGTTCATCAATCCCTTCAGTTTGTGCAGCTAGGCATTCTTCTTTTTGCTTCAGGGTTTTCCACTCGGCAGTAAGTGGACGCAGTTTCTGCAGCAATTCAGTGGATGCTTCTGCTGCACACTGCTCAAGATGTTGACGCATAAGAGATGAGTTCAACAACTCATCACAAAGAAACTTAAGCAGGAACGTTCTCTGCATAGAGGAAAAAAACAGAAATTACATAAGAGATGAATAGCAGAAGCACTAAATATAACAATACATAGAAAGAAGGAAGAAGTACAAAACGAGAGAGCAATTCTTCTACAGTGCAACCAGTTAGAGTTCAGAAGGCAGAAAATCAAGTTAGAGAAGGACATCTCAAAAAAGCAATAGCACAAACCTCGTCTACGCCCAACTCCCAATACTCTTTTTCTTCTAGCACAGCTGATAAATGTGCAAGGGAACCCAAGTAATTACGGATGACTTCTCCTCGATAATTTTTCCGGCGCAGACGATTGGCCCAAGTATCTTCCTCTTGAACTATGCGCTTACCAGATACGCAAGAAGGACAATACCAGTTTCCTTCAGGAATCCTTGCGAGGGGTGGATTCAAGCAGTAGGTGTGATACTCTGCATCACAAGTATCACACAAAAGGACACTGTCATCATCCTTGTCAATGCCACATACCTTGCAGACTCCTTCCCAGGGCGCTTTTGGAATTTCAGCTACAGAGAGAAGGATTTGATCTACATACTTCTTTGAATCTGCATTCAAGCATTCCAATTTACTATACTCTACCAACTTCTGGTACACAGCAACAACCTGCACAAAAAAATTAATTTCAAAATCTCACATCTTAGCTAGTTTAGTCTGTACTATTCAACTGAAAATAGACCAGTCCAAAACAACTCTAAATCTGCAATAGGTGGAATATTCTAGAAAAGAGAACGGTCGGTGATAACATTTTCGACATATATCTATTCCAATGCACTTGACCTCGTTTTCATACTATTTCTCCACCCCACTTGTTTCAACTACACACCAGATTATCAAAAAAATGGTTTTAAAGCCTAAGTCAAAACTGTAGAGGGCGTCCAAGAATTTGGCATATTTTTAAGCAGGGAATACCAATCTTCTGTCCTTCTAATGGAAGTCATATCTCTCTCCATATAAATCAGAACTGATAATTCAATTTAAGAAATAGCACTTACATTAAAGGATCAACGTCGTGTCCAAGACAAGCAAGCTCCCATCCCATACCAAAACATAACCAACAGAGACATGCATACTAAAACCAAATCTCTCAAAGGATCCCCATCAAGTGAAAGCTCGCCAGAAGATTAACGTAAGACAAAAACCTACCTCTACAGTGTGCTACAGGCTACAGCCCACACCCACAAGAGTCCTGCTCTGCCAAGAACCATATCCTTTTCACCGCCTATATGAGTCCCTGCATCACCTCCACCTAAGAGCCGCTGGGATCATGCTCCTTCAAGGTGTTCCCGATACGCACCGCATTATCACGAGCCAACATGTTACTGTTCTTTGAAAAGCCTCCTGGTCCACCAACTCAAAGAGAGCACGCCCAGGTCATGTGCCATGGGCATTGTCACTATATGTTACTGGGAGGCAATCTTCTCTCACAAATTGATTTTTTTGGCCAGTTCATAAAGGCTACCCCACCCAGCTTAGAATCCTACCAAAACTTCAACCTAACCCCATAATGTGTGATAATTTGTCTTGGATAAAAAAATCCGGAATGTGTGGGTGTCCCACGTCGGTTATTCAGAATAACTCGCGACTTGACCTAAGTATTTAAGTTGTTTTGTCCCCCATTAGTTATTTAGAGAAGGTCACTACTTACTCTAAGTATAAATTAGTTGTCTTCTATTGTGTTTTAGGGTCAAGAGAGATAAGCCGTTCTTCGAGAGGGTTTGTTGAGAGAGACAGAGATCTGTAATCATTGCCAAACATAGTGAAATCGCTACTACCACCATGGAGTAGGCTTTTGCTGAATCACATAAATCTTGTGTGTCTTTATTTTCTGTTATTATTTTCTATTCTTTTCTTTATTGCTTGGTGCAAAATCTAGTATTAATTTTCACAAGTGGTATCAGAGCTAAGGTATACGTTAGATTGAAAATACCTTGCAATAGCGCCAAATACTTCGATGAAGTATGATTTGGAGGATCTTGATGGGTCGAACGATTTCAGTTTATAGAGAATGAAGAACCTCATGGACAGCAATATAGCATTGCCAAAAACATATCGAGAAAAGAAATTCGACACCTCACAAGTATGGATATGCGGATATTGGATATGAGGATATGGTTGCTTATACTCTTAGTGTGGCAGAGGGTATTGAGGTTGAAGAGCCTGTTACTTATAAAAAGACCATTAAGAGCATGGAATCAGCGTAGTATACAGTTGCTATGAGTGAGGAGATGTAATCTATTTACAAGAATCAAACGTGGGAATTGGTGAAACTGCCTGTAGGTCAGGGAATTGGTGAAACTGCCTGTAGGTCAAAAAATTGTTGATTGCAAATAGGTCTACAAGGAGGAAATTCCTGGAATGGAAGATGCAAGGTATAAAGCACGCTCCGTAGTTAAGGGTTTTACTCAGAAAGAAGGTATTGATTACAATGAAATACTTCCCCTATAGTAAAGCATACTTCGATAAGAGTGTTGCTTGGTATGGCTGCTCTATATGACTTGGAGTTAAAACAGCTGGATGTCAAGACAGATATTCATGCATCAGCCAGAAGGGTTCGTGATCCAGGATAAGGAAGATCATATTTGCTTGTTGAAGAAACCCTTGTACGGATTAAAACAATCTCCAAAGCAATGGTATAAGTAGTTCGACACTTTCATGGCAGAGATAGGTTACATTAGGAGTGCCTATGACAGTTGTGTGTATCACCAGAGGCTCACAGATGATTCTCATATATACTTACTGTTTTATGTTGATGACATGTCGATTGCTGCAAAAACAATGTCAGATATCAAAGGTTTGAAAGAGCAATTGAAAAGGGAATTTGAGATGAAAGATTTGGGTGTAGTAAAGAGGATATTAGGGATGGAGATTCAGAGGGATCGACCTGCAGGAATTTTGTACTTGTCCCAGAAAAAGTACATTGAGCGAGTACTACAGTGCTTTGGTTTGAAAAACTCCAATCCTGTGACTACTCATTTGGCAGCACACTTCAAGCTTTCAGCAGCTGATTCCCCACAGATCCAGGAGAAGGTGGAGCACATGGCGTGTATTCCATATGCTAGTGCAATGGGCAGTCTCATGTATGCTATGGTTTGTACGAGGCCTGATATTTCGCATGCGGTCAGTGTGGTTAGCAGGTACATGGGTAATCCTAGAAAAGCTCATTGGCAGGGAGTGAAGTAGATACTTCGATACCTAGAAGGTACTGCAAATACTGGTTTAGTCTACCATCGGAGCAGTGATGTGAATGGTAGAGTTGTTAGATATGTGGATTCAGACTACGCTGGAGATTTGGATAGGAGGAGATATTTGACAGGTTATATCTTCACTTTTTCGAGCTCTGTGATCAGTTGAAAGGCTACTCTACAGACTATTGTTACCTTGTCTACCACAAAAGCTGAGTACATAGCGGCAACCGAAGCAGTGAAGGAAGCCATTTGGTTTAAGGGCTTGGTTGGTGATTTGGGGTTGAAGCAGGAGTCTAGTACTGTTTACTCTGCTGTCAAAGTGCTATACATCTGACCAAAAATCAGATGTTCCATGAACGAACCAAGCACATTGATGTCAGGTTTCATTTTATTCAGAATGTAGTTTCTCAAGGTACTGTTATGATAGAGAAGATTTTCACAGTTGAGAATCCAACGGACATGATGACAAAGCATATTCCAGAGATCACGTTTAAGCCCACGTTTAAGCATTTTTAGATTTGATCAGTATCAGCAGTATTTGAGGTGCAACCCTAAGGGGCAGGTATAGTAGCAGCAGATGGTATTTTTCAGGTTGCCTGTGGCTTGTTTTATCCAAGCCAAGGTGGAGATTTGTGATAATTTTTCTTGGATAAAAAATCCGGAATGTGTAGGTGTCCCACATCGGTTATTCAGAATAAGTCACGACTTGACCCCAAGTACATAAGTCGTCTTGTCCCACATTGACTATTTAGAAAAGGTCACTATTTATCTCAGGTATAAATAAGTTGTCTTGTATTGTTTTTTAGAGTCAAGAGAGAGGAGCCGTTCTTTGAGAGGGTTTGTTGAGAGAGATAGAGATATGTAATCTCCATTGCCAAACATAATGAAATCGCTGCTAACACCGTGGAGTAGGCTTTCGCCGAACCAAGAAAATCTTGTGTGCCTTTATTTTCTGTTATTGTTTCCGATTCTCTTCTTTATTGTTTGGTGCAAAATCTAGTATATATTTTCATAATGTATAAACTAAATGCAGCTAGTATCACATCATATAGCAATAAGACCTTGACCATTTAAACATGCTCTTTCTTTCTCCTTTTGTGCTTATTTAAGATTTTTAGAAATTAAAAATTAACAATTGGGGTTTGACAGACACTGCAGAGTGTTAGCACCAACTCCCACCCCCTATCCCTCTCACCCTCTCGTTTCTACAGGAAACATTCTAGCTCGTAACAAGAAACTCAATCAGAAACTGGCGGCCCCAACCCAAATGAAGAAGGCATGCAACCCCCACCACCGGCCCCAGAATCCTCGTTACCTATACTTGCTTCTTCCCAATAAGCACCATTCCATACGAGAATAACTTTTACCACAAATTCATTTTTCAACCAACAGGAATAGAGGAACCCTGCTTCTTCCGCATCCATGAGATCTAATGTCTTCTCCAACCCAACTTGAGATCAACTACCTCCCCAAGCAATGATCAACTTCTAAAGATACCTCACAAGAGATTAAAATCACAATTAACCACATTCAAATAAAAAAATTTCTCATAAGTTGATGAGCCATAACTTTAAGTCCCCACAAGAAAAGTTTTAACCATAAAAAAGAGTTACTTCATTCGGTACATGAAGAGAGGGGGGAAGAGAGGCCTACTGGGACTGTCCGGACAATTTCTACAAAAGAAAGCAAGTAACCCCTTCTGATGGTATCTCTTCGTGATAAAGTTTGGCAATGCTGAGAGCCATCGGATGAGTTTGTTATTGAAGAAAATGGTATAAAGTAGTATAATAATTAGGATCTAGGCATGAGGGAACTGCCATTCCAAATTGCACACTGCTTTGCCTATTATCTTACTTGCAACTATTACAAGTTATAGTCCCACTTGGTTCTATATGTGAATTTATTTTGCTGTCCATTTAAACAGTTCCATTGTCAGCAGAGCAGGTTTTTTAGTTTCAATTAATTGCGCGCACCAGTTGGAATAAACTTTATATCTATGATCTTCTTCGCTCAACCGGGTTGTAAGTCTTCTAAACATACTGGACGACAAGCTGGTTCATAATGTTGGAAATTACATCTTAAGGTTGGTCGTAAGAAGGTTTTGCTTTAATGAATGTGCCAATTGACTCGAGCATTTTGTTTGATGTCTATATCAAATTTTGTTAGTTTACTCAGATTTCTACCAAATCACCTGCTCATTCAAATCTTTACGCTCAAGCTTTATACAAACTAACTTTAAAACATTTATAAGTGCACATACTTGGGGCTGCATGGAGTTTTAACAATTCTTGCTCGTCATTTTTAAGTGCACGTTTGAACAGTTCCTTCTAGGTGCTACCCTGGCATAGTGATTCTAAAAGATGATCCTCTGGGTTTTCTTTCTAAATAGCACACTGCCTTTCTCCTTGTTTCTTGCCGTGTAGCTTCTTCATGAAGGCTATCCCGAATACATTAACATTTGATGAAATGGATTCTACAATGGAAATATGCATATACATTCTTCCCTGAAGGACATCACTACACACCATTTTGCTAAGAGAACTAGTTAGGTGATCCGGGCTGTTTCCCTCGTGACTATGAAGTTTATCCCCCATCGTCTCATTGGCCGACCTTGACCCCTGCTATTTAAGGGTTATAACTAGTAGTCAGAGTTTGCCTCGATTTGACACCGCTCCTGCGGTCCCCCACTGAAAACTTCTTTACCCACATATCTGTAAAATTAGGAGCTCTCATTATGCACCAATCTCTCTTTTACACACCATATTTGCTTGGAGAAAACTTGTAGTAGTTATGGAAACAATTAATGGTCCTTGATGGATAGAATGCCTCCTTGCCACTATTTCTCCATCTCTTTATTGGCAACAGTGAATAGAGGCTGGCTGCTTCTCGTAAGTGGCCCACTAAATTGACTTGAAGAGAGAAAATGGAAGGAGAAAATGAGAAGCAAAGAAGAGAGATAAGAAAGAGGCTGCACAGAAAGAAGTACCCGGCTCGTTATGAGCTGCTCGGACTGGGCTTGTAAGAGCTGCTTGAACTTAGCTCGGTAGTCTCGGAATGCTCTAAGTTGCCTTGTATTTAGAATCCATGTCCAGAGTCGTGATTGATTTCCTAAATGTACAAGAGCCTAACTTGGTTCGGCTCGTATATAGCAGAAAGAAGGGCGAAGATCAAAATCAAACTTATATTGTCTAAGCCCTAATAACTAGGAATTCAAATCGTGATTGATTTTTTGGAGAGATTGAGGACACAACATGTCGTCAACTCAAAAAATCTATATGATAGAGATGAATCCATATTGTCGTTAACAGCTGACCTGCTGTTGTGAGGGAGATAAATGGGGACAAGGCAGCGAGAGAGATCAGTGCAGAGACTAATATTTGAAAGTCATGTGGGTGGGTTTATAGAGTTTATAGGTAGTTTTCAATAGGCATGATCTAATGATTATCTCACTAGACACACACAAATGTAACTTTTACTTGCATAAACAAGTTGTTCATGAACGTTTTCACTAACAAATTTTCATTTTCGTGTTCAGCTGAGCTCTAAAATTATGCTCAAGTTCAGCACATATCCGAAATGAAGAGTTATTAGCTGGTTCATGTACCACTGAAGTGCACACAAACACATAGACACACGCGTGCAGGCGCGCGCGCGCACAGAGAGAGAGAGAGAGGTGGCGTACAGACCTCTTTTTCATACAACACTTGAAAATTATGTGACAAAGTATCCGTTAACTGGACCAAATCAGGCTGGTCCTCATAAGCAATGCGTAGATTAATCCACAGCTGTTGGTCAAAAAGAAGTTGGTATACATCAGCCAGGCAACAGTAAAAACATTATGAGATGGTGCAATAAGAAAATCAAATCCGAGATCAGGGGGAAATCAAGAATAGAGATAGCGTGGTCCATTGATGCACAGATGTAAGGAAATATCAAGCATTCTGATTCATGAATGGAAGAGGGATTCCCTATGAAATCTGACACATTAAAGCCTTAGTAGACAATTCATGAACCAAAATCAGTAGCAGATATTAACAAAAAGTGGATACGAGAAAGTAAACAAGAACACAGGTCACATAAGGTCTATACTCTATAATGCTACACCAGAAATGAATATGGTCTAAGTTAGCAGATTGATTCTGTTTAGAGATGATTCAATGGATAAAATACATACCAAAATCAGTAGTCGCATCAAACCCTAATCATGGCAAGGAGTACTATGCCACTTGAAAACCATGGGAGAATTTAGGTTTACTAGCACAGAGAATCGGCCAAAGGTACAGACACACACCCAGAAAGTCGCTATTGTAGTTATCATAATGAAGTAACTTAAAAGAGTTCATTTCATCGGATATCCTAATGTAAGAGAGTTTCTCACTAATGCAACTGAGCAAGATCATCAATAATTAAACATAATCTGTAATGACGTTGATTAAATAACGAAATGTCCGCTTTAAACGTAAGTAAATACGTACAGTATTAACAACAAAGTTAAAAAGAAAAGACAGACCTGTCGTGTATCCTCAAGAAAAGCTTCATGTGATCCGCCATAAGCCCCAGCAGCCAATCTCAAATCTATGGTCCTAAAGTCCAAAGGACATGATACCACTGCTGGTGATCCAAGAATTCCCTCAGAGTCAATATTGCTGCCAGTTGTCAATTTCCTACTGAGTAAATTGCAGAAATTTTTTTTAACATCAGCAGCAGCTGCCTGGCGTAATACAATTCGACAAAGTTTCATGAGAATGTCAGATATAGATACGTATTTCTTTCTTCTTCTGTCTAAGTCAGATGTCTTCGGCAAACTTGTGATATCAGCTAGCACTGCAATAACAGCTTTCTGCTTGCAGAAACCAAAGAAATATCAGCTCAAAACGAGGGAAATACTTATGTGCCAACAAAAGCCTTTCTACAAAAGTCATCTAAAAAACTGTTCTAGGATCTTGAACCTTATGCATTAGATGATAACAATCAATAAAGTTTGATATAGTACTTGAATGTTTCTAGCTTGAGCATATATTAGCTATGAGATATAAGAAACCTATTCATTCTCACTTTTTACAATGCCTTTTTCTGCATTTGTGTGTTCACTCACGCTCGTGTGTGTGTCAAATAAGAGAGAAGAAGGAGAAGATACAAAAGACTTCAAAGGCAGATATGGTAACAACAGAACGCAAGCATTTTCATTTTTTTGCCTAATCAATTGTTCCCTTTCTCATATTATCACAGGATAAATGTGATTTCTACATTGACGGAGCCTTATCCTCCTCTGGTTGAGCAGTTGAGATAGCAATATAGAAAGTAAAGAGGAAAAGGCAGATATATTGGTTGTCAAACGCCAACATACTCCTTATCACCAGATGAAGTCAATATCAAAACACTTCTACATTTCCAAGTCTAAGAAATGCAAACAGGCTGCATAAAGTGATAATGTACATCCTATTATTGTCTGTTTCTGAACAACCATACTCAAACCGTGACACGATAATAACATCCTGAATATGTTGGTTATTTCTTGATTACAAAAATGACTCACTATATTAATATCCAACAATACGAAAAAAGTGATTACTTTACTAGAATTCAGACTAAAAGTTAAGGCAAAAATTTACTTGTAAAATGTAAGACATGCTCATAGCTAAAACAAATTTTAGCAGCAGGAACTTAGGGAGAGAAATTTATTTTTAAGTAGTCCTCAACTTTAACATTTTTCACCTGAACCAAGGAAGTTTCAACTGTCAAAATCAACTTGCAATAGCACGTTGCATTTATGTGTCCCATCAGAATAAATGTTCCATACTTTCTAGACACATCCCCAGGGTATACAAATAAACAAATAATTTATACAACTGAATTAGATGGTAGATTGAAGGAATATTTTCTTTTCTTCCTCTCCTTCCGCCAGCAAACAAAACATTCACCACATGATTTCTACTCATTTATTAATGTCTGAACACAGATCTTCCAACGAGTAACACCCTGCCTTCTAGGAATATATGGTCCATAAACATTGCCTAGTCTAGCCCACTTTCTTTTGCTCTGAAATTATATGATAAAACTATAAGATGTGGCACTGAACAACCATAGTACAACAACGAAAAGGTACATCCATACTAAGACATAGACTATTGCTCAACCTAGGAATTTGTGAAAGATAAGCAATAACTAGGAAATCACCTTAGTAGGCCCAGATGCATTGCCCTTGTAAACTCCCTTGCTGATTGAATGTTCCAAGATTTTCTTTGCCCATTCTGGCGGACCTTTTTGCAAAGCATCCTTCACACAATTTCTAATTCTGGCTCCCACGTTTGTGGGCAACTTTCTAACAGGTTCCAGAACTTTAGCCCACTCTGGGACATCACCCTCGTTGACCACAACCTTTTCACAAGAACTAGTTCCATCAGATCCGGCATCAGCAATATATAGAAAATCGTCCTCTCTGTTTAAGGAACCAAAAATTCTTCCAGTAGCCTCTGCAAGCAACTGATAAGAAAAAAAGAAAGTCTATTAGCATGCTTGTCTATGTTTATTTCCTCATACGACCAAGCAGCATTATATAGACCATGTGCTAGGCATAGTGAGAATCTCTAGGGAAGTTTAAGATAGTCGGAAAGTGACATCAAAACTAGACACATAAGAAAGAGCAGTCGCAATCTTTATAAGAAAAATTGGGAGAGAGCATGCACTATGTCATACCGTGTTTCTAAGTCATTGTAATTTTTAAGGGAATCTGAAAGCCGACATACATTGGGGCCCAAAAAAATGACTTACAGACCAGGTGTTTTACATTAGGCGTAGATTAAGTAACTATGCAATTTGATACTCTAATGTTTTATGTACTTTGCTTCCATTTAGAGTCATGGCTAGCCGTATGAGTCAGGCTCAAATTACTAAAGCTTGCAGTTTTATATGATGAATCATCAGAATAATAGCATTCTCTCCTAATTGTTTCGTCAACTCCTTCCCCCGTCTCCTCTCTCTTCTCTCACTCCACACTTCTAAAACCGCTAACGACAAAGTCATAGCGTTCACAGTAATCTATGAAAGCGTGGAGCATATAAATGGCAGGACAGAGAACTTAAATCCAAGCTTACAAGTGCATCAGCTTCAATTCCCACAACTCCAGTTAGTGAGCCACAGAGCACCCCACCATCACCTTGCAAACAACGAAACACTTTCGCACTTTCACGGATAGTTATCTCAGGAGAATCCAATATACCATCCATAGATAAGATGGCCAAAATATACCTCCGAACCAACTCAGGCCAAGTCAGTTCATTGAGAGGAAGGGTCTTGAGCTTGGTACTTGTTGCAGCAATCCAGTAGTCAGCATCTTTTTTCCGACCCCGTTTTGATTTGGACTCTCCAGTTTCAAAATTGGGGTATACAATTGCAGCCACCTTGGTTTGCAGCTCACTTATTAGCGTTTTCAACAGAGAAACACGAGCCTTAGTCAGGGCCAAACCCGTGCACCTGCTATAATTTACAGACTCCCATCTAGCCTGCGAAGCATCTTTCGCTACTCCTGTTTCGAATTGTATGAACGCATGCGGATTTTCTAAGGACACTGACTCGATTTTTGGTGGTAAGACTGGCCCAAGTGGACCATCAGTATCCGGATAAGTAACGTCTCGACTTTCTTGCAGTTCTTTTCCAGCTTCCTCAAGTAGATTGAACCCCTCAAACCAAGGACTAATAAGTTCATTTTCAAGTTCTTCAAAAGAAAATGGTCGTTTTAAATCCAGAACTTCATAAAACCGCCACAAAAACTCCCATACCTGCAAGGTGAAACACAAAAAAGTTAAGGCTCTCTATATTAATAAAGTAATACATCTTCAACACTCACATGCGTGCAACTACTATAAGCATCTACCTGAAGAACATCACCTACAAGCTGAGACGGCAGCCTTGAGCTAATAGGCTTCCCATGAGGCATAGAACCATCACTAACCACAGGGTCTTCAACAACTTTACTCCTGGGCCTTTTGCGGCCATTTGACCAACCACCTTCTAATAAACCATCTTCATCATCCTTATATTCAACTCCGTCCTGTCTAACAACCTTCAGTTGCCCATTCCCAACCGTTAAGGATAAAGAGTATGAACTTCTCTCAATCAAAGAAATGTAGCATGAACAAGCTTGGACACCAGGAAGCTGCTCTACAATCTCTTGCACAAAATCTGCATCTAACCCAAATCTATCCTGGTCCAGCCACTTCATCAACACTTCAGACAAGCTTTCAAGCTTGCTGCTATCTGCAATAACAGTTAGCATGTCAATAGTACCAGATGCACCACAAAATTTGGCCAAGGAAGGAAATGTATCTTTCTTGGTTTCATATCCTATATCCCCTGAAGATGATAATGTTCCATCTGCCAAATGATTGCAGAAGAACTTGAGAGTGCCTGTCTTCAGGTAGATTTTATGGCAAGCATCAATAAGTTTCGCGGACACCATTTTCCACGCTGAAGATGGTGAAGAAGCTTCTGCTGAAACCTCTCCAATTTCATTGCTCAAAACAAAACTATGGTACAAATTATTTTCGGGGTTCTCAGTGGGTTCGAGCTGTGAGCCATATGACATCTTAACACCAAAAGGCTGAGTAGAACTACTGCCTAGGCATGATAATATGTCATGTTCTTTTGGTGGTGTAGGCTCAGAAAGGAGTGACAGGACACTGAAATCCTCATGGCAATCCAAACTAGAAGCCATTTCATCACTGTTTACTCCAAGGTTTGGCCTACAAAGGACAGTTGCACCATTTAGAACAGGGAATACAGAGCATGAACATCTTCTGACTTTGAAAACTGGTCCAGAATCACCACCCTCTGATACATCACACACGAAAATTGAACCAGTGATCTTATCGTGCCAACAGGCTCTATAGCCTACAGGCCATATCTGGTTTACATCATGATAGGATGGTCTTGCGTCAATTTTCCCCGGAGATAGGAGATAAAAGTCTTCATATTGAATTGGAAGTTGATCCTGGAAAGTAGCATTTGAGTGAAAAATAAAATGAACTACAAAAATGACATGATACTAGAGATGTGTCTATATTATGAGTTTCATAATTCGTTGAAAAAGTGAACCATTATAAGTTTCACGTAAACTTACATTGAGTTGCTGAGACTCATTTCCAGCAGTTTCTTTTGGCCCAACTTCCATGGCTTCTATACCAGAATCGACCTCTTCAAATCCACTTCCCACATGCAACAAGTTCGAATATGTCACTGGGATACGAAATGGATTGCCACCAAAAGAATTATCATCTGGAGTTTGTTTTCTAAAAGCCAAAATAAATTTAACAAATAATTATCTAATATCTATGCAATCTTCTTGGCACTCATTGCACACAGTAAGCAAATAAGGGAAACAAGGAAATGAAAGCAAACCATAAAATAAAAAATAATTCGTACACTCAAGCATGTAAAGCCAGATAAGGCGCCTCCCTGACTAGACCTTCAACTTCATGATGACAAAGACGGGATAAGTGCTGCATTCTTCCCAGCAATATACATTTTAACTACTGAATACAAGTGGCCCAACATGACAATGCAGCTTAACTGTAGAAGTTACCAGCAGCATGCCACTTAATAAAAAATGTTAAGAGTATTTCTGTTTTCCATGTCCATCTAATCAACTCAACCAAAAGGGGCATTTAATCAACCAAAGCTAAAATTTGACACTTCAGGCGATAGAAATGAGAGTCCAATGCAATTGGTTTACACCATGATTGGCGTCAAACCTCTCTTTTTATTCGTGGTGAACTACTATTTAAGCATTTGAATTAAAACCACTGGAAATTTGGCTGGTGCTATCCGAAGCTTAAGCACTGAATTCATTTGAACTGCTTGATAAGTGCAAAAAACTGGACCTATAACAGTAACTATCAAAAAACTCAAGTGAGTTGCTAAATTTAGTTTTTGTTCAGTAAATTTGAGCAGATTCTTTAACCTATGACTCATATAGACAAGAAGGCTGTCAAAAATGATTCAAAAATCAGGCTTTCCTCACTTGAATAGAAAACTTTTCAAGAGGGGGGATATCCAGAGCCAAGCACAACCACCAATGTTTCAGAAGTACCCCATCTGAAAGGGAAGTCCCTGACAAGCGCCTATGAGGCTCTCCTCTAAATAGAATTCTCGAGAATCTTCTTCCAAGGCATCACAAATGCATAATCGAGCACTAACTAATCTATTGGAGTGCTATAAGACACCAAAACAAAGAAGGCTGAAAAAATATTGAGCAACGCAGATTTTCTTTAGGACCTATTCTAATAGAGCCAAGCACAACCACCAATGTTGGAGAAATACCCCATGGGAAAGGGAACTCCCTCACAAGCACACATCAAGCTCTTTTCTAAAAAGGATTCTTGAGAATCGTCTTCTAGAGCATTACAAGTGTATAATCCAGATTCCAGCACTATGTGATATATTTTTCTGCTACAAGACACCAGAAACAAGAAAGCCAGAAAAATCTTGAGTACCATGGATTTTACGTAGATTTATTCTTACAGAACGGCCAAGGCTATTGTAGCAAATTCAGAAGAGGATAGGTACCTTGAAGTGGTTAGATTCGTGGACACTTGAGGAGATAACAAAAAACTGATGATTTCCCTCGAATATAACTAGACCATGACACCAAAGCTATTCAATCTGCACTTGCTACTGCTCTATTTGAGTCGTACAAAATCCAAATAAAAACCCAGCAAAAGGCTTCTTATGGCAGATCCCCTGATCTTAATATCTTGGAAAGGGGTCAATTTGACAAACATCTTCAAGTTACACGTGCAGACTAAAATTAAATCCTTGTGATATGGGGCACTGATCAAGGAACCAATATGGTAATCTAGTGGAGGGTTCTTCTAGTTTCCAGGGGTTACCGGCTAACAATCAATGTACTTTTCCCTAGTAAACCTGAATAATAATAACATTTCTAGAAAAGGAAAAAGGCAATTGCATTTACAATCTAAACTAACATTTGAGTTCTTGCCAATAAATATGAGAAGGAAACACTGGCAATTGATTCTAAATTATATCTAAAAGAAATCGATGCAAGGAATTAAATTCTTAGGTTGACCTAAATGCATCCATGCCCCAGCAGGTGCCTGAAGCTATCGCCTAGTGTGTTAGTTAATAGGCAGTGCACACTATAGTCTGCAGGGGCTGAGACAATCATGAGACAAGAAGGACATATGAGCAAAGACTAGCCTAGCAAGGGTTGAAAAGTGAAGAACCATACTTGTCCAGGTTGGCTAGTACTAGTAAAAAATCAGTCATAAACTAATCGGTAAACCAAGGATCAGAAAAATGAAGCTACAAAACTAGATAAAGTTTTCTTAAATAAAAAGGTTCCTGATGGATTGATAGGGTCATTAGCTTGTAAAATAATACTGTTAGTAGGTTTTATGATCGTGGTCTCTAAAGTGAGCTAGAAGAAAACTCCTTGAACTACATATAAGGAAAATGAAATTCCAGCAGAATCAGCAAATTCACAACTAATAGTGATTATATAAGATTAGCACCAGGTTCTTAATTACAATTCAATCATTTAAAGAACTACAAACAGTTCTTAATATAACACTTTGTCAGAAACCTTTGTCAAAGAATAGATAAATAATAAACTACTTCAAAGGACAATTGCTTGCCAAAGTGATATAACCCATAAAACTATGGAAATTACCCTATCATATGAATTGAATAACATGAACGAAAATATCCAAAACAATATATGTCGTAATGCCACATCTAACTAATGCACATCATAGAACAAAATTTTACAATGATTTGCATTCATAAGAAGAAAGGGAAAAGGAAAGACTGTTACTTTTGGTTGAATCTGCCAATCTAATATTTCTTTACAAGTATCAGATCTAGAAAGGCATTGATTTAAGTTAAATAGGGGGGAGGAAACCAAAATCAATCACCCAGTTGAATCACCCCTCTTTTGCCGGGGATAGGCTGTAAACTGATCACAACCTTACACATTCAACAAAATAATACCGAATGCCAATGTTTCAAGGAAGAAGAAGAATTAAACAACAATAAGGATGAAGCAAATCCGAGAAGCTATCAAGATCACTTTAATCTCACGATCAAGTGAAGTTGGTAATCTCACCCGAGAAACCCTTAAGCCGACTACTGATAATAGAATTGTTATCTATTAATTTATTCGAAATTAAAAATAACTAAAAGTTTTGTTTAGATTACTGTAATCTCGCAAGATTCACCCTAAATGAGCACTCCTTGTTGTCCACTGTGGATTAGCCATTTGTTGGGACCTCAGCAGAGCGGAACGGGAACCGACAACAAGAGAAGACGCAGACACGTAGACATGTCTAAGGCTGGGAGCGACATCAGTAAATAAGTGGCTATTGTATACACTTTTCAGTATCGGAGCTAATCCAAGAAGTATCAAATCAATCAATCTTAGGATTCGCTTTCAAATATCATACATTTAGAAGCCATCCTTACATACCCAGTAAGATCAGCCTATTTATCATCTAATGACTGATATAGGTGGTGTAAACCAAGCAGTAAGAATGCTCTCATACTAATAGAAATAAATCTCTTTTCATTATAAAACAGTTCCATAACCTTAAGGCACGTCAGGAACCTTTTAGACAGCTTGTTGCATTTTATTCAACGAAAGTTCCTGTGATCTTGCAATATTTACATCTATTCATCAGCAGGCCCTATTATGTTCTTTTCATGTTAGTCATGAGATGGAAGCCCCACGTTTACCTCATTTTGCATAAAGGATACTAAACACTCGCCACATTTACTAACTTTCTGGCCTTACTTCAGTTGATGGAATCATCAAAGTGCAATCACCTTTTTCTATCTTTGGAATGAAGTCGAGTTTAAAAATGCTTTGCTTTCAGAAATATTCTGTATGTTTAACTGTGGTGGTGGAAGTATTTATGCTCAAGATTAACTGGATGGAAAAATCTAGGATGAATCCAAAAAGTAGAAATTTCTTTATAGTTTTTACTAACAAAGAGTATCTCGAGGACTATTACATAACAACAGTTTGCTTCGTTGGATTCTGAGTCTTTTTGAAACCAAAAAGAATATGCTATCTTATGATGCTATAAACCCTAAAATCCCAAGAACCCTCTCTTTCCAAAGCAATCACATCTCTAAATCGCTTTGGCAACTAAGAGCACTTTACAAGTTTCCTTCTCATTCTCATCTATACCCCCATGTGGGACAGCATAAAGTAAACCCCATGAGGAAAATCATACAATCCATCCAGCACCCTCATTTAAAGCCAGAAAGAGCAACAAAGGCGGCACCATGGCAGCTTCTTCATCAGCTTTGATATACCACATATAGCTCATATCATCCATGCAAAGCATCACATAGAAGGAAACAAAGAAAGAGTTGCACCCAAAGACATTGAGGGCTCCAACATGAAGTGGACTGTGCAAAACCCAAATGTAGTAATTAATATTAAACATAAAGCAGAGACCTTAGAGGTCGAATGTTGATCACATGGCTCTCTCAACGGGGATAGTATTGATAGTTGTCTAAACCATCTACGAACCTGTATAATGATGAAATGCGTGCACAACAAAACGAAGTTTCCTCTGATTTTCATCTCCTTGTTGTTCTGAGTCTCGCTTTACTCGATGGTCAAACAATCAATGAACCCCCTAAGTCAACATGTTATATAAGAAACGTCCTAAAGGAGGAATAAACCGGTCTACTTGGCATACACCAAAAACGGTAAAATGAACGAATCACTAAAAAGACACTGGACAGAAACCAAGCATACCTCTACAAAACCAAGCATTCTGCCCAAGCAGCAAAAGATATACAACTAACCCAGCTCCTCTACAAAATTTCTCAGAAAAATGACAATCCCACAGAAACAACCACTCAAGTCTACAAACACCATTACTCCTCTTTTAGAACCCAAAAAGGAAGCAAAATAGCAAATGAACCAATGGCTGAGAAGTTCATAGCAATCAAATCCATGCACGTTCTTCTAATTCATGATCGACCGTATAAGCCACATAGAGGCTACCCTTCACCTCTGACTCCTCATCCATGTCACTGCACTTAAACCATCAAGCACCCCGTGATAATCCTATGCACGGAAGGGATTCCACATAGCTCTCCAATAGCTAATGAAAACATATTGCACATAAACGCCGTCTTTTACATAAAAATCTCAGCTAACTAGTTCCGCAATCTTTTAAGAACATCAGTAGGCAACTAGCTGTTCCCCCTGCAGTCCAATCAGAGAAGAGAATTTTTTAACGGGCAGAAGCCCGCCAAAAACCTTTCAAGGGAATGAGCATACCCCTAAAACAGCAAGTGCATAGAATCCACAATATGCATTATCCGCCGCATGGCAATCACACCCCTCCCTAAGCTGTCCGAAAAGAAGAACAGACTCAACTTCCCAATGTCAGAAATCTTGCTTAATTGAAGATTCAAGCTTGCCAGCTGCCAGATTTGCTCCCATAATGAGCCCACTCAACCCCCACCCACCCCTACACCGCGCAAAAAAAAAAGAAGAAACTAAAAGTGTCAGGTCACCGATCTAAGTGCTTCTCTCTACAGCACTCATCAACCAAAAACCTCACCCTCTTCCGACAGCACCAACTAAGGAAACTTCCTTCATAAACCTGAACTCCATCATCCTTAAGCGACCAGTATTCGGAGTCCAAATAATTACAAGAATTTAGCATATACATTAGGTCTATATCAATTCCATTTACATAAACTCGCGAAAAAAAAAAGTTAACTAAATGGTATAACCACCAGAACGATATGATCTTCTCACTAACATTTACCATATAAACATGAATTCTAATTGTCCAGTGTCCACATCTAAGTCCATGTAGTGGCGTTATTCAACTAAAAGAAAAGAAATTCTGAACTACGCATTAGAAAGAATAGAGATATGAAAGACACGAAAGCAATGAGATAGTACAGAAGAATAGGACAACATTTATTGAATGAGCTAATTTGAGCAAGTAACATGACAACAACAACTAGAAACACTGTGTTGAAGGGCAGAAGTAGGAAAAAGGCATTGAATTAATGTGCGAAAATAGCTTTTACCTTGAATCCGCCGAGGCCACAGTTCTGTTCACAAGCCGAAAGCGCTTTTTGCCGGAACCTCTTGTGCTTGTTCCCAACGGCCACAGATTAGACGGCACTGAGTTGCTGACGCACTCGTGGCACATCCACTCGTCCAGCACCGACGCCTTGGGCATCCGCATGCCGGCGCAGCCGAGGTGGAAGCCGCGCTCGCAGCCGTCGCACAGAAACACGTGGCCCGAATCCTCCGGCATGCCGCAGGCGGCGCAAGCTGAACCGAGGGGCTCTTCCGGAATCTCCGCGGGAGAGCCGGAAGGCGGCGTCAAGTCACCCTGGAATGTCCGGACGACGAACATGGAATCGGGAGACAGGGCTCCGGTGGAGGAAGGCGAGGGAGGGACGTCATTGCGGGTGGCGGCGGAGCGAATCGGTTCGGGGTGGGAATCGGTGAGTTCCATTAGCCGAGTCGAGACCCCATGGGGAGAGTCAATGATGTAGTGGAGTGGAGTGTGGGACCGGACGGTGGATTAAGGTTTTCAACAGACTCTGATTAAAGCGGGCCGCAGCAGAACGAGGCTTCGAACTGGGGGATCAAAATACACCGAAGCTCGGTGTCTTTGTTGACCCACGCCTCTTCGTATCGCAATGGTATTATTGCTTATATTAAAACAGATGTAAACAAGATCGTAAATCTATAAATCTCAGCCTTTAAATTTCTTGGCTGACTCGGTTTTTTTTTTTTAAATTTCTTTTTCTTACGGATTAAGACCCTAGCACAGTACATAAACGCGCAATCGGAATAAAATATAATCAATATGACCAAATTATGTCACCATAATTAACATATGCACACTAACAGCCTAGCACATATGCACATGCTCTATCCATAACAGCCCCAAGGAGGGACGAAACTGACACAAACGCCTGATGTTGCAAAATAGGCTTGGAAGTAGATAGCTGTCTTGTTCGTGAACATTATAATTCAAGTCCATCCCGCAAAACAAGCTAACCTTCAAAAATCAGCCAGAATTTGCTTACTTGCCTTGTTTAGAGAACACTGTACAACACTTAACCTGTGTTATAAAACAAAAGGAGCAAGAGAGCTGCCCTCGACGAATTAACAGTTCCTGACGGCTTTGCTAACGAGGAAACATTATTAATGAATAATTTGTTATTCAAAAATATCAACAACAACAAAAACCATGGGTAGGGTTTTCTAAAATTTATCGGAGATTTAAGTTAGTTACAAACATATATCTCAATTAAACCATGGAAGAAGCTCAATTACAATGGTATTCGGTTAAAAGCACTTGATAAATAGATTTAAATGGTTTAGTTTGAAATACCTTCAAGTCTATATCTATCTCTCGAGGAATCTCCTTACAGAAGTCCTAGAATCCACTAGTATCAATCTTTTTTCCAAGATCAAAATCAAAATCTTCGCATACACTTGGCTAATCCTAGAGAGAGAAGAAGGGGCGAGAATTTGAGAGGGGTAAATCCTAGAGAGAGAAGCTCATCCTTCTCTTTAAGATTTCATCAATTTTTTGCAAAATCAAAGGATTACAAGATTCATTTCATGGTAACTACAAGCGCATTTGAACAGAATCTCGCCGGCGATAATGTCCAGGCATTCTGACAGATCGCGTGGTCCTTCGAAAGATCCTTTTACTCGTGATTTCGTTGGCAAAGAATGGAAGAATGACAATAATAACAATGCAGCAAAACATGTTATCCCATCACCAATTACAGTAGCTTTGGGAATAGAATCATATAGCGATGTCGAAGATCTAAGACCGGAAAAGGTACGATTTTCAAAATTACAGTTGAAAAAAATGGCGAGATCAAGCTCTAATTATGATGAAATTGATGATCTTAAATAGAAAATGTTGAATTTAATGACAAAATTGGATGAGTTAAGACATCATAACATGGAATTGCATGAACAAATCTCATTTCAAAATGGTTTGAATTTTGCAACTTGAGGGAAACCAATAATCGGCAGCATTAGAAGGGGTGACGGTTAATGAGAGATTGGAGACGTGTGTTTCTCACGCGCTGAGCGGTGAGAAAACGAAGACCCAAATGATGTCGCCACGTAAAATAAAGATAGATGAGGTGGAGGCCACATCAGCGAGTGAGAAAACGAAGATCCAACTTATGTCGACACGTGAAATAAAAATGGATGAGGTGGAGGTTACATCACCTTTAATATGCCACGATGACAAAATATGTGAATTAAACAACGAAAATGCGGGAACAGAAAGGATTTTTCATCTTTGCCCTGAAACAGCAAATCGAACTCACAGCCGAAGGTGATCCAAACAAAAACCTCTTATACTTCGATTATTCGGCCAAATAAGGAATTTGTGGCGGGAAATCAACTAGAATACATCCTACCCCAAGAAATCCAGGGTCAAAAAGGTGTAAAATACTCTCAAGAGAAAATGGATATTTAATTACAGGAATGGAGGAATGCAGTTATTGCATATGTGGTGGGTGCAAGGCCTTCATACCATGTAATGAAGAGCTATATGATGCGCAAATGAAGAAAATTTTAAATTTGGTAATTTTTCTCTGAGCTTTCTTAAATCTGGAATTTATATTGTGCGATTTGATGATAAAATGGCCCAGCACCAAGTTTTAGACTGGGGCCCTTTTTTTTATAACAAACATGTAATTACTAAACCATGGTTAGCTGGGATGTCTTTGGAAAAAGAGGACTCTTATTCTGTTCCTGTTTGGATAAGACTACCCCAATTTCCATTACAATTTTGGTCTACTAGAATGCTGAGTAATAATGTTAGCTCTAAACCATGGTTAGCTTACATTGGATAAGACTACCCCAATGTAAGCTAATGTATATGAACAGTATGTCTGCACCAAAAGAAAGACTAAGCTTTGCTAGTGTCTGTGTTGAGGTCATGGCAGATGCAGTGCTACCAAACCATGTGCCTCTAAAAGGGTCACAAAATTGTGTGCTAGAACAGAAAGTTGAATATGAATGGTAATTTGTTAAATGCATACGCTGTAATGTGTTTGCGCATAAAGAGACAAATTGCTACAAAAGCCTAAAGTACAACAAGTATGGAAGCAGAAGGAAATAGTGAATGTCAGTTCCATGGTAAATCATGTGAATGGAAGTGATCAGGGCAATAACCAAGACTAGACAATGACCCGTACATGCAAAACATTGTTGTAGCTTCTAACATGTATGAGGTGGTGAATCAAATTGAAAATATGGAAGAAATTAGTCATGAGTCTGGACAAGTAGTAATTGTGAGTGCCAAAGTTCTAAACAAAGTAGAGTATGGTGATAAAAGCAAAAGGATACATATTAGTACACAATGTGCTAAAACATGTAGAGGAAGCAAATTTAAATGACAATTATAGCTAGCTGGAATATTTGAGGCTTCAATGATGCTTGTGAAGCAGGCTGATGTTAAGAAGGTAATTAAGGAAAGTAGAGTGGAGATAATTAGTCTTCTTGAGACAAGGGTCGGGCAGGAAGTTATCCCCAGAATCATAAAAAAAAGGAGTAGATTGGTGTTTTGAATGCTCCACAAATATCAAAGGAGTTTCAAGACTCTGGTTTGGTTAGAATTGTAAAAGATTCGAGGTGGAAATCTTGAACAAGTCTTCAAGGGCATATCACTGGGAAGGTCTCTTCTATTGACAAAACTGATATCTTCTTTTGTTTATGGAAATAATATGAGGAATAAGGGAATGAGGCTATGGCAACGGTTAATACTTGATGCAACTATAGTTGGATCTCAACCTTGGATGGTGGAAGGGGATTTAAATGTTGTTAGATTCTCTTATGAAAAGCAAAGAGGAAATACAATTAATAGAAGAGAGGTTTTGGAATTTAACCAATGTTCGTATCAAGCCCAGTTGGAGGATATAAACACAAAAGGCTTGTTGTACGCTTGGTGCAATAAAAGAGAAGAGGAATTGATCATGTGCTGACAGGGCTTTGCAAAATGAAGGATGATGAATAGTTTCCCAAACACTCAAGTAGAGGTTATAGTGCCAGGTATCTGTGATCACTATTTGCTTATCATTAATGCGTTTAAGAACTAGTGGGTTGGGAAGAGGCCTTTCAAAATTTTTAGTTTCTGGATGAGGCATAATAGATTTAAAGAACTTCTACTTTCTGTGTGGAATGAGAATATCAGTGGGAGTGCCTGCCATAGACTTTACTCTAAATTGAATAAACTGAAGCCAATATTAAAAAAGCTTAAGAATGAGCAATATAGCAATATTTCAGTAAGAACAGGTGGTAAATTCAAGGAATTACAAGAGCTGCAAGAAAAAATCCTACAAGGTAATGATCATACATTAATACAACAAAAGAAATAGTGTCAAAGCTAGTATTATCTTCTTGTCCAAGCAAAATAGGCTTTTTATTATCAAAAAGTTTGGGGATGGTAATACTGCATACTTTCATAAGAAAGTAAAAGTGCATAGGTCACGTAATCAAATATTGTCCATAAAAAAAGTGGAGTTCAGATAGATGGTGCATTGGATGTACATCAAGTTGTTATTGATCAGTTCACCAATTTTCTTGGGACAATAGTCAATTGTCCCTCCATTATTAAGAGTAGGTTAATGGAGGTGATAAAAAGTAGAGTGGTATGGCATGATCAAGATCTTCTTTGTGCACCTATAAGTGAAAAATCTAGGAAGCTATGTTCTCTATGAAGAAAAACAAAGCACCTGACTTGAGAGCTACCGTTATGAATTCTTTCAAATGAACTGGGAAGTTGTGAAGAAGGATATAATGGATGCAATCATGGAATTTTTTCAGAGATCTAAAGGTATACAGTTGTTCAATAACACAGCTTTAACCTTGGTGATGCCCTGCAACCGTGAAGGATTTTCGACCTATAGCTTGCTCTAACGTAGTATATAAATGCATCTCAAAGATTTTGTGTGCTAGAATCAAGAAGGTTTTGCCAATGCTAATTAATTCAAGACAGACAACTTTTTGTGAAAATGATGAATATTGCAATATTCTACTTATGCAAGAATTGGTGAAGAATTATCATTGGAAAGGTGGGATGCCTAGATGTTTGATGAAAATTGACCTCAGAAAGCTTATGATTCAGTGCGATGGGGCTTTTTGAACACTGTCATGGAGGTTATGCAATTCCCAACTATATTTATTTAGTCTGACCACTATTAGATACTCAATTAATCCAAATGGTACTATGGAGAGATATTTTTCCCTAGCAAAAGGGTTAAGGCAAGGTGATCCTGTTTTTGCTTGTCATGGAAGGCTTATCTAGGCTTATTGATTTCTTTAATGTACAACATGATTTCAAATTCCATCCAAAATGCAAGGAACTTCAAACTACACATCTATGTTTTGCTGATGATTTGTCTGTATTGGCTAAGGCAGATAAAGCATCCCTCACTATGCTTAAGCGAGCATTGAATAAGTTTGAACATCTCTCAGGGGTGTCACCTAATCTCAGCAAGAGCTCTATATATATGGCAGGAACAATAAATGAAGGGATACTACTTGAGTTGGTTGATATCATGGGGATTCCACATGGTACATTCCCTGTCACATAGCTTAGGGTACCATTGATTTTTACTAACCTATACTACAAGGACTGTGTTGTTTTGGTTGAGAAATTGATAAAAAGAGTTGAAAGTTAGACCGCAGAGTGTCTATCATATGCATGAAGAATTCAACTGGTCATATCTATTTTACTTAGTATGCAAATATACTAGTGTACAATCTTCATCTTGCCGCAGACCGCAGAAAGTTATCAAGCAAATTGAAGGTAAAGTCATAGCATTTATGTGGCATGGAAAGGATGTCAAATATATAGGTACAAAAGTGGCATGAAAAGATGTATGTCTACCAAAAAATGAAGGGGAATTGGGACTAAAGAGGCTTGGTGAATAGAATAAGGCAACTATATGTAAACATCTTTGATACCTAGCTTATAAAAAGGACTCTCAATGGGTTAAATGGTGCTATACTTATATTATCAAAGATCAATACCTTTGCACTTTTATGCTACTTGTTAAACTGTCTTGGACGTGGTGTAAACTTCTGAAATTCAGGAATCAAATGCAGAAGTTATGTACCTACCACATTGGAGATGGACAAACAACCTGGTTAGGGTTAGATTGGTGGATACCTGGTGGTCCATTGTTTGATCAATCTGGACAGAGATGTACGTGTGATGCAGGACTATTAAGGAATTTCAAGGTTATTGATGAAAATTCTTGGGAATTTCAGACTACTAGGTCTCATGCATTAAGGACAATGGCTCAGCTAATCAACAATTAGCCTTTGCCTAGATGCAATCACAAAGATAAGGTCACATGGAACTTGCAGGCAAATGGCAAGTTCACTATCCACTCTGCTTGGACACGGCTCAGAACTAGAGCTCCTATGACTGGTTGGTGAAAAATTTTATGGTTTAAAGGTCACATTCACATTTTGTCTGTAATGCTTTGCTTATTACGGAAAGAAGGTATCAGAACAAAGGCAAAACTAAAGGAATGGAACCTCATCCAAGATGATTGTTGTGTTTTGTGCCAACAGCAGCAAGATACACTAGACCATTTGTTTGTCAAATGTGCTTATGCTAAAGAACTATGGAGCCTAGTTTTTTGATAAACTGTACAGGAGGTTGCCCTTAATGTCATGGTCTCGTCTCTTGGAATATGCAATACACAAACTCAGAGGAAAAAGTTTCGGAGCTATTGTATGCAAATTATCAATTGGTATGACTGTGTGGCATTTGGATGGAAAGGAATACAAGAACTTTTGACCACAAATAAGCATCTCCTGAAGGGTGTATGACTGTAATGGCTAAAGTACAGACCAAGCACTTGGAGAAAAATTCTGCCAACAATGGAAAACGAGGAGCTACGCAAGGCATGGAGGATACATAATGGGGTTTTCAGTGAATAAGGAACCCATTTAGTTACAATATTGTGATTTTGTATAGAATGTGTAGTGACAAATAAAAACTTGTATTGAGGTTTTGTAAATTTATTGAGATTTAATGAAATAAGTGACTTTTGAACAAGAAAAAAAAAGATAACCCACACAAAATACAAGCCTTAAATCTACAAAGTTCACCCAAGAGTTGACAATCCTAAGCCTTTATTAGAGTCCTTGTATATCGATCAATTGTATAAAGAAACCCTCTTAGAAAAATTGAGTACAAATTAAGCTCTAATGCAATATAGAGATAAGAGAATTGATGATTTGAAGATGCTTACTCCCAATGAAAGTATTGCTCACAAAGATACTCTCTTTGATGATATAAACCGTGAAGATAAAGAGAGAATATTTTAAATCTTGAGCCTTATGTTTTTTCTAATTAATGGAGGCTAAGAACATTGTTTTCATGATGTACGATGAAATTCCAAATTATTTTTACAAAGCAGATACGAAATATAGCAGTTATAGGAAGATTTTGTATGAATTTTAGCAAAACTAATGGTTATCTCTATATACGGGAGCTTAGAGTCGAGCTAGTCAACTATATTACCAATAAAGGCTACTACATTGGTTTTAAGAAAATTGCTTGTTTCGTTTTGGGCATAACTTTCTCTTAAAAAATCGAATTGAGTCGTTGTTATTTGTGTTGGAAAGCTAATAAAAAGTTATATCAAAACATATTAGCCCCAAAAATATTTTTGAAAAAAATTGAGTAAGTTTCAAAGGTCGCCCATTTTTATCGAAAACACTTGTTTGAAATGTTATGAACTCACATGTGATGTACAAGGTATTCTGAGGTTATTTCAGATCAAAGCTATCAATTCAACATCAACCCAAGAGGTTATTTCAGATCAAAGCCATCAATTCAAACATCAATCCAAGAGTAGTTACATAATAGTACGACCAATCACCATTAAAAATAATTTATTATATGCATTTTTTAGTACTCTTTGACACTGGACTTAATGAAACTTTCATAACATCTTCACTGTAGTTTTAAATTCATTTGATTTTAATCCACATATCTGATTTTTCAAATATGTCTTTATGAGTGTTTATATATACTAAAAATCGACTCAAATCATACATTAGAACATATTATGTAATTACCAAAATAAGATGCAAACCTAAATTAATCGACCACAACGTTAACAACCATGTTTTAAAGCCTAAAATACTGCATAATCAAGAGTTAGCACAGAGACAAGCGAACAATCAAACAAATTGAATATGTTAACGAACCCACACGTGAACCTTCGTCGTCAATAGCTTCTATACGCATACCCAGCCCTGATTTCTCTAGAACCCAAACCAAACTAAATTGAAACGCACAACTAATATTGGAAAGAGACGGAAGTGCAAAATCATTAGGGTGACCACTACTGATACTAACCCTCGCCGCTTTGTAACCAACCCCGTGACAAAGGCACGGAGATTCCTTGCACGCAGCCCCCTACAAAGGCATGGATTCAAACATAAAAGACGAATAATATATGACTACGAACATTAACAGTGCTAAGCTATCCTCATGCACCAGAGAGTGTAGATAATACAACTAAAGACCAATAAAAATCTCGTTTGATTACGCTACGATTTTAAAAATTGTGATACTAACTAAACTGAGAGGAAGGAATGCGGTGAATCAAAACGCAAGCAATGCAGTGGTGATGTTGTAGTTAATTTCCATAAGCACTTTAGTCACACCCCAACAAAAATAAAGAGTTTCTAAATCTTAAAAGTTAACTTATATTCTATAATTGATGTAAGTTGATTGCATTGAGGGTAGGAGTGAGCAACAAACCAATAAAACCGATCTGAATCATTCAAACGGATCGAATCTGAACCGTTGATGACCTTGAATTGTTTGGTTTGAGATTTTTAAACCGAGGGGCCGGTTCGGTTTGATTCGATTAGGTTCACAATTCAGGATTTTCAAACTGGCACTAAACCGAACCGAACCGAAGGTTACATTATTTTATATATATATATATATATATATATATATATATATATATATATATATATATATATATACATACACACCTTACTTTGATTAGCTAATAATCATGATAAAATAAAACATGTTCACCTTAAATCAGCCTTCTCTTCTAATTCTACCCTTTCAAAGCCATTACTCACTATATATTACATCATTTACATTATAGCTCCTGTACTGTAAACATGGAGCCAATAGGCTAATTATATCCAATATTGCAGTAGAGTCAAGAATGATAGCCATGCCTACTTGAAGGAAAATCAACTAATAGAAACTTTAGAGAAGTGCAGATTTGTTAGATATTAAGACTTAAGGTGTGTTTGATAACGCAATTAAGCACTTAAAACTTAAAGTTTTCAATAATTTTTAATTAAGTGCGTTTGATAACGGTAAACCTTCTATCACTTAAAAAAATTAATTCCTACTAAAAATAGACTAAAATTTTAAGTCAGGGTGAACTTACTTAATACTGATAACTTAATTCTGAGTGAGATGGTTAAAAGGTATTTAACATATTTTTACATAAAAAAAAATAATTACCACGATGTCACCTCAATTAATTTACTGACAACACCGCCTCCACCAAAATACAAGCACCACCACAACCAGTATTTCCTTTTGCCACCATAACTACCACGACCTAGCCACTATCATCTCCACCACCGACACCATCACAAGGACAAGGCCACCTCCACCATACCATCATTGTTGTCACTATGTCTATTTACGCCAAAAACATGTAAACATCCACCACACTACAATCACTATTATGACCGTCATGTCGTCGCCTATCACTATTATCATAATTACCAACACTACGTCTTTACTCACCATTATCGCCACTATTGACACTTTTTTACCGCTACAGCCGCAGCCACCACCACTACTCTATCGTCATTGCCGCCACCACTGCCACCAACACGATTTTAGCCCCCCTCCCCCCTCCCAAAAAAAAGTTACAAAGTACATAAACAAATGTATAATTTTGGTAAAATGGATAAATTCATAAATAAACATTCAGATACCTGCTTTTAGTTTACCAAACAGGTTAACTTATTTTTCAGTAAAAATTCAATCGCTTAAAATTTTCAATTTTACGAATTCAGTATTTAACTTTTTCAGCAGTTAAATTTCAGTTTTATCAAATAGCCCCTTAGGAAATTATCTGTGTTTTTTTTACTACCATTGTGATGCACACGCTCCTAGTCTAGTATCGTGCTCAACTGTTAGGAAGTAAGTCCTGAAATTTGTGCTGTGTTAATCCAGTAACAATCATGTTAAAAGCCCAAACAATGTAGGAAAGAGAGCAATTATTCCCATAAACCATGAGCACTCAAAAAATACGGTAGCTGGACAAAGTTATAAATTAACCTTAAGAAAAATTGTTATTGGTTATTATTTTTTTTCTTAAAAACATAATAATGTTTAAACTACACTCAAACCAATCCGAACTGTTCATTTTGAACCGTTCAAACCGAGGTGTCTTGGTTCGGTTTGGTTTAAGAATTTATGAACCAATATTCATTGGTTCGATTTGCAGTTTGACCCCCAAATCGAACCGTACTCACCCCTAGTTGAGGGTACAACATTGAGTCAGTGTGAGTTACTTGCTAGAGCCATGCGAATTTAGATGCTTTGGATATAGGATTTGAACTAAAGATTTGACTTTGGTAGGGTACTTGTAAATTACTTGGACAAAATATCTTGTTTTGATAGTTTAAAAAAGGAATTTTTGAAATTTTCTAAGGATTTGAATTGCGGATTTGGGGTCTCCAAATCCACGGAACAAATCACTAGCCGGACCATTTATTTGACAAATCCATTTTCATCTGAAATTCACAAATCCATGCTATTTTTAAGAATCCTGCCTCCAACCTATTTTAACAAACTTGTACTTCCTTTCTTTCTCTTCGGCTACTCTCCCTTCGTCAGAGATATCAGCCATCAGCAAACCTAGGTACGCAATCTTGTTTCTTCTTTTGTTCAATTTAGTCCGCTTTTTTTTTTTTCTTTTAATCGTGATTACTGGTGGCTATGCAAATTGGTGGATTTCTGCACAATCGGCAACTTAGGTTTTTAATGGGTGTTGTTGGGTAATTGAAAATAGTGAAGGGTGTTGGTCAACGGTGGTGGATTTGAGGTCGTCGTGAGAGGCTGTTCGACGGCCGGTGGATAAAGGGGTTACTGGAGTTGACGGCGGTGCCGAAGAGTGAGGTCGGTGAGGTTGACGAGGCGGCTGAGGAAGACGCCGGTGAGCTTGTGCAGGGAGTCAGTTAAGAATGGCCTTGATGGCGGTGGTGGAGAGGGGGAGCTTGCACGATGGGGGTGGGGCAGTCGAGGAATGAGAAGGTGGAGAGGGGGAGGTCGCCGGAGCAGTTGGAGAGGCAGAGGGAGAGGAGGTCACAAAACAGGAAGGAAGAGTCTGCGAGCAAGGGACTTGGCAACATGTGTACTGTTCAACAGAGAGGCTGCGAGCAAGGGAGAGACGGAGGAGATGGTGGTGCGGGTGGTGTTATTGTGGGTCGGTGGAGAGCCAGAGGATGTGAGCAGGGCGGAGGAGACGAGGAGGGAAAGGAGTGCAAGTAAGACATGCTTGGTGCCATTACTGAGAAAAGAGAGAGAAGGGAGCTGCTGTGATTGAGGTTCTTGCTTCGGAGAGTGTGCAAGTGGACCTGTCACAGAACCAACCATCAATGATGTTATAATTAAGTTAAATAAAAAGTTATTTATTCTCAAAATTGGACAAATGAAGTTATTTATTCATATTGTATAATGTTGCCTATAGACACAATACAAGCATGCCAGTGCTTCAGTGGTGGTGTCCCTTAGTTTGGATTCTATATTTTTTATTAGATTGTCTACAACATGGATCAGCTGGCCAGCTTATCATAGGTTTTTGACCAGCAACCGTGGACCAATCGATCCGGTTACAAAAACTATGGTGTAGCTTAACAAATGAAAGACATGATACATTATTTCGGAGTGGGTGTGGGAGGGTTACCAGTTAATACACCTAGACCTATTACCACAAACATGTATGCTGTTTAGTTTTTTCTTTCTAATCAACAGTGTATGTTGTTATATGCATTAGGTTTTCTTTCTAATCAGCAGTGTAGGTTTTCTTTCTAATCAGCAGTGTATGCTGTTTTGTTTTTTCTTTCTAATCAGCAGTGTATGTTGTTATATGAGAAGTGGGACATACACCTGAAATTCACATTACCAATGTATCTTTTGTGTAATTTATCTAGATGAATAATATCGAATATTTTAATTGTTGTTATTTAGGTTTTCTACAATAATCGTAATCAATCATGAGTAATATGAATAATGCATTGCAAAACTTACGAAGAAGGCGTGAAAATGAAGAGGAAGAAAGTCACAAGTAACTAAAAATTATTGTAGGCGCAATAGTGACGACCGTGACTTCAGTGATAGTGTGGTACAAAAACAAATTCTTGGTCAAAGAACCACAAGTTAATTGGGATAATGCAAGAACGGGCTATTTGAAGCGTTTATACGACGAACGAGAAGCTGATTGCTTAGAACAACTACGCGTTAACAAGTATGTGTTCTTTAAACTTTGTAATGTCTTCGTGAGAAAGGAGACCTGGTGCTAACAAGAAATGTTCCGATTGAAGAAGCCGTAACAATATTTCTACATATTTTGGCCCACAATTTAAAATATAGGTTAATCAAATTTATGTACTTTCGATCTTCCGAAACAGTTAGCAGACAATTTAATAGAGTCCTGCGTGCTGTGATGAGTACGGAGTACTTAAGATTGCAAGATTCAGTCCTAGATCAAGCTGATGCAAGGAAATGGAAATGGTTTGAGGTACTTTTTATGAAAAGGAAACCACCACATTCTTTTTGTGGTTTTTTCGTAGATTATATATCATTTATGTTTCTTGTGAGTAAGATATGCTTATTCTTATATTTATAGAATTCTTTGGGAGCACTTGATGAAACACATACTCCAGTAACTGTCTGTCTCTGCAGAAATACGACCTAGATACCAAAATAGAAAGGGTGGTATAACTACAAATGTGCTAGGTGTGTGCGCCCCTGATTTGAAAATCATATACGTACTACCACTACCAGGTTGGGAAGGTTCTGTTTCTGATTCGCAAGTTTTAAGGGACTTTCTGCGTAGGCGCAACCGTTTCGATATTCCTAATGGTACTTCCTTTAATTTGATTTCACTAAAGCTTTAAGAAGTTTTTGCCCGACTACTTTTTATGATTATTCTTCATGATGTAGATAAGTACTATCTTATGAATGCGAGATATATTAGCTCCATACCGAGGAACTCGATACCATTTTAATGAATGGGTTGGAAATAATCCAGAAAATTATAAAGAGTTGTTTAATCTCCGACACTCAGTTGCAAGAAACGTCATTGAAAGGACTTTTGGGTTGTTAAAAAAACAGTGGGCTATACCATGGACAGTTTCATTCTTTAACATAAAGACACAAGTGAGGATTATCAATGCTTGCTGTGTACTCCATAACTTCATCTGCGTTGAGCAACTCATTGATCCGATATTAGGGCATCAAGAAGTTGTGTTTTTAGTAGAAGTAGATCGTGACATTGCTCAGACTTTGCCAGAAGAGGATCGCACGATGCAAACATGGTTATATCTGTGCAAGTGACAGAGCAATGGACTACGTTTAGAGATACATTGGCAATGAATATGTTTGAGGATTATCAAGCCAGAAGAGGCCTTGTAATTTAATATTAAGATATATTTTCTTAAAAGTGTATTGATGATTTAGACAATCCTTTTATAATTGAACGTTATGCTTTGCAAGCATGTAAGGCTATTTCTTTAATCGTAATGATTTTGGTGTATGGTATATTTCATTTTAATAATAATTGGTCAAGTGTAATATATTGTGTCTTTTTATATAATGCAAATTGGTCGGGTTTTTGCTACATATTTGAGATAATGGAGGCGAAGGAACAGGTACTAGTGAAGGAAAAAAAAAAAAAATCACTCGACAATGACTGTGACGACACAAAATACGTGCGCTGAAACTTGGATATGGATTGTACACTGGCTGACATATTCAGGGATGAAAATAATATGGGCCACAAATCTGATGCTGGGTGGAAGCCGATTGTGTATACCGCAGCCTCTGCTAAATTAAGTGCTCACATGAAGAAAGATATCAGTGTAAGCAACGTGAAAAATCGTGTTAAAATTTGGAGGAAAACGTACGCAATAATGAGTGTCATCCTTGCGCAAAGTGGTTTTAGTTAGGACGACGGAAAGAAAATGATCTCAATTGATGAGGAGAATGCATGGAATGTAGATGTTGCAGTATATTTTACTTGCGTTTCTATATTTGTATATTAGTTTATGTCAACTTGATAATTTAACTTCTATTTTGTATTTCACAGTCACATAACGAAGCAAGACCATATACGTATAAGTTGATACTGAATTGGGATGACTTGGTAGAATTATATGCGAAAGATAGTGCAATTGAAGAAGGTGCTGAAACTGTTGTAGATGCAGATGAGCTGATGAGTCCTATTGCAGACCTTTATGATACTGATTGGTATGCAGGAACTCAAGGCTTAGATGATTTTCCTCCGGTACCTGACAAACCTCTTCCAGCTACAAAAGAAACTCAAAAGAGAAAACTACCCTCCTCAACGCCAACTAACATGCCTCCCAAAAGAAAAGCAAAGAGTAAGGTGTTCTTGCGTCTTCCGTTACTAAAATGGCATCATCTCTTGACGATTTCATGTGTGCAACATCGCAAAAATTGGAAGCTAGTGAGGTTTGTGAGGAGGTGATAGCAATACCAGATCTTGAGGAAAACCAACAATTTAGAGTTATTGTCTGGTTTATGGAGAATGAAAAGCAGTTTCGCGTGTTGAAGACACTATCCATTGAAAAGAAAAAGAATTGGGTGCTTATGTTTATTCCACCGGCATAGAATTTTAGTTCGATGCAGAAACTTTATTTGTTTGTCTTTATTTTGGTTTGGATTATAACAATTTATTTCCTTCTTAGCGTATGTTGACTTTTGTTATGATTTATGTACTTATTCATCATAAAAGTTTAGATTATCTAATTATTGGTTTGTGTGGTTTCGGATACATGGAATAATGTAATTTCAGGAAAGTCTTGAATCCATTGATACTCATCCAAACAAAGAATTTATAAAAACTCACTAGAATTCACAAAATACTAAAAAATGTCCAAATAGAATATTTTAAAATGATGGGATTTGTAAATCAGGGGATTTCAAAATGAGGGGATTTAGAAATACCCAGTATTTCAAAATCTCACATCCAAACACACTCTTAGAATAAATTTGTGCATTCGAAGATGATGGGTTTCAGTTTAGCAGGTCTTTTTTTTTACCCTAATATACTTTTTGTTTTTTTTTCCAAAATAAAAAAGTTATGATCCCATAAATTTTTTTTATTTAGACGAACGTTTTAAAATTGTTTTACAACGCAAAACAATTGGGTGTATAGTGCTTCTAAAACCACTACGATTCCTTATGACATACATGTTACGTACTACATAGAACACGTATTTACTAAACTAGAATGAAATCTCCAATATGTAATAATTCCAAACATTATTTGTCGCTAAACTGAAACTCCTATACCATTTTCATTGCCCTTAGCAACACTTTGACGACTCAAGTACTAAACTGGAACTCAAATGTCACCTTTTCTAACCAAACGTATACAAGCATGAAGATCAAAGAGAAAATTAGGCTAAAAATTGAATTTAGCTCAATCTATGGCGTCTAGACCGTGTTTGCTCAAAGTATTTACCAAAAAAAAAAAACATATTGGGCCCTAAAAGGCCTTCCTCTGCCCCCTGTCTGAAGACTCAATGCCCTTCTAAGAAACCCTATCTCGCACCAATCCAATCCCGCAAATCCCCCGATCTCGACTAAGAACCAACCAGACCGAGGCTTTCGAAAAGCTATGTAGAACTTGTTTTTGAGAACTGCGTTTAATCTTGTAAAAATAATTAGGTGTATAATACCAGTACTTTTCAAATAACTAAGATTTTCCAAAACGCTAATGTGTGCGTGTGCGTGTGTAATATATAATAAACTTATCTAGATTGAAATCTCTAGGAGATAGTAACTCTGATAACAATAACTTAAGAAAAGTGATGTATTTGAGATAAGAATTACGTTTGTCGCTGAAAGTGCGACACTTGTAAGGCTCGAGCACTAAAACTGAAATGATGGGCCCACTTTCTGGACTTAACAATAGGTCCATATTCTGGAAAACTCGGCTTCTTAATGGGCAAGTTCATTCGGTCCAGTTTGTGTAGGTGCCTAATACAAGGAGGAGGAGGGCCTAAGAATAATTGTAATCAATTTTATCCTACAGCAAGATGGGAGGGGGTTGTAGAGCCCAGACCGAAGTGACCTCCTATAAATCAAATCAAACCACATAATAATTGAGTAAAGATTGAACTACGGATAGACAACCATACGATATTCTAGGACGTGCATCTTGTGCTGTACCTCGATCAAGGCTTAGAAATAAGTTTGGAGCGAAAGTTGAGACATAATAAACAAACAGACCAAGCGAACTTTTCTTTAGCAGCTTTATCTATTCTAAGCATAGACTTTTTTTTTATATAGTAAGAGAACGACACGCGGATGTAACGCAACATACAAAGTATGACCAATGAGAACCTTGTGTTGGTTTTTTGATAGTAGTGGATCGGTGGGTGGGGGGGCCGTGCATCGTGATTGTGTCTTTTTTGGACCTGCACCGACTTCGACGGATCCAATCCGGTTAGTATTCTTAGCCATTGGGTGCCATGTTTTGAAAGTTTTGTGGAAAGGCCACTTGACCACTGTCTCTGGAATTTTGCACATGTCTTGTTTCGTCCTGTTGATTCCGAGTGATCGTCTCTACGGTTCTGGAAAAGCAATATACGTAAAGGAGCGCACTTAACCGGTTACTAGTTACTAACGAGGGGGAGTATACGAGTGAAAAGATGCTTTTCAAAACGGTGGATGTTTCATGAAGAAAGCACCATGCCATCTCTGTCTTTGTAGTAACTTTATATATACTAATATTAAGCACGTGCGTTGTATGTGGACGTGATCGAGAATAATTTTTGAATTGATATCATTATTTTTTTTTGGATCAAAATAATATAATTCAATTATATTCATATTTCCTTTGTGACTTGTTTTAGAATAAATGTATATTTGATACTCGCAATTGTAATTCATTCAATATTTAAAAATCTTCTTTGTAGGCTTATGGATTGATTTTTTATTTGATGATGCTGCATAAAATAAAAGTAAATAGAGAAATTAAATGAATAAATCTACGTCTTTATTTTTTGTGATCAGTTAAATTGATTTATGAAAAACACTTAAGATGTGTAATTTTCGGACCATGTGTATAACTGAATAAATTTTCAGTTCAAATTTGTGCCATATTTAAGTATTTTTTTTCCTCATTTTTTGATGCAAATTTAACCCTTTTTTATTTTTTCTGTTTCCGTTTTTCCAACAGTCTTTTGTTTCTTAAGTGATATTTCACGTATTTTAATTTTTTTTCTTTGTTTTGATTTTTTGGTTTTTCAATTGGTTAATTATTTGCTAACCTAAAAATGTGAGAAAAAATAATCACTGCCCTCATTATTCAATATTTATTTCATTTCAATCAAATTAAAAAGGGAGTAATAAAAGAATTTTTTTTGTTTTGTTTTTCTTTCTCATCTGACTTTTCATTTCCCAATGTTTATAATTAAATTTATTATTCAATATTTATTTAATTTTAACCAAATTTAATAGGGAGTCATAAATGGAGGGTAAAAGTGTTATTAATATAATTAACAGATGACATAATCGTCCAGAAAAGATTTACGATATTCGTACTTTTATAGGTAGTATATATATATATATATATATATATATATATATATATATATATATATATATATATATATATATATATATAGGGAGCTGATCCATTGATAACGCTAGCAAAATAAGATAAGTTGCTAGCGTGATCTGGCCGTCCACGGACGATCTGTGGACGGTCTAAATCTTTTTTTTGTATTTTTTAAAGTCCGTCCGCTACATTATGTAGCGGACAATTTCTGGACAAAAATACCCTCCAGCTCCGTCCGCTACATTGTGTAGCGGACGAGTTGGCATTACTTTTTCTCTTATTCTCTTTCCTTTCAGTCATTATTTTTCTGACATGTTTGTCTCTCTCTCCCTCCCATCGATTTTCTGACTCCTCTCTCTTTCTCTCTCCCATTTTCTCTTCCTCTCTCCTTTCTCTCACTTTAATCTCTCTCTATTTATCCTCTTTGCCGGCGATCTTGTCTGTTGTAAGGTGAATCGAATCAGAGACCCGCAAGATCTGAGCCGGAACGGAGTTTGAATCAGATAAACATGTATTGAAAAGCGTTTTTTGATTTACTAGCTTTTTTAAGTGATTGCTTTTCGCCGGAGTGGCGCGGTGGATTTATCTACTCATTTCAACATTTACGGCTAGAGTGGCGCGGTGGTTCTTCGGCGATGATGGCAGTTGTGGGTTTGTTGATGGTAAAAGACATTGTTTTGGATCTGCATATTACAAAGATAAAAGACATTGCGTGACTGAAAATATACAGAACCCAGAACATCTAACACAGAACCTAGTTAATTTGGTTGTGGCAATTCATCCGCTACATAATGTAGCGGACACAATGAGTATTGATGACAGAAAGAGAAATGAGAGAAAAAGACACGAGCATTGATGACAGAAAGGACAGAGAGATAAACATGTCAGAAAAATAACGACTGAAAGGAAAGAGAACGAGAGAAAAAGTAATGCCAACTCGTCCGCTACACAATGTAGCGGACGAACTTAAAAAAATGCAAAAAAAAAGATCTGGACCGTCCACAGATCGCAAGTGGACGGCCAGATCGCACTAGTAACTTATCCTATTTTGCTAACGCTATCAATGGATCAACTCCCATATATATATATATATATATATATATATATATATATATATATATATATATATATATATATATATATATATATATATATATATATATATATATATATATATATATATATATATATATCTGTGTGTGTGTTTGCGCTCGCTCGCGCGCGCTCGTGTGGGGTACAATGTAATGGTTTGAACAGCATTGAATTACTTGTAATTTTTACGCTGATTGATCGATATCTAGTGACTAGTTGTCCAAATTACATCAAACAACTAAGGCTCTATTTTGATTTCCTTTTTGTTTTCAGTTTTTTCAAAACTAAAGAAAAAGAAGTGTTTGGCACACAGTTTTCGTTTTTTTTTCTTAAGTTTTGAAAACCAGTTTTTAAAATAGAGCTGTTTTTTTAAAACTTCCATTTATGAATTTTGAATTTTTCGTTTTTATTTTGAAACCACCACCACCTTCCCACCGCCACAGTCACAGCCGGCCGGCTACCGCCACCAAAGAAAAAATTCAAAATAAAATTTGAATAATCAAACACACAAAAGAAAAACACTCAAAATAAAAACTGAGTAATCAAACACCCATTTGTTTGTAAAAATTAAAAACTAATTGGTTTTAATTTTTATTTTTTTAAAAACAGAAAATTAAAATTAAAAATAATTTCGAACGCTACCTAAAGGTAGTGTGACTTTGCAAAATCATTGTTGGACGGGTGATTGAGATATCCTTGGTCATAATTGCTGGTAAAATTTGGTCATTAAAAAGTAAAAGAAAGAATACATACTAGATCTCAAAGCATACAGACATACCATGAAATTTCCAAACTTCAGCATTGCGTGAACTTGGAGAATAATGGCTACTTAACTCACCAAAGTATCCTGCATGTTATCAAGTAATCAGGGACTCGATCGAAGAGATATAACATATTCAGCTTGGGTCTTTATGGCGCATTCTGACGATTTTTAATGCTCTCTGTATTTTTTGTTATTTTCACCACAACGGTCAAATTTGACAACAAAAGACCAAATATTACACTAAAGATATTACAAACAATAAAAAAAAAATTTATGAAAGGAGTAATTCCTAGTATGCCCTTTATAAAAAGAAATACGCATGGGTTTGATTGGTTAGTTGGTTATTTATAAGTGATATTCCATTCTTCTCCTGGTCCTTTAGTTAATTTGAATACGTTTTACGCCTTCCGTCCAAGAAAATAGACAAAAGGTTACATAGGGTACGAAATGCTACCAAAGGGATTTATTAGACAAAAAAAAAAGAAAAAGAAAGGTCTCAATGAGCTAGAAATGCAAACTTAACAGACATACAAAGAAATGCTTTTTACAAAACCATGAACAATTTATTGGACTGACGTAAAAATCATCACTTAATAGGAAAATTTGGTCATTAAGGACTCAAGGTATAAATTAATTAAGTAATGTGTGGTGCATTTCAAATACACCTTTATTCCCCGATTCAAACTTTTCTTTTCTGTCTTGAAACGAAAATTCCAGGGACTATCCTCACGAGTAAAAGGAAAAATATGACTGAGACTCCTTACTTCTGAACTATTCTTACGACATATGAAGAAAAATGTGTCCTTTAAAATAATTTTACGGAAGAGTTAGGCCAACTAACAATTTCTAGAAAAGACAGCACTCACTGTGTTATTCCAAGAAAAAAGTTTCCATCAAAAGCATATCATAATCTTTTCATCGCATTTGATCATCGGCTTTATTTACGTGTAGTCTTGCAGTCCCAGACAATCCTGTTTGTACTAAGTGACCTGTTTGCGAGAATCTATTAAAAATCCAATACGAGGTCCATCAATCTCAATCTCAATCTGAATTTACGTACATGTAACTGAGGTTTTTGGAGAAGCCTTCCAGTCTAATCGTGCTTATCATACACGTCAATCAAGTTCATATACTCTGCTCTAATTTAATTATAATACGTATTAGTTTATTAGGTTTTTGTTACTGTCGACTTCTGTGCTCATGTATACCGAGTCACGGGAATGTCGTGACCTATCTTTTCTGTAAACTCTTCAACAGAGCGACCGTGTAACTTTTTAAATTTATCAATGTAATTCTCTTATTAACTAAAAAAAAAAATTTTAAGTGCGTGAAGACTTCTTCTTGTAAAGAGCTTGCATGCAGGTTTCCCTTTGTCCTGATGTGATAACTCCCAATCAAATATGACTTGTACTGAATCGTTGATGATAATGCGCCCCCCCAAACCTGCTTCTCTTGTAACAGGAACGAAAATGGAAAAAATTGTAAGAGAGAGAGAGATCGAAGTTGGAATGAGGATCCTGTGATCAAGAATATTCCCTGGTCAAACAACCGGAGACAATGAAGTGAAACGTAACGGCAGAGGGCGAAGTGGTGAACAAGGATGGTCACTTCATCAACTGGAGCTGCCATCTGGTGCACAGCTCTAAGAAAGTGAACAGGTGTGATGATCTTCTGACAAACAAGTCTTGGTACAGACTGGTGGTGGTAATCAAAGTGAAGGGAGGCTGTTCTTGGCTCTCTAGTAGTATATTAGATATGCTCTCTCTTCTGAGTAAATAAAGAGCCGACCTTTGTGTTGGATGGTAAATTGCAATTAATGGAAGTCATTTTGATTTTTTTTAAGAAATGAAGAATTGTATTTATTTGTGTATATTTACAAAAATGACAAAGTATACCTTTATATACAACATATATAGCAATCAATTCAGATTCTAGAATCATATTAATTTAAATCCTAAAATTAAGTTAAAATCTCTTGAAAGTCAACTCCTTGTGTCTATGAACATGAAATTCTACTTTAAACTTAGTTCAAGATTAGTGATCATAGTGCTATCTCCTTCTTCTCTCACTCTTCATTTCAATGGAAACAAATGAAAGATTGTTTAAAGCTAATCGTCAAACGAATTGATACGCAACGCACAACACAAATCTTCACATGAACCCTTTTTGGGCTAGCATTAACAGAAGGGAAAATTAGTAAAAAGTGGGTTTTGGGATAAAATTTTTGGGATGGTAGGTTTGTTTTGAAAACTTGTGAAAAAGTGGGGTAACTTTTAGAAATTTCTGAAAAAGGGGATGACTTGTGAAAAAATGATTTTTTTTTTCTAATGATGACTTTCCATTTCCCAAACTATCCCTCCCCCTGTTTAGTTCCTTTCTTGATGGGAAGATGCGTTGGTGAAAAATATCACCAAGAGAAAACAAAAGGCATAGGTACCCGAACAAATTAAAAGCCGTGTGGGTGTGCTGGAAAGAGAGAAGAAAGGAAAAAACAAATGAGAAGGAGAGATAGTCGAAAAAAAATACGAAGGTAGGAGAGGGAGGATGACCCACTGCAGTGGGTGTGTGAGAGGCAATGAGAACATATGCTGAAATTTGTGATCCTGTGTGTGTGGGGTGAGAATAGTGGGACTGTTGTGTGAAAAATGAGTATATGTGAAATGGGTATGTGAGATTTCATGAAGTGAGTTTGTGTATTGCTTGTGTGTGATTCTAGTGGGTATATATGTGTGTGTCTGTGTGATAGTGTGTATAAAGGAGAAGAGGAGGGACAGCCGTGCTATGTATGAGTGTATTCTAGGTTTGGACAGAAGGTGTAGAGAAGAAGAAGATGGGTAAAAGGTTAACAAGTCTGTGCAGTAGGAGTGGTATACTGTGCTTGCAAAGTTGTACCATGTAGCTATGGGGCATCGTGCAATTCTCATAAAATTTTGAAACTTTACAGGAATATTCTTAGGACAATTCTAGAATTACTGTTAAAATTTTAGATTTTTCTAATATTGTTTAATATTTTCTGAAAGTTCATTTACTCTAAAATTAGTGTGGAGCCCTTAAAATTCTAAATAAATTCAGGAAACATTAATGTAATGATTTTATGATGTAAATAAGTTTTTGTTTAAGTTTCGTAACCTTTAGAGTTGATTTGATACTAACTCCATTTGTATTTAATTTAGCAAAACGAATGATTTTAAAATGGTTTCGTTACTTTTTAAATCCTAATTTCTATTTCACTAATTTTCTTATATATTTTGAAGCTATCATGAAAATTATGGGACTTTGATTTGGGCTAGAAGCATTAATTGCTCTTTTTGGGTTTTTTTCCTGGTATTTAAGAAAATCGTTTTTAATTTGAAAATATTCAAAAATTCAGAAAATTTATATTGTAACTTGTTATGCTGTTTTAAGGTACAAAAGCATTTTATAAGAATTTATTATCATTCTAGAGTGTTTTAATGCGTTACAGAGTGTGCAAGGTTATCGGTTAGCTATGTTTAGCTGTTCGAGGAATCCGGTTCGTTTTCGTTTACGTTAAGAGTGTCGGAGTGAGCAATGATTAAGATTAAGAATTATATTAATAGTTTGGGAGGTTAGGCTGAATTCTAATAATTAATTTTCCCATTTAGGTTAATTCGAGGTTTGAACAAGGTTGAATAACATCGAGTGCATAACCTGGATCGAGGTAAGGGATTTTTTTTTTCCGAACCAAACTCTTCATATTTGATTTCATACGTTCTCTTGATTTGTTATCGTTATTCTTTTGGATCTGTTATTTTCATAAAGTCGCATTGTTTGCCTTGAAAACCCTGTTTTGAGCCTTACACGTTTATTGAAAATCCTATTCGATGCTCTGTATTTATTTCTCGTTGTACATCGATTTAATCATTGTACTATCAATAGGCTTAGAGACTCTTCATCACGTCATTAATGTCATGTATCGATGAGAATCAGTGTACATGTGCCACTTAAAAATTGGGCATCGAGAGTGAGGGTGCATGGGTGGATATAGGACAAAAAATACTATGATCTCGGACTCTTGTGCCAATCAATGTGCGTATTTTGATGAATGTCATTTTTCCATCAATTGACCTCATATTAATTAAGCATTAGAACTTCAATTAGCAAAATGAACCATGTTTAGAAGTTAGAATTCTTATCATATATGAACTTCTTTTGTAATGAATAGTACCGCGTTTTGTCACCTCTGAATTAGGCCGCATTTTTTTGGCCCAAATATACATGTAAGTGCTGAGGAGAAAATGATCCGCTTCGGAGTGTGTTTACTGATCAATCATAAAACGGTGTAGAAGCACAGTCTGGGTGAAACTAGTCACTTTCTACAGAAATACAAGTCATTTTATGCAAAAGTGCATGTCGATTCTGCCGATGTCCCAGTCTTTTTATGTAGAAATTACGGGGGGCACAAGCGTTGCTTTTGCTTCGGTGGGACTCCCAAAAAAAAGAGGACCTTGCTAAGGGGGTTGGGATTGAAGAAACGGATGCGGTTTAGCCATTTTGTGATGAAAAGCGCCGCGTTTTGTCACCTCTCAATTAGGCCGCATTTTTTTGGCCCAAATATACACGTTGGTGCCGAGGAGAAAATGATCCACTTCGAAGTATGTTTACCGATCAATCATAGAAGAATGGTATAGAAGCACGATCTGGGTGAAACTAGTCACATTCTGCCAAAACACAAGTCCTTTTATGCAAACGTGCATGTCGGATTTTGCCGATGCCCCAATTTTTTTATGCAGAAATTAAGGGGGCACAAGCGCTGCTTTTGCTTCGGTGAGACTTCTAAAATAAGAAGAACTTTACATGCAAATACACTTTCCCTTACTAAGGGGGTTGGGATTGAGAGGTGACAAAACGCGGCCTAATTGAGAGGTAACAAAACGCGGCACTTTTCATCACAAAATTGCAAAACCACATCCGTTTCTGCAATCCCAACCCCCTTAGCAAGGTCCTCTTTTTTTAGGAGTCCCACAAAAGCAAAAGCAACGCTTGTGCCCCCCGTAATTTCTACATAAAAAGACTGAGGCATTGGCAGAATTCGACATGCACTTTTGCATAAAATGACTTGTGTTTCTGCAGAAAGTGACTAGTTTCACCCAGACCGTGCTTCTACACCGTTCTTCTATAATTGATCGGTAAACACACTCCGAAGCGAATCATGTTCTCCTGAGCACCTACATGTATATTTGGGCCGAAAAAATCCTGCCTAATTGAGAGGTGACAAAATGCGGTGCTTTTCGTTACAAAAGAAGTTCATATATGATAAGAATTCTAACTTTTAAACATGGTTCATTTTGCTAATTGAAGTTCTAATGCTTAATTAATATGAGGTCAATTGATGAAAAAATGACATTCATCAAAATACGCACATTGATTGGCACAAGAGTCCGAGATCATAGTATTTTTCGTCCTATATCAACCCATGCACCCTAACTCTCGATGCCCAATTTTTAAGTGGCACATGTACGCTGATTCTCATCGATACATGACATTAATGACGTGATGAAGAGTCTCTAAGCCTATTGATAGTACAATGATTAAATCGATGCACAACGAGAAATAAACACAGAGCATCGAATAGGATTTTCAATAAACGTGTAAGGCTCAAAACAGGGTTTTCAAGGCAAACAATGCGACTTTATGAAAATAACAGAATCCAAAAGAATAGCGATAACAAATCAAGAGAACGTATGAAATCAAATATAAAGAGTTTAGTTCGGAAAAAAAATCCCTTACCTCGATCCAGGTTATGCGCTCGCTGTTATTCAACCTTGTTCAAACCTCGAATTAACCTAAATGGGAAAATTAATTATTAGAATTCAGCCTAGCCTCCCAAACTATTAATATAATTCTTAATCTTAATTATTGCTCACTCCGACACTCTTAACGTAAACGAAAACGAACCGGATTCCTCGAACAGCTAAACCTAGCTAACCGATAACCTTGCACACTCTGTAACGCATTAAAACACTCTAGAATGATAATAAATTCTTATAAAATGCTTTTGTACCTTAAAACAGCATAACAAGTTACAATATAAATTTTCTGAATTTTTGAATATTTTCAAATTAAAAACGATTTTCTTAAATACCAGGAAAAAAACCCAAAAAGAGCAATTAATGCTTCTAGCCCAAATCAAAGTCCCATAATTTTCATGATAGCTTCAAAATATATAAGAAAATTAGTGAAATAGAAATTAGGATTTAAAAAGTAACGAAACCATTTTAAAATCATTCGTTTTGCTAAATCAAATACAAATGGAGTTAGTATCAAATCAACTCTAAAAGTTACGAAACTTAAACAAAAACTTATTTACATCATAAAATCATTACATTAATGTTTCCTGAATTTATTTAGAATTTTAAGGGCTCCACACTAATTTTAGAGTAAATGAACTTTCAGAAAATATTAAACAATATTAGAAAAATCTAAAATTTTAACAGTAATTCTAGAATTGTCCTAAGAATATTCCTGTAAAGTTTCAAAATTTTATGAGAATTGCACGATGCCCCATAGCTACGTGGTACAACTGTGCAAGCACAGTGTACCACTCCCATTGCACAGACTTGTTTACCTTTTAGCCATCTTCTTCTTCTTCTTCTTCTTCTCTACACCTTCTGTCCAAACCCATAATACACTCATACACAGCATGGCTGTCCCTCCTCTTCTCCTTTATACACACTATCACACACACACACACACCCACTAGAATCACACATAAGCAATACACAAACCCACTTCATGAAATCTCACGTACCCATTTCACATATACTCATTTCCCACACAACAGTCCCACTATTCTCACCCCACACACATAGGATCACAAATTTCAGCATATGTTCTCATTGCCTCTTACACACCCACTGCAGTGGGTCATCCTCCCTCTCCTACCTTCGTTTTTTTTTCAACTATCTCTCTTTCTCATTTGCTTTTTCCTTTCTTCTCTCTTTCCAGCACACCCACACATCTTTTAATTTGTTCGGGTACCTATGCCTTTTGTTTTCTCTTGGTGATATTTTTCACCAACGCATCTTCCCATCAAGAAAGGGACTAAACAGGGGGAGGGATAGTTTGGGAAATGGAAATGGAAAGTCATCATTAGAAAGAAAAAAAAACTATTTTTTCACAGGTCATCCCATTTTTCAGAAATTTCTAAAAGTTGCCCCCACTTTTTCACAAGTTTTCAAAACAAACCCACCATCCCCAAAAATTTTACCCAAAAATCCATTTTTTTCCTAATTTTCCCTTAACAGAATATATAATATCTCTATATCGCCACTTTCTTTTGGCAAGAAATAAAGCCTATTGACTACCTTCGAGAAAATTCAACCAATACAAAAATCTTTTTCAATTCGTCCAATATAGAAGCATAATTTCCAGCTTGTATTCCAGATAAACATGAATGAATAAAGAATTTCTAGCCTCCAACAAACAATAAAATAGTTGACAAAGGGGGCGGAAAAGGGTCGACACACTGGCCACATCGTGTAACCTAGCTAGGTAAGCAACCTCCGATGAACGAGTTCTATGTGTGCTTGTATATACAGCGTCATCTCTTTTGCCTCTGCTTTGCCACATTAATGTAGTCCAGTTGTCTAATAGAACCAATTCTCTGGAAATATTTCCGTACTAGCACACCTAATTCTGCTTGATCATAAAATCCTTTGGCTATTGAATGCTTCAAAGGTGTCCATAAATGCAATGGACATTAATTTGGTATGGCTATGCACACGCGTCGGTAGGTCACTTCGCTAGTCACCAACAAGGGTAATGCTGCTAATCTCAGAATTGCCACCATCTGCCAACCTACAGATCGATATAATCAAATAGTAACTCGCGATTTGTCAGAGAAGAAGGAAGCTTCTGTAATCCTAGGCTGATGTCTGCGATCTGAACCAAATTTGCAGAAATCTGACCCAGAAATGATAAAAAAAAAAAAATGAAGCCAAATCACGGAAACATGGTCCAGAGGCCTAACGTGAGAGTGGAGACATCATAAAAGCCTATTCCGAATTGTAAACATGTATTTCATGGCACAAAAAACACCTCATCAAAATGGGTTGACCGATAAAAACCTTATTATTTGGCACGTCTTCGAGTCATGTATCGCTTTTGACTGCTATTTTGGTTGAAAGAATTTTTTTTTATTCTTTATAGCGATGAATAATTATTTATATATATTTTTAACGACTTTAACGAATGCATGCTACAAATATAAGCGGCCTTGGGCACTGCATTCCCATGAACCAAACTTAGCCTCAGAAGATAAAACATATATGGCTTCAGTTCCGTCCCTGCCATCTCCACAAATTGTTTTGTTTCCCTTCATGTCAAAGGGCCACACCATTCCGGTTCTCCACCTATCCCGCCTCCTCCTCCACCGCGGCGCCACCGTCACCGTCTTCACCACCCCAGCCAACCGCCCCTTCATCTCTAACTACCTCTCCGATACCGACATCTCCATAATCGACCTTCCCTACCCCGAAAACGTCGATGGGATCCCTCCCGGCATCGAGAGCACGGACAAACACCCTTCCATGTCCCTGTTCGTGCCGTTCGCTTCGGCCACGGAGCTCATGCAGCCCCACTTCGAGGAAGCCTTGAAAACCCTCCCGCGCGTCGCGTTCATGATCACGGACGGCTTCCTAGGCTGGACAGTCGACTCAGCCACCAAGTTTAACATACCGCGCCTCGTCTTCTACGGGATGAACAATTTCGCCATGGCAGTGTCTCGAGACGTGTCAGAGAGTCAACTCCTTCAGAAGACCGAGTCGGACACTGAGTCATTCGCAGTCCCACACTTTCCGTGGATTAAACTCACTAGAAATGACTTCAGTCCCCCCTTCACTGACCGTGAACCAAGTAGTCCTCACTTCGAGTGGGTCATGCAAGCGGCTATTGCTACAACGAAAAGTCACGGTTTGGTAGTTAACAGCTTTTACGAACTCGAGCCACTTTATTTAGACTACTGGAACCGCGAGTTTCGGCCCAAAGCATGGTGTGTTGGACCTCTCTGCTTATCAGATCCGGTAAGGCCGCCTATCAAACCAATGTCGAAGTGGATGCAGTGGCTAGACCAGAAGCTAGCTCAGGGAAGCTCAGTTTTATTCGTGGCATTTGGCTCACAAGTGGAAATATCAGAGGCACAGTTTGAAGAGATTAAAATCGGGCTCGAAAAATCAGGAGTCAATTTCTTATGGGTTGTGAGAATGAAAGAGCCAGATGAAGCGTTTGAAGAGAGGGTGAAAGATAGGGGCATGGTGGTGAGAGAGTGGGTTGACCAGAGGGGAATTTTGGAGCACAAGGCGGTGAAGGGGTTTCTGAGTCATTGTGGATGGAACTCGGTGATAGAGAGTATATGTGCGAAGGTTCCGATACTGGCGTGGCCGTTTATGGCGGAGCAACCGCTGAATGCGAGGATGGTGGTGGAGGAGATAAAGGTGGGGCTGAGGGTGGAGACTTGCGCTGGGAGTGTGAGGGGGTTTGTGAAGTGGGAAGGGCTGGAAAAGATGGTGAAGGAGTTAATGGAAGGAGAGATGGGGAAGGTGGTGAGGAGGAGGGTGGATGAGGTTGGTGAGACGGCTGTTAAGGCCGTGGAAGAAGGTGGCTCGTCTTGGTGCACGCTGAATGAGCTAATTGATGAGTTGCATGCAGGAAATTAAGAACTTATGAATCTCTGTTTGAACCGGAAGCATGCAAAGAGCACCTGAAAATGCATCCTTCTCTTGGATCGGAGAATAAAGAGAGACTTGTATGTTTTCATGTTATTGAAAATGTAAGCGATGTCGCGTTAGTACAAAACTTATAACCACTCGCCCATGACAATCTTTGTCAATACCTCACCAAATATTAAACAATCTCTAATCTGAAAAGAAAAGTTCTCTGTCTTATTCTAAAAAATTTCTTTTATTTGTCCCGAATTTATTGTCTAATTTCAGAATATGTTAACTGAAGATCTTTGTCACCCTGTAGAACGTCCGGTGAAAATTCAACTTAGAGTTCACCGAATGTAAACAGTCCATAGAACACCGGGTGACATGGTTACCATCGGCAGTGAGGCAGTACTTGTACACGACCACATGCAATGTGACCCGCATTTGGTGAATAGCGTCATAAAAGTAACAATATGGTACGAAGGAGTTTAAGAAAAAGTTGTACACGTTAATTTGTTCTTCTCACTCGTGTCCTCCGGTTCCCCCCACAGCACAGCAGCAGAGAGAACTCATCACTTACTTCATCATCAGCGTCCCACTCGTCTTTCCATTGTTGTCTTCTTTTCTTTTCTTTCTTTTTCATCCCACTCCGTCAGATTTTAGGAAGATTGTAGAAACCATATCAGATAAGCAGAAGAAACAAAGTGAAATTTACTGATATCAGTAGCAAAGTGTGTTGGAAGATAGACTCGATCTGATCCACTCCAGGATGATAAAGACATCAAGTAGCAAAGGTGGCCGAGTTTACTGGAAGAATCTGCAGTTTATATCATTCGAAGACGTAGACCGATCGAAAAACATAGTCGCAAACACCATCTGAAAAGAAAGATAAGGCTTGGTTCAGTCTACGGAAATACATCAACACAAAGCATGTGCATTGGTACTCGTAGTTGAAATATACCATCTATTTTGGCTAAAGACAGGCCTAGGCGCCTAACATGCCTTGAAAGACCAGATCAGATATCGGTAGAGAAGAAACCTAAAGTTGCTTCAAAATTTAGGAGGAACATGAATCAGCATGTCATGCCTCACCTTGCAATTATGTAGAAGGAATCATCTATATTTTCACCCACATTGTTAAGTCACCGTCAACTCTAAAAGGCCGGCCTAATAATGTTATCATGTTTAACATTTTACTTCACGTGCAAGCTCCCGATTGCACAGACAAATTAAAGAGCACCAATAAACTTGAGTGCAAATTGCACTATAACAAAGGGAGAACATATACGTAAGCGGGAAGAAGCGAACCCAATATCAACTGTAACACCCCCAGAAATCCAGAGCTCCGCCGTCCCGAATTTCAGGAGTGTTAACCTACCGGATCACATCAAACCTGTTAGATCATGTTCACTAACACATAATTCAAAGCATCTAATTAGACATCGACTCAAAGTCCTCATATACAATATTACAAAACTGCTTAAACTTGAACTATTCAGACCTAGATTCTTTACAAACTCCAGTCCTTGTAGAACGAGTTAACAGTACCGACCCGCACATGAGTCTTACTATACAGTAGTGGTGGGATCACAAACACAGACTCTAATTCCTGAGCAATCAACTATTGATCAAAACCTACAGAAGGGAATCAAATGAAGGGTGAGCTTTTGAGAGCTCAGTAAGGTTGTACAAGGACTAACAAAACGATTCTAAAGAATCCAACCAACCAAAATTTTCAAAACACTTCGAACAATAAAAAACTCAATGATTTCCAAAATGATCAAAATTTGTCATAAATAGATACCAAAATAACAATAATAATAACAATCATGATGATTTTCAAACGATCAGTAAAAAATCACTTTCAAAGTACAACGAAATTTTTTCAAGGGATTTCAACACAAGCACAAATCCAATCATTTCTGCCCACACTAATACATCAAATCCGCCGATACACCGAGATTACGAAATAACTAACAGATGCAATTCAATGATAATTTTTCAAGAGTTTCAAAAGAATCGTAACTAGTTCGATTAGATATCAAAGAAAATTTTTAGATACGATGCAGACAATCATAGATACACCGACTAGTCCGTCAAGGTACTAGCCCACACCAATGCACCGACTAGTCCATCAAGGTACTAGCCCATACTAATGCACCAACTAGTCCATCAAGATTACTAGTCCATCAATGTACTAGCCCATACCAATGCACCGACTAGTCCATCAAGATATTAGCCCACACCAATGCACAATCTCATGTCAATGTACAGAATGACAACAATTCGATAATACAACCTGTTATTCAATGCTCGATGGATAATAGATAATGAGCACTGATAAGAGTTTTCATAAACGATTTAAGGCTCAATGAAAGGTTTTTTAAGGCAGTAATGTAACTTGCATCAACATAATAGAGTTCAAATGAATAGCAATGACAAATCAAAATAATTTACAATGATGAAATTTGCTCAGCATGCAATAATAGGCGAGTATCACAAGATTTCTGAATAACCGATTCAGGTTTAATATTGAGATTTTCTGGACAATAATATGCTGATATCAATTTATACCTTAGAGTTCGATATTAGTCATAAGGAAATAAAAGAAGTACTTACGAGTATGAGTTAACAAAATAAGGGTTCTGATGAAAATCTTAATAACCCAGAGTTCAGATAGAATCTCTTACTTGAATCCGCAGCTAATTTATCCTAACTGGAAGTTTTTAACTTTAACCTAAATGAGATGATCAAATCATCAGAAGATAGTCTACAACACAAATATTATAACTTAATACGGACTCACACATGCTCCCAAAATGAACCTCCCTCACCCGTATGTAAAATTACCAAAATGCCCTTAGGTGTAAAATTACCAAAGTGCCCCTCTCGAACTTAAATCACCCAAACGGCCTTCCCATAAGTAGAATCACCCAAATAACCTTATTGTATGTCAATTTATGTAAAAATAGCTTTCTTAGGTCAAATTACCAAAATACCCCCTCGGGGTGTTAAATTATCAAAATACCCTTGGGGGTTTTCAGCATTTGAAAAATCTCAAAAATATCTTAAAATACTATTTTTAGTATCCTGAAGTCATTTTTGAATTAAAAAATATTTTAGAGAATTTTCGTCAAAAAATTCCGAACCGGTGTCCTGACTAAGTGCTTAAAAGCTGATTCGGCCAAAAATAGCTAACAAATTTGGAATAACCCGAAATTTTGAAAAATGTAACCTCTTAGCATTCTAAGGTTCTCATAAAATTTTTGCTCGAAACCACACTAGTTTGATATTTTAAATTTCCTTGTAAAATTTTAAATTTCCCTCATCAGTTAACCCCCTTCCTGACATCGAAAAAATCTAAAATATTTTCATGATATAGGTATCCTAAAAATAACTAGGGTCTCTTTTTTGCATTTTGGCTAAATGTTACCCTAACTATTTTTAGAAATTCAAATTAGAACATGTTTATTAAAGTTTCATGTTTAGCGACAATTACAAGTTACTATTCAAATTCAAACACACACTATCACACCTTAAACACACACACAAGCCTTCTTCTTCACTGAACCAGCCGTGTACCTGGGCTTGTTCATCCCTTAATTTCGCATGAATTTCCCACTTTTGCACACTTAACTTACTTAATTGCATTACCTTCCACACTTTCATGCCATAAATCTATTCGTTTACGCAATTACACTTAATTATATACCCACAATTCGAATTAAACCACCATGGATGAAGAACACGCAATGAAACACACACCCACCCACACCAAAATCATGCCCAATTCAAAACCCTAATTTGTTTTCTCTTTCTTTGTTATTTTAGGGTCTTATGTCCACGATTCCAACAAGAATTCATTACAATTTTCTTCATCCCCAATCATATTCGAATCATATTCATACATAATCGAATATGTAGATATATATATATATATATATACACACACACACACACACACACACACACATGACATATACAATAGAATTCAATCAATTTCTACACTTTTTGGGTTCAAGATCATACCCATAAGGGTTCGGATTCAACTTTTTTTTTCTTTCTTCCCTTCCCCTCCTTCTTCTTCTTCTTCTTCCTTTTCTCCCTTTTCTCTTCTCTTTTTCCTTCCTTCCCACGGCTGCTACTGTGCGTGTTCTTCAGCTGTTCTTCACCTTGTGTTATTTCAATTTCAATTTTACTCACCCCAAAAATTTCTTTTTATATTTTCTTCTCATGAATCTTATCCCAAAATACTTTAAAATTTTCAACAATGACTCAGCTTATGGCAACCAGGAGGTGACATCTTGCATGGTCTATTTTCCTCAGGTTATGACACATTTTGCAAAGTTTCAAATTTTGAACTTTGGCCCCTCAAGTTTCTAAAATTATATTTTGACCCCTCTAATTTAGGAGTATTACGCTTTGACCCCTCTAATTTAGGAGTATTACGCTTTGACCCCAAAACCACACTAACCCCCCATGCACTTCCTAACACTTAATTATCATCAATTGATGCTACTTATTAGCATATGCATCCCGTTCACCATATTTTTTCAAAATTATGAAATAATCTAAAAAAATCAAAAATTATATTTTTGCCCCAAAATTGTTTTAAACTCCCATAGTGTACTAATACTAGAGCATTGCTCAAAATTAGTGCCCGTTTATTTTTGGATCACGAATGGCTATTTTAAACGGCTCTCAAAGTTCGGGATATTACATTCTTCTCCTCTTATAAAAATTTTGTTTTCGAAATTTGCTCTCGAAATTTACCAACCAAATCAGAGCTCTGATACCACGTTAACTTATCATCAACTCTAAAAACTTAACCTATTAGAGAATGAGCACAATAAAAAAAAGACTTCTTATTTCGATGAGTTTTAGATGATTTTCATCTAAATTAAAAAGTTACATATGTTGCTAGCCCATCATTACTATGCATTTTGACAGCTCTTGGAACTCGCTTTCATGACACGTCAATGGATATTCAATGATTAAGGTTTAACACTATCACTTTGCGAATTCGGAGCGCACAACCCAAGTCATGTACCTCGCTTCTGGCACCAAAATATTCTTAGTGTTGGAGTAGATGGTGCGCCTTTCCCCCAAGAGGGTCAGCCTTTGCTTCCCACCAAAAGGGTTGGTCATTGCCTTCCCCTTGTGGAGGTTCACTAAGGTCTCTCATTGGAGGCTTCCACTTCTTGTACCTTGGGGGATCTTAGGAGGCCCTTTATTCTTGGGGTCATCTTAATGACTTCCTTTGCCACGCCTGAGCGCCACTACGACCATCGTTGCGATCGAGCACTGCAACTCCCAACCATGCTCGAGTGCGGTGTCTCCACGTTATGTGTCCCTAGCACGACGCCCTCACAACGACTGAACGTCACGATGGTAGATCGCGCTCGAATGTCATCTCCCAGATACGTGCCCCCTTGCAGGGCCCAAGAGCTGTGACGCCCGACCATGTCAAAGTACTACCATCTATCATACGTGCCTCCAGCTCTCCTTCCCCTCGGGCATGTCCATGTGATGTCGCTTTGGTATTTGCCCCTGCACAACACCTACCCCACGTCGTCACTCACACAATAAAACAAGACTTTTTCATTGGATGTGTTTTAGACCAGTTTCATCTATACTACTCTCACCTTCCCTCATAAATTGATCATATTTTCTTTTTGCCGCATCACACAAAAATTGATCACTTTCAAATTAAGAAAGATTCTGTAAGTATATTTACATATTTACCCTTTTATATTTTGTTATTCTATTTCTCTTTTCACATTTAATTTTCTACCAACTTATTTTCTCTCTCCTGACCCACTACTTTACACTTTTTTATTCTATTTATCTCTCAACATTTAACACTCTACTAACCAATTTTCTCTCTCATCACTCTCTTAAAAAATAAAATAAAAAATACACAATATATAACTTAAATCCTTAATATACTTGTAAAGTCAAACTGATCGAATTTTTAAGAACGAGGTATATTAAAAAAGATAAAAGGAAATTAAACAATTTGGAGTTACTTTGCAAATACAATAACTCCCCTTTTCTAAACACACCAAGTACACGTCCTTACTTCAAAAATAAATAAATACCAGTACTCTACGGTTTCGTTTGACAAATTTTTTTTTTTGGTTTTCAGTTTTTAAAGAGCAGCTTAAATTTTTTTTTTATAAAAACAAGTGGGTGTTTGATAACCCCTTTTTTTTTTAGGTTTTTTTTTTTGGTGTTTGGTAACCCTTTTTATTTTGACTTTTTTTTTTGGTGGTTTGAGTTGGCGGTGGTGGGGCGTAGCGGTGGTCGACGGTGGTGATGGCCGACGGCCAGAGGTGGTTGCCGACAGTCACCGGCGGTGGTGGCCGGCGGCCGGAGGTAGCTGTCGGCAGTCTCCGGCGGTGGTCGCCGGCTGCCGGAGGTGGCTGCCGGCAGTCACCGGCGGTGGTGGCCGGCGGCCGGAGGTGGCTGCCGGCAGTCTCCGGCGGTGGTGGCCGGCGGCCGGAGATGGCTGCCGACAGTCTCCGGCGGTGGCTGCCGGTGGTCGCCAGCGGCCGGAGGTGGTTGTCGGCAGTCTCCGACGGTGGTCGCCTGAGGTGGCTGCCGGCGGTGGGAGGGTAATGGTGGTGGTCGAAAAAAAAAAACCAAAAGTGAAAAAAAAAAATCAATTTTTGGAGTTTTTTTTTTACTCTGCAGTTTAAAAACTGATTTTTTAAATTGAAAAAAAAATGGTTACCAAACGCTCTTTTTTTTTCAGTTTTTAAAACTGAAAAAAAAAAGAGGGAAAATTTTTTTGTCAAACGGGACCTACGTATACTCTGAATTTTACTTTTCTTGCCAAACATACCCGCCGCCCATACTGCCACCACCACCCTGCCACAAACATCATTACATCATTCCATCGACCATGAATCACTAGCAGCCGCCCCCCACTGGCTCTCGTCGACTCTCCACCAGCTTCAGCCGCCCCCATAAAACCAGACCCACAATAGGGGTTGGGTATGGAGGGTGGGGTAGAGGGATCGAAAGGAAGGGGTAGGGAGAGGGGGGTCAGTGGGAAGAGAGGGGGGGGATTGACATCGGTTGGGTGGTTGATGGCAATTGGATGGTGGCTGGTTTTTGAACTGCAATTGAAGGTGGTGCTGGCTAGTGCGGACATGAAGTTTGGGGGGGGGGGGGGTCGATGGAAGGTGTAGGGGAAGGGGGAGGGGGAGGGGGTTTGACGTGAAGGAGGTGGGGAAGGGGCAAAAGGGGAGGTAAGTGACACCGGCCGTGGTAACGGCTTGTGGTTGAGGGCTAGTGGCGGTGGCGGTGGGGTGGTTGGATGGTGATGGCTTCTGGCGGCTGGGTATCAGCGGCGGCAGTTGGGTGTGCGTGGCGACAGTTGGATAGTGGTGGCGGCAGCTAGGTTGTGGTGGAGGCGATTGGGTTCCGGCAGCTTTGGGTGGTTGATGTCATATGGAATTGCCATTTTCCAGGTCATTTCATCTTTACCGAACCCTTGTAATGTTTGGTTAATACCTTCTACAGTAATGAAAACAATGGTCCAGAATCAAAGAATAAACCAAAGTGACATAAGATATGTAAACTGTCCGGCGATTAATTTTTCAGTGAGCTTGCATTGGCCGGCCCCAATGCAGTGTCAACTCAATGTAACACAAATTATTAAGTTGAAAGATTTCGTTAACAATGTTACTATTTGGACGTCGCATCCAACCCAAATGCAATCAAGTCATGCCAAAATTTGTTGTCTGCAGATATATGCTACTTGTATACCCATTTTGAACTGGAAAATCCATAAACTTCCGAGTTTTATGCACAAACCAAACTCAACAAGTCACTTTCTTTTTCTTTTTCTCTCTTCCCGAGGGACATCCCTTCCCAATCATATTCATAGACAATTTCTTGCAAGTAGAGTCCTTTTGAAGAACCTTTTTCCTTTACCGGATTATTATTATAGCCTTTTCTTTATTTTTTTCTTTAAGTTGGATCGCATACCATGGATGAATCTATCTTTCATTTTCATACATGGAATGGCACTAAATTCTCTCAGGTCATCATTAATGTGTACATCTTCACCTTAATGACCACCGTCAACTTTGCGGTATCCCAGCCTTCTGCCACTGATTGCATACTTAATGTTGGAATTTCATCATCCTCCAGCAATAGCAACTGTGGAGAGGGAAACTGGGGAGGGTTTCTTAATAATAACTGCTGTGGAGGAGCATTTGATGAGTACCTTTATGCGTTGGCTCAACGAGCAAATCAAACAGGACAAGTTTTTTTGGATTCCACCGACCAGAGGAATTGCTTGACTACTTTAAAGAGTGAAGAGGCAGATATTATGGGTTGTGGAATCGAGAAGCTAACGAGTGGCAGTGGTGACTGTTCAGATTTCTCTGTTAACGATGTCAATGACAGGTTGGGAAATGAACTCAGAAGCTTAAAGGAAAATTGTAAATTTGTTAGTCCTGTTGGTGGATGGAATCAGTCTTGTGGCGCATGTACGAGAAGTTGGAAAGACATAAAAGGAATAAGATCCAAGGATGGTGAATCTGACATATGTAGGTTTGCTGTGTTAGTTTCATTAACAAGTACAATAATTGAGAATCAGAGTTGGGTTCAAAATATTTATGAATGCCTTGGCAAGCAGGAGGTTGGCAAAGGTAAGCATTATAAATTGAACCAAAAAAGGCCTTATTCCACTTCGTCATGCATTGTAGTATACTCGATACATTTAACGCCTTAGTAATCCCCTGCAGATATAGGAGCGGGAGGAGGTAATAGCTATAAGAAGTCTAAAGCAGGTAGTTACTTATCTGTCATCATATCTACTACTGATCTTAAAGTTGGTGGATGTCTATTTGGTATGCTTTCTATTCTTACTACGAAAACATTGACAAGGGAACAGAGTTATGCATTCTTATTGGAGGCATTATAGGGACATCGGTGGTTGTAATCATCTCTATATGGATCTTGGTGCGAAGATCGTATAGATCAAATGCATCACCAAGGAAGGATGGTAAGCGAATAGCTTCACACCACATTGCCCAATATAAAACTCATGGTTCATAATATTGTATGTGGTGAATGCGTACTGATATGTGTCTTATACACGATATAGTACTGAAACGTGCTATACCAAAGGAGTCTGGCTATCTAAAACTTCCAATCAAGGAGGTCTATTCTGCCACAGACAATTTGAATGAACTGAACTTTATTGGCGAAGGAACAGCAGGTAACACTAACTTGAAGCACACAAGCAGTTTTCAGTTGATAGAAGGCTTTTGCTAAAACTTCCGGCCAGTTCGCTCCTCATTATTGAATGCAATATTATGTTGGTTTTTTCTTAGACATTTATTTTACATAAAATTTTCCATCCTGCTTCATTACTGAAGATCCTCTTTTCTGATTGCATGCGTACAACAATTTCAAAGTAAATAGAAAATGTGTACCTTGAGCTTATAAATGCAGTGGAACTCCCTGGTTGACTCAGTTTTTCAGCTAGGGAGATCACCAAAATAAGGATGACCAGTACTTATAGTACGTCATAGTCAAAACTATGAAGTTTGAACATCAATGAAACTGGGAGGTATATAAGTCTATAACCACCATGTCAGCTCATACGATATGAACATCATAAGCAAATCGCTGATCATGGGTGATATAACACCATTTAGATATGCCTTATCATATTTAGCAAGTAACTGTGTGTGTGCAACTACAAGTTCTCTGAATGACTGGTTGCCTTGTATTCTGATATTTCGAATAAGCTAATTGTTTTTTATGTGTCAGGCAAGGTATTTAAAGGAATATTGCCAAATGGTCAGCAAGTTGCTGTGAAGCACATCATCAATGATGGATGTATAGAAACTTTCCTCAGAGAAGTTAGAAGTCTCTCACACGTCAGACACCCTAACCTTGTGCCTTTGCTTGGATACAGTGAAAATGGAGACGAGTGTTTCCTTATTTATGAACTTTGTCCTAATGGGAACCTCTCAGAGTGGATATTCGGTACAGTACTCAAACTAAATATGCCGTCCTCTTCTCTCATACATGTATGATACTTGCTGTTGCTAAGTACAAATTAATATATAGCAGGAAAGGATAAATTCCTAAACTGGATTCAAAGGCTTCATATTGCAACAGATACTGCTCGAGGACTATGGTATCTGCATACATATCCTCAGGGATGCATTGTTCACCGTGATATAAAGGTCCGACCTAAAACCATAGCTCTTTCATCCTATCATTTATCACCCCTGGACTACAAATGTAATGGTTTGTGCCCCCCATGTATCCCGGACAAGAGAGTGAGGCATAACAGGACACTCACATCAACTACTCAGTTACTGGGGTTATTGTACCTTAAGTTTCACAGGCTTCTATTAACCTTTAGAGGAGTTATCAACTTTTGATCTACTTATAAATCAACTCTTGTTCCTCTTGCAGCCAACAAACATACTTTTAGGGCAAAACTTTGAAGCGAAGCTTTCAGACTTTGGATTGTCAAAGGTTATAGACCTTGGTGTCACCTATGTGAGCTCGGAAGTGAGAGGAACCTTTGGTTATGTGGATCCTGAGTACCAAAACAACCGCCACGTAAATTCAGCCGGGGATGTCTACGGTTTTGGCATAGTACTTCTGCAAATTCTATCTGGAAGGAAGGTTATAAATATGAATGTCAGGACACCAATGCCAATAGATAAAATGGTAGCGCGTTCCCTCATACTTATACTACGTATGGTTCTCTATCCTTGGTTTTACCTTTAGGTATCAAATTTGATGGGTATCTCTGTTGTTTGCCAGGCAAAATCACTCAACAGAAATGACAACATAGTAGGGTTTGCTGATCCACAACTTGATGGAGAATACTCGGCAGAAGCTTTTGACCTCATGTTCAAGCTGGCCCTGTCATGCACAGGACTTCAGCTACATCGACCATCAATGGAGAGAGTTGTATCAAAACTAGAGGAGGCCATGGACATATCAACAAGAGCCAAAGCTTCAACGCCTTTTACAACACCAGACTGGTCTTCAACTCCTCATGCTACACCAGATTGGTCTTCAACGCCATAATACTCTATCTAGTAAAGGACTTACATTATTACGTTTCATATATAGAGGTATATACAGGAAAACGTTGGTACAGGCAACACGTTTTACAAATCTTTCATAAACGTATATTGTCTTGCTATACGGATGTAAATATTACGCATAATTACGTAGTATTGGAGCAAAGCAAACGTTAATTAAATTTAGAAGCAGCCAAAACAAGAAAAGGGAAAAAGGACAAAGGAATAGCCAGTTGAATGGTTACGCCAGCTATAAAAGAAAGACACTAAAAAAGTAGTGTTACTTATCCCGTCAAAGATACTTAGAAAATAAGAGGAGCCAGAAGTCAAGTCTTCTCAATATGCAGAAATGTTCTGCACTTGGATGGCAACTTGGTTCTTTTAAGTAATGTCTTCTTTTATGTTTATTTATTTCTTTCAATATTTTTGTAATTACATTTTTATTGTTGCTCTTCTGGGTTTTTTTAGATGGTAGTCTAGCTATTCGTATAATTGAGAAGATAAACTCCCTTTTGCAATTAAAGTCTCCAGCTTATAATTGGAAAAAATTCTTAATAGCACTATATACCCTAAGTAAAATAGATTTGATCGTAAGACGTGACAAACCATAGGGTTTTCTCTGCTTAATAATAAACGTTGAAATGTTAACTGTAACTTTTTGGCAAAGTCAGGGTAAACCTAAAATAAGATCCAAGAAGAAATTGCAAAAAATGATAGAAGACACACATACGAATGATATATATATATATATATATATATATATATATATATATATATATATATATATATATATATATATATATGAACATGATTTTGCTTATTTTTCGGCAAATCATGAAATCATCTAGCAACCATATTTCCAAAATATTGAATAATACGGACCAAAAAAGTGTGTACTTTGCCAAAACAATGTCCTTGATTGGAATTACGCTAATGTCAAGGACGTAATTTTCCTTGTCTCTTTGGGCAAAAATAGTGAACTTTGGGCTTTATTTGCGAGGGAAAATATGGGGCTCTATTCTTAAAATAAAATAAAGGATAAATTACACGCGACATTCATGAGGTTTGCCCTAAACTATACACGACCACCCCTATCTTTTTTAATTACACTTCACTTCTTAAATCGTGATTTCTTTAACGGTGTTAACGGTAGAACGCAAAAAGACATTTTTACCCTCCTATATCAACTACACAATTTGCCTTGACCCATTTTGTTTTTCATTTAGGTTTCTCAATTCTTCCAAATCTCAATCTCACCATTGCAGCCGACCGCCACCTGCCATCTCTACCAGCCCCAACTCTTGAAGTCCACCGCCAACCACCATCTTCCTTTTGTGCCTGCTGTCGTCCTCTCTATCCATCCCTCGCTCAATCACAATCTCCTCTTATAGATCGACTGCCTACCGCACGCCAATCTTCAAGTCCATCTCCGACCGCCGTAATCACCTCCCGCCACGGCCCCTGTTCATCGTCGTTCGTCACGGATTTCTACAGGAAGGTGACTCACCTTAAACTCTTGGACTGTTGAATTGATTCCTGTTACCTGTGATGTTCGTGATAACTCGAAAGGAAATGGAAATGAGTGACTCTCGTAATAAGGAATTCTCAATTGTAACTCATTCATTGCTCCGGACCAACAAAGAAGTCATCCTTGCCGATTTCCCGTACAAGTTCGTGAAGAGGGCTGGACGAGTGGTCTTTGCCGGAATTCCGACTTGGAGGAATTCATCATAAATGGGAATGCCCTTCTCGTTCGTTTCATAACTTCGGTTTCTTGTTCTTTTTCAAGCTGTCTTCATTTCCGCTCTTGGTCTCAAATTTCAGACAGGAAATCGAACTCCTTCTTTCTTTCTTTTCACTTTTCTATTCGCTTGTTTGCTTAGGCACGCACTGGGCTGGAAAGGCTTTCAAGCGCCTCATTTTAGCTACCATCCAGGGGCCATATACCCAACTCTTTCAGTTTGGGCAACCAGTAACCAATGGCGAAAACTCAAAACCGTGGAAGTGAGTTTTCTTGCTTTGGAAAGAAAGTAATGGTCCTATCCCTAAATTACACAAGGCCACCCTATCATTTTAGGGCAAAAAGACAGGGGTGACCGCGAGGACTTTCACTTCAGGGGTGCCGTCAATTAGCTGTAATTTTTGACTCCTTACAGCTTCATTTGCCACAAGTGAAAAACAACTTCCCCTTACTTGGCTTCTCATCAGATTCAACAATTTTAAGGGTTGGTTTGACAAAACTTTTTTTTTGGTTTTTAGTTTTTAAAGAGTAGCTTAATTTTTTTTTTTTTACAAAAACAAATGGGTGTTTGATAACTTTTTTTTTTTTTTTTGATGTTTGGTAACCCTTTTTATTTTGACTTTTTTTTTTGAGTGGTTTGCGGTGGCGGTGGTGGGGCTTAGCGGTGGTCGACGGTGGTGGTGGCCGACGGTGGCTGTCGGCTGTGGTGTCGGCGGCCGAAGGTGGTCATTGGCTGTGGCTGCCGGCATTGGTGCCGGCGGCCGGAGGTGGTTGCCGGCGACTGCCGCGGTGGTTCCAGCGGCCGGAGGTGGTCTCCGGCTGCTGCCGGCAGTCGCCGACGGTCGGAGGTGACTGCCGACTGCCGGCGGCCGGAGGTGGTTGCCGGCGGTGGGAGGGTGGTGGTGGTCTCAAAAAAAAAAATCAAAAGTGAAAAAAAAAATCACTTTCTGGAGTTTTTTTTTTACTCTTCAGTTTAAAACTGGTTTTTTAAATTGGAGAAGGAAAAAAAAATGGTTACCAAACGCACTTTTTTTTTCCCAATTTTCAAAACTGAAAAAAAAAAGAGGAAAAAAAAAGAGTGTCAAACGCACTCTAAGACTTGCTTTCTTTCTACACTAGCAACTTATGTAGTTAAACCTTAGATCCAACTATTCTTCACTATTTCCTGACCTTGACATTTTTTGGTTAGAAGGGAAAGAATGAAGTGAAGGAAGAAATGGAGGAAGAAGGAGAAAGAAATGGAGGAAGAAGGAGAAAGAAATGGGTCTGAAGAAGAGAAAGATAATGAAGAAGAAGAAGAAGAAAAACCCTAAAGGGCAAAATGGGTTTTATTCAAGAAATGAAAGGCAGTTAGGGGATGAAAAATTCAAAAAGTAAAGTGTTAGGGAATCTTTAGACGGAGTTAGGTTCCCCGTCAATTTTGTGGGGCTCCGTGAAATGCATGTATAAATCTGGGGGAGCGGAGTGTAATTTTCAAAGATAAGGGGGTCCGTGTGTAGTTTAGGGTAAACCTCAGGGATACCGTGTGTAATTATCCCTAAAATAAAAATAGCAAACACTTCCCTGGCTGATAAATATTGGGCCGCAAGGCTCTATTCACTATTTAGCAGTAACACTATCCTCAAATCCCAGAATCCGTAGTATTATTCCCAGATCTTAAAAAAACCCTGAATAGCCTTGAAGAAATCCCAGCTGAAATGAGCTCACTTTTTCAAGAAACTAAACGATGAAAATCAGACAATATAAACAAGAACTCATACGACGAAAAAAAATCAAAGAATAAAGATATAAATTTGAGGGAAAAAAGGAGAGCAGTCAGTGACATAACAATGTCGATGACAGAGTAACGCCGTATCCACGAATTACGCGGGAAAACTGCTAGGGCTTCTTGTCACGGATGGTTAATCTTGCCATGCATCATATTCCAAGCAGAAATCTCTAGGGATGATGAATGTTGTTCTCTCTGGAACCCCAGAACTGATCGATTTACCTCCACTAAAACTGGAGCAACATCGACTACTATGTATTCTCATCGCATCTATAGAATTCCGATTCGGTGATCTAGTTATCTTCTTGCTCTAATGCGGCCATCTTTGTCTTCCCGCTAGGGCTACACGCAGCAAGAAGTGGGATGATTTGTTTATGGTGACAAGATTGATAAACGTGCACGGCTTTCTTACAAATCCCATCCCATCGGCTATAATGCAGTATGTATGTGCCGTACTAGATGGAGAACTTGTGTTGCTATTCTTTCACTTAAAACATAAGAACTGTAGCACATTTGTATTATGTTCCTAGCAAGCAGGTGTTAGAAATGACTTATCTGATTTAAAGCATTAGGGAGTGTTACAAATACAGCAGGCGATTAAAAAAATAACCTATTCGTGACAAACAAAATGACCTCCAACTCCCAAGATTTTGAAATCGGGAGTGAGGGTCTTTTTGCTTTTGAGTTATCCTCTACAAAGACGCATTTTACCGAAAAGCCGGAGCGCTATCCAGTCTATCTGGAAATTTTGGTTTAAATTCTCAGCCACTGGGTAGAGAAATTCACAAATGAATTCCAAGATTGGAGCACTGGATTTGGAATTAACTTATCTCAGGAGTCCAGGAATGGCAAATGGATGTTTTAACTTTAGAATTATCCCTTGGAATACGGCTATCGAGATCATAGGAACTGTTCCTGTCTGAGATTCTGAGTTCAAGAATGATCGTGAATGTACAACAGCAATTAATAGTTTTTCCACCCATATTTTCAATGGATGCAATTACATCTAGTTGTCGGAAAAAAAAAATACTTTAAACAAATGAACAGTAGCACAAAAAGGAAATCATATACGAACTGCACATGGCATTACTAGCTACTAGTTAAATCTACCTAAATAGTGTAAAAGGAAATCTAGTACTGAACTAAAGATTCTCTTTGTCCGCAGAGAAATCAGGCTCATCGGGCTTGAACAACTGGGGCATATTTAGGCTGGAAGAATCATCAACTGCCCGTACCTCTGGGTTAGCCGCTCTTCTTGTATATGCAGCAAATTTAGAAGCCAAAATTGTGGCTCCAAGATGCTGAGCCTTGCTTGTGTCGTCTATGGACGAACTCTCACCACCCCCATCAACTAGTTTACCATTGTGGCTCCTTCCCCTGCCAAGTAGTGGCCTGTAATAGAGACTCTCCTGTAGAGCCAACTCCTTTGCCATTTTTCTCCTCTTGTACTTTCTCCAAGCAACTTGCAAAAAACAAGCGCCCCATGTCCTCCACTGGTGAGAGTAGTACCTAAATGCATGCTGGAGCTTCTTGCTGTGAAGATGCCTAAACTGACTCGCGACAAATTTTAGGTCTTCAGCTTGAAGTGCAAAAGCTTCAACTTCTGAAAGTGCTCGGACGCTTCTAGTTGAAGAAGGCAGATTTAGAGTTGAGTTCGGCATCAAGGCCCATGTCAGTAATTCCTCACCACAGAAGTCACCTGGTCCAAGAGTGATGGAGTTGAAGAACCCAGACCTACCTCCATTGGTCGTGGAGCTCTCGAGTTGTCCCCTAATAATAAACAGCATCTCGTCTGTTGGATCTCCCTCTCGAACAATGTAAGTTCCTTCAGTACTCAAGGATGAGACAAGTCTTTCACATATGGCATCGAGAAGCTGGTCATTCATTTGTGAGAAGAAGGGTACCTGTACCCATAAATAAAGGAATCTGTAATAGGTATACCTCAATATGCAAAGCTATCAGCTACGTAAAGAGTCCAAGAACAAAATCAGAAACATGTATATCACAATTTACGATTCCAGAAAAGTCGCATCTTAAAATTGCACCAAAGAGGAAATGAGATGATCCATGCTTTGTGATAGTATAATGACTTCTCAAGTATATCAAAATTTAATAGGAACATTTTATTACCACTTCGGTATTGGAAAAAGAAATTGGAGAGCTCTTAGTATAAATATGGATTAAAGCTTATTTATATCAGTACTTGTTAAGAGGACAGAGACGGCCTTTTCCCCATTCTGGTAAGTGCAAGTTTTACAACGAATAAAACCATATAGCCGGTTTCGTTATTCAGCCAATCTGGGAAGAGACGGATCTGCTCAATTTGGATGGCTTGTTTCCCCTATTTTGGATGTACAGGCACTGATGAGTGCTGATAGAAAGAAAGCTCCACCCAAAGTAACAAATACCCCAGGCGGTTTTGCCCCTCCTCTGGATTAAAACGAAAACATATAGAACCCCGATTTCCTAGAAGCTCAGTGAATGCAAAAGAAGACATAATCCTTAGAGAACATATCACAACAGGAACCTATACATGTAGGTACTGACAAAAGATTCACAACTATGGGAAGCTCAGGACCCACCCTCTCAAGGGGAATAACAAAACCATACGCGCATGCGCGCGTGTATGTATAAATTGCATAAAAGAGCTCCGAAGATGCAAGACCATCTATGCGGAAGATGAGTAGCCTGTCTTTTCAGGGACTCGCTTGCTACTGTAGGTATAAGAGAAAAACAAAACTTGTCGAGAGGAAAAGAAGATAGACTTACACGGCGAACAAGATCAAGACATTGATGACGTTGAATTTCTCGGCTGAGGTCCAACGGAAATGACTGTAAGATAGATTCTTCATCAACTCCTCTTGTGGCTAGCCATTTATACTGAACAAAGCGACGAACACATTCTTGCAATTCCGGTGGCAGTTGGCGGTGCCTCATCCACTCTTCAGTGTCTCTGCGCTTAACCCTCCACCCTTCTAATCTCACCATCATAGATTGCAGATATGTCTTCAGAACATATAACAAAAATCAATTAGTATTTGATACTTGAACAATCATCTGCATGAAATAATAAACGGCATCCAAGAAAAGCACTTAAAGAATGAGACTGCAATCTCATCCGTCTTACTCTTAGTTGCAAGATTCTCCAATTCTAAATTGAAACATGCTCCCGCTCCTACTCCCACTCCAACCCGAAAACGTGCTATGCTAGTGACGTTCCCTGCTCCAGAATCTAGCACCCGTACCTGCTCCTGTCCACCCTTCATGCAATTAAGATTTTACTGCGCTTGATAGATTAAGAATTGTGTAGGTAACTTTGTGCTGCGTTGAGTACAATAATGGGGCCACTACTCTTTCAATTCCCTGTTGAAAAACTAAATGTTTTCCCTTTAGAGCGACTTATCTGGCTGATTTCATCGCACTGCTTGATTGTGGTGATGAGATCACGTGCATAATATGTTCCTAGTATAGCAGGTGTGCACCCATCTGAAGGTGTTAGTGCGCTTAAGGAATGACTTGTTTGTTTTAGAGTTGAAGGGACTGTTAGCAGACATAACGAAGAAACTACAATGACAACCTTTTCTAAGGTATCTCCAACCGCCAAGAGCTTGTATCACTATTTCACAAACTTCTCTCCAAATTTTCTCATCCTTGTGCCCATTTAACATTCAGCTATAACTTTTTCGTACTAAATTCTGCTTTCAGAGCGTAGTCCTTAAGTTATGTACGACGGGTATCCATGTGTTTGTCGGGCTTATTTATTTATTTATTGGGTTTTGGGTGGGTTGTTTGGGGGGGGGGGGGGGGGGTGCGCTTTACGGAGGGAGAATGTTAGAAAAAGGAGTAAAACATCCACCAGTCGATGTGCAGGTAAATTACACAAACAAGAGGACTGCCAAATGCTCGCGGCAATGGCTTTGAACAGAAGGCGCAATTCCATGTTTTACCATGTGTTTGCAGTAATGAGTCAGTAAGAGCACCTGATACCCGCTAGTAATGATACCATGTTTTGATAAACATAAAGTCGCTTTCTTTTTTACAGTAAAGCTACCTTCACTAAAGGAAAGCATGATCTTGAAGTAAAGCTACTCACAGTTCATGTCAATCACTTCGTAAGGCCCTTACAAAGGTTTTTATGCTGACTCAATGGCTACTCAAGGCAACCCCTCTTCTTTCTCGTGGCTCAGGATTGACGTTAGTAAACAGAAAATATGGCCCTAGAGAGCTTTCTGATCGCCCACAGTTTGACACTGAAAGAAGCTCAAGAATTACAAACCTCGCCTCCTTAGTTATATTAATGTTTTTTCACGATTCACCGCTGAAGCAAGCTTCTTATCTTAGCAGATGTCGAAAAGTAAACATAAAACGAAATGGCATATTTATCATAACTCAAGATCAAAGAAGCAATAATACCTGCATATTGCCTATTAACTGTGAAAATAGAATCAAGCCCCCAACGCATATGAGAGTGCAAAATGTTGTCTCGCCAATGTAGGTACTAGTTTCCAAAGTCTGTCCATATGAGCTGCAGGCAAGTTATAGAAGAACATATCAGAACGAAGACCAAATGAAGCATTCAAAAGCAGTCACAGATTATCTGAAAATAACTCTTCATTAGCATGCACTATGCAAGAGACAACAATTGCGTCCTTAATGTGCTACTACATCTGGAATAGTTAAAGCTACCACGAGGATGTCGGTAACATAGAAACGCCAATTATCATGCATTATATCTTCCTGATGATGGTGGTGATGATTAGCAACTCTCTGATATGCTTGCAGCTTGCCCAAGATAGTTAATGGCATTCCGCGACCACGAGGACATGGATAACAAAGAACCAGGGCATGCACTATGCAACAGACAACAATTGCATCCTTAATGTACTACTGCATCTAGGATAATTAAAGCTATCACGAGGATGTCGATCACATAGAAACACTACATACATTTTATCTTCCTGATGATGATGGTGGTGATTAGCAACTCCCTGATGTGCCTGCAGCTTGCCCAAGATAATTAATGCCATACTGCTACCACGAGGATATTGATTACAAAGAAACAGCAATTGCCATACATTTTTTCTATCTAGCAAGCCTCTCTAGTATGCTTGCCAAGATTGTTAGGATTGCGGCTTTACAAGATACAATGGAGATTGTGAGCAATGACAGAGAATCCAGTGCCTCTATAAGCTTCACAAATGCTTACGAAATCTACTGAGTCCATGAAAGCCAATACCATCTCCAGGGCTGAAGAATTATATCCGAGTTCATTTACACCTATGATTTCTTGTCACATTCTTTCACTGATATCTACTATCTTCAAAAATTTAAAGAGTCGCAAATGAAACACTGCGGCTAAGAAAGTGTCTCTACAACAGCATGGAATAACAGCTAGCCTAGAATCTAGACTCAAAACCAAGAAATATTTTCATGCATGGCCAACCGAGTTGCTGCAATTAAACAAGCCTAAAACTTGATAAAAATTTAAATACAGAATAAAGAAACATTCAACCTCTTGAAGATCCACACCTTAAACTTCTCAAACCCCACCAGAGGCAATACAATGACTTGTGAATGAAAGGTGACTCAGCAACTTTGCTAGTAAAAGCATCTGCAAACATCCCAAACTTGAATTGGGAGTCATCATTGTTAGCGTCACAGTAAGAAAGCAAATGTGTAGCATTCAGCCAATAATTCCTTTCAAGTTGGTCCAAGCTGTTACAATCTAGAAAATTAAGAGTGCAAGGTGGAATTGCGCTACTCTCATTTTTACACTCTTTTCTCCAGCAGTGATGCTGCCGCCCTATAGACATTAGATACCATGATGCTCCTGCTACCTGCACCAATAAGACATTGAGAACATTCGTCATGCTGCATACTACTGCAGTCAAAAGTCACCAGCAAGTATAAACTGCTAAGACAAGCAAGATTGGCTAATTAAATGACTGGCAAGCATGTAAAGAAGGAGATTGTATGCAGCTCCCGCCCAAGCAGTCTTAGCAACAACACCTGTTGTTTTAATTATCCGCTGATTTAAAGGGAAAATCACAAACAACCTTGGCACATATTGAATGAGAACAATAAGTGCAAGGGTGTTGTTAGCATAATCAGCTCTGTTATTTCTCGTTCTTGGTATGAGAATCCATATGACAATCTGCAACAGACACAAGAGGTTGAGAAAGTAAGAATCTTACCCACGAAGAATGAACTTGGAAATTTAAAAAAAAAATTTAACTGAACAGATTAATAATAGTATTACAAGGACAATCAAATAGTTAGCTCGTTCAGCTTCCAAGTGCTTGATTGGAAGCTGAGCGAGTAGACATGTATGTCTGAGTGAGTCCAAAGGTATAAAATTCCATTCAACCTGCTCCAAGTACTTTATTACGAATTATTTGAACATGAAAGAAAGTAGATATTCCGTTCATAGCTATAAATTCCACATTTCATTTAATTCATCCAGTAGTAAAGATGTAACCAGAGACTGACAGTTTCGTGTTTGTCAATGTGATTTGCTTTAAACTGTGTTCGTTATTAAATTAGCATCCAGTTTTTGTTCTTTGCTAATGTTGAGGTTGTATGAAGTTTCTGCACAACTTAGCATGGGATTTTTGACAACTTAATCTTGAGAACTAATACTACATGCTAGATAAATATAGAAATGACTAAGTGTGATGTATGGTTAATATATGTCGTAGTAGATAAAATATTGTTCACGAGAGGTCAAAAAGAAGAACGTGGAAGTATGAGAAGTATATAGGTTGTTGTGGCATAGACCTGCAAAATTCGGAATGGACTTTAAGCTGCAAGAATATATGGCTTACATTAGCAAACTCCTTAAGAATCTGTAAGTTACCATGGTTTAAGATACATAACATCAGGTTAATATCAAATTTGATTATGGTTAAAGTTATATTGTTTCATATTTCATCCAATACAGTAATGCACACACGAGTACTTAGAGAATTGCAATAAATATTATCTCATTGTCGATGATCTTTCTCAAGGAAGTTTAAAAGGATGCATGAGTGTCCATGAACCAATGATTTGCACCGCTAGAAGCAAAACTTTTCAAAGTTAACAGTTGACTTTGTCAGAATATGCTTTCCTGAAAAAGAGACTAAGGTTAACACTAACATGTTCCTTTTAACACAGCAAAAATCAACACAGCATTCTAGGACAAGGCAACTGATGGGTAGGGCACTAGGGCCTAATAGTCTTCTCTGTCATGGATTCATAGGCTTTTTCTTTTTATTCCAAAAAAATGAGAAGAGTGATCAACCATTCTTACTAGACTAACTGATTTGCCTATTTCAGCGGCATAACTCTGCGATTTCTGCTGGCATGAATCCACCCCATCAAGGTTTGTCACCATAGTATACATTGTTATACAAACAAATCCGATGCGGCTTAAGATATTTAACTCCTGAAGTCCCATTTCAATATGTTGGTACTTAACAAAATTCACATGCATGACTTGGGCGGAGTAATTGTCCCCTTTCAAGATATTAAACTCCTGACGTTCCATCTTCTTTATCACTTTTTAGTTTCTTTTTCTTAAGTTGGCTTTCCGTCTCATACATAAACCTGGAGTCTGCAATAAGCGAAACTGCTCATGAATGCTTCTACTTTCTGATCTTTTATTCAGGAAAATAAATTGATGGATCTTCACAAGCTATTCACTTTCTCATAGCAAAATGGATAAAGCATGTGCAAGCCAATCAAATACCATGTAAACAAGAGGAACCTATCCTACATCGCCCATCTTGTATGTACTTAAGATGCCCAATGCTTCATAGCATGGATAGACTGACGGAACTATTATCTAGGGTTCATACTAAGGACAGCAACCATGAAGGGGACAGAGAGAAAGATGGGGGGTGGAGGCAAACGATACTAGATCCGATAGAGTTCTTTTTCACTCTGAAATATTTACTGTGCTTTAAGTGTGGAACCTCCTTTTTATTCAACTCTCAACTGTCTACGAGCTGATGAACCATGTTTCTGCAGAGTTACTCCATACATCTAGGTCCATATATTGGTTGACTCGGATGTTAACATCTTATTTACCACTTCAAGTCACATCACTCATTGGCTTTCCCTTTTCCTAGAACTATTGTTTATAGTCGGCAGTAATTGGTATTCAAGCCAAATATATTCCTCCCAACTTATGTCCTATCTATGCTACCTCAGCTGTCCCAGAATTAGATCTTTGCCTAGTCCTTTCTTGCATTCAGCCACAGCCCTTTCCATGTGTTATTTCTCCATATCTGATGTGTAACTTCATGAAGACGTTGTTCCTCTACTGCCTGCCACCTCTTCCCACATGCACCCTGTGATACAGCAGTACGATAAGTATTCCACTACTTACACTTCTCTGAGGCTTAACTATCATTTTCCCCATCTGAAGCATTGAGCCTGAACATGATTGTTCTGTTTATCATATTCTTGATCTCAATATCCACAACGCCATCTTATGCTTAGTTAGAATTCGCATGCTCGGTGCTTCTCCTACTTGAGTTGTGTAACCTTAAGTTAATTTAACACTATTGTGTTCTAGTTTCATCAGGCACAAGGAAGTCGACAATAACATAGCACAAGCCAGTGAACTCATCCATGTAGTGAATAGAGAAGAAAATGACTTGTGATATAAGCTTATATTGGCTGTTAATCCAATCATTTCACTTGCAGTTGGTCTCGTTAATGTATTGCAACTCCAGTAACCATGTTTTTTGCCTATAACTCCCCCTCAATCTCCTTCCTCAACCTCCTATACACAAACCAAAATTGATTCTCCTATCTTGTTTCATATCATATATAGTTGTCATTCTTCTCATTGGGGAAGTCCCATTTTGTTCAGTTATTTCCTAAAGGCCTAGCCAGTAAGAAATTGCACCAAATTATCGCCAAGAGACTAAACCTTTCAACAAATAGCCAATCTTAACCTTTAACAAAATTGTTGACGTGAGGTATCACGACAAACAAAAAAGATTTACAATGCAGACGACAATCATGTAGCGTAATCTCGATAACCTACACGTCACAACATACATTACGATTCAAAATTAATAGACACAATTTTGCCCCCCCCCCCCCTCCCGGGGTCATTGTTATTACGTATATTACATGAACACAAACCATAATGTGATCGAGCAGTTGGCTTGCCTGAGGCAACGGGAGCAGTGCGGCAAGGTCGATGATGAAATCGGACTTGAGGTAGCGGATGGCGATCTGGCGCCCGTCCATGACGAGCTCGCCACGCCCGAAAACCCTAGAGCTCTGCGCGACGAACGCGGTACGGAACTTCATGAGCATGTGCAGGAAGTAAAAGAGGTCGGCGAGGGTGCGGAGAGAGGTGATGACGATGGCGGCCCTGTAGTCGGTGCTCATGCAGGCGGGGCCGCCGACGAAGGGCAGGTAGAAGTAGAGGGGGGCGATGAAGAGGGATATCAGGCAGGTGATGAGGAAGATGTGGTTCCATCGGGTGACGATGTCGCCGTCGGGATCGAGGATTTGGTTGCGCCATTGGAGGGAGAGCTGGTCGGGGAGGACGGGCTGGGACGGTCGCCCGAAGTGGCTGAGGTGGGTGGCCGGCGTTGAGAATATTCTATTCATCTTCCATTGCGGATTCCGGATGTTTCGGATTCCGCCGCGAGAGATAGACGGACGGGATTAGGTTAGGGTACGATCGGCGACACGCACGTGCATAAAGGAGGAGGAGATGTGGAGAGAGCAAGGAGGGTTGCAGCGGGGGAGTTTCCATTTTTACGGCGCAAAACGGAAGAGCAAGCTACAATTTCGGTGCCTGTAAGAGTAGTGTGCATATATACTTCTTTGTCCTTTCTTAGGTTTTTTTCTTGCATGTAATTCTTTTTTATCATATTTTTATTTATTTTGATAGCTTTTTCATTTATAAAAAATTTTAAATTGCAAATAACTTCCTTCGTTATTTTTTACGGTTCAAAACTTAACCTTTCATTTTAAACAATTATGATCATGACATTTTTAATTTAGTGCAATATGAGACCACAAATTGCATAATCGTCAAGACTAGTTAAGTGGGCGGTCACTCCGCCATTTTAGAAGCAAACTTGTCCAAACCATTTCCATTTTTTCTTTTTTTATCTCTCATTTCTATCTCATCTTCTCTTCCCGCCACCATTTTTTCACCCATAACCACTTTCACAAAAGATTACTGTCGCCACCCATAACCGGCAACTCCAAACCCTTGCCACTAAAACCACCTCTGCAGTCTCTAACCACCAACAGTCTAACACCCAAAACCACCTCAACTTTAACGCTACTAAAAAACCAACCACTCGCCAGTCATCACTGTTACCCACATCCATTACCAGTCTGCAACTACCGTCAAATCCAACTGCATTACGATTTCGTCTATCAAGTACGATAAATGATTGCAAGGTTGGAATGGAAGTTTAAACTGAGAAAGAAAATGGATAAAACGAGGATATTTATATTGCCAGTGGGGGATCACATGAGAAAACGCATATCCTTGAAGAACAGTGTCAGAAGGTTGGGAATTTTTAGTTGTGAGAACTCGAGAGAAGGTTACAGCAACACCGTGGTCCACAGCCAGGAAATCTAATCCTCCGAGCACAACAACTAACTACAGAAAAGAAAGTGTATGAATGGGGTGAGGAGACTCGGTGGTTTCAGCCAAAGGGCGTGACAGGTACGATGTACCCCCCTAAAAGACGATCAAGGGAACAATGCCCCCTTTTGACCCCCGAAGTGAATCTTCTGTTTTTTAGGTTTGAGATTTTTGCGGGAAACGGTTGAGCAAACAACGACTTCGGTGCCCCTAAGCCCGACAAAGTAGGGTGAGTACATATATAGTATATATAGTATTCCCGACCTATTCTAGTCGCGCATAAAAGACTCACTGGGATCCCATTTTGCACGGCACGTCCGCACAAGTAACAGTCAATATTCAACGCTTCCAACCGGTCAAACACATGCACGCTCAAGTCACGTGCACTTCTCATTTTTTCTACGTGACTTCGTCACTAAGAAACTCATTCTGGAGCGCCGTCTCATCACGCTTCGACCGTCGCACTTCGCACGTTGCCCATCGGCACACAATGGCACTTGCTCAAGGGGATTGGCCTCGGCCTCGGCCTTCCCCTTGGGGTCGGCCTCGGCCTCCCCTTAGGGGTCGGCCTCGACCTTCCCTTGGAGTTAGCCTTGGCCTTCCCCCAAGGGTTGGCCTTAACCTTCCCCCAAGGTTTGGCCTTTGGCCTTCCCCTTAACACCTTCACTTCCTTTCAAGGGACCATACATCGTCTGCAACCCTCGTCGTTCGTCGTTTGAACGTCACTCCACGACACCGTCACCCTGACGTCACTCCGCGACCCCGTTGTCGGCGCCCGCCCGCCAACTCAGCGACACTCGTCGTCCGTCGCCTAGGCGCCGTCTCCGCGACCCTCGTCGCCGACGTCCTGGTGCCGCACTCCAACACTCTGTCGCGCCCATGCGCCGTGCCGCTAATACTGTCGCGCCCCTGGCTCCCTGTCACACTATGGTGCCCTCGGCACCATACACACTCCGCGTGCCCATGCGCCACACCGCTGATACAGCCGTGCCCCACACCGCTGATACAGCCGTGCCCCCAGGCTTTCTGTCACAATATCGTGCCCCCGAGCACTATACACACTTTACCGCGCCCGTGCACCATCTCCATGGCATGTGCCCCGGCACCAACTATTGTCTCACGACGGTTGTCACCGCGCCCATGCGCCACACTCGTTGTCTCGTACCGTTGGCACCGCGACCATGCGTAGCAATCATGTTACATGCCCTTGGGCACCACTCTCATTCACCACTCCATGCACCCTGCCATGGATGTGAAACATGCTTTGACCCACTCTCCGGAGTGCGCAGCATCCCGCGGGGATAGGCAACTCCTCCGAGACACTATATCTAGCAGGAAGCTTTTTAACTCCCCTTTCGCCAGGTAGACGGCTCCTTCGAGATTCTACCTCGGCCCGTCAGGTATATGGCTCCTCCGAGATGTTACCTCTACGCGCATGTCAGCCCGTCAGGTAAACGGCTCCTCCGGGATGCTACCTTGACACGCTCCTAATGCTCCAGCACAAGGACTCTCACCCGTGGGATAGGCTCGCTCTCTAAGACACTATCCCCGCCAGGGAGCTTTTCAACTCCCCTTTTGCCAGGTAGACGGCTCCGTCAGGATGCTACCTCGATGCGCTCCGAGTGCTCTGGCACAAGGACTCACCCGTGGGATAGGCGACTCCTCCAGGACACTATCTCCGCCAGAGTGTCTTGGTGACTGGCCTACGTGCTCCGACACTGGGGGCTCGCGTCAGCACCCCTAAGGACTATGACCCCCAGTAGAGGTGTCAAAAAGGCCGAACGGCCTGTGGGCCTGCTCAGTCTGGCCCGGCCCTAAAGGATGAACAGTGCAGCCCTGGTCCATAAGGCCAGGGCCTTGCCTAAAAATTGGAGGAAAAATCCCGGCCCTAAAAAAGCCCGGGTTTGGCCAGGTCGTGAACAGGCCCGGCCCTAATTTTCAAATTTTTTTTAACTTGATATTTCCATTGAGGAGTGGTTTTAAGAAAACAATATTAAAAAAATAAGTCATAATAAATTGGTTTATCTTCTTGAATGAGTTTATAATGACTGGAAGCATTTTTTGAAATTACATAAGGCCTACAAATATAATCCTCATTATCGTTCGAAGCTAACTAAATTTAAATATTAAGGACTATCTAAATTTAAATCACTTGTTAGATCATTTTTTGTGCTAAGTCCTCATGAGCTGTTTGTATTTCAATTGTAACATCATTTTTTTCTTCTAAATATAATATAATTTTTTATTTTTTCTGATATCTAAATTTTATGTCCATATTAGAAAGTGATTTTAAGGATACAAAAATCAAAATTAAGTTCTACTACGTCAGTATACTGATTAGGTTAAGTTTTAAAATGATTAGGTTAATATTAGTTTTTAGGTTACATTTGGCTGACGAATATAACATTCGTTAATCCTGTAAACTTAATTAAAAAATAAAGCCTCTATCCCTATTTAAATCATCAGTTGGATCTTTTTTTTGTTCTAAATTGCATAAGTTACGGTCTGTTTGAAACCAATTCTTTTAGGATTTGAATTTGAAATTCAGAATTAGATTTGAAATTTAATTCACTTTCTTTTGTAATAAGCTTATTTACAAGCTTATTTCAAATTAATCCTATATATATATATATATATAGCAACCGATCTTAAGCTCAGATAAAAGGAGGAAGGGCTTATGAACAAATTTATCTTAAATTTAATTTTTTTCATAACATAAAAAAAATTATTCAGGCCCAGGCCTGGCCCAAGCCCGGCCCTAAAGTTAAGGCCTAGGGCTTGGGCTTGGACCAGGCCAGGCCTGGATATCCTCACATTGGGCCCGGCCCGGTTTGTAAGGCCCAAAGCCCGGTTTGGCCCTGGCCCTCTTCTGATCCGCTGGGCCAGCCCATTGACACCTCTAACCCCCGGGTCACTCCGAGACGGGAGCAGGTATTCGGAGGGCATCGAGCCTAGTCCACCTAGCAGCTGGGCATCAGGTCTTCCCTACCGCTGCCAGGCATGTGGGACTCTGCAAGGTCTTGGATTGGTGGCTAGATCAAGGGAGTTCTCTGGCCACACCGATGTTGTGGGAGCCAGTCTTTCCAGACAGGCAGAACGACACTGTACGGGGCAAGCTGAGTGAATATGCAATCCGAGAGTCCATAGAGCACCGACACCTGTGGACCCCCCAATGACGTGTCACTCTCGGGGAGCGCCACGTGTCGATTGATGACATTATCATCTCAACCTCTATAAATAGGGGTCTTGAGAATTCATTCGGAACGCTTAGGGAACATTTTCAGAACATATTTCACTTTCTCACTCTAGAATTCTAGAGAGAAACATACAGGACCTTGACTCTGGACCTAAGTATCGGACCGTGACTGTCGTTGTCTATTTATTATGCGCTATCGCCCTCATAGCACTGCCACCCCTCAGGCTCTGTCTGGGAAGCCCTTAGTCTCTGCCCGGGAAGCCCTTAGTCTCTGCCCTTGTTCTACCCTTGCTGTGTCCCACATCAATATACTTGGCATCTGACTCGGACTGTATTCCTTGTGGCACCTCCACGTCGACTGCGAACCCACTTTCCTTGGCATCATTTTGGCGACTCTGCTGGGGAGGTGAGCATCGCAGTACAGTTCGTTCCTTGTCTGACACGCCCAAGCAACCATGCCTCAGCAACGCAAGACTACCAGCCAAAGTCTCAACCCAGCCAGCTATCCAAGAGGAACATCACCCCGAGGACTAAGAAGAGAGTAGCCACAACCAACTCCACCCTCTCCCCGGGATGGATGCACCTAATGTGGCCACGATCTTTAATGCCACAATCCAACACCTTACTCCTACCATCACCGAACTCCAAGACTTTCAATCTTCTCTCATGGCTGTCATCTTAGAAATGCAAAAATCAATCCAAGTCTTGACTTCACAAACACTGACTTCTCAAGGCCTCAGAACTCCGCGCCATGTGACTGCTACTCACCCCGTGTCATCCCAAGTTCTGGGGTTGGCCCCTCCTGCTCATATCCAGCCTTCAGGGCCTGGGTTAGTTCTGGACACTGCTCAGGTCCCAGTGTCGCAACCACCGCTGCCTTGGTCCTCCGGGCCCTTGACAATAGGACTCGCGGCACCTCGACCCTCAGCGCCACGTCTTACACTTACTCGAAGTACTTCGGGGATTCATGACTCAATCGAGATGGAGCCTGACCCGAACATAACTAACCGAAACCTAAACACAAGTCATTCCCCTTGCTTACCCCAGTCGACCCTTCCTGACGACCGGCCTCTAACCGCTGACACTACCCATATGCAAACCATACCCCAACAAGTTGTTCCGCACCACCAACCCCTCTCTACCATCGTCATCCCTTCGATGCCTCAGGTTGCATCGTCTGGGGGTTCTGGTACCCGGATCATCCCTACAGGGCACAAAACCCTCACATGCATCGTACATCCCCAAGCATGACTTTGATGCCCTCCTTCGCGGTCTCAAGCAGTCATCCTTACCACACACCCCCTCTAAGCTGTCAGGCCATGCTCCCTACTCTGGCAGCCTCGCTACCAACCCCTACCCTATCAAATACAAACAACCATCCTTCACCCTGTTCAACGGTAGATAGGGCAACGCCCGTGAACACATCACCCCGTTTTGTTTGCTCCCTGGAGCACTATGGGGAGGACGACACTTTGAAGCTTCGAGAATTTCACAAGTCCCTAACTGGTCTCGCCTACCTTGGGATCATCAGATTCCTGACGGTACTATCCACTCCTAGTCCAACATGGTCCAGCTTTTCCTTGATAAGTTTCACTATGAGATGAAACGTGTGACCATCATTGACGTTGACATTGTCAGAATCCGCCAGAACCTCGGGGAAGACCTCAACACCTATGTTATGCGATTTCATCACAAGTGCTTGGAGTGCACTGACTTCAGCAAGGATGAAACCCTTGTACCCATTTGCATCAAGAACATGAAAGACACCTACAAGTTCTACCTTGAAAACCTCCAGTTTCGGTCCTGGGGACATCTCAAAGAAGCTGCGCGACGTGCCTATGACTCGGTCGGCCCGTCAAAGACCCCAAAGCCCCAACCTCATATTGCCTTGGCCTCGACAGCAGAAGCAGCCAGTAACAACAACAACAACCGCAAGCGTCAGTCCCAAGGATGGGATGGGCGCCCTAACAAGAGAAGGCAGCCGATGCCTGCTCCGGAATACCCATGTGCAGTGTTATTAAAGGCGCAGGCGCACCTAAGGCGCAAAAGGTTCCTGGAGCCTAGGCGCAAGGTGTAGGCGCGCGTCTTTTCGAAGCAAGGCGCAATATTAAAAAATATAAAAATAAATAAATAATAGTGCATTAAAATAATAAAATTAAGTAAAAAAATTTTAGAACATGACAATTAAGAAACTTCTAACACAACTAAACAAAGGATTACATGAACTATTTTTTTATTAGACTTGTGATTCATGTTCACAAAGGTCAAAGATAAATTCTGCATTTAAAAACAAGATCGATCTAAATGGGAATGGGCATAATATAGGAACTGGAAATTCAGATCTTTTCTAAATGAAGTGAAGCTAACAAATCAGTTAGGTCTCCTAATTTGGCCATGTGTGCTCTGTCTTCAACAACTTTCGCAAAAGGGGTAAGGTAATTAGTGAGCAAGTACAATCCAGGACCCCAACATAAATATGAACAATTAGTAAAGTACATTTCAACATTATATTGTCTCAAGCATAAGTAGGCTAAAATCTGAATTTGACAAATGAAATTGTCAACTGAAGCAGCAATGGCGAATAATATCTGTGTGGTTAGTTTCAGCCCCAGCACTGAGCAGCCTTGCTTCAGCCGTAGGCCCACAGCACCGAGCAGCCTTGCTTCAGCCGCAAAACCAAAGCACCGAGCAGCCTTGCTTCGAGCAGCAGCTTCAATTGACCAGCAAAGAGAAGCAACAATGGCGATGCGACGGTGATGACCGGAGCAGTAGACGACCGGCGGAGATGGGAAATGCGACGACGAGGTGAGTGAGAGACTAGGAGCTTTGGTCGTCATTCTGATTTGGGGATTTTTTTTGTTAGGTTCTATGTTTGTCTTTAAAATGCTTATTTTTTACTTGGTAAAGACAAAAAGGAAAAAAATACTAAAAGAGATCGACGACCCACGTGAAGACACCAAGCCAAATCAACGGCTACAGATCATGCGCCTAGCATTGCGCCTCCACCGCCGCTACGCACCTAGCGCCTGGGCGCCTGAGCTTACAAGGCGCGTGCCTTATTGAAGGTGCTGCGCCTAGGCCTAGGCGAGGTGCAGTGTGTGCGCTTGGCTGCCCCTTGCGCCTAGGCGCGCTTTTTATAACACTGCCCATGTGACTTGAAGACTGTCAAAGCTCTCCTCAAGACATGGATCAACGACAATGCCATAACCCTTCCCAACTTCAGCCCCTATCATCGAAAAGTCGGTCACAGCCTCAAGTGGTGTAGGGGCCTCAAGTTTGCCGTCGCCAACAAAATTACATCTGGCGAGCTCAAACTCTAAGTCCGGGACACATGAACCAACCGTCCAAGCCCTAACCTGCCTAGTGCGTTTTCCACATTTGTAATTTTTCCTTCATTTTGCAAGTTTCCATGTACTCAACTCCCGTGTACCAAGGCATGTTGCCTATCTTTGTTATCAATGAAGTTACATTTTTCAGACTTAGAAAATTTTTAAGCTACATTGATCTTGCCTAAGTATACTGATACCACTCTTGATACCTTGGGGGCTTTACCCCTTTCCAACCCCTTCGGCCTCACATTGCAATGACTTGGTACGTGGTGCACGGGGTGGCTCAAGCCACGCTACTACAGTCGTATCATCACCCCTCATTCACTTCTTTTTTTGACACTTCAAAAAAATTTCGCAGCTGGTCATCCATGATCACCCTCAGCGGTCTCCCTCGGCACCCTTGTCTGAGCTCAACACATAGAAAAATTTTCAACAAAATTTTTCACGCCCCTTCTCCATATGCTCCTTCCAACACTCGGGAAAACTTCTCAACACTTCAAAAAATTTCTCCTCCCCTTCGCTCTCCTCCCTCTCATCCTGCCTGCTCGCGGTCGGGTCATCACCCTCTCACCCTCGTTCTACACTTATACAAAATTTCACAATTTTTTTCATCTCTCCCCTAACCCACCCTTCTTATTTTCTCTCTTTCATGCTCTTCATGTACATTGTGAAAAATTTCTTGGGGGCTCCCTCTTAAGGGTACCAAAAAAAATCAATCGAATTTAAAAGAAACTTTATTTGGGTAGAACCCACCAGCGAGAATACCCCGACCCGCGGGCCCTCTTTCTCTTTCTGTCCACACCTAGATTTCTGACCCACTTGGACCCGACCTGCGTCCCTCCCCCAAACGTAACCCTAATTTTTCCTCCATCTCTTTCTCTTCTCCTTGCGCAGCCACCACTCCCTTGCGGTGCCGCACCTTGGCCTTGGCCGACAGCCCCCCTCACCTACGACTTCCCATATCGCCCTCACCTCTCTCCTATCTTCCCCCTCACCCCCCATTTCCCTCCCCCACCCGCGGCACCTCACTGCTGCCCCATTCTTCCCTTCTTTTCCCCTTCCTCTTCCCTCTCCCCAACCTCGGCTTCGGCCTCTCTTCCCTCTCCCTAACCTAGACCTCGGTTTCTCTTCCCCTTCCCCTTCTCAGCCTCTGCGCCCTTCATCCTTCTCTTCTCCCTCCCGCAAGCTACCCGCAACCTCGCGGCCACCCTTGGCCTCGTGCCGTTGCGCGGCTGCCTTCCCCTTCCACTTCATCTTCTTTCCCCTACCCATCTCTCATTCTCCACCACCATTGGCCTTGGCCCTCCCACACCCATCCCCCTTGGCCTTGGCCTCGGCCCCTCCTTCCCCTCCCTCTGCCCCGACCCCCTTGCCGACCCCGAGGTCGACCTCCACCCTTTGGCCATCCCTTTTCATCTATCCTTTGGCGTCCCACACCACATAAAGGCCAACACTTTAAAATAAATTATTTTTGCAACATTTCATGCGCCCCTACGCCTGTCGTGGACTGCCCCTGTATCGCGACACTTGATCGCGTACATCGTGCCCCTACCCATTTCATACTTTTCTACACTTATAAATTTTTCTACAAATTTGATCACGGCCCGTGTGACGATGTCCTCCGACATCAACGTCCTTGGTAGGTGGTGCGCGAGGTAGCTCGAACCACCACCGCGACCCCCATCGCCGTCACCCGGACGCCATCTTCGCGACCCCCGGGCCGCGCCCGCAGGCCATCTCCACAACCCCTGTCGCCTGCGCGCCGCCTCTGGGATGACTTTCGCTTGTCGCTGACTCCGTGACCCGAGTCGCAGTCGCCCGGGTGCTGTCTCCGTGACCCCCATCGACCGAGCTCGGGAGCCATCTCTACAACCCCTGTCGCCCACGCGCCGCCTCTGCAACGCTGATCGCCCATCGCCCAGGCGCCGACTCTGTGACCCCCATCGCCATTGCCCTGGCACGGTCTTCACAACCCCCGTTGCTCGCGCCCGGGTACCGTCTTCGCGACCCCAGGCGCCAACACTTCGGCGCACGTCGCCCGCGCCCTATCATCATGCCCTTGTGTCAACTCTTAACCATACTCAGGCTTTAATAAGTGGTGCGCGGGGGTGGCTCGAGCCACATACTCTTCATCCTGATCAGGCAGTGACAACGTTAAGAACTCTCGAACCAACAAACATCAGAAATTCTTCTAAGTGTGAACTTGCGAATATGCGTGCGGCGCCCGCTCGGGTTGCCCCTCCGCGCACACTACACACAGGGGGATTATGTTTCTAACCTATTCTGGTCACACCCAAAAGGCCCATTGGGGTCTTATTTTGCACGACACGTCCGCACAAACAACAGTCAATATTCAACGCTTCCAACCGGTCAAACACGTGCAAGCTCAAGTCACGTGCACTTCTCACTTTTTTTACGTGACTTCGTCACTAAGAAACTCATTATTGCCCTTATTACGCTTCGACCGTCGCACTTCGCACGTCGCCCATCGGTGCACCATTGCACTTGTTCAAGGGGGTTGGCCTCGGCCTTCCCCTTGGGGTTGACCTCAGCTTCGGCCTCCCCTTGGGGGTCAGCCTTGACCTTCCCCCAAGGGTTGGCCTTTGGCCTTCCCCTTAACAGGGGAAGGCCGAGGCCTTGGCCTCCCCTTGGGGGTCAGCCTCGGCCTTCCCTTGGGTTTGGCCTTGGCCTTCCCTCAAGGGTTGGCCTTTGGCCTTCCCATTAGCACCTTCACTTCCCTTTAAGGGACCATATATCCTCTGCGACCCTCGTCGTTCGTCGCTCGAACGTCACTCCACGACCCCGTCGCCCATACGTCACTCAGTGACACCCATCGCCGGTGCCCGCGCGCTAACTCCATGATGCTCGTCGTCTGTCACCCAGGCGTCGTCTCTGCGACCCCCGTCGTCGGCATCCAAGCACTGCACTCTAACACTCCGCCCACCCATGCACCGCACCACTGATATTGTCACCCCCTGGCTCCCTGTCACACTACAGTGCCCTCAGTACCAATCATATTCTGCCGTGCCCATGCACCGCGCAGCTGATACAACCGTGCCCAAGGCTCTCTGTTAAAATATCGTGCCCCCGGGCACTATAAACACTTCACTGCACCCGTGTGCCATTTCCATGACATGTGCTCCGGCACCAGCTATTGTCTCGCGAAGGTCGTCACCACGCCCATGCGCCATACTCATTATCTCATATCGTTGGCACCGCGCCCATGCGCCAAAATCATGTTACATGCCCTCGGGCACCACTCCATGCACCCCCGTCATGGACGTGGAACATGCTTCGACCCACCCTCTGGAGTACGCAGCATCCCTCGTTGATAGGCGACTCCTCCGGGACACTATCTTCTCTAAGAAGCTTTTCAACTCCCCTTCTTCCAGGTAGACGGCTCTTTCGGGATGCTATCTCAGCCCGTCGGGTAAACGGTTCCTCCGGGATGCTTCCTTGACGCGCTCCGAGTGCTCCGGCACAAGGACTCACCCGCGGGGATAGGCGACTCCTCCGGGACACTATCTCTACCAGGGAGCTTTTTAATTCCCCTTCTGCTAGGTAGATAGCTCCTCCGGGATGTTACCTGGGCCAGTCAGGTAGACGGCTCCTCCGGGATACTACCTTGACGCACTCTGAGTGTTCCGGCACAAAGATTCACCCGCGGGGATAGCGCAGCTCCTCCTGGACGCTATCTCTGCCAGGGAGCTTTTCAACTCCCCTTCTGCCAAGAAGACGGATCCTTCGGGATGCTACCTCTGCCCATTAGGTAGACGGCTCCTCTGAGATGCTACCTCTGCCCATTAGGTAGACGGCTCCTATGAGATGCTACATCGACGTGCTCTGAGTGCTCCGGCACAAGGACTCACCCGCGGGATAGGCTTGCTCTCTAAGACACTATCTCTACCAGGGAGATTTTTAACTCCCCTTCTGTCAGGTAGACGGCTCCTCTGGGATGCTACCTGGCCTGTCGGGTAGATGGCTCCTCCGGGATGCTACATCAACTTTGTCTGAGTGCTCCGTACAAGGACTTACCCGCGGGATAGGCGACTCCTTTGGGACACTATCTCTATCAGGGTGTCTTTGTGACTGGCCTACGTGCTCCGGCACTAGGGGCTCACGTCGGCACCCCTAGGGACTATGACCCCCGGGTCACTCTGAGACGGGAGTAGGTCTTCAGAGGGCATCACGCCTAGTCTACCTGGCAGTTGGGCGTTAGGTCTTCCCCACCGCTGCCAGGCTTGTGGGACTTTGCAAGGGCTTGGATTGGTGGCTAGATCAAGGGGTTTTCTGGCCACACTAACGCTATGGGAGCCAGTCTTTCCAGACAGACAGAGGGACGCTGTGCGGGGCAGGCCGGGTGAATATGTGATCCGACATTCTGTGGAGCACCGACACCTGTGGACCCTCAGTGACGTGTCACTCCCGGGGAGCGCCACGTGTCAATTGATGATATCATCATCTCAACCTCTATAAATAGGGGTCTTGAGAATTCATTCGGAACGCTTAGGGAACATTTTCAGAACATATTTCACTTTCTTATTCTAGAATTCTAGAGAGAAACATACAGGACCTTGTCTCTGCCCTTGTTTCACCCTTGCTATGTCCCACATCAATATACTTGGCATCTAACTTGGACTGCATTCCTTGTGACACCTCCACGTCGACTGTGAACCCACTTTCCTTGGCAACATATGGTTCGCTGTCCTTTTTTCTCTTTTTCCTGCATGAAATGCTATTTTTTTTATTATTTTCATGCATTTTAAAAATATTTTGTCACTTACAACAATTGTTAATTTTTCAGCAACCGAAAGAGGGAATAAAGTAATGAAAATATTCTCTTTCATGTTGATATTCTAGCATTTCAAATTAAATTTTTAGGGAGCCGATTTTGACAGTCTTAGGTGAGCAGTGACAATGCTTCTAACAATACTTTTATGCATGTGATTTGTACAACAAGATTTATCATGTCTATGAGAGTTGGAAAGAGTTGTGTTTATCACCGAGGGTCACATAAAGGATAGCGTAATCCTTCAGGTGAAAAGGCATGTAGAGGTGTCGACAGCATGCAGTAGGGTTGATTCTTTCTCATTGGTTCAAGGGATGAGATAAAAGGTGGAACAAGATAGAGATGTCAAACGAGCCGGGCTTGGGCCGCCCGGCCCGGGTCCAGCGGGCTTTAAGCGAAATCGGGCCGGGGCCGGGCCAGGGCCGCAGCCATCCGGGCCAGGCCGGCTGAGGAGAAATCCTAGGCCCGGTCCAGGCCCGGTCCAGGCCCAGGCCCTAGGCCCAATTCTAGGGCCGGGCTTGGGCCAGCCCGGGCCCTTTTTTTTAATTTTTTTTAAAATTTTCTTGTTATTCAATTTTAAATTTCATCTTTAGGCATGTCCAATTTTCAAATTTTGACAAATCTAATTTTTATCATTTTATTTCATTATATGTAATATTCATATATATGTATGTATGTATAGATATATTTATTTGTCTCTCATTTTATTTTTTGCTATATGTTAAATCTTTTCTTACTCTTCTTGGTGATCTTTATTAATAAAATCTGAACACATAACAATTATTACTATTTAAGAGAGATCGTTTCTACTATTTGATATTTTACTTCAAACTAATTGGTCGAAAACCCGGGATTGATACATGTTAATTACCGAGACGATCTTTAGTAATAAGTATAGAAAAATAAATGTGTTCATAGGCCCTCCTCCTTTTATCCGGGCTTGGGACTGGCTGCTTGTAAACAAACAGGCGAAGTTACCTATTTTTTTATATATACGAAAAATATATATCTTGCTTGTAAAAATTTATTTTATATATATGGAAAAAAAAGTATATTTTGTGAAAAATTTTATTCTTAAAACTTAAGAGAAGGAAAATAAAAAGAAATTACCTAATCATCCGGAAGTACTTCAATATCCGAGTCACTGCTCTTCCTATCATCAATCGGTTTATCTTGCTCGCGGTATTTCGCATCAAGATAATCCTTCCAACATACACATAGCTCGAGCGACTCGGGGTTAAGACGACTCCTCCTGTCATCCAAAATCCTCCCGCTGGCTGAAAATGCCGACTCTGAAGCAACCGTGGAGGCTTGCACTGGCAGTACATCCCGTGCAATTTGGGATAAAGTTTTATACATGTTTTGATTCCAAAAATTTAACAAATTAAAATTAACCTGTTCTTGCATTGATAAATCAGAATAATGATCAGTATTTGCATATACACCAATCTCATTAAAAGAGGAAAAACTAGACGAACCTGATCAGGAAAAATTCAGTTAGACTAAAATACCCCCCAAACTAGCCGTTATATTGCTGTTGGGGGGGTAAAAGTGGAATTTTGGGGCCGTATGTGGGAGGGGGGGAAAACAAAAAATTCAAACAGGTGGGGCCGAAACCGGGCCCAGAACTGGGCCCGGATAACCGGGCCAGGACCGGGCCAGGCCGGGAAGAACCGGGCCGGGGGCCCGGGCTTTCCCCTCAGATTTTTCGGCCTAGTCCAAGCCCAGGCCCTAAGCCCAATTCCTCCGGGCCAGCCCTGTTCATGAACGGGCCGGGCCGGGCTTTTTTCGGGCTGGGTCGGGTCGGGCCGGGCCGCGGGCCGCCCGGCCCGTTTGACATCTCTAGAGCAATATAAAATTAATAAATATAATAGTTGACGTAGTACTAGACTAGTCATATTCATAGTCTTTCAATTATCTTAAGAAAAATTTTGGTTGCTTTTAGAGTTATTAGAATGTTCCATCAATCCCTATAACTCAATTATACGTTACAATTAAGAATTTTCTGTTATTAGCAACAATTTTTAACAGTAGACTTTAACGTTAAAAATAAAAGTCATAAAAAAAAATTCATTATAAATACTATTATAATATAGAAAGAAAAATAAAAAAAAAGATTCTTTCGACCCGACGTCAAAATTTTTTCAAACTCGAAATAACACCTGTCCATTGGAGGTTGGATGGTACATCTTAGGGCTAAGAGTTGAATAGCAACAAAGGCCAAGTCATGGGATCACAATGATCAGATGTTCTCCTATTTATAACCTGTTAACCAGGTGCCTCCTTTAGGGCCACAGCTCTTGAGGATCCAGGTCAAAGCACAAGGAGTTGGTCCTTGGTGATGGGCATATGGCGTGATTGACGGTTCTGAGTATTTCGTGTCGTACAACTCCATGTAAGCCCAATAATGGTTGAACTTTTAATACACAAGAGGGTACTAGTTCCAAATTCCAATCTCCTATATGACTCTTGACCCGAGTCTGCGAGCCATGCTATCCTCCGTAGAATATCCTCTACAAGGTTTGTCAAAGTGTGAATTTATACTGAAAGGCCCATCCCCCTTCTTTTTTTCCTTAGACGAAATAGAAATTATATTACTAAGACAAAAATTTACAAATTAAAAGAATACAAATTAAAATTTGGCCCTGAAAATTATAACAAAGTACAGCAAAGAGAGCACATGCATGAACAACATGGCTTTGGAGAAAAGTATTAAACATAAGTATTATCATTGTTGGATTTTGAAAATTCATATCAAATTGTAACAGGGTGGAGAAGATGCAACGGGACATCAGTTCCAAGGGCTGCATAAGATGGCAGTTTATATTACTGTCGCGGGTTTTCATCGAATCCAACGGAGACGTAGAGGGATCCCAAGGCCAGATCAGAAAGATCCGCAACTCGAAAGGAAAGAAAATCATCCCGCTCAGCTAGATCCGTCCACTTTGAACCACAATCCCGCCATTTTGGACCCGCATCAGAGATCTCAAACGAAACCAACCGGATCGGAGGTCTGGTGATCGCGACGGATATGAAGAAACCTTTTCAGATCTGAGGATAGCGAGTGGGATGGAGTAAATTTGTAGTTGAAGGGTTGCCGATATGTGGGTGGTGGTTTAGATCGGAGGTTGGAGGAAGCTGGCGGCGGACAGATGTAGAAGGTGCCCAGACAGGAGGAACAAAAGATGTGGAGGACGGAAGGAAAAGGAGATGAAGGAAGAGGATTTGCAGTGAGAGGGCCTCCCCTTCCCACCTCACAGCCATGAGAGTTGGAGGGGGAAGGGGCGGCAAACAGGGTCTGTGGAGGAGAGGATGGACAGTAGAGAGAGAAAGGATAGAGGGTGACGAGTGACAAATGTGTATTACGTCGAAGGATTTAGGATTTATCTAACCACTGATATAAAATGTGATAAATCCTAAATCCCTTGACGTAATACACATTTGTCACTCGTCACCTACATCTCACTAAGTGTTATTAATTATGATAAAAAAAAATTGAGTTTTTTTAAAAGCTTATTAGCATGTACTCCCTCAATCCCTAAAATATCGATCACTTTTACTTTGCACGCATATTAAGAATTTTGGTTGTGTATTATGTTTTTTTTTTATTTTACACTTTAGAGAGATGGGAGAAGATAATGGGCCATGAAAGAGAAAATTGATTGGCAGAGTATTAAATGTAAAGAGAAAAATAGAATAAAAAAGTATAAAGTGGTGGGCGGAGAGAGAAAATGAATTGGTAGGGAGTTAAATGTGGAGAGAGAAATATAATAAAAAAATATAAAAAGAGGTAAATATATAAACATACCTACAGAATCTTTCTTAATTTAGAAGTGATCAATTTTTGTGGGACGACCAAAAAAGAAAAGATGATCAATTATAAAGGGATAGAGGGAGTAAAAGTTATTAATTTTTGGGTCTAAATAAACTTGTTCAAAATTGAGTTTGACCAATTAAACCAATAAAACCGTCCAAACCGATTAGTTCAATTAGCATAAACTGAACCGTTGATACCGAACCGTTCAATCATGGTTTGTTTTTTTTTCAAACCGAGGTTGGTTGGTTCAGTATTCAGCCTTAAAATTGAACCAACCGAACTGTGCTCACCTTTAAATTGCTATATCTTTATTCACTAGAATTTTGAAATACGCAAAAAATTCACATCTTATACGTTGTGACATTTCCTAAAAGTATTTGTAACCGCATTTATTTAACGCAAATCAAATGTGAGTAAGATAAAGGATGTCTGGCGAGCCATCCCAAATACAAATATTAGGTGTTGCGCGAAGCCATTCTAATAGCGTGAACTTAGTTAGTTAGTTAGTTAGTTAGTTAGTTGTAACCTAATGCTCTGTGCTTGGATTCACCTTTCTAGCAAAAAAACAACAATTGAATTACATACAAAAAAAAAAGATTAAGAGAGACAACAACGCTTGGTTCAAAAGTATCAACAATTCCGTAAAGTTGATGCCTTCGAGATTCATGCTTCAAACTAACTAGTTCCATTATAAGTAGCTTACTAGTATTAGTATGCAAAGCAATGCACCAAAAAAACATTGAGTGAAAAGAAGACTTTCTCTGCCTCTCCCCAAAATTTCCCCTCCGCCGAACCGCTCCGTCTCTCTGAATTTCAATGCTCCGTCGCCACTATCGATTTCCTCCGGCGGGTGGTGATGTGGTAGGCTAGTTATCTTTCTTATTTGTGTGGTTTGTGTGAGTTTAGGGTTTCAACTTGGGATTTGTGGTTGATGCGGCGGGTGGCCTTCTCCATAGGCGACGGTGCTACGGGCGATGGGTTGTGATATGCGTCGGAGCCAAGTGGTGGTGCGGGTCGCTAGGTATGGCTGTCCAGACTTGGCTAGTTGCTAGGCAATCAGGTGTGGGTGGTTGTTGGTCATAGATGATGAGTGTGGCTGGTCCCTCCATTGGGGTGTCTGTGTGGTGGTTGTAGGTCAGAGAATGCTGCAATGGGAGGGTGGTGGTTGTGGATCAGCGAAAAAGATGCGAGTCTAGGTCAAAGGATTTTCGCTTCTAGGGTCTGTTCCCCCTCCCCCCTAGTTGCTTCCCCCTTCGCCCTTTGTTCTAGAAAGGTGAGTTTTGCTCGATTTAGGTGGTGGCGATGGTGCTTCAGCGCAGCTTGTGGTGGAGGTGAAAGCGGCTCTATGAGGCTGGGGTGGTGGTGGATGTCTAGTGTAATTTTGTGTGGAGGGAAATTCGACTGGTGGTGATGGTTGACCGATTACTGTTGCAGTCAGTGGCTCTTGGCGGCAGGGTGAATGGCTGACGGTGAACATGACTCCTACAAGGCAAGCAGTGCTCACCAAGCACCATAGTGCGAGTTGACGTAACCGTCTAGAAGGCGAGGCACCTAAGCGATGGCCGTAAACTGCAGAGATTCCGGCGCCGGTGTGGGTACACGAAGATCGAGGAGTCGATGCAGGATGCAGCATGCAGCATAGGAATGGGTGCCTGTGCTTCGGGATGACAGCTGACGGTTGGGCAGGTGTTGTTTTGTTTGTAGTTTATTGGCTGTTTTTCTTTGGTATTTCTCGTTCTTAGTTATCCGTTTTACTGGTTGATGTTTATCTTGTTTTTGTTTTATTTCTTTTAGTGGTTGTTTTACTTCTTTATTTTGTTTTTACTCTCTTGTTTGTTTTTTTGTTTTAGTTCCATTTTGTTTGTTTTCAGATTTTAGTGCTTGCTTCCTTGTTTTTTCAGTCCTGTTATTTTTTGTATTTTGTTTATTTAAGCTGTAGTTGGTAGTTGTTAGTGTTACCTTTATTACGGTTCATATCGGACGAGGCTATCATCCAAATGTTAATGAACTTGTCGTATCTAGACACGATGTAACCGTCTTTATATTAATGGTAAGGTTCTTAACTCTTTTCCAAAAAAAAAATTAAAAACATTAAGCTATACACAAGCTTCATTTTTGTATTTGATATTCTTCGTTACTAAAGACTATTGTTTAACAAGAAAACAAACCACAAACAAACTTTTGCAAAAGAGTGAATCTCATCTTATGATCGAATTCCTTCATAGTTAATCATTAAATCGATCGGGTAGACCTCCGTAGTTTTGCTCGCAAGAACCCGAACGTGAGTATTTATTGATGATTCTACAATGCGGCCGAAAGTCAAAGTGCTCTGCAGAGCTAGATTTTAATTTCTCCCCTCATTCTCTTTGCTTTGCTTTGCTTTGCCCCCTTCCTTTTCAAGATTCCAAAACAAGAGGAAGAAAATAGGGGAAAGTAGTAGGGGGCAATCGAGAATTGACATGATAAATCATTTTAAATTAAAGTATAATAATAATAATAATAATAATAATAATAATAATAATATAATAAAGTGGAAGCCCACTCAAAATAAAGGGGATGTGTCGTTGGGTGCTAACTTGGCCACAACCAATCCGGAACCTTCTGTGATATTGTGACACTTGTATTACTCAACTCCATATATTGGTCATGGCGATGGCGATGGCTTCCTCGTCTTCATTCACTCATATCAAATATCAAATCTTTCTTTCTCTAATTGAGAGAGAGAGACTCGTAAAAGTCACATAAGCAGAGATTCGGATCCTTAGTTGCACAAAGCGGGGCGGGCGGGAACGGGGCGGGGGAGCGTAAGTATCGAGAAGAATCTGAGGTTGGGAGCGGCTTGAATAAATAAATTCGTAAAGAGTATTATCATTTGTTTAGTATAGTTTACATAACCAATAACAACAGAAAATGAGGTTTTAAGGACTTGAAGGAGTAGAGACACAAGGAATTGAGTTGAAAAGAGCTTGATTTTCAGGTATTCTCTCACTTGTTCCATGCATCTCTATCTAGCTAACGGGAATGAGTTTCCATATTTGCTTGGGACGAGATCCCATGAAACTCCTAACTTGGTATCGCAAAAGCGAGTTTCCGAGAGAGAAACGTCACCTTATTAGGAGTTTCCTGCAACTAAGTTCGGATCCCATCTTTAGACCCTCTTATCATTTTAACTTTCTTGGAAGAGGCATATGAATACCTATAACGTTAATTTTGGAAAGAAAACTTCGGTCTTTTTTGATAAAAATTGCTTGTTGTATCATCTTTATACCCTCATATCATTATAACTTTTTTGGATGAGGCATATTAGTACCTATAATGTTGATTTTGGGAAGAAAGGTTCGGTCTTTTTGATAAAAAAAAATACTTGTTGTATCATACTGTACATCCGTTGGGAATCAACCTTACGGGACTCGAGTCAAACCGTATGCATTTTGAAATCCAGCATATTGATTAAAACTCGTCATACAAAATATCCAAAATAGTTGTTAAAACACGAGCAAACTTCAAATAAATACTCTTGTGAATGGAATGATCGATTTCTCTTTTCTAAAATCAGCTGTCAGTCTTTTTTCTCTTTTTTGTTATAGTTAAAACTATAATTTTTATACGACCAACTGACGATGATTTTGAGATTATTCCTTGAAGTCTCTGCTATTTCTTTCGTCCCTTGGGATTTAGTTGTTACTCCTGACTCGCGAAATAATAGGTATATTATTATTATTATTATTATTATTATATAAAGAAAAGTCTTTCCTAACGGTGTAAACTGCAAACCTCCTTTGGTGCTACTCTTTTTGGTGGCTCTATTTGCTATGAATTACATGGGGAGATGCATAAAAACTTGCGTAGAATGGATTCTATGGATCCTTACCTGTCTCACTTACACTAGAAAGAAACATCTTAGGAACCGAGGTTCGATAGGGGTCCCTTCACATGGCATAGGGCACAAACCATTTGGAGTCCTTAATTAATATGAGCTTTGCAGGCAAATTAAAAGTGAGGGAAATCTAGTGGCAAAGGATTATCCAAATTGATAATTACACTCTTCTTTTTTTTTTTTAACCATGTATGCCTATTTCACCAGATATAAGATGAGCGTCACGTCCGGAATTGAAATTCATCACAAAGATCTCAAGTTAAAAAAATAAAATAAAATCTATGTGACAAATAATAGAGCGTGGTTATCAATACCTAAGATGATAAACTCATGAAAGCAGAACCCTGAATTTATGCAATCAGCTTCAGTGGACATGAATCTCTATGTAGATTTCATCAAGCAGTTCTCGGAATTCAGCAATCTTGTAAGTTTCTATAACATTAAATAGTAAGAAAATCTCGTTACCATTTGACAAAACTAATTTGCATGTACAATTTTTGTTACAAAATAAAGGACATCAAAGAGTCATACCTCAAAATTAACAAAACATGACCTAAAAGAAAACGCAAATGTCGGCCAAATGCTGCTCACGTCAATCAATTAAGCCACAAATCTGCTAGTGGCGATGAGTGCTAAGTGAGTCATAGTCCATTGCCATACAAAAGCATGTGAGTTCTAGCTTTAATTTGCGTAGATAACGAATCTTACAGGACCAGAGAGAACCACGAGCCCTACCAATCTTTGCCATGACCTTTTCTCATTCATGGAAACCAACAAAGAATGGGTTCAACCCGGTTGAGCTGACACACGTTGCTTTCATTGGTCAGCGTCAGAGAAGACTCCAGTTTAGAGTGCCTGCATTTACAGACCCACCTCCCCAACTCACTGTTGTTTTCTTCTTGAGAGAAAGGGGGTAGAAGATAAATAGACACAACCAAAACACATTTTTTTTATTTACACAAAAGGTAAGGCAAAAACAAAGAAGAAGAGAAAGGAAACCTCTCCCATTACTATACAATATACATACCCACCAACCAAACCAACACTCTTTCCTTTCCTGCATTAGCAGGCACACGCCCACACATACACGCGGACACAAAGTATTCAACCGTCTTATAATTCTGAAACGCTAGCAACAAGCCAAGAATGGGTTGCTAAATTTCTTTATTCAATCCTCTAAGAAAATCAAGAATTGGTTGTTAAATTTCTTGATTTTCTTGGAGTATGTGAAGTGGGTTTGGTGTTTACTCAGCTGGGTGTCCTCCTAATATCTTCAAATTGATGCAAAAAATTTGGGTTTCTTGATTCTGAGACGGTCTGTGATGGATATTGAAGGGTGGAACCGTGACAATCCAATTAAGGTGAGACATCTGGAGGATCCAGAAGTTTCTTTTTTTTGTGCGTTGGCAGCCTTTTTTCTGATAATCTTCTTGTTGCTATGTTGAAATTTGCAGAAGGAATCATGGAGAACAGTATTGACTTTGGCATATCAGAGCTTGGGGGTGGTATATGGGGATTTAAGCACTTCACCTCTATATGTGTACAAAAGCACTTTTGCGGAGGACATTCAACATTCAGATTCTAATGAGGAGATATTTGGGGCTCTGTCTTTTGTTTTTTGGACATTAACTCTAATCCCACTGCTTAAATATGTGTTCATAGTGCTTAGAGCTGATGATAATGGTGAGGGTGGGACTTTTGCTTTGTATTCATTGCTATGCCGGCATGCTAGGGTGAGCACTTTGCCCAACGGTCAGCTGGCTGATGAGGAGCTTTCTGAGTACAAGAACAATGGAATTGCAACCGTCAGTAAGGGTCTTGGGAACAACCTAAAATTGACATTGGAAAAACACAGAGTGTTGCGAACGATATTGCTCGTTTTAGCTTTGATTGGGGCTTGTATGGTCATCGGCGATGGAGTCCTCACGCCGGCACTCTCTGGTATGGGTGGTTCTGTATCGTGTTTTTCAGGTCTGGAATTCAATACTTGGGATGTTATTGATGGGTATAGTGTTATTTTCTATGCAGTTTTTTCTGCGGTGTCCGGGCTAGAGCTTTCCATGTCAAAGGAGCACCACCAATGTGAGTCCCTTGCCTAATGCTGAAAATTTTCCTTGTTTCGATTTCGCTAGTATTTGTATACGTGCAAGAATTTGATTTTTTTTCATGAACTTACTGTTGGCTATCTGCAAGATCATCTAGTGAGTTTGTCAACAACATCTTGGCAACTTTGTCAAATTGTGTTGACGAGATGAATATATGTGGCTTAGATATGGATCATATAGGCAAAACGCTTCGTTTATCCAGAATTTTATCTATCATGCATTAGTAGAAATTCCATTTGGAGATACTGTTATGCCAAATCACATTAGATAGTTGATTGTAGACCATGCGTGGTTTAGAAGTGGACCACGTTTATGGCATAAAGTAATGGAGATCATAGTTAGGCAATGAAATCTTGATCTTACTGTTATATATTCAGATGCTGGACCTCATTGGGGTTCTAGAAAGTTGTTAATTATACATTCAGTTGGTGGACAACGAGAGAATATCATATTGTATTAAACATGCATTATCGTGGGTCCCTCGTCAAATTCAACTAAGACAATATCTTTGCATTATCAAAGTCAGATCCTATTAAAGAATAACAGAACTTTCCTTTGTCTGGGAGACCTATTTGTTAACATCGAATTAAAGATGCAACTTGGAGTCGATAAAGAAGTTTAATTTAATAAGCACGATGATTAAGTGGATAACATTGTACCTTTATCTAAAAGTTGATCATATAGAAGTCTAGAGAGAGGCAATTAGTTAGGATGTAGCACTGAGGTTTATAAGTTATATGACTTAGTCTATTAACGAGTAGTATACTTATCCAGTACAGTTCCCGGTGGGCAGTAGTGAAGCATCCCATCATTATACTGGCCAACTGTTGATAGCCTGATAGTGAATTCGCAAAAAGATATATCGAAAGAGTACATGAGTACACAAGTTACATCGTCAGCCAAGCTATTCTTATGGAAACTTATGAGATTCCCGCTCTTAAAAATAAAAAAATAAATTACAGAATGAAGTCAGCGATGTCATTACCTTATCGAAAACTATTACTCTACCACTTTGATGATATTTTACCGGAGCTTTATTTGTCGATCAGCTGTCCCTGTGATATGTTTATGCTCAACTTGCTTTACTCTGTTGCCATTCTGGTGTTAACTTTACGTGTTTATACTTTATACATTCTGTTTCAAGGTAGGATTGGCCTACCTTGGTTTCTTGCTGTCCTTCAATATTTGTGGACATGGTGTCAAATCATCAGAATGTTGTAACTTCATCTGCTAGCAACTCAGAATTCCAATCCAGATGCCGATGATTGTCATTTGTAATATGGCTTTAAGCTGACAGAATTAGTATTGCTTGTATGCGTATGTGCCACCAATTATCTACCTCTGTGTAAGTCTTTAACAGTTTTTTTTTAGATTCCTATGTCATGCTATAGTTGTCGTTGGGATTGATCTATACTTATCATGTATTAGAATTTAAGAATTTAAGCTTTACAAAGTGATAAAGTCACCTCTTTTACGGTTATCTTTTGTGACGGTCATCATTCCAACCTTGATAACATTATTTAGTAGTAGAACTTTATATTTATGGGTGGGGCGGGGGAGAGCATGTAGAGACGGGCTGCCTTCTTTCCTCTCTATGGGTGGAGGTGCAGATTGTTAAGACTCTGCATCCATACTGGTGGTTAGGAGCGGATCTTCTCGACGGAGTGTGCCACAAGTCAGGAGAGAGTAGATCCTAGGCTCTCCTTCTGGGCTATAGGACTGCATGCGTATTTTGGTGGATAGCTGTCATGTTGGAAGGAGGAAGCCTCAACAATAGAAGTATCTTCTTAGTCAATGAATACCCTTAGTAGACTGTACTATGAAGAGCTTGTATACAGATGTCGGAGTCAACTTGTTTTCTGTTAATGGGCCTTTGAAAGACAGGTTTTCTTTCCCTTATCAAGCAAGGCATATTAAATTTCTGTATTGTCATCTAGCAGTATGGTTGTTCAGTCTCCCCTATTATTCGGTGTTCAGAGCTCTGTACAAAGAGCTCTGTAAGCTGCAAATAATTGCAGTCTGGACCTGTAGCAAGGCAGTTTTTTCCGGATACTTCCAAATATGGCGTTGAGGCTGATAAAAATTGGTAATGAGCTATGCATCTGCATGGGCAACCAAGTTTGATTGCTGTTTCTGTCATCTTCAACAGTCCATGTATGTCTTAATTAGCAAGATTTACATAAACAGTTCAAGTTTGATTCGTCCATGCTGCGAATGCTAAGCTAAAAAACCCAAGGAAAATATGGTGTCAAGTGAAATAAACAAGGAGGGTGTCTATTATACATCCGCCTTTAGCTGTTTTCTACCTCAGGCTAGCCACGGTCCCGTGGCGATGCAAGATGGAAGCATAGTAGCTGACAAACAGACTTAGAATCCACCACGGATCCTTGAATCCCGGAAGAGAAGAAGCCTGGAATCGGTCACATATGGGAACAACTATGAATTTTTGCAAAGAAAGCTATCCTACACGAACTAGGAACAAAATGTGCACATATTAAACAAAATGTTTGAACAGCTTGGCTGTTCTAAGATGGCTAGATCTTGCAGAGGCACATCAGAAGTATTGTTCATGGGTCCTGTAACTCCAAGCATCTTGAAAGGTACATCCTCCTTAATTAAGTTTGGCTGTCCCTGCAGCCCCCCTTTACATTTTTGACGGTCCAAATGCCTCAAGAACTTTGTACACTAAGTGCTGAGCATCACATGGTGCATGTTAGACAATGATGACATCTAAATAAGATGGAATTGGTGAAACCATCATGAAAAGCAGACTTGTGGGAAAGCATGAGAGTTCTAGGGACAAAGAGAGCAGTAATTGGAAAATAGAAGAAACTAAAGAGGAAAAGCAGTGTAACAGCTTAAAGGAGACCATGGCAAATTGTTTCATTGACATCCCGTCATTGTGCTAGAATCTTAGCTTTGTTTCTTCAAATAAACTCTTCAAACCCCAAAAGGAAAGGTTCATTACCTGTATAAGTCAGACTTGTTTAGTTTTTTGGAACATAAATGTAGGTTTGGCAAGAAAGGAGTTTATACTTTGAACTCTAAACTTTTAAACTTCGAAGAACTGGTGTATTAAATCACCTATCAGAATTGGAAGCTCTTAGAATACAGTTATACTTCTTAAATTGAAGGCTCTGTCAAGTTATCACTTTAAATCGCTGCCTGTGTCACTGCCACTGGCAGCTGATTAATACTTGCCTTTGAAAGGTTATATCATACTTTAAAGCATTAGACATTCACCTTTAAGGAAAGGACAATCATACCGACCATTTTGATTCCATATCCACCTGATACATTTACATCAGCTTCATGTCAAGTTTCCATAATGAAACTGCAGATGTAGAAGTCCCAGTTGCTTGTATCATACTGGTGTTCTTGTTCGCCCTCCAACATTATGGTACCCACCGAGTTGGGTTCCTGTTTGCACCTGTTGTCATTACATGGCTTTTATGCATCAGCGTCATTGGAGTATATAACATCTTCCACTGGAATCCCCAAGTTTTTCAAGCGCTCTCTCCTTATTATATGTACAAATTTATGAAGAAGACGCGAAGAGGAGGATGGATGTCCTTGGGTGGGATTTTGTTGTGTATAACAGGTAGAGAAACAAATAAGTTAAGTGTATATTATTTTTGTTTTCTGCAAGAGAGATGTTTAACACAATTTCTTTCTCGTTTTCCTTCAAAACCTAAATTTCAGGATCAGAGGCCATGTTTGCTGATCTTGGACATTTTTCACAGTTGTCTATCAAGGTAAACAAATTTAGTTCTAGAGTTCCCAGTTTTTGTGTCTCACTTGGGCTATTGTTCATTTTAGATCTTTTGAAGCTGTCAATAATTGAATGAAATAGTAACTCGTTGTCTAAATTTTTCCCATTGTAAACTATCTGGTTTTATTAAATGGTTTTAAATGTGCTTGACTTACAGAACAAACACGCTACAGATAGATGAGTAGGTCTAGAATAGGGATTCTCAGTTGCATCAACCTCTGTTTCCTCTAGCAGTATGGTGCAAAAAGGTTTCTAGTTGACTGATGACTGTCCACTACAAAAAGGACCTTATCAATATTTGCTTTTCAAGATTGAGTCTTCCTTTGTGTTTAAGAACTAGTTTCTCTGCTAGCAGATGCACAGTTAAAAGCATGTCCTTTAACTTTACTGCAGATTGCTTTCACTTTCGTTGTTTACCCATCCTTGATCCTTGCATACATGGGACAAGCTGCTCATCTTTCCAAACATCACATCAATGAAAGTGACTACCGGATTGGATTCTATGTATCAGTACCTGGTAGGTACACCTTTTCCTTCTTGTTCTAATTTTACATGTTTATTTGTTGATAAACAGAATGCTCTTTGTGAGAGCAAAGAAAGCCAAGATAGCCATTCTTGAATTTCCCGTAATTTAGTTCGTTCTTATTATGCTAGAGAAAATCCGCCTGCCTGTTCTCGGCATAGCAATACTTGCTGCTGTGGTTGGAAGTCAAGCCATCATCACAGGGACTTTCTCCATTATCAAACAGTGTTCTGCTTTGGGTTTCTTCCCTAGGGTCAAAATAATCCACACATCGTCTAAAATACATGGCCAGATTTACATTCCAGAGATTAACTGGACCTTAATGCTGCTATGCTTAGCTGTTACTATTGGTTTCAGAGACACAAAACACATAAGCAATGCATCAGGTACTCCTTTCAACAAACTTTTGCGTACTTTACATCATAGCCATTATACTAGCATACTACTCCTTTTTCCTCTCACTATTGCTGCAGTGTTGGGGTTCTAGGGTTGGAACATATTACTATCCTTTGATGAGGATTGAGTAATTCCCTTAGAGGGCTGTCAATCCAAAAAAACCTTTTAGTCAAATTTCTGGATCTCTGTGTTATGGTTGAGCTTTAGATGTCTTGAGTTTAACTGAATTAATTAGCCAGATTAATTGAGAACAGTGAAAAGGTGATTTTTCCCCCACATAGAAACAGGATTGGCTAGAGATTCTGACTTCACAGTTGTAAACTGGGACAGAGATGGGCTTTCAAGTTGTTTTAAAGCCTCATAAGGTCAAGAGTACACTAGTTCCTATCAACATTTCAAAATGAGTTAGTCGTCTTTCTCTTCTGATGAAAATCACTTTGCTGATAATTTATTAGCTGTGGCTGCAGATTTTTCTGAACTGTTAGTTTAACAGCTTCTCTCTTTCTGGAGCAGGTTTGGCAGTTATAACTGTTATGTTGGTCACTACCTGCTTAATGTCTCTTGTCATAATTCTGTGCTGGCGCAAAAATGTCTTCCTGGCCATTTGTTTCACCTTCTTGTTTGGTTCTATTGAAGTGCTGTACTTTTCAGCTTCCCTTATCAAGTTCCTTGATGGAGCTTGGGTCCCTATCGCTCTGTCCTTCATCTTCTTGATTATAATGTACGTTTGGCACTATGGCACATTGAAGAAATACGAGTTTGATGTTGAAAACAAGGTTCCTATCAACTGGCTTCTTAGTTTGGGTCCCAGTCTTGGGATTGTACGGGTCAGAGGCCTTGGCCTCATACACACGGAGCTCGTGTCTGGAATCCCAGCCATTTTCTCCCACTTTGTCACCAATCTACCAGCTTTCCATCAGGTCTTAGTCTTCCTCTGCGTCAAATCGGTTCCTGTGCCTCATGTAAGACCTGAGGAACGGTTCCTAGTGGGAAGAATCGGCCCAAAAGAATACCGACTGTATCGCTGCATAGCACGATATGGTTATCGTGATGATCACATGGATGATGTGGAGTTTGAAAAGGATCTTGTCTGTAGCATTGCCGAAATGATCCGGTCAGAGAGGCAAGAATGTGGTACAGGGATAAAGGTTTTGGACGATGACGAAAGGATGTCAGTCGTCGGTACAGCCTCGAGGAATTTAGAAGGCATAAGAATGTCTGCAGATGACACAGATGTTTCTGAAATTGCTGGCACTTCCGAGGCAAGGGAGATATCATCACCGAAATTCCCCAGGAAGAGAGTGAGGTTTCTTGTGCCCGAGAGTCCGCAGATCAACGAAAGCGCACTAGCAGAGCTGCAGGAATTGATGGAAGCAAGGGAGGCAGGGATTGCATTCATACTGGGACACTGTTATGTGAAGGCCAAGAGGGGTTCGAGTTTGTTGAGAAGAGCTGCAATAAATTTCGGATACGACTTCTTGAGGAGAAATTCTAGGGGACCAACATATGCACTGAGCTTTCCTAATGCATCCACTCTCGAGGTTGGGATGATCTATCAAGTTTAACTCTCTGGAAATTGGTACAGTTGTGTGTTTTTGAGTATCTGTATGGGCCCTTGTATATGATTTACAAAAGTTTATTGTACACTGGGTTGTTCTGCCTAATAGTTAATTCTGGAAAATATAACCTGTCCTGTCATCACATCCCCCATTGCCATTCCATGCAGTGCTGCCTGTTATACCAATCTGATCAGCTCAAAAGTGAGAAGAACATAACAGGGAAGGGGTTGCCAGGGTTCAGTGGAGGAGTTTGGTTTTTGTGTCCAAGACTTGCAAGCTTCTGAACTAGTTGACAGGCACACACTAGAATTTTGTTTGGAAAGTTCTACCAAGCGCTGCTGTAAGCATTTTCGTGATATACTTAGTGTTCATACCTAATTCTAATAAGAGTAGTCTTTTATTGGCACTCCTATTTGTGATATACTTAGTGATATACTTAGTGTTCATACCTAATTCTAATAAGAGTAGCGTACTTATGTGCAGTTATTTATGCATAAATCAGTAGAATAATTGCCTTTAACCCGGCCCTGACAAATTTTGCCGTTTTTATGTTAGAAAATGAATGAAAAGGTTTATTTAAATATGAAAAAGATTAGCTACAAAAATATTTTTGATAAAATACTAGCTCTAAAGTTCACCCATTTTCAAAAAGCACGGTTGTTTGAAAGATTATGAGCTCGTGAAAGCCAATGCAGAAGGCGACCTAAAGTTATTCAAGGCCGTAGTCACCGCTTCAATAATCAAACTAAGACTAATTACATAAATAGTAAGGATTAATCATAATTTTAAAGTAACTTAACTCACGTGTTCTTTGTTACTCTTAAACGTTGGACTTGACGAAACTTTCTTAACAATTTCGCTATGGTTTAAGCTTCTTGACTCCAATCCACATAACTAATTTCTCAAATATATATTTATATATCTGCATATCTATACCTATTAGGTATCAACTCAAAGCACACATTACAGTAATGCGATTTTGTCATCAAAATAATTTGTAAGTCTAAATTTTCAGATCATAGAGCCAACAAGACATAATCTCATGAGCATGACCCTTGATCTTAAAGCTAATTTTAAGTAATATTGTTTTTCCAAATGATCATCAACATCTTCTTATATATATATATATATATATATATATATGGGGGCCGTGCCCAACCGCGTGTGGGAGTTGCGGTTGGCATTAATGCCCAACCGCAACCCCTACATGCGGTTGGGAATTATTTGCCAAGTTGCATTTTTTTTTAAAAAAGGACACATATATATTATAATAATAATAAAAAGGACATTTAAAGGACACATATATATTATAATAATAATAAAAAGGACATGAAGGACAATGGAGAAAATCCCAACCGCCACCCTTAGTGGCGGTTGGTATCATTGCAAATTTTTTTTTTCTATCGCTAAAAGTGAAAACTTAATTAGACAGTTTTTCACCAATTTATAAAAAATAGCTAGAGCTAGATCTTGCCAAATTGCAAAAAAGAGACCGTAGTTATTTTTAAAAGATCTATATTAGGGAAAATTTTCAGATTTTTCCAAAAACTGGAAAGGGGTTAACTGAAATGGAGAACCTTGTAACTTTGCAGTATAATTTAAAATATCAAGCTAGCGCGATTTCGTGCGAAACTTTTATGAGAACCCTAGGATGTTAAGAAGTTCTATTTTTCAGGACTTCGGGCCATTCCGAAGTCGTTAGCTAATTGTTTGGCCGAACGGGCTAATTTTTTTAGGTCCATTTCCTAAAAAATTGCACCGTTCGGCCAAAAAATTAGTTAACAATTTCAGAATGGCCCAAAATCCTGGAAAATGAAACTTCCCAATGTCCTAGGGTTCTCATAAAAGTTTCGTACGAAATCGCGCTAGCTTGATATTTTAAATTATACTGCAAAGTTACAAGGTTCCCCGTTTCAGTTAACCCCTTTCCAGTTTTTAGAAAAATCTGAAATTTTTCCCTGATATAGATCTTTTAAAAATAACTATGGTCTCTTTTTTGCAATTTGGCAAAATCTAGCTCTAGCTATTTTTTATAAATTTGTTAAAAACTGTCTAATTAAGTTTTCACATTTAGCGATAGAAAAAAAAATTTGCAATGATACCAACCGCCACTAAGTGTGGCGGTTGGGTTTTCTCCATTTTCCTTCATGTCCTTTTTATTATTATTATAATATCCTTTCATGTCCTTTTTATTATTATTATAGAATTTTTCATGAATTTATAAAAAATAGCTAAAGCTAGATTTTGTCAAAGTGCGAAACAGAGACCCTAGTTATTTTCAAAAGATCTGTATCAGGTAAAAATTTCAGATTTTTTCAAAGACTGGAAAGGGGTTAACTGATACGCGCAACCTTGTAACTTTGCAGTGTAATTTAAAATATCAGGCCAGCGTGATTTCGCGCGAAACTTTTATGAGAACCCTAGGATGTTGGGAAGTTCCATTCCCAAGGAATTCGGGCCATTCCGAAGCCGTTAGCTAATTTTTTGGCCGAACGGGCTTTGAAGCGCTCGATCCGGACACCGGTTCGGGATTTTTAGGCAAAAAATCCGTAAAATACTTTTTAGATCAAGAATGAACTCAGGAAGCTTTTAAAATAGCTTTTTAAAGCACTTTTGATATTTTCTCATGCCATGGGGCATTTTGGTAATTTGCCACCCCGCGAGGGGTGTTTTGGTAATTTTACGGTGTCAAGTTTTTTAGTCCAGAAATGTAAGTAAAACATCTGAAAGGTTGTTTTGAAGCTGGTTTGATGGGCGTTAGGGTGACAATGAACCCCCGGGGGCATTTCGGTAATTTGCCGCTCATCGGGGGCTATTTTGCTAACTGAACCAGCTTGAAAAATTTCCCGAATGATTTTTAGTTATAGGATAGGGGTGTAAGAGACCCGGAAAGTTATTTTGTTCCAGTTGTTCTGAGATGTTTGTTGGGGCGATGGCTGTCAGGGGGTGTTTTGCATACGTAGCGGGGCAAAGGGGTTAACTGATACGGGGATCCTTGTAACTTTGCAGTGTAATTTAAAATATCAAGCCAGCGCGAATTCGCGCGAAACTTTTATGAGAACCCTAGGGTATTGGGAAGTTCCATTCCCAAGGAATTCGAGCCATTCCGAAGCTGTTAGCTAATTTTTTGGTCGAACGGGCTTTTAAGCGCTCGATTCGGACACCGGTTCATTTTCTCACCATTTTCTTACCATTTTCTCATGCCTTTTTTGCCATAAATGCAGTGTCAGTACAACTTTTTCCCAACCGCTGCTCTTACCCGCGGTTCGGTGGAGAAATTGTTATTTCTCCACCGGTGGGTGTGGATCGGCCCCTATATATATATATATCCTTCAAATTTTAGAGATTGTTTTAGAAGTGAAGGCAATGGAGTGGGATCCTCATTCATCATACAACCCGCGACTAATGAACAACCTGCTGGGGTCAAAGGCCATGATGATGGTCTAAGCTTCATTGCACACTATATACTTTTCTTAACAATTAAAAACACTAACTGAAAAAGGTCCAAACAAGCTTTGCTTTCTCATTCAGCTCACTGCGGCTGTCTGGAACCCAAAACTGTGTCTTCTCCAACAAGCCCAAAACTGCTCATGTCACATAGTAAGATATTGCTGGCCCTCGTTTGGCTCACCATGTACTTGCTCCAAGCAGTGAGGATAAATCTGGACTTCTGCTCCCTGAAGTTTACTCTTGCTGCCCCACAACAAAGTGTTTGTTAACCATAATTAAGACAGTGGTGTGTCAAATCTGACTGTTCATTCGCTGTTAAAAAGCATTATTTATCTAAAATAATAGTTAAACTGTTGGTTAAAAGTAAAAGTTGAAAAACGATAACCCATGAAATGAGGCATAAGCTCCATAACTTGTGTTCGACTTTTGCTAGGTATTTTGAATCATACATCAACATTTTCACGTCACTGATCTCATGCCACTCAGCTAACGGTCTGCATCACAAAAAATAAATCGAGCTTATAAATTCCGAATAGATCCATTGCAAGGCAACAAATTATACAACTAAATTATGAAATGATGTTAGTTTAGTTCCTTTACTTAACCTTACCAAACAATGGTGCCATACCATTACTATTATCAATCAATGTACGAGTAAAGTACAATTACTGATGCTGAAGGTATAATTCTTTGCGGCTGATTCAACTCCGATGTGATTGCTCTTTGCTGCTCTCAGTGGGCCGGTTAACTTTTAGCTAAGAAATAAATTAACCGAATTAAAATAAAGACAAAAACAGAGCATATGATTCTCCTCTTCACTGACCCCCTCTGGCATTTGCTTTCTTTGCCTTGAACAGAGCTCCCCTTGTTGTGTTTTACCACTATTGTACTGATTAACATGTAAAAAGCGTATCAAGTAGCGATTTTGAAGACATTGTTGTTGCTGCCCCCCCCCCCCCCCCTCTCTCTCCCCCATGCAGAGCTTTGGTTCTGTCATTGTATCCCGCGAGGAATAAGCACAAGAACAATGTGCCGAAACTGGGTAATCGTACTTCTCATTTTTGTTGTTTTTTTGGGTGGATGCTCATCAGCTTCAGCCACACCTCCTGCAAGTGAGTATGAATCTTATATTATCGTCCAGTTCGCCAAAACGTGCACACCCACACATTCTCAATGTCCGGGAAGTCACATTTTTGCATTCTTTGTCTTAAATATGTGCAGAGATTGTAAGTGGGGTTGTCTCAAATGTTGTATCCGTTCTTTTCAAATGGTTGTGGTCACTAAAATCCACCCCTAAAACAGGTACAGATCTATCAATTAACTCTCATTTTCACAACGTCCATACTTTATAACTTTATTTTGGTTCTCTTGCGATGGTGAGTCTGATGGGGATAAATGGGGTTTGGTTTTTCAGCCATCGTAAGCCGTTCGTTGATGAAATTTGAGGGTGGGTACAATGTGGAGACCGTATTTGATGGAAGCAAGCTTGGAATTGAACCATACTCTATACAGGTGTCCCCTTCTGGAGAGCTTCTGGTCTTGGATTCTGATAACAGTAACATTTACAGGATATCAACACCATTGTCTCGCTGTGAGTTCCATTCTCTATATAATGTTGATTGAATCTTTCATCAAATCATGAATGTTGTTATTTTCTTTAAAAGCTTTGATCTTTGATATGTGGAGGGTTGGAACCCCATTTTTTCCCTTCTTCTTTTAGTTGGCCTTCTGCATAACTTTAGCCCCAATTCTAAAATCATTTAAGTTCTCCAGTTGTACTTTCTCAGTTTTATGCAGTATGCCACACAATTTCTTGCAATTGAATAAGAGCACTATGAATTTCTTGTTCTCCACAGTATTTTTAACAAATATTTTAAGCTTTTGCTTTAAAAGGCATAACTAAGGCAGGACAGTTCATGTGTGAGTATTTCTGCGGTATAAACTTTTTAAATGAGGTACTCATTTCCCAAGTTAGAAGTTTGTTATAGGCCGGCTTCTGATAAAAATGAGCCAAGCAAGAACTAGTTGATATGCTTTTTGGTTATCGAGTCTCGATAAGCTAGTAAATACTCTATGACTGAAATGCTGAAGTTCAGCACGAATAAAGCCCGTGTGAGATCAGCTCAAGAGCTAGAAAGCCAAGCTCAATTAAGTGCAATATTTCTTTTTCTTGAGTTGCATTGGACCAACTCTATCTTTTTGGAAATTAGTAGCCAGCCTACACTTTTTCTTTTTTGAGGCCAAGCTTCTCCAGCTTCTTTGCTTTATTCTTCTTTGAACACATTTTTAGTACTTTGTCTTTCCTCATCTAAAATATTAGACTTTTGCATCTTCTGCAGTGAAATCATGTTTACGTGTCTCTTTGCATCTCTGAATTATGAAAAGCAATTTTAAATGGTCCACCCTTGTTTTGATTTGGTTAATCAAAGCGAATTCCATAAATTCCTTTCAATCCCAGGCCGTATAAGTGTCATGCACTCATTGAAATATTCCAACCATTCGATTCTGGATGTGGATTCCCGAAATAACGGATCCACAAGAACTCGATCTATTATTTCATTTAAAGTAGAGTTTCCTTATCAAACATGAGTTTCAACTGAGAGTTTTCTTCTTCAAATTTCTTTTCAAGTTGTGACGCTGCAATGGTAATGAGGATATCAGTACCACCAACTCTAGCTGCAGAATGGTCGATTGGGCTTGTTTATATTATTCAATTATTTTGTTTGCACCTCTGGACTGAAGTGTATGACTATATCATCTTGCAAAGTGGTGTTGATTTGCTTTTGTGTAGCAGAAGTTAAGTAGAATATTCTCTTTTATTTATATTATTGTTAGAACGAATTCAAACTATTCAGAAGTTTCGCTCTCCACTTATCTTCCTAAACTATGTTTCTCATGTTGCCACCTAACTTTTTCATTCCTTACTTTTCTATTTTGGTGTTTTCTTCTTTATTCTTTTGTAGAATGGTTTTAGGGGTAGCTACAAGTTGCCTCAAACTATTGCATAGTATTATCGCGTTTCCATTGGATACGCGGTTCAAGTGCTTTAACGGTAATTTTTTGGAGGGGAGGTGGCAACTTCCATCAGTAACTTTTGTCATGTAACAGACTTTGTTGTGCGGGAATAAAAATTCCTCATCTAGTAATTATCAAGTTTGTAGCATAGCAGAGCCTCTCAGTTTTCTAGCACGTTTCAGCCGCACTTTTAAATATTGAAATGAAATGTTTGAGCTTCAGATAGCCGGCCCAAGTTGGTCGCTGGATCTCCTGAAGGCTACTCTGGGCATGTTGATGGGAAGCCAAGAGAAGCAAGGATGAACCATCCCAAAGGGCTTACGGCAGATGACAGGGGAAATATCTACGTCGCTGACACATTGAATATGGCAATCAGGAAAATCAGTGATTCAGGTATATCTATCTACACTTTCAAAATTGTCCTCATAAGTGCATGTTGGTGGTCGTCAACTTAGGGGTTTGGTTTATGCAGGGGTTGTAACTATAGCAGGAGGGAAATGGAGCAGAGGAGGAGGTCACGTGGATGGTCCGAGTGAAGATGCAAAGTTTTCAGATGATTTTGATGTGGTTTATATCGGAAGCAGCTGCTCTCTTTTGGTGGTTGATAGAGGAAACCAGGCCATTAGAGAGATCCAACTCCATGATGACGATTGTTCCCACCAGGACGATGGGGATCTCCATTTGGGTAAACTCCAGTGCTACAATTTTGTACGTATTACCGATCTTTCGTGGTCATCCTCGTTAATAATTGTAAAATATAATACCAATCTTTGCAGGTATAGCAGTGCTTGCTGCAGCTGCCTTCTTTGGGTACATGCTAGCATTGCTGCAGCGCAGAGTTTCGGCAATGTTTTCATCCCGAAGTGTAAGCAATCAAGAGCTCTAACTACTTGTTCTGATCTGTTCACTTTTAGATCAGATGTGCTCTAAAATTTAAATAACTCCAAGGTTATCCTGTTGCTTTCGGATGACAGTGTGCCAATATCGAAATCATTTTATAACTTATCATCCTATCTACGAGTGAACCAGTTCTGGCACTGATTTGTAGAAGACTTAATTTTTGTATTTTTAGTGAGTTCAAAACAGAGTTACATAATGCTATTCAAGGTTTTTCTTTGATAATTATCTTATTCGTGTTATGGGCCAAGTGTTTGAAACTTGAGCTCAAAAAGAAGTGGATATTGCACTTGGTTATGAATTACTTTCTATATGCAGGATCCAGGAGCTTCCATGAAGAGCACACCGCCAGCACCATACCAGAGGCCCTTTAAGCCAGTGAGACCCCCCTTAATTCCAGCTGAAGACGAGTCAGAGAAGTCAGAGGAGGGCTTATTTGGTTCACTGGGTAGGCTTTTTGTCAATACCGGCTCATCTGTGGCTGGAACCTTTGGAGGACTATTCACGGGGTCCAGAAAAAGGCCACTCCACCCCCCTATCCACCAGCAATACCAGCAATACCAGCAATCCACCAAATACTCAAACAGTTGGCCCATGCAAGAAAGCTTTGTGATTCCTGATGCAGATGAGCCCCCATCGATCGAATCTAGAGACCCTACTCCACGAAAAACATACCCATTCATGACCAAGGATGTGGAGAAGCCTCGCCATTTCAAGCAAAGCAGGTCCTCTTATGGTGGGTGGAATGGCGATTTTCAGCAACAGCAACAGCAACAGCACCAGGTCCATCAACACCAACAGTACCAACAGCATCATCAGAGGCACTTCTCATCAGGCCCTCAGACGCACTATGAACCAAATGGCGAGACAAATGAGATTGTCTTCGGGGCAGTTCAGGAGCAGGATGGACGGCGTGAAGCTATGGTGATAAAGGCCGTTGATTATGGGAATCCCATCTACAATAATCATAACGTTCGATCAAGATACAATTATACAGGTTACTCATATGGCTGCTAGATCACCCTTCACTTCACATAATCAAAGCAGGGAGTATGTAAGAAATATGACTTTCAAAATGTGGATGTAGTAGCAATACATAGCAATGTTTTCTCTCTTCCTTTCTTTAGCTTCTATAATTTTCTCTAACGGATGAATTCCAAAGTAGAAACAGGATCACGTTTCCTTTATTTACTCCCAAATATTATAGGGCTAATTATACCCATGTCCCTGAGGTTAGGGGGTAGTTACAGTTAAGGACACAAAGTTTCAAAATGTAACACTTATGTCCGTTGACAAACGGAATACAAAAATACTTAACGGTTCTGACAAAAAGACCAAGTTGCCCCTAAATAAAAGTTGAAATCCTGATTTGCCCCTGGGACCACCCGTCAACCCCCTCCCCCTTCCCCCAACCCCATTCCCGCACCACCCCTTCGCATATGCCTCCCTGTCGTCTGTGCCTCCCCCTTTCCCTTCCCTTTCCACTTCTCCAAACTTTATCTCCAGATCTGCCGCCCACTCCCTCACCCCACGCCGCCGGCAGCCCAAGCCCCCTCCCTCGCCCTACGCCGCCTGCAGCCCAGCCCCGTCCCTCGACCCATGTCGCCGGTAACCCAAGCCCCACCTCGCCGCCGCTGCAACAGATCTCCCCACTGAGCAAGCCGCAGCATCGGGAGCCCCCTCTCCCCTCCGTCGTCACCCTCAACTGTATCGAGGACACCACCTTGAATGTCCTCCTCCGCTCGATCGCCTTCGTCGTTGGTCTGCCGGATCTTTCGGGAATCGGACGGATCCGGCTCCTCGTCGATCTCCACCGACAGATTGGTTGTGGTCGTTGTCGTTAGCCATTGATTAAGGCGGCAAGTTGGATTTGTTGGGTCACCGATTGAGGTGGAGAAGGGGAAGTGGGATGGGGGAAGAAGATAGGAGAAAATGGCTGCCGGCGGGGAAGGGACGGCGGGGAAGAGAATTGCCGGCGGTGAAGTAATGGCATTTAAAAAACCCTAATTTGAAAAATGAAACCCTAATTTGAAAAATTAGGGCCTTGAAACCTTAATTTGCAAATTAGGGTTTCAACAAAACTCTAATTTGCAAATTAGGGTTTCAAAACCCTAATTTTAATTTTTTTAAAAATATTCAGTATATACAGTACAAGGGGCAGTATCGTCATTTTAAAAATACGTATTGAAGACATCATAAAAAAAATACACTTTTTGGACGGAACCCTGACGGATGGACACGAGTGATACATTTGAAACACTTTTGGTCACGGAATGTTACATTTTGAAACTTTGTGTCCTTAACTGTAATTACCCCCTAATCTCAGGGACATAGGTGTAATTAGCCCAATATTATAATTCAAACAGGCCAAAACAACTGCGTGACATAGTGATTGGAATGATTTAAGAGCAGCAGCCAGTTATAATGTGCAGGCTACAGAGCCAGCATGCGTGCAGATGCGTATTCTCATTATTCTTACAACCCTAGGCGCATGCTCTCATGCACCTTATCCCTGCTCATAAACATCAAAAGGGATAAACTCTTGTGTGTAGAGGAGGACCACTGCATCTTGTCTCCCAAGATGGTCCTGAAATATGCGTGTGGCACTGTTATCAAGGGTGGCAGAATGCTCGACCTTACCCACTCGGGTAAAGAGATCTTTTGATCCCAAGAGTGAGAAAAAAGAAAACACCGAAACTTTATGAAGAGCATGCTAGGAAAAGTTGAGCCAAAAGCGAATGTGAAAATGAGCTCCACGTACATGTGACAAACGTACGCGACCCGGAGTATCTTTCATGTGTCCAACCACTGAATCCAACCGCCCATAAAATCCAAAATCGTAACTAGTATATTTTCAATTTTTTGGTACATTTGACTTGTACAGTGTTAAAACGATTACAACAATTATTGTGCTACCATGTAACACGTAATGGGTTCGAAAACATACCGTACGAAGTCTCCGAAAATTCCGACGTAGGATCCTTGTTTCGCAGGTACGAAAACGGCTACTAGAGTCGAGTTCTTCGTCCACGAACCAAATCCTAGAGCAATCATCCTAGAGCTTGATGATTGCTCTAGAGAGAGTGCTATAGAGAGAGAGTTATTACTATTGACTTATGATTTATTGGGATATCTCTAGCCTTTATATAGAGATACAATTAGAGACTGGCTTTACCTCCAACTCTTAGAAGATAAAGATTGTATTTATCTCAAACACTTAAGAGATAAATATTCTCTAAATAACTGTATTTATCCAAACTAACAAATACACATTATCTGTTAGTGGGCGGATAATGGGTCCACTGACCCAATTTATTAACACAGAAATGAGATATCATTTTGAAGTGACACGTATTGCGCCGTACACATTATCACCATATCTTAATGTCTCCAGTATGCCATCTACAAAGATATGATAAAAATGAATTCTAAATGAACAATCCCAACGAGGTCTCTCTCTCTCGATTAATTTCTTAATTTGGAAAATTCTCTAGTTATATCGAATATATAAATTAGTGCAAGTGGGCCTGATTCACGCTGGGATTTTCTTACCTTTGTCACAAAAGACTTGAGGACCAATACCCACCTTCATCTTGAATTTTTCTTTTTTCCTTTTTTTTTATGGCTTTGACGACAAGGAGTATCATCAAAGCAGCTTACAGGCAAATCGAGACTAAGTTTCTTGAACGATCTTAAAAGCACACCCCTCACATTCGAAATAGAAACATTAAACAATTATTTATCTGAAAGTCTGGACTCGGAATAATTTGTGCAGCCCAAAAAAAAACAGCCCATGAAAGTGGGTGCCGCGCAACAATTTCGGCCTCATCTCATAATTCTGGCCCAGAGATATAAAAAAACTAAAGGAAGTACTCAACTCAACTTAACTTTAGTGCAAGAAATGTCCTACAATTGCTTGTCACAAATCAACAACAAAAGAATGAAATTATGAGCCCAAAGGACGCTGGCCACGTCTTTCAAAATTCTAAGTCCAAAAGCTGAAAGAAAAAAGATGAACAAAAGGAATAAAATTTTCTTTGACCGCTCGAAGTAGAAACATTTCCATATGAATGGGGTCAATTCTGGCCACCATTGGTAAACGAATGTCCTTCCCCCGGGCTCGGGCCGGAGTTCTTGATGCCCCGGAGAGCAAGAACGTTGTCGTACTGACGACGATGTAGCTTCCCACCTTGGTTGTGGCGTCTCTTCGTCTCGACGAGGTGGTGATGCCTCGCACCACCGGCAGAGCGGGCCTGAGTGGCCGTGAGGAGCAAGGCCAGGCTCAAAAAGACAACTAGGCAGAAAAGATAGCTAGGTCGTCTCGCCATCATAATGTACTTGTTACTTGTATAACTGTGTGTGTTGCCTTAAACCTCTTTGTGCGTGAAAATTGTGTAGTAAAAGGGAGAGAGAGATACATTGTAGCAGAGGTATTGTCCGGTATTTATAGCCAAAGATGGTAAGTTTAATCCTTCGACGAGGGAAAGAATTTGAACATTGAAGTGTCCCGTTCAAACACGTCTAGGAACAGAGTGCCTATGTCAGGATTAAGGAAGCATCGACGGAAAATTCATTTTAGAAGAAAAAGACGTTGAATTTTGAATATGTTGGCATTGAAACTTGAGGGGGGCACTTCTGAAGATACATTGGACTCAAAGATGTCATGAGGAGAGCTCTGTTGATTTGAAACTTGGTTTCATTTGACCATGTCTGATTTTTATTACGGAAGTGAAAAGTTTCTTTGCACTGGAACTTTCTGTTTTCCCTTTTCTCCATTTATTTGGTCCATGGTGGCAACTTGAGTATGGAGTATATCGTAGGGCTGAAGTCGCTGTCAAGTCTTTTGTTATAATGCTCAGAGACTTTTACGAGCTGAAATACACGACATCTCCATTAGTCGATATATCCTACATATATACTAACGTTGTGGTGGTAATAATCTTGTAGATATGGTCTCGTATTTTTCAAACTCGTGAAAGTTGGCTCAGAGTACGATTCAATCAAATTTGGACTGTCGTCTAGCCCACGAGCCACACTCGCCAAAATTTTCCAGCAAATTATGTATGTTATCAACGACGAATATTTTTTTGATAATTCAATAGTGGGTAACCCTAAAAACAGAACTAGTGTGGGTAATTTTCTCTCAGTTACAATAATGTCATATAAAAAGGATGCTCGGGCTTTGAAAAAAAATTTTGTTCCTTAATCTGAACTCTAAACTCAACTTCAGTAATGAACAGCCCAAAAGAGTCCAATCCGAAAAAAAGGCCTTAAGAAAACCCATATAGGGAGCTCATATTGGTAACCTTTTAAACGAATAGGCCCCCGTAACATCGTTTGTTGGCATTCTGGACTCTTCTTGGGTTGAACGATATTGGGATTCTCTAATGCAACCCAAGCTGAAGTGTCACACAATTTTCCGCTTAAAGGCTCATCAGTCAACTTTAATATTAGGAGTTAGCACTTGGGAGTTGGGACCAATGAAATTATGGTCCGGCAGGTATGATTTTGGGTCATTCAAAAGAGTTCTTTTAATACCTATATATATTCTTGTAGATAAAGGTATACAGTAGGTATGGTGAGTTGAAAGTATTCGTTAACCTGAAACTAATGTCCTGATGATCTACAACCGTTAAGTATAAGTTTAAATAATATCAAAATTTTGTAATCTCTCACATCAGTTACGATTAATCTAACGATTCTAAATAATCAAGACCAACGTCTCATGAGATGCTAGTCCCGAGCATAAACACATCTAGGTAGGTACACGTAACACGTAACATAACATCGACTGCTATGCTTAAAAATTGATGCCAACACGTCCAATGATTATCCCTCAAAATAAAAATGGATTGACTTAAACCGACGGAATACCAATACTTTAGCACTCAATCATGCACCGTCTATTTGATTCTCCTGCACCTTCATGGAATCATTCGCATTATTGTTTCACCCACCACCACCAAGTCCATATATTAGGTCAGTCCTACAACATACACGTAATGAAAGAGAACTATCTTTGTTGCTTGTAAAGTTTGATTAATTTTCCAAGGCTATATTTTTTACGAGAGTATTAGAGTAGGGATCGATTTTGTTAAAGCAATGCATGCTTTGAGGTAATTATATCACATATTTTAATAACTGCATGCAGTTTTTACCAAAAAAAATATGTTTTGACATATATAAGAATAGCCATTCCCAATAAAAATTTCAGAAGTTGTCAGTTCTTAGCAAATGTTTGTAGATACTAGAGAGCTCTTTTCAGTAAGCTCGAAAATTTTTGACAGCATTACTTTTGTACTCGATTTATGTGTCGTACGTACGCTGCAACAATAGACATAGCGATCGTGAAAATGGAAATGCTATTGCATAAATAAATTTATTTTTCTTATTCGGATGGATAAATGCTTTGAAATGTTAGGAATGTAATTTTTGAAATGCAGTAACCAGATAAAATTTCCATTTCCATTTCCATTTGAAAAACAGATCATCCTAAATTTTATCTGGTCATAAGATTTGATTTTCGACCGTTAAGAAGTCTTTAAATGGCAAAATGAATCAAAGTCTAGAGACAGGTGTACGCCAACTAATAATAGACTTCCCCCACAAGTCCTGACGTGGCACACGCTCACCGGATCAGGATCCAGGATTTGCCCCAAAACGCCGCACCCGGCAACCGGCACATCCGGTATATATTGACACCTGGCGTCCAACAAAGTTTCCGTTACTCGCCTCCCCCAAACCACCTCCGCTTAAATAGGAACACAAATACCAAAAGCAGAGCACAGCCAACGGCAGAGAGATATATAGATAGAGAACAAAACGAGAGAGAATTAGGGTTAGGGTTTGCAGGGAAACTCCGTTATCTCTCGTCTGCAAACCAGAACCCCTAATTCCCACGACCAGACAATGGCCATGGTCATGGCCACGGAACCCACACCAGAAGTGTCTCCAAAGCACGACTCGAAGTCCAACGAGGAAATGCAGGATATTGTGTTTGAAAAGCGGGGCTGTTGCTTCTGGATGCCGTGTTTTGAGTCGGAACGGTCCTCAGCCGTGAGATCGTCCTGGTGGGAGTGGATAGCGGTGGCTGAGAAGGAAGTGGGCGGAGGCGGGGGGTGCTGGTGGGGGAGGGGGTTGAAGGCGCTGAAGAAGGTCCGGGAGTGGTCGGACCTGGTGGCGGGCCCGAAGTGGAAGACGTTCATCCGCCGGTTTGACAAGAACCGGGTCAGGCACGGGAAGTTCCAGTACGACCCCTTGAGTTATTCCTTGAATTTCGACGAAGGGCAGAATGACCATGTGGAGGACGAGCGTGCGTTCCGGGATTTCTCGTCGAGGTACGCGTCGGTTCCGATCTCGGCCAAGTCGTCGATGGATTTAGGCAAGGACGTGCCGTCGTTCTTGTGACTTTCACTTGTGTAGCGAGAGAGAGAGAGAGAGAGATGAAGAAAAAATTGGCCGAGTGGTTGATATGGTTGCCTGGCTGCACCGGGGGGTGTAACGGGCACTCGCCGCCGTGCGTGGCGGAGCATTTGGGAGATCAATCTGGTCGTTAATGATCGACCGCGTCAAGATGGTCGTTTGTTATGGGTTGTAGTCTTGCCTCTAAGGTTCTTTAATTCATTACTTTTTTCTTAATCTTTCCTTTTGGTGTGAATCATTTTTCCTTTTTTTGGTAAAGGGGGTGTCTTGGCATGAGAAATTAGTGCATAATGTTATTTTGTTAAGAGCTGTGGCCAACTTACGTCCCGCCCTCCTGTCCTGCCCTCCTGGTTGTAAATTATTTTGAGCATTAGCCATACAAGCATCCAATTGGACCCTTTTTGGTTTATTGCAGATTTATTAATCTAATTGTTAGGAAGAAAGAGTGTTGGTGAAAACAAATTGCGTAAGCGCGGAATGAAACTGTTTTGATCGTTAGAAGATCTTGAATTATGTTATCCTAAAATTATAATGCTTCTTTTATTACGTTATGTCTGTCACCTGTACTGTTACTATTACTGATTACTGATATATGTTTCTCACATGTGCTTGGAGTAAGGAAAAGATCTCCACGTAGTCAGTCAAAAGCACAGATGGAGCCCAAACGAATTACAGCCCAGATCTCTACTGTGGCTTGAGGTTCGTTGGTGTCAGCCCACTAAAATGGCTCCGCTTTTCTCCTCTCTCAACTGCAATCCAAAGCCCAAGTGTGCGTGTTGTTGAGGTTTGGTGAAGGTCACTCCACTTTTCCATTGGACTACTAGCAAGGAGATAACGACGTGGAATCCTTTTCTTCTTCTTTTTTCCTAAAATTTTCTGAACAGCAATAATATAGAAATTCTAGCAAAAAATCTTTAAGTTATTTTCACCCAACTCTTGGAGTTGACGTAGAATCTTTTGAGCTTTCTTGTCCACTGGCTTCCCAATTGTGATGAGTGCTTTCTTCCTCTCGTTGTACCTACCATCCAATCCAATTGATACTGTTAGTTCTGCTCTCGAGATGGAGAAACACGCGTACATCCGTCTGAGATGGAGCACACTACTTTTGCAAAAGGTCTGTCCCTATAATTTGGTGACCAAGGATCAAGTGGGCGCCGGATAAAGTGGTCAGCTTGATTGCATCCATCAAGCATGTTTGGTCAACTCTAGCACATGTTCTTGATATAAAAACTAGGGAATTAACCCTTTACAAGGTAAGGTATATTTTTTTACAGAAAAAACAAAGTGGCTTCTCCCAATGACTTCTTCAGAAATGGTGCCATTCAATCTGTTTTCCAATAAACGACAAAATAATCGTTTCCGATTTAACCTAATTGACGGTGTTGATAAGAACACTCGAGTGACACTGATACACATGGTTAACTCATATGTCATGCATTTGTTTTGGCAAAAGATAGACCTTATTTGCCAATAACATCACCCTCGTGTCGATCATCATTTGGAATAGGATGTTTTGAACAATAATTGCAAAGTAAATAACTTGCTTAGACAACTCTAGTTACATATATATTGAACTTTTTGAATCCGTGTTTAAGAAGGCTTTCAAAAGATAGGCGCAACTCCCTATATGACAATAATCAATGCTCACAATACATTTTCAATGACAATAAAAAAGTGATACTTAAAATTTTCGCTGAAGACGTAAAAAAATCATCGTTAAGCATTTAATAATTATTAATTGTTGCTATACAAGAATTGTGGAGATGTTGCTACAATCTAAGTAGGAACCAAGCGTTATCCATAGTAAAGAACGAGGAGGAGGAGGAGGAGGAGGAGGAGGAGAAACCATCAACAACTACAACCCCCCACCAGGACCAGAAGGGGCAGCTTCTTTGTGGGCGGGTTGTAAACGTCGTTAGCCGAGGGTCAGGTCGTAAAGAAGACACTTGAGGGGGAGAAAATTGTCTAATCAGAATACTTGAGGAGGACTCAAACAGTAATAGGGCCTACAAACAAATATCAAACCACGCGCTTCCGGCGGGGGTGACAAATGATCAGAGGAAGAGACAAACGTTGTACCTCATATACATGTTGGAATAATTTTGAGGTTAGTTTCAGTAGTCGGTGATGTAGAGGGTAAGTAGACCCGCCTTTAACCGCTATTTTTGCTGGAGCCCACTGACCGTGTGCTGCACTTTGCGCATTCATGTAGAAAAACCATATCATTCTTTAAGATAAGAAAGATGTAGACGTACTTGCATTTGCCCTTGAATATATACTTTCATCATCGTGGTGGTGGAGTTGGTAAAGTTCCTAAATTTGTCTTGCCCGTAGAGTCGATCACATATGTTTCCAAACATATGTGCCATGTTCGACACGTCGGATAAGAGCTCAAGCCAAATTAACACCGTAAATAAGATAAAAATAATCATATCTGCCATTTAACCAAGTATATAAGAAACGAATAAGATATCCGGCAAACCAGATTTTACCCCACTATCGTGGCATTGGGGGGGGGGGGGGGGGGGGAGAGGAGGGTTATTTTTCTCTAGGCACTTTGGGATAATAAAAAATGGGCGAAGGGAGAAGAAGAGAACTACAGCAACCACCACTGATGCAGCACCCAACACCATGATCGACCTTCTTTGCCAACCTTTTTTCCATCTATTTCTCCTTCAATCTCTATCTCCGTTTTCCTTTAAGGTGTGGGTAGAGACGATTGGTGATGATGTTGTCAGTTTGAGTGCATGGGGCAATTGGTGGCGGTGGATGGGACAATAGGCGGGGAAGGCAATAGTGGGATGGTGCTGGTTAAGGCCATCGGTGATGGGTGCAACTTCGGAGTGACGAAGTTGGTGCCAAATGGTGGTGGGTGCGATCTCTAGGTGATGGACTTGGCAACTATTGTCTGTGGCGGGTGGGTGTAATAATGGTGGGTTCTCACCCCTAACGCTTCTCCAGACTGCACAATTTGTTGATGGTGGATTTAGTTGTGCGTTTGGATTCCGATGGCAGAGGTGGTGGTGGTGGACATGCTGATGTGGTGATGTGTGGCTGGTGTCAGTGATGTGGTGTTGGGTTTAAGATGCTGATTGCTGCTGATGGTGAAGGCGCCAAGATAATCCTATCCGACCTGATATATGGGTTTGATCCAACCGCGGGATAGAATTTATAACATATCTGGCCTTATTTGACAGAATATGCTATCCTGAATTATCTGACCATATTCTATCTTACCTGACTGAAAAATCCTGCACGTCAAATGTAACCATACTATATTCTGATAAGCTGAAAGGAGAGTGAAGGGCAAAAAAATAAACCATAGCGCATAGCAAAGTCATTGAAAACTCGTTCTCTTTGCTCAATAATAGCTTTTGCTAGATTATAAGACTTGTGCTCCTTGCTTTAACGAAAGCTTGACGCCAAAAACTTAAGTTCCGACGAACAGAAACTCAAATAAGGGTCAGTGCCATGAGTCTTATTGGCACACCAACTTGGCTAGAGATTACAATCACAACTAGAACCAATGTGAGGGTGAGTACGGTAAAAGTCTCAGGCATTTTTCTCAAGCTAGGTGAACTAAAGGCTATATATGATCTTCATTCTGGAAATGAAAATGATATGAGATGGAGGAATAATTCAAGCAGGGGCACATGGGAAGTACATGTCATGACCCACGCACGGGCTACAGCTAAGTTGTGAATCGAAAAGCTCTCATCACAAGACACAGATATTCTCACACAATGCTTTCATGGATCCCACCACCACTGTCCCAACCCCAAAAGATGACTCCACAAAAGATTGTGCTCACACTATTCCAGAAAGATCAATAAAAGGATAGCCAAAGGAAAAGGGAAAACAAAAATGCCCACATACAAAAGAAAAGCAAAAGAAGTGGAACCCTCCCCCACCCCTCCTGGCGCTCCCCAAAATGTTATTTACGTGTTTGAAGAAACAAGAAGCATTCTGATGAACTGGATTACAGAACTATATTCGGACAGAGATGCAAGGCAGAAAGAGTTTTAGGATCTCAACATTATGATGAAATTCTTTTTCTCAAACTAAGAAAAGCTTTCCTTTCTAGACCATTCAACTAAACATCCACAGTTTAGAGGAGACTCTTGGCATGCCTGTGCTCCGAGAAAGATGGTGATGCAAGAGTGCCTATAACACTTTCAATGTATACTCGAGGCCTGCTCCCCAACCTACAGTTGTTCCAGATGAATGCAAGCCTCGTGCCCTTGGTTTGAGTTTTCAATGCCTACAAATTAGTCGCAGCAACTTACCCGAGTAATCTGTGGGGGTAGTGATGGTCCGGATGTGCTGAAGCTGCTAATATCTACATACATTCTCCCAAAGGAAACAATAAATAAAAAGTTTGTCTACAGAGAAGGATAGGGGAAGGGGTTCATCAAAGCATTGGGATTAGAAGCTTGCCCTGTTGCAAGCTGCAACCACAGACATGCTAAAGAGTTACCAGACCATAAAAAAAAAGTCAAAATTCTGAATCAGCATCTCAAAAATTTCAAAAGTAGGAGGGGGTGAAACACATGTTAGCAAGCTTGATCAATTGATTAAAGAACCTACCAAGAAGTTGTGGTGTGGTGGGGGGGGGGGGGGGGTGTGGAACTCTATATGCCTTGTATTCTACTAGTCCATGGAAATTCCATATTCAGATGAGGATGATCATTCACCTGGGTATCAGAAGAACTTGCAAATGCACCCTTCTTAGGCCATAGCCAAATCTTGGAAACAGAATAGCTGTCTCTTTTTGTCCCAATACTAATTTTCTTCCCCTCCACATCCCCATCAACTGAAGGATTGCCATTTAATCCTATGTCTCTCACAAGCTTCGCATCAAGACCATCTTGCTCATTGTTCAAGGCCACTCGGAGCCTCGAATCACCAACCACATACTGATACGATCCCATCGAGTAGCACCTTCTCGCATCCAAATTACTGCTACTAGTCTCTCCTCCAGCCTCCCCTGCCCCATCATTCAATTTCCTGAACTTACCAAGCCTTACGGGTAAAACCCCCTTTTCGACCACAACCTCCTGAACTTCAACAGTCTTCCGTCTTGGAGTGAACCCATTTCCCCCTCCATTCCCGGGAAAGAAACCGTCTTCTCTTGCATCATCAAATTCGAAAATGGGATTTTCATACCCTGGACTGAAAAGGGTTCCTCTGCAAAGAGGGCACGATGAGTTCGATAGGAGCCACGTGTCAATGCAATTGATGTGGAAAGCATGGCTACACATAGGAAGCAATCTCAGTTTATCCTTCTCAGAAAATTCACACAAACAAACAGCACAATCAAATGGTTCCTTCAAACCCACAATCTCCTTATACATAAACACAGGCAATGCATCTATAAAAGCTTGATCCAGACCAGAATCATGTAAATGGAAGAGTTGCTGTAGTTGTCTTTCAAGGGCATCAGAGCTAGAAACCTCAGGGTATCCATTACTAGACTGACGGCTATTTGCAGAAGATGGGTGCTTTATCAGAAATCTAACCAGCAAGTGGAGCAGACCAGATATGAAAAACAGAACAGCTAAAATCACTATAATGAAAAGAACGGCTGGACTAATTCTATTGCCAGATGATGATGAAGGGGCTGATTCCTTATGAAGAGTACTACTATATGGAGGAGGTGAATATGTCAAGGCGCCATCTTTCTGGCTAATTTGATGTTCAATCCAAGACATCTTCAAATGGGTATGCTCAAAAAGCCATCTATGCTCTTTGATTTCTGCCATTGAACAGATCATTTAGGTAAACCAAATCAAACCCTAATGTTTGGTCACCACACCTTTTGCCTCAGAAACGAAATGAAACAGAGGCACTAGAAGCGTTTGGTGCAATGAAGTAGCAGTCTTTACTGTATCAGATGTAAACCCAAGAAGTTCATATGAACGCGTGCACCTACCTTTGATCGTGAAGAAGCCCCCATTAATGTATTCTTGAAAAGTTCTTGACGATGGGCCCTTGCAGCAGCAAAACCCTAACTAACACAGACCCTTTTGAGGGGAATCAAATTCCCCGAGGTAGGAAGAGGAAATGATACAAAGGGATGTGTCAAAATCTAGTTTATAAAATAGAATGTAAATTTGTAAAATATTCGGAGTGAATTATACCTATCTCTGTGTGTGTTTGTGTGTGCGCGCGCGAGAGAGAGATAGAGAGAGACGGGTCAGTTTCTCTTTGAACTGGGAGAAGTACAGAGGCCAAAGGCTGGCTCTCTGACATGGGGCCTTTTACTAGTTTCCAAAGAGCAAGCAAGGCAAAGGGGGATTGACAAAACACAAAAGGAAACAAAATTTAGACGGATCCCCACGCGCCCAATCCGGGGCGTCGAGATTCTTGGTCAACTTTGTAGTATAAGATAGTACAATTCTTTATCAACGAGACTTCATTCATCTATTGGCACTCTTACTTTTGATAACAGCACTTCAAAGTACAGCTGTTTTCATTCATTCATTCATTCATGGCTAGTGCAGTGTAGGAAGTGCTATTTGCAAACAGGTTTGGCGGTGGTGCTCCCCCTGGGACATTAGGTTTAGGGTGGGCCTGGGCCTGATCGGAAGCTTATTTCGTGCCCACTCGTATGGGCTGAGAAATCCGTGAAGCCTATGTTTGAATATATGCCATTTTTCATAAATTTCATTTTAAATCATGTTTGTTTTCCATTTTTAAACTTGTTAAATAAAAACATTCTGTTACAATTTAACCATTGTTCACCTTTATAATTTATCCATGATGTCATTAATTGTAGTTATAATTTAATTGTAAGAAGTTATATGACACTTTTGTCATTTTTATACTTTAACAAATTTTGACAGGGTTCTCGAAATAGTTACTTTGAACCTCAACAATCTTCTTAGCCAGACCATGTCTTCAACAAAAAGACTGAATTATCATTAATTGATTTTATCATTTCATATTGAAATTATTTTGAGCTACGTCGTTTTGGAATTACACTGCAGAAAATTTCTCTATAGCATAGCAACGTATTAGTTTTTTTTCCTACATTACAAATATAGCACCACCCTTCTTGAAATTCATGCTAATTATATTGCCGTCAGATATGTTTTGCCAATTCTGTAGTTACTTTTTTTTTCTTCCAATTTTTCGTAGTTTCTTGGATTAACCTTTATTGTTTCTATGCGTTAATAAATTCCATTTAAGTAACAGTTATACTTGGAAAAAATTAATGAGCAAAGCCAAAATTCATGTAGAAAACTTATCGTAAGAATTTGTAAATAGTCAAATGAAGAAAATTGCGTGAAACGTAAATTTCATATAAATAATCATTTTGTTGCTATAAAAGTGTGGCATTTCTTTGGGTAAATTTCGGATTTATTGGTCTACAATTAGGTAATCCAGTGACATGACATTGGTAGGGTCTTACTTGTGCTTGTGGGCTAGTACTGGATGTGCCTTTGAAGGATGAACCATGTGAATGCGTATAAATGGGATTAGGTGAGGTTTATGGATGGCAATTACGTCTTAATTGTAAAGAAGGAAGATAATCAGAAGAGACATGCCGATTTGGTCAAGTTAGGCATCATTGTATACTCCACCCTCCACAACTGCTGGTATGATGTGATAACCATCCAACAAGCGAAGATTTTTATCCGTTTCCCCTTGGGTTGTAGGTTAAGAATTATGACACTTGATGCCGCGCGAGATTCATTCTTAAAAGTAAATACCGATCAATTAGGATCCTTTCTTTAAAATGAATGAAAATAAATTTAATTTGATAAAACGATCACATGATGTATTCAAATTGTAAGGGGGCGTTTAGTGTCGGTTTATATGTGAAGATAATCTAGTAATTCTTTTGGCCAAACTTGATTCTCACTGACAGGATACAAGAAAATGAGGATACTGAATTGAGTCATTTTTTAATATATTAAAACAAATTTAAACGGTTTATCAGGTTTGTCAAATACTTCAAAATTGATTTAATCTGAATTTAATCAAGTTTGAACGCTCGGGAATCAATCCCCTGTAGCTTTATTGGTTTTGATTTTAAGTTTTCACGTTGGTTGTACTTTATCGACAAGCGTTAGCCTTTTAGAAGCAAATAAAGGGGTGGATCAGCATAGCAAATTAAAAAGTGAAAATGGGCTCTCTAAATTCTTAATATGGAAAACCAAAATTTTTTGTATATGACATTAGACAGAAGAGAAACTTGGTCTTGTTCATGCCTCCTGCTCCGGAAGGAGGTTGCACATTATAGTGATCGAGAATTTGAAAAAGGAAGGAAACCAACTAACAATGGTCTTCTTTGTCATAATATTTTGATGGTTTCCACATCATCCGTCATTGTAATTATAATGGCTGCCCGTGCACCACCGAAGGTGCATTTGAATTTTAGTATCCACCACTGCAACCACTCTCTTGACCTTTATCATGATTGATGAACATTTGTGCACCACCACATGCGTATTGAGCATTTCTTGACATCACCAACTAAGTTTCTTTCTAGTATTTCAATCACTTGTATATTAGTAGTTGAGATTGTGCTAATACCAATACCGTTCGTGTGAGGGTTATAACTCTCTTACGGCGGCTAATTAGTCAAAGAGAGCGATATTTGATGCATTAGTCGCCAAATCTACCTAGCTTTGTGGAAAACTTCGTGTAATAATCTTCACAAGTCAAAGTATTGATCAACTAACAACTCTAGAAATTACGAGGTCAAGGAGATGAAATAAGACAAGAATCAATACGTTGGAATATTCGGATACTTGTACATTGATTTGATTTGAAGAGCAAACTAGCCATGCATCCATGCAACGGATGCTTAATATGGATTGTTCTAGACTAGTTATAATAGAGTATACACAGTAATACAATATAACACAACTAATTTCCCTACCAATTCTATGCATATTGCAGGTATGTAATCTTTCATAATTCGAAATAGAAAAGTAGTTCTCATGATTATGGCTCGGAAACAACCTTGTCCAACTCTCGTCTGACGCTGCAGAGATGGCACTATGGCACGTTTCCTTTACAATGGTCCAGAGGTATCCATGGATCTCTCTTCCTCCTCTCTTATGGTGTTGATCATAAGAGCAACCTGATTAATGCTAGGCCTGGCCTCGGCAGAGCGATTTACGCATTTTATAGCAATTTGTAGCAACCCCACCATCCTCTCTTCACTTGCACCTTCTCGGACTAGGGTTTTATCAACCACTTCCACCGTCCATTCTTCTCTAACCACAGAGACAACCCATGTAGCCAAATCCATGCCATTGTTCTGAACCGTAGATATCTTTCCCGTTAACATCTCCAGAAGAATCACCCCAAAGCCATAAATGTCTCCTTTGAATGTGCCATCACTTGCTCCTGTGGCTTGGTAGCTATTGACACTGGAAATTAATGAAAGGTCTTGATTATCTGTGGCCATTAGACCGTATTCACTTATGCATGGCTCCATGTTCTTGTTCAGCAGAATGTTGGAGGATTTCAGGTTACCGTGAGCAATCCCGTCCTCCTGAAGCTTTTCATGCATGAAAGCTAGCTAAGGCTTCAGCTATAGTAGCTGCAACACCAAGTCTGCTGCCCCAGTCAAAGACTTGGTTCAATTGGGTTCCTGAAATTAACATGCAGTGCCTATCAGTCAATCCATATATATCTATACTTCGAAAGGTAACATAAACGACACATCCAACAGAAGATGAGATTGTAAGTATGGCTACTTGTAAATGATAAGTTTCTCTAGTTAGGTATAACTTATAAACCTATTATTGGATCTCGTGCAGGGCTGCAAATGATTCGAACGGAGTTGAACCAAGTTGAGATCCTTCCTAGATGAGCTTCGGTTTGGACTTGAGCTCAACTCAATTAGCCAAGTTTTTATAACATAAAAAATTTGATTCAAAACTGAGCTTAACACAATTAACATGATGGATAAGTGAAGCCTGGCCGAGTCTTTTAAGTAAATTAAATGAGCTGATTGAGCTCGACTTGAATTTCAAAGCAGTTTTACTTTATAGCAAACCCTGGCGATCATTAAAAAAAAGGAAAAAAAAACCCTCCAATAGAGAAAAATTGAATGAGATTGAGAGTTACCGTGGAGAAGCTTGAAAACACTTCCATTAGGCTGATATTCATAGACCAAGAGCTTCTCTTGCTTGGAACAATAGAAGGCGACGGCTGGCAACACATTCGAATGCTTCACTTGATCTAACCTTTGCATCCTCTGCCTGAAATCGCTGCTGGAGATTCCCCAATCCTTGATCCTCTTAACAGCCAGAGTCATCCCTTGATCTTGGCATATCACCTTATATACACTGCCGTGTTTTCCTCTCCCAAGCAACTCGGCCGGAGCCTTGAGCAACTCCTCGAATTTCAACCCGTTCACCTCCGGACTTGTAAGGACTACGAGTGATGCTGAAACTGGCCCACTTTCAGCTGAAGCAACAGAAACTCCTGACTTGTTCACAACTGATTTATACTCTCTGGAAACAAAGCTAGAGTTTAAACTACTGTCATCTTTAGTTGCTACCACCTTGTTAACGGGGTCATATCTCTCTTCTTTTGCCTTCTTGTTCTTACACACCCTAAAGATTATAAGGAGGACCACAACCAAACCTACAAGGAAATAGCCCGAGTACATGAGTATCTGATCATTTGAAAGACCTTTTTTCGATGTGTTACCCCCCCCCCCCCCCCCCCCCCGATGAATTAGATGGTAATGATGTGCATCTGTTTGCTAATGGAGCACCACATAAATCAGGATTGTCGGAGTAACAACTAGTATTGAAAAGATCACCACCTCTAGGAATTGGACAGCAGAATTTGTTGACCGAGACGTTCAATGTATTGAAGTTGGAAAAATCAAAATGAGGTATAGGCCCGGACAATTGATTTTCCTGAGCAGAGAACTCAGTCAAGCCTGAGATCCTGGCCAAATCAGGCAAGACACCCGAGAAACTATTGCGCGAAATATCAAGTCTTTTCAGATTGTTTAATCGGGAAAACGCCTCAGGAAGGCTACCAGAAAATTGGTTTCCACCAATATGAAAGCCAGTGATTTGATTGCAATTTGCAAGCTCGTCTATATTCTCTCCACGGAGAGTGTTCTCATTGAGACTAATAATAGTAAGAGACGCAACAAGAGGCTGCACACTGCAAAGAGTACTTGGGTCAAAAATTCCAGAAAAATTGCAGTGGTCAAGGTTGATTCTCTTCACGGTAAAGCGGGCATCGCATTTGACACCAACCCAGTTATCCTTGCATGGATAAGAAGTTAAATTCCAGACCTGAGTTGGATCAGGTATGCCATTGCCGTTTGAAAGTTTTCCAAGAAATTTGACCAGCGCGTTTCTGACATCTTCTTGATCACCTTTTGGCCTTATTGTGTGCAGAAGGAGAAAGAATGAAGCAAAAAAATACCAAGATGGGGATTTGATTCATGTTGGAAACTACTTACATTGATCAAAATTTTGGGATTAAAAACATGATATGGCTCGTAATTGGAGGTCGGCTCAATGTTCAAATGCTGGTTGGTGTCAGTTTTAATGCCAAATGGCAGGTATTACAAGGGTAGTTTGTATTCTTATGGCGTTGATTAATTATCTCTACGGAGTGACATTGGGATCAAAATGCACTTGGATTATGGAGCCGGCCACTGGAAAAGGTTAGAACTGGATTTTCATGTCATTCTCAATTGAATTATTCAAGAATCTTGGATCAACCTTGTAAATGATGCTCTTCCAAGCTGATCCAAACCATTCTCCCAGTATAAGCTTGGCTTACGACTAACGACTAATGCGTCATGTCCCTCTAAAGAGACTTGTTCAAGAATACGTTATATGTAACATTTGAAGTCTTTACTCGCATACAAAAACATTTAAGATGACATTTTAACACTAATCAACGATATACACGGAACTCAGATGATGTCATTAATACACTTCTAAAAAAGGAACGTCTAAATCCACGACTTATCGTGTTTCTCCACGCCATCAACTGTTGCTAAAAGGTTATTACTCTGTCCTTCCTTCATGCACTCTTTAGCAAGAGTGGGAGTGAAAAACATAATAGAATGTAGATTTAAACTTCTTCCTTTCCAGAAATAATATCCTTCTTAGGGAGAATTAGAAGAGTCTATTTTAATTTGGCAGCAGAAATAAAAAGTTAAGTTTCAGGAGAAGATATCAGCAAACTTAACTTGTTAAGAAAGACCAAAACAGCCAACTTGAAGTCTTGAACACCCAAGCTCCAGCTGATGTTGTGGTGGTATTTTATTCATTATTGTCGCTGCCCTTTGTCTCCCTTCCCCGCTGCAAACTGTATGAGCAACAGGGCGGTTAGATTATGCACAGAGAATAGCATCCAGAGGATCTTTCTAATTATTGTAACGTGCTTAATCAAAACTTCTTTCATTGGTTTCGGGAAAATGTCACCTATCAGTGAGTGTACCAGACAATTAGACAAAGCACAGAGATGGTATTAAATAACTTAAGCATGACAACTCCCTGCCGTTCTCTTAGAAAATAACCTGAAAGAGACAGACCCAACCCTTTCTAACACACGACGCTAGTTCTTGCCGTTCTCTTCTCTCTTGCCTTTGATTCTTAATCCTTATTTAATCATTTCCATCTTGATCACACTTGCACATAGCTTTGCAACTTAGAAAATACGGGGTGGTCCGGTCCCGTATCAATTCTTCCGACAATCTAAACCCGTCAAATTTCTGGTGAATTAAATTTTTACTTTCCTTACCTCCTCCTCTTATTACATCAGCGTACCATCATTCAACCATATCAAACGGTCAGGACGAGTGGTCTCAGACAGTACTTACAGCTCACACCGCTTATTGAAAAGAGAGCATCTCACACGCCGTGTAGCTGCTCCAAAAATTATAGCATTAAACTCCCCCTAAATCATATCCACGACTTTTGTTTCAAATAGCTACGATATATATATTCATTTAAATTAACAAATAACAAGTGACATCAAACTCTCGATTACCCTTTTTCTGGCTGTTATACTCTATACATAATTTCTCCTCCAAATGAAGACTTATCCGTGACGAAGAGATCTCTGACCAGAAACATATCATCTCCACAACTTCATTTCTATCTTCATTAATCCAATGTGCCAGCACAAATTGTGTAAACAATACAGATGCTTGGCATCAAGTCTCAACTGTCCTTTTCCAAATTTTACAGGCGACTAAACCTATAAAAGTCGTAAAATAAGAAAAGTAAGCGCTAACATAAATGAATCTGTTCATATTAAGCACGAGGGCATTGGTCCTCAAGGGTCCGCATGTCCAGCAACATCGTCTTCACTACAGGCACTTCGTCCATCACTGATACCCTCATCACTAACATCCTCGTCACTATCTTCTGTCAGCGAGCTGGTGATGTTTTCCTTCTTTGCATACCGCTCACAGTATTCTGCGTCATAGTAAGATGACTCAGAAATGCATTTGCTATCAAGCAAAAAGGCTAAGGATAAAAATAAAAAATAAAAAAAAGGAAATTCATCCAAGAGGCCCCAGAAATTGGACAAGCAAAAAAGGACAACAGTAAAGAAATTTTACTAAAATGAGAAAGGTAACAAAGATCAAAATTATCTTCCAGCTGAACTTCAGTGGCAGGCATGACTTCAAACAAATGATCAATAAAGCTACAAACGAACTGAAGCTAAATCCGTTCTTGAATAGACTCCAGCTTACTCCAGCTAACTTACAACCAGAGGGAGGTGGGATTCTGGTAGTGTTTGGGAAATTTTGGTTTCGAGGAGGCAGTAAGTGGAGGTGGGGGACGAAGAGACCTTTTAGGAATATTGTTGAGCATTTTGGTTCGTCTTTACAGACAGATCTAAGTACCAGATAGCATTATGTAGAATAAAACTATGATTACACTAACCTTTTACTTTTTGTTCATATTGCTTCCGGTCTTTCATCATCAGTGATGCTGCATCACCATTTAACGGGTCTGAAGGATTTGGATAGAGCAACAGTTGAGGAAGGAAAACCTCAAACACATTCAAAAGATCTGCAGCAAAGTATTCCACTTGTAAATCTTGTAGGACTCCTAGTAAAGATCATTACGAAAATATAAAACACGTTATAACAACAGTGTGTGTATCTTCGGCACTCCAGAATTTCCTAACCACTTTTCATGCATCATTTGTCAGTAAACGAACGCAAGGCCGAAGCCAAGAGTTTAAGAACTGGAATAATCATATACTATTCTCCTTATTGGTGATGCCAATGGATTCCCTTGCCCCTCAAACCTATGAACCTATTACCTTACACAGAGAGAAAGTTATAAGATCATAAAAAGGATCACTTTCTGCTTTTTCTGTGTCGTGTACATTTATGAAGTTTGTAATTTGTAAAACACTAATATATGCTGGACCTGTAACCCCTTGAAGGGGAAAATGTCCTCAAATGTTAGCGTCCACAGTCCATGTGGATGTTCTAATACTTCGTGGTTTCTTTGTGAAGTGGGGTAGATGAAACAGGATATAGTTCTGCTCACCTTACTAGTTGAATTTGAATTCTCCCCTCTCCAAAAAAGTAAATTAAAAAATAAAGGAAAGGGACGGAAAAAGATTCATCAATATAACATTGTAAAATTACCAAACATCGGACTCCATGATTGGTTAATAACGTCCAAGCATACAGAACCAGACCTGCAGTTGACCCAAAGACAGACAGTGAGCCTAACAAGCAAAAATGTTTTGCCAGAGTAAAATCCTCCAAAGTTGAAAAATATAACAGATGCTACTGCTATTTTATAATGGAGAAAAAGAGAAAAGTCTGTTCTTCTCGTGGAAGGAACTGCCTAAAAAGTTGATAAGCAAAACTTCAGAAGAGTTAACAAGCTTCAGGTGCCGGGTAATCGTAGCAAAGACCACAGATCACCATTCACGGGAACTTGAAGTACTGCCCTGAATAACATTCTAGTTCTCTTCTAATCGCTTTCCTTCTTATTTGATTGTGGTGGGGGGCTAGCCTACATTGGACACATAATAGCTATAAAGCTTCTCCTGATCAGTGTATGTGGACTTACAATTCGTCAACATTTGGGTGGTATATCTTGTTAAGAAATCCTATGGAAGGAGACTTGTAAGGATAAGCATCTGGCAGCTCCACCCTTACTTTCCATACGCCACCTTCATAAAGGCCTGCAACGGGTCAATTATTTGAGCCATTAAGTACCTTACCAATAACACACAGCAATTGCTTGTGACTGCGGGAAAAAAAATATGAGAATACAAATCTCAAGATCAAGGGGAAGGGGAACAATAGCCGGAAAAGTAGAATCAAATTATCTCAAATACAACAAACACACAGGTGTGAGCTTCCACGACTTAACATACTTGCTGCCACCAGCCATTTGATGATGTCATGAGGTCAAATGCCTAAAAATGACTCCATATATGGTATACAACCCACATTTCTCGAAACACTCTTACAGAAAGTAGTAAGCTATCCCAGACCAAAATAAGTGATGTCGAGCAAAAGAATGAATGATGGAACAATTGTCCCAAACGCTCAGATAAGACAACATAATCTAAATTTGTACAGTTGTCTTCGTTTCCACGGGTTCCATGTCAAAAAACAGAAAGCCTTCATAAGGAAAGTGGTTAAATAAGTTCGTTTCTGCAACTTTTCCTTTGCACACAGGATCAGCTTATACGGAAGAAGCATTTGCACCAAATCTAGTAATCAACAAGTGCAGCATTTATGAGACTAAAGCTGCCAGAAGATGCACTAAAAATGATGGGCTTATTATATCATCAGTCCTTACACTATCGGCCTTCCTAAGTTGCTTCTTTTAGACCTACGTACATATACTAGATGGCACAACTCCTGGCCCCGCAACACCCTGGCATCAGCTAACAGCAGTTCACTCAATCCCCTTGATATGTTATCAAATTTCACAACTTCGTATGCTAGGGAAGGCTTCAATTCAACAATCAATCTGCAAGATGGTCCATCCAGATTGGATCGGACTAACCAAAACATCCCGTGGAAGGCATATAGACACTCTTGAAGGATGTTTATGTCCGACCAATAGCCAACCTTGACCAAATAAACGTGGAGGCAAACACTCACCATCTTCACTTTTCGGGAACTCTCCTCTCTCCCTCCCCACTAGCTATCTTCAGTGCCAAAGTCCACGTGCATTCCAAGGCTCCCACACTGCTGTAGAGAAAATAAAGTAACGTGCTTTTCCTGCCTTCTTTGATCTCAATCTAATTACCCAGATTTCTGAACATTACCACCACCTTCAGGTGTGGATTCCTTATTAAAGTGAAAAACCAACTCATCGGTAATGTAATACCCCGGATTTTTAGCTAGTTATGTGAATACTAATTAGAAAAAAATAATAAAATGTTTTGATCTAGAGTTAATTAATGGACTTTAGAAATTTTGGTTGGAAGCCCTTTTAGTGACGAAATGAGTCTTTGGTAATATTTAGTGGCTAATGTGATTGGATTAGATATTAAAAAAGAAAATTTTAAGTTACATTGTGATTACATTAGCAATGGGCACTTTTAGTTGCGTTATAATTACACTAGCAATTGGGAGTGGGAGTTCAAGTCATATTAGAATTAGATTAGCAACATATGTAAGGAGAAGGAAGACATAAAGAGTCTTCATATTTTTGAGACGAAGGAGAGAAGGGAGCTAGTGCATTCTTTTGGGGCATTCAAGCAAAAAGAGTTGCGGTTAATCTAAGATAAAAAGATCATTCACGACGTTAGATTCACAATTTTGAGGTAAGGGATTTTATTCTTTTTCTTGTGTTACACACCCATGTTTATTTTCGTGCAAACCTGATTCCTTCATTAAATGATTTTTTTTTCTGTTACCGTTTTAACCTTTAAAAGAATACGACCGGGTTGTCTATTTGAAGCTGTTTGCCGTAAACTAACATTAATCTTTTCTTTTTTTTTTGGCCGTATGTTGTTATTGTTGCCAACCTCATTTCTTGTTTTGGACTAAATCCAGGTGATCGACGAAAAGAGAAAAAAAATTGACGGCTGATTACAGACAGCCGTCCTTTTTTAAAAGAGTCTGGCTGTCCCTTTTTTTTCGAAGAACAGTCTAAGCCGTCTTTTTTTTTTGAAGGGCAGTCGTCCTTCAGCTTTCAGATTTCAAGCTTCAAAGAAAGGACATGTCACGCGTCACTTTCTGGGTGGCCCCTTTTCTTTTAAAAGTTTTATCAATCTTCGTGCCATTAAGTTTTTACCCAAAAACTTTTTCTTTTTACGATATCTCATTCATCCGATCTCCGATTGAGCTGATTTTCATTTCGTTAAATTCACATTTTCGTTCTCTTCAATTTGAGATTACAATGCCTACTTTTGGACTTCAAATGAATATTCACATTTATCAAATTACTTTGTAGGAGATATTTGTCTTTAAAAATCACTTTTGATTATCTTACCTTATATATATGACGCGTCGCCTGCGATATTCGACATGATATAATTATGATTTGTGATGCTTAGTAATAAGCAATTATGTATGTGACACCCACAAGTTTTGATAACTTGTATTTGATATTCGACTTATTGGTTATTTAACCATCTTTTGGTCACTTTAATTATTCGTTTGTGAAATTTGATTGAGTATCTAAATTCCTACTTGTTGGCTCCATTCAATAACTCTAATTTGATATTCGTTTTTGGCCCTCTGGGTATAAAATCTTTTACTAGGTAATAATCCGTGCTCATCCCTTTGTTTTTGTTTCCTTCCCTTTCTAGGCCAAGAGTAGCACGAAGAGTGAGATGTTAGTACTACAACCGAATTGGTGTTTGCAATAGGGAGCAGTAGATGCCATGAATTTTATTTAGGGCTAATTACACCTATGTCCCTGAGGTTAGGGGGTAATTACAGTCAAGGACACAAAGTTTCAAAATGCAACATTCCGTGATCAAAAGTGTTTCAAATGTATCACCTGTGTCCATCCGTCAGGGTTCCGTTAAAAAAATGTACTTTTTGGCTTATGTCATCATCATGTATTTTTAAATTAACAATACTACCCTTATACAATATTACAAATCATATTATGATATTTTTAATTACAAAAGCTTTCAATTTTTTTTTGAAGGAAACCCTAATTTTCATCCCTTCCAACCCCTAACCCTAATTTTCATCCCTTCCAACCCTAATTTAATCCACGCCGCCACCCCCTCCCCCAAATCCACACCGCTGCCGTCCCCTCCCCCCAAATCCACGCAGCTGTCGCCCCTCCCCTTAACCCACGTCAACGTCCACCCCTCCCCCTAATCTGCGCGGTTGGAGATCTTGCTGCCGAAAGATTCACCGGCGGGAGTTTCAGTGCCCTCCCCTTATCCCACCCCAGCGGCAGCCCCTCCGTCATCCCAATGTACTGCCACTGTCCCCACTCCCTCCCTTCCCAAGCCGCCGCGACCCCTGTCTGCCTCAACGCCACCATCGATCCACGGCCGCCACAGGCCACCGCGACCCCCATCTTTCAAAGATCCCAATAGCGGTCGTGTCGAAGGCGGTGCAACGGAGCAGATCCAACGGCGATTGGGTAGCTTAGGGCAAGGCTGAGGTGCTTCCGTCTCACGAGGTGGCGGCGGCGGTGAGGCAGTCGCCGGCGAAGAGGTGCTGTGGGAAGTTTTGAGACAGAAATGGGGTTGGGGCGGGGGCGCGCGGGGGGGGGGGAGAGAGTAATGACATTAATGGTATTAAAAATAAGATGAAGAGTATTAGAATTAATGGAAGAAGATGAAATAATGGCATTGGAAAATAAATAAGGTTTCAATTCAGGGGCAACAGAGTCTTTTTATCAAAACCGTTAGGGTTTTTCCAATTCCGTTTGGTCAACGGACATAAGTGTAATTATTGCAAACTATTGTCCTCGAGTGTAATTACCCCCAAACCTCAGGGACATAGGTGTAATTAGCCCTTTTATTTAAACAAACTCTTAGTTTACTTCATTCTTTTTATTATTATTCAGATTAGCTTAAGAGATTGTCATTAAGTTTTAAATTCTTTTGGAGTTAAATATTTGAGATTTAGATAATTGTGTTATGGTGTTTTAGATGCTCTGCACTACCGTTACGATTGTTATGTTTTCGACATGATTAGGTTTCGATTAAGGACACGTTCGGACCCTCGGCTTCGGGGCGATACAATTGGTATTAGAGCTTAGGCTGAAAATTCTGTAGACTCTTAGGAGTAATTAAGACATGTTAGTTAAAAGCTTCAGCGCTTGTTAGGATCTGTACATAAATGTAAGCTATGAAGCACGGGTGCTTCAAAAGGGGGGAAGTATCGGCGTCGGGTGCACATCGGACACGGGTGTGCCTCGGGTGCGTGTCAGGTGCGCACATGTTAATTTCCATTTATTTTTTTATCTATCGAAATTCGGGAGCGGCTCGGGTGCGGATGGGATACGGTTCGGGTGCGGATCCGACACTTCAGGGGGTTGAAACACAATTTTCAGAAGATATTTCGGGGGTTGAAACATAAAAATTAAATGGGCTAATTACACCTATATCCCTGAGGTTTGGAGGTAATTACAGTCAATGACACAAAGTTTCAAAATGTAACATTCCGTGACCAAATATGTTTCAAATGTATCAGCCGTGTCCATCCGTTAGGGTTCCGTCCAAAAAGTGTATTTTTTTGCTGATGTCATCAATACATATTTTTAAAATGACGATACTACCCCTTTTTAAATTAAGAATTCAAGCCTTAATTAAAGATTAGGGTTTTAAAACCCAAAATTAGGGTTTTGTTGAAACCCTAATTTGCAAATTAGGGTTTTCCCGAAACCCTAATTTCCAAATTAGGTCCAATCTCTCACCCCCGGCAGCCCCTTCCCTCCCCGCCGGCAGTCCCCTTCCCCGCCAGTAACCCCTTCCCTCACCCCGGCAGCCCCTTCCCTCCCTGCCAGCAGCCCCTTCCCTCCCCGCCGGCAGTCCCCTTCCCTCGCCCTGACAGCCTCTTCCCTCCCCGCCGACAGCCCCTTCCCTCACCCCGGTAGCCTCTTCCCTCCCCGCCGGCAGTCCCCTTCCCCGCCGACAGCCCCTTCCCTCACCCCAGCAACCTCTTCACTCCCCGCCGACAGCCCCTTCCCTCACCCCGGCAACCTCTTCACTCCCCGCCGGCAGTCCCCTTCCCCGCCGACAGCCCCTTCCCTCACCCCGGCAACCTCTTCCCTCCCCGCCGGCAGTCCCCTTCCCCGCCGACAGCCCCTTCCCTCACCCTGGCAGCCCCCTTCTCCTCCGGCAGTCCCTTCTGTTATTCGCCGAACAAAGCAGATCCACCACCGGCGACGTCGCCATCGCTCTTCCCCTCCATCTCTTCTCTTCTCCCCCGCAGCAAGGGTGTGGCGATTGGGGGCTATCCTTGACCCCGTTCCGTTCATGCAGAAGTGACAGAAATGGGGTTGGGGCAGGGGGGCGCGGGGGGTGTGTGTGGGTGCTGGGTGTGGGGAGAGGAAGAATAATCAGTAAATTAAGTGGGTAATTTATTTTAAAGTCAGGGGTAATAAAGTCATTTTGTTAAAACCGTTAGAATTTTTAGGGTTCCGTTTGTCAACGGACATAAGTGTTACATTTTAAAACTTTGTGTCCTCGAGTGTAATTACCCCCAAACCTCAGGGACATAGGTGTAATTAGCCCAAATTAAATTTGTGGGGGTGAATAAATAAAAACAATAGTACTTACCAAATTAGGGCAAGCGAGGTTCATCTGATAGAGAGAAAGAGAGATCGCAGCAGCCGCGACCTCCCTCGACACCATTGACTTCCTTCGACACTGGCAAGCTCCCGCGACACCCACCAAACAATATTGTGCGCTTTCTTAAGATACAACTTGTTTAGAAATTAAATGCTAGGTGTAGATAGTATATATATATATACACCATATATCATATATATAATATTTGTCATATTCCCGCCGCAGCCGTATCCTAAAATTTTCAAAAATGCCGTATCCGCGTATCTGCATCCGCGTCGTATCAGCACCCGTACCTGTGCTTCATAGTGTGTAAGCTTTGGACATATTTATGTTTGTGGTGTTAATCAGGATAAGTAACCGCGGTGGAATTCGTGGTGGCAGAGGAGGTCGTGGAGGCCGACGTGGAAAAGGAAATGGTATCAGAGCCGATTATCGAAAGCTCTAGCTGAGCTATCTAGTCGGGTTGCAGATGGTTGAAAAAAACAAAAGCAAGTTCAGGTATATCCCACATCAAGAGGATGGATAGGGCAACGAAGGGTGAGCCGGGTATATCCTACATCGGCTAAATGGAAGATTCTGGGCAATGTGTGATCGAGCCTTAGCGTCCTGGAGGGGAGATTATGGTATCCCACATCCAATGTGGGATAATTTGTGATTGGCCTTATAAGACCTTACCTATGAACTCATAAGTACCTACTTCGCTAGCCCTTTTGAGGGAGGCTTTGCCCTGTGGTGGGACCGTGGATCGGGTCGCTACAGATAATGGATTTCCAAACCTAGCCACAGAATTGGCCAACTGCATTTCCTACTTAAAAAGGCAAAAACTTGCAAAAGTGATGCTTGATGGAGTTTGTGGCGGTGTTTTGAAAGAGATGCACATGTACAAAAAAATTATGTTTGTGTCGATGTCGGGTTGTGGGTGGCCAACGATTTGTGCGCGCCGCACGCACAGAGGTAAACAAAGTCAAACTTATTCTTCAAGGCTGGGCCAAATTGGCTCAATACCAGATCCATAGCTGAGCAAAGAAATGGTTTCAAGAACCAAGACATAGTTTCATGCTGACTAGGCTGCAGACAAAGAAAACTAAGTGCTTTTCTGCAGTTTTAACTTCACGTAGCAGTAAAGAGCGAGAGATCTGTGAAAAAGAAACTTCAAAGCAACAGATACTCAAAAACCAAACCTGAATCCAAGAGTGGTAAAAGCGATGGGTCTAATCCACCTCATACAGATTGGCTTCTTTTCGTCGAAGGTATAAATAAATTACAGTCGAGCTTGTTTATTCAACTTATCAAGCATTATACCATGCTAAGCTTGGCTTTTTTATGTCTCGATCCAATCTCAAAGGAGCTCAAGCCAACGCTTTGTGTAAATATTTGCTTATCGGGAAAAAGTGTTCAAGCTTGGTTCTTTTTTCTCACAAACCAATCTCGAAACAAGCTTCTAGCCTAGCAAGCACAAGCCAAGCCTGAGTAGCTCTACTCATTTTACAGCCCTACTGATGCGCAAGTGCAATACTACTCATTTTACAGCCCTACTAGTAGTTAGACAGGATACACATCTTATCAACAAAGAGGTATCCTCCGTCCGACTGAATGCCTAATATTCACTGTTTTTGAAATTATAAGCACAATAAACGGTGAGAAAGAATAAAGAGAAAGTGCTATATCTAATTAAACGTAAGATAAAGAGGAAAGGATAACATTACTTTCTTTCGGACCATGAAATTCTACATTGAACTCATTGATTCCATCATTTATTGGCTCCACAGCATAGTCACTCATCATCCTACAGCATGAGCACAACATGCAACACAAAGAACACCCTGTCAGCAAGGGAAAAACCTAATAATTTCAGAAGGAAAAAAATGAAATCTTTTTGCCAGAGATAGCAATGTGCGTGTGCGTGTAGGACAAGCAAAAGGAAATGGAAAGAGGTGACACAAAGTTCATAAACTTTGGAAATCAACCATGAAAGGTCCTTACAGTTTCATGACATCCATATCTCTCCTTTTGCTTGGAGAAGACATTTTCTCAAATAGCAAGCTTATCTACAACTAACCTGCCACATATATTTAAAGAAGAAAAGCAAATCAGCCTTTGAAGTGACTGATTACTTCTAAGTTGTAATCAGCGAAAATATGCAGCTACAGAAAAATTAAGAAAGTACCATTTCACCCGTTCCAGTAACATGAGCAGTCACTTGACGAAGATGGTATAATGTAAAAAGAAAAAAAAGCTCAAATTTCTATCCCGATTCACTCAAAATTCTATAAGCTAACAGAGAAAGTAGGTCAGTTTTTGTGCTATACAAGAGAAGTTTGAAAGTCAAATACGATGATTGTTCTTATCATAACTACAACCAGTATATATGGGTTAACTATCGCGAACTTCATGAAACACGTGGTGCAAGTTCTGCACTTATCTTCGTCGATTCCACTGAAATCAAATCTGATTGGGTAATAAATGCAATACCCTCTTTGAAGTACTTCACTTCATAATCTAACAGATACGTTCAAAAGATCAGTGTATTGTGTGGAAGATTATCACATGAATTGACTTGCACTATCAAGTAGGAAACGTGTAGCACATATATAATGAGCACTATTAACAAGAACGCATAGCAAGCGCCTAGAGTGATCAATCACTCACCCGAGATGCTCCCTTCTTTACAACGACTTTCCGCAAGAGGAGATTTTCGAACAAACTGATGGTTCATTTGTTTCAAATGACAGCGGTGACCGCTGTTGATGAAATTGGGGAGATCAGGACCCTTGGGACTTTCCACCACATTTTTTACGTTTGCATTATCTCTCATTAAGAGAAAAGATGTTTTTTTACGAAATGCACCTCCAAGATCTGTAGCTGCAAGTATTGTTGACATTTAAGTGACGTTCCACAGTACCTATTCCACCTGAAACCGTTGAAAATTTCAAAACCTTACTTCTTTTTTTTCCCTCCGAAATAAGTAACTTCAAAACATTATTTCTACAAAGAACCATGCAGGGCTCGGGGATGGGTTCTGGAAAAGGAGACAAATGCATAGCACTCCAAAGTCCAACCCCACCAAAATTCCTCCTACAAATACTGACAGCACCAAACTGTCAGCATTGCCAAAGCAACCATCAATTCTTTCTCTTAACCCCTTCCCCCTCCAACCCACCCCACGGAACCAACCATGACAACTCCATCTATTTTGGGTCTAACACAAGCTATATGTTCTTTCTAGGTTTTCTCTGACATTCACTGCCTCAACCAAAAAACCGTGACCATTGACTTATGTTTGTGTCTATGTGCTTTTGATGACTTCGTAGCATTTACACTGCATTTCACACTAAGTTGCAGTAAAATCTCCAAGATTAAGTAGTTTGGATGACTGACTATGTGGGAGCTTTTTGTCGGAAGACAGAGATGGCCTTGTAAATTCAACCAAGTAGATAAAATCCGTGGCAGTGGCCTGAGATGAGATTCTACAAATAAAAAATCCTACTCACTCCAAGCTTAAGTCCAGTTTCAACCCCAACTTCCTCATCCTTGTTTAGGTGCTCTTATCAATATTAAATTTTGGAAGGTTCTTATCTTCAGTCTTACGCTTATCAAAATATTAGAATCAAGTATAAGTGTCTCAGCCAGAAGAATCTAAGCTTGTATATCTCTTTCCTTGGTACTCAACTATGATAGCAACTACACTCTCTTCTTCTCGGGACAATGAAAAAAAAAACTGTGTTCACTCTTGCTACGTCAACTACTCTAATGTCAACTCGATTGAAGTTTTTTTATGATTTTAACGAGGAAACTGAGTCCGACAACTTCTTTAGGTCAGTCATATGGTCTACCGTTCGATGTTAAACTTCACTGCATCATGCGTCTCTCTATCCCCACCATCTTGCCTGATGAAATTCGTAGAAGTAGCAGCTTCCAGAAGAAGTCCATGAGAAATGACAATACAACAAGGTTGAGCTCATCTATTTGGGAGATTGAAACCCCTGTCTAGTGCTAATCCGATCCGTACAAATATAACCTCCAATTAGTTTCAACCCCCCCTCCCCCTCCCCCTCCCCCGTCCACCTCTTATTTTGCAGATCAAAGAATCACTACCACCGCGCCAAAAGGATGCAAAACATAAGATGATTAATACCATTCCCTAACCTCTATGCAGAAAACTTAGTGAGAAAAAAACCATTCCCTAACCTCTATGCAGAAAACTTAGTGAGAAAAAAAAAACTCATTGAGTAACACGTCCCTCGACGAATCGAGTGCCAAGTTTTCCAATCAAGCACCTGTCCAATCCACAACGCATGTACACTAACAAGGCAAATGTACACGAAACTAAGCGTCCGAATCAGCACAAACATAACACCAAGCATCTCCAGATCATTCGATTGTCTCCAAAAACTATCCAGATTACTCAACGACCAACAAAGTTCCGATTAAACAAAAGATGCTGAATTTACAAACTAACCAAAACACGAGAAGTGCGTGATTCAGTAGATCGACGGTCCGTCGGGATTCACCGAGGAGCAAGTGTCGCAAAACTTTGTGTATAGATCCAGAAGAACTGATCGACAATGGGAGAAGAAGGAAACAGAGGAGATAAGAGAGGAGGAGGAGGAGGAGGAGGAGGAGAAACAAAGGAAAATGGGGGATGAATGGTGAAAAGGGATGTGTGTGTAGTGTACGTATAAAGGCAGTGTCGACATGTCTTTTACAGAGGCGCGTGCCGAGTCGGTGAAGGATGTGAGAGAGAGGGAAAGGAGATACGTGGCCGGGTGTGTGTGCGCGCGTGCGTGTGTGTGTGTTTAAGAGGAAAGACAACTGTGATGCAATTGAGGCGGATTTGGCTCCTCACCACACGCTCTGATCGCTTTGCCCTATATGCTATTTAATTTAATGGGCCGTAAAAATGTTTTGATGGGGAAATTTTTTACTTTGGTTTGGTAGGTGCGACACATGCTACTATTAACGGATAAGATTTGATTAAATAATATAATTTTATTCAACAAGAGGACCTAGATATAAATATTATCATATCTTATTCGTTGATTACAACATTTAGCCATATAATTGTTGCGTTGAGTTTTCATTTTAAAGTCAAAAAGTTTAATCTAAGAAAGGATAAGAAGATATATTACAGAATGTTTATCCCCTACCTTGTCAAAACTTTCTCTCAAATTTTGGCAATAGACACACCAACGTTATCCTTCAATCTAAACGGAAATAATTAAGACCCATTTGAATATACAAACACTTTTAAGCAACAAAGCAGTAGCTTTGATTTTTCGGTTCGGGTTTTTACTATCAAGAAATCATTTCACTCAAAACTCACAAAGCATGTGGTTTAGTGCAGGATGCATAAGAGAAACCTGTGACCATGTAGTAGTAACCCACCTCATTCAGGTGGCTTTAATGTTAGAACAAACCGCTAAGTATATGATTAATTTCCTTCGAGATAAAAAGATGGTGTTTTTCGTACCGATTACTTTGAAACTCGGACATAAAAACGAATCTATAACATGATACACCATCTCTCTCTACCTTCAACTATTAATGAAATTTCTTTCTTTATCTATTGAGGTTAAAAGTTCCCTTGTATTTGATATGTTAAGTTCCACTACACAGATCGCATCATGCAATAAGATACTTATGATGCTTAACTTTGCGACGCTTTTATTATTAAGTTTCATTTTTAGTTGTTTGCATTTTTATTTTTTTTGTTTAATTCCTTACATTTTGCTTTCGTCATTTAAACGGAAGTTGTCCTTTTATATTGTGAGATGTAATTAGCAAATGACTTTAGCCAATTGGAAATTTTAATTCCCCTCCATAAAAAAATAAAGGTCATCATATAACGGTCAATTGGAAAAAAAAAACTCTTTGGTGGCACTTATTTTGCATTATATAGAAGCATAAAAAATGTGTCATCAGTGAGTGTAATAAATCATCTGTTCTAATTCTTTTTGGGACAATGATAGATTGAACATAATCCCCAAGTTGTTATAGGGTCAATGATCTCCGAGCGAGGATTGCTTGAATGCTAGAAGTAAGGTTTCAGTAATATGTCGGATATAGAAATTGTCTAGAAAGAAACAGAGATTGAGGAGGAAGAGAGAGCAGCAAAAGCCACAGTTATCTGCTGATACAATGATGCAGACGCACGCCTGTCCATTCCACTTCTTTCAGGCATAGCACGAATACTGAAAATGATGCTAGAAGTAAGGTTTTAGTAAGCTGTATTTGACCGGCCTACCTCTAACACAACAAACATGCACTGCCGCAAGCCTTATTCAACAAAATCTGCAGGTGTTTCGTTACAACAAATAATAATAATATCTTTAATTGCAGGGGGCTAAGGAGAGGACTGGACCATCAGAAACCACTAGAACTTCTCCCCGTAATGATAAGCAGTGCCAACCATTAACGCAACAGTCGCACCTTGGACAGCCACGCGGGCTCTCATTAACTTTTGACCCAGTTGAGCGTTTCCCTGTCTGAAACTAATCAACCCGGCTGTAAGAACCCCCGCCGTGATAAGCGCACCTGAAACACAAGAAATGTTGTCAAATGGATTGACGCATCAAATTCTCGAAAGAAATTAACCATATACTTGAAGGTCTGTTCTAACATTAAAAGCCGCCTGAATGATGTGGTTTACTACAACATGGTCACAGGGTTCCTCTAAGCAAGGCAGTTCACCCAAAACTAATGATAATTCACACACATATATATGGGCCGATCCCTACCTACAGGTGGATAAGCCCTTATTTATCCAATTCTCCTCCTGCCGTCCACATCAAAAGGTGGACAGCTGAGATTCCTCAAGTTTCTCACTACACGCTTAACCACCCAAAAGTGTAGTTGTTAGTGTACGTTCCAAATCTGCCCTCAACTTCTTTATATCTCTTATCTATTGTCACAAGTTCGATACAGCTACTCAACGTTGCCACCTCCAGTTGCTGTCAACTCCCTCCATCATATGGCGGACTCCAGTTCCTCGCGCCGTCCAGCTCCGTTCCCGGCTTGGCAGTCTAGATCCAATTTCCTCCACCGCCAATATGCACCATAACCATAACTTTGCAGCTGCCATAACCTCCACGTTTCTCACCGCCATATGCCCCACCGCCATCACTTTACAACAGATTCCACCATGCTACACCATGTTAAATTCAAATCCACAAACTCTATCCCCACCGTCTTTAAGTTATTTGCCATATCAAAATCCAAAAAAAAAGGAATTGGTAAGAAGGATAAACCAAATTTTGAGTCCAAAATAAAGATCTGAGGCCGAGGCGGCGACATCATTTGGTAATGGCTGCGGCGGGGGCGACATGCGCGAGGTGATGGCGGTGAGGCTGCGTCAGGGATATGATGGTGGCAGCAACATTGGGGAAGAGGAGACCGATGAGGTGGTGAGTATTCGGGGGAAAGCGCAACAGGGAGGGGATGATGAAGGAATTGACAAGGTGGTGGCCGTCCACGTCGTCAATCCATCCGTCCATTGTGAGAGAGAGAAAAGTATTGTCAAGCTTTAGCACCACCGTTGGCCGTCTCGACGTAGAGAAGTTTGCCTGACAGATTGCTTTCATCCTTGCTGTGGAGCTTTCTTGTGGCCCCTCCACTGTTAGTAGGGTTTGAAACCCTAAGGCATAGTAGCTGCCACACAAAAAAGAACTACCTAGCTTTTGGGTATTTATATTACTTGGACCACACCCAGGCTTAAATCATAAGCCAGTTCAGCCCAGTATCGTTTTATCAGATTGGAACCCAGTTCTGTGTTATTTTGTATACCCGTGAAATCAACCTTCACTTCAACCCAATCTCTTGAGTCTAACCAGCCAACCCCTTCACCAAGCGAAAAGAAAGGGCCAAACCTAAGTTTCAACCCAATCTCTAAACCAGCAAAACACATTCCAAGTCTGGATACCCAACTCCAATCATGTACAATCCTTATGCAAAACCAGAATTGTGAGAGAAAAATAAAACCTGGAACTTTTTTTTCAACTTCTATTTCACCATGGAATTTGAGAGAAGAAAGAGCCAAGAGATATTTGATTGCATTCTTGCATAACAGGATGCTTAGTGTTCAAGTTGGAATGGAGACTACCCCCAGAAATAATTGAAGACTACCTCCAGAGAAACACATCCATTGGAGCAAACCACTTATCTATGACGAGGAATCAGCTTATGGAGAAGAACCATTAATTGTAGCCCAAGAGGGCAAGAATCAACTTTCTATAGACACGTTACTTGTAGCTGAAGAAGATATAGAACATACAAGGAAATAGATGATCCAGGCCAGGATGAATTGTAAACTGTAAGTTCTAAGAGTTGCTGACGAGACAAAGCAGATTTTTGATAATCAGCACATTGACTCGTCATACCTGACTGTTTGAGAGAGCAACAAATGGTTCACCTTCCCCTCACTTACGGTATGCCCTACTCAGCTACTTGGGGCAAACAAAATGCTCTCTTGGGCATTTTATTACTACCTATCCAGCTGAAGTAGTCTAGACAGACTTAAACACGTCTTTATCTCCTCTCTTTATCTCACAGTTGTTGATTAACAAGAACCACATGCGTGGCATTGTGGCCTTGGTTGTATTTGTATGCATATTTATGAGCTTATTTTGAAGGTAGAAATTAGTTCCATGTTCACTTCCAACTTTATGCCACGCTATATATATATATATATATATATATATATATAGATATATATATATATATAGAGAGAGAGAGAGAGAGCCCTTCTGAAAATACAGAACTATAATCTTCAAATGGCCTTCCATCAAGCTCTTTCTGCATAGACCGAGGCAAAAGGAGTCTCCTCAATCCTGCCTTACGTCACCTCTGTCAGAAAGCATCTTACTAGCTAGCTCCTTACTGTCTCAGCGAGTTTCAATTTGTTTAGAGGACATTCCTTCCCCACTAGCATTACTACCTTCACCAGGCCACATTAATACATAACATCGCCTCACCTAATTGCCAACATCTCACATCACGCACATATCACCTATCTTTCCGTCAACCATAAGCACTTGCAAGATTTTGAACTGCCCAGGGAGACCCAACACCTATATTTACCACCATCAACAACTAATACTGCAACATCCAACATTGCAAACACTGCCCATGATAAATAACAAAAAATGGCTTAGCTAAAGGCTTTCCTATGGGGACAGAGGAAGAGATTCTAAGCATTTGACTGATGCCTACCATCATCAAATGCCCATCACAAAATTGGGAGAAGGTGATTACTAGCAAAAAAGCATGCCGTCATGCATGCACTAATGTACCTATCTCTTCTACTACAGCTTTTGTGATAAGATATGTCTATCTAAATTTAGTGACGTGCTGACATGTAGATTTCTGCCATTGACAATCAGTGAAACAAACAGACAACACCATCATCTAGGTCCTAAATTTGTGCCATCTTCTACGAAGATAGACTCTACAAGGATATTGCGACAGGGATAACCAATCCTAAGTCCCTAACCTTGGTTCAGTTTCTAAAAGGCTCACCTTCGACAGCCCTTCAACAGCAGACATACAACCACCACGAGATACAGATTGCTGGCACAATTGCAATATATCGACTGTCACAACCATTGCCAAAAAGCCATTACTATCTACTCACCATGAACTCCACAAGCAGGAGTTCAAGAAATCAGACATACCTGACAAACCTCGCATATTTCAGAATCTAAAGTAAGATGCATTCAAGAAATTGGTCCAATTATATAGACTCCTACTGAATGCACTCGAACGGGATGGGCTCTCGTTGCTACTGCCTGGAGAATATATTTGGGGTATTATGGTTACCCCGTCTTTCACATTGTCAGCACCAAAGAAACAAAGAGATCTGGAGCAATATAACAAAGCTGATTGGAACGGCTGGTTCAACCGCAAGAACAGTCAACCAGATTCAAAGTCCCTTCCAGTAGTATATCTTAAATCAGTTGGAATGAAACCGGCCAGCGACCGCTTAAACCGACAACCAAGAACAAACCCTTGCATTATTTAGATTTCGAGACAACCCATCTCATCATCCCGCATGGCCAGCGGGAAGAAACCCATCTCTCCTTTTATCTCTCATCCCAGTGTCCGTGATTACACAGAGCTGGTAGAGTTACAGTATTTGGATATATTGCAACCTATCCCCTCCAATACTCATAAAACACTCACTATATGATGTCCAAACCCTATCCCAATGGTAATCAGACAGTAATCATAATAGAAACCCGTTTTGTGATCATTTAGAATTTCATCTCCTTTCGTTACCTATAGAAGTTCAGGTTGAAGCTCTATAATATGAAATAATTATGCTATATTTCCAAGATATAGGCCTAGATTAAGGAGAAGAGTCGATGCGGTCAGAATACCTAGACAACACGAATGCACTTTTTTTGGTGCGAAATGAAACAAACAAAAGATGAAGTACAATCATCTGATGTGAGTTTTAAGGAGTACGGACTTAGGTATACAATACCAATCTAACATGATACAAGCATATCATCATTGTACAGAGTTCGGCATAAATATGGGGAAACGCCAATAAAGAATAATCCTTTCATAAAAAAGGTAAAGCATATAACATTATAGGACGTTAACATCATGGGAACCAAGTTCACCAAGCCTTGTCACTCTGTATTCCTTGTTGGTAAGAAAAACACCTTCTCTCTTTGCAAAATGTATAACTGGGAAACGCATCAAGCTTCTTTTGAGCCTAGTACTCTTCCATCCTTCATACCCATTGTTTTAAGTATCAAGAAACATGAATATCGAGCGTCAGCCATGAGCTGCACATGGATTTAACTTTTATTTATAACAACCAACACATGCTAGACGGGCCGACATTTGTTGGTAACAAAGGGATTCCCCCAAAATATGCAATGTCCATGCTTCATAGCTTAGGGGTAACATTACTAGTTTCATTAGCTATGAACAGGCAGCTGTTTGTAAAGTAAAACGAGGTATGCAAACTTATCTCCTACGAAAGTGATCAGCTATTCATCAGATGTTCATATAGAATTTATATGTCTGACCTTTTGTAAAAGCTCTGTTGCATGACTTGCCATACTATTATCATCACAGTTGTTGTGGTTGCTGTTTTGAGAAAGAGGAGGAAGACTGGCAATGGGGTTGGGGGTTCGTAGTGATTAACCCATCCAAATTTCTAATCCTTATGCAGAACTCGAAATTCGAACCGAGAAACTAACAAATCATTCAGACAACAGAATATAAAGCGATGGATTTCCTAATTAACCATCCAATTTATGTTTGATTAACGGAAAAACAGACAGTAACACCCATAAAGACACTAACTTTTCATTAGGTCAGTATAGTGATTCGATAAATCAACGGCCCAGCCAGGAAAATGTCGACAACTAGACATTCGGGATCCCTTCCGTATATTTTCAATCACATACAAAAACATCCAGCATAATGTTAAATTGGCCTATCTGGTAAGAAGTACATTTCGGGATAGAACTAGTTATTAACCAAAAATGAATCACGGTCGTTCCAACTTGCTGAACCCAATCGTTACCAATTGCGACTTAGGAAACCCTAACCCTAATCACCAAAATGGGATCAAGCTCAAAGAACACATTCCATGTAGGATCGTATGACGGAAAAGTATATGATTGGCCATTTAGCAGACACGTATCAGGCAGCGGAATTGGGGTCTTGAAGCAAAAAATGATGTCACGATTTCGACAGTGAAATAAAAGGGCGTACCGATGGGGACGAAAGGATTCCTGACGCGCTTTTTCTCGGGGAAGAGATCTTCAAGTTCGGAATTGGTGGCTCCCATCTTTGCCATACGATTATCGCCGCCGCCTGCAGACGCCGTAACTTTTAATCACCGCTGCACTGGTAGCAAAGAGTGCTAAAGAGCAGACAATTTGTGGCTCTAATGGCGGCAACGCTATTGCTCCCTTAACATTTTCACTATCAATGAACCTAAACTTTCACACCGTTGTTTCAGTCGCTCAGTTTTACTTTCCTCCTCCACCGCTTTGCAGCTTTTATTTATACTTTTGCTATTTGACTCGCACCGAGCAACTCCGCTAAATCGTTGAGACAAAGACACCCATTTTTGTTTCCAGAGAAATCAAGTAAAAAGTAGTCTTGAAATACACAATAAAATATCTTGCACAATTTTATCATTTTATGATTATTTCATCAAAGATAATTATTTTAATTTTTGGCTTGAAATATCTAATAATAAAATAAAATAACTCTTCTGATCAAATATCAATAAGTAATGTTCTTGTGCATATTCGCTAATTCTGATTTGGTACCTACGTAGATGAACAAAAATTAAAAGTTTATTTAGTACAATAAAAAATTCTATTGATAAAAATATGCGGAGAACATATTGAAAAATCAATTTGTTGTTGCATAAGACATTTTTAATATTTTATATGTATCTTTTAAAAATAATTTGTATCTTTGAATAGGTTGCACATTAGTTATATTTAGTTTAATTTTGATATAGAAAATTTTGGCCCATATATTTGTTTATAGCATGTTATAAAAGTTAATCAATACAATTAATTAAGTAAGGATTGTGTGCTTGCTAAGTAAGATTTATGTTCAGATATAATAAGGTTTTTGATCTAAATTTTAGTCTACATTCATCACAGCAAAACAAATATCTTTTTAGATTTATATATTATTCTATTCAGAATTATAAAAGTTAATATAAAATCATAAATGGTAGATTGCTAATACCTAATTTAGAATGCTTAATAGTTTAATTACTCATAATAAAAATATCATAAAAAAGATTGGTTCAAAACATTTTTAACGTAAAATTAGTTGAATTTAAGAAATGCTCACATAATTAAAGTTTTAAATTTATGTTTTTTTTAATGTTTCTCACATAGAATCTGCATATTATGGTATTTTTACATTTAACCAATGTGACTAAATAGGATGCCACAAAACTTTAGAGTAAAGAAATTACTGACCAAAATTTTTAACCAACATATTTATCAAGTTAAATTCACATTTTAATTTACAAAAAACTTAAATATGAATTTAAAATAGTATCTAATTTTTCTTTTTAAATCTCTTAAGTAATTTTTGTTTTACAGGTTAATATTTCATGCTAGAGAGCTTTTTTAATATATAGTATTCAAATAAAGTCATAATATGTTACTATATTGGTTAGAAAATTTTGAATATTTCGAATTGATTTTTGAGTTGCATAACGCTTATTATTTACATGTCTACTATATTTGCTGATTTAATTACGTGCAAAACTAAGAACTCCGTTTAAAATAATGTTTGGAGATCTAGCAATATTAATATGTTTAACATTAATTTTTGTAACTCTTATTATATTGGAAACACAATGCAATGAAGTGTCATAAGTTATCATTGAATTTCTTGCCTTAGTTATTGATATTATAGCTCAGGTTTTCAAGAGTCAAGATTGAGTAAATTAATAAAATATTTTTAAAAGTTACAAAAAGTGTATCAATGAATACCACAATTCAAGAAACAAAAAGAGATTAACATTTTATAAAAAAAAAACATCTACTTTTTTAAAAACTATAATTGCTGGTAAGAAATTTTTATACTTTATTTGTAACAGTTTCAAGTAACTTGTTAATACTATATTATTATTAAGTTCTTTTAGTGGCTTAATCTGTAACATTTCAAAACAAAGTCTATTCGCTTGAAAAGATAGGTTAAGAATTCCTTATCTTTGAAATCGTAAATGTCATATGGTCCTTTTTCTACCTCTTAGCCACTCGAAGTGCCCAATTTTCCCTCACTTCCAATAAGCTTTTTTAGACTTGTCTTGCCGGTTACCAGAAGCAAAACCTTGACCATCAAGCTTATACTTAGAGCTACTAGAAGAGTCATGATCCATTACAAGAGCTTTGGAGGACTTGTTGTCTTCCAACTCAAGTCTATCCAAGTTTCGAGAATTCTCTTCAACTTGGATATGCTTGACCAACTCTTGCATGGTTATTCTTCATTGTTGCGGAGTATTTGTGTGTGTATATATATATATATATATATATATATATATATATATATATATATATATATATATATATGTTTGCTTTAATTCCTTTAAACTGTAAGTTTAAAAAACAATGAGTAGATTGTGTTACAGTATTGTCGTTAGATTTTTGCGTTCTTTAAGCTTTTCTTTTATATATATCTTCAAGCGATATTATAACTCAATTTACTCATTATTCTTTCAACTTACATTTGAAAAGAACTAAAGCAAACATATATGCTATACAAATATTACGCAAGAATTGCATTATAATCAAATCAAGGTTTCAATAGTTAAAATCAAAGTCTAATATGTAAATATATCTTTGTAGCATAGAGTTAAATGTTGTACGATTGATTTTCTAGATTTATAAGGTTTACAAATATCGCGATATTTATACCATGACTTTTTCAACTATAAATTGCAGTAAAGAGTGTGATTTTTTTAAAAAAAATTCTTATATACGGGATATAACCAGTTTGGTGATTATGAGGTCTTATTTAAAAATACTGACTTATATATCATTTATTAAATCTATATATCACATCATTCATTTTTAACGATGACTATCTTATGTATATTATGTATATATCTAAATAATGATAGAAAATTTAACTCAATTAGAATGACATTTTTCTCCTTTCTAAATCTAATATGTTTTTTTTATATTTTTTTGAGATATGAATTTTTATATTCACATTAAATAGTGGTTTTAAGAATACAATAGTTAAAATTAAATCATAATAAGTTAGTGTATTTGAGTTCTAAAATGTTTAGAATTAATTTTTAAATTACACAACCCTCATTATTCTTGCAAAATTAATCAAATTTAAAGATAAGGTACCGATCAAAATTCAAATAAATTGTTAGATCATTTTTTTTCTAAGTCTCGTAAGTTGTTTAATTACTCCTGTAAAATTAATTAGATATCAAAATAAGGATTCTATCATAATTTAAATTTATTATTATAGAGTGATTTTGAAGATACAATAGTCAATATTAAGTCCTAATAAGTTAGTATGTGATTAGATTAAGTTTTAAAATGATTAGAATTAGTTTTCAAATTACATAGGGCTTACAGAAACCCTCATTACTCCTGCAAAATTAATTAGATATAAAAATTAAGATCCTATTAAATTTTAAATTAATTATTAAATAAAAATTTTATTTTAAATCTCATAAGTTATTTTTTGGGTCTACGGATTTTAGTTTCCATATTATAAAACACTTTCAAGGATATAATTGTCAAAATGAAGCCTTAATAGATTATTCTATTGATTAGATGAGTTTTAGAATAATTAGAATTGGTATTTAAATTAATTTTTCTTCTAAATCAAAAGTATTATTTTTTTTTGTATATATGAGTTTTTATATTCATATTAAAGAGTAATTTTGGAGATATAATAGTGAATATTAAGTCCTAATAAGTTAGTATAATGCTAAGATTGAGTTTGAGAATATTTAGAATTAGTTTTTTTTAAGGACATAATTGTCAAAAAGAAGTCTTAATATATTAGTATATTGATTAGATAGAGTTTTAGAATGATTATAATTGGCTTTTAAATTAATTATTTCTTCTAAATCAAAAGTTTTATTTTCGTTTTTATATATATATGAGTTTTTTTTATTTATATTAAAGAGTAGTTTTGAAGATATAGTAGTATATATTAAGTCCTAATAAGTTAGTATAATGATAAGATTGAGTCCGAGAATGATTAGAATGAGTTTTTTTATTTTTAAGGACATAATTGTCAAAAAGAAGTCTTAATAGATTAGTATATTGATTAGATAGAGTTTTAGAACGATTAAAATTGGTTTATAAACTAGTTTTTTATTCTAAATCGAATAGATAGAGTTTTAGAATGATTAAAATTGGTTTATAAATTAGTTTTTTTTTCTAAATCGAAAGTATTATTTTCATTTTATATATATATATATATGAGTTTTTATATTCATATTAGAGAATAGTTTTGGAAATACAACAGTGAGTATTAAGTCCTAATAAGTTAGTATAATGATAATGTTGAGTTTGAGAATGATTAAAATTAGGTTTTTAAAATTTTTAGAATATAATTACCAAAAAGAAGTCACAATAGATTAGTAAATTAATTAGATAGAGTTTTAGAATGATTACAATTAATTTTTAGTTTAAATAAGACTTACTAATATAGAAGATAATTAACATTAAAATAACGTTGATGACGTGTCATATAAAGAAGCGATGATGTATCGCGCAAAGAAGTTATCAATATCTTTCTCGCTTCGCTTATTATATATTATATAGATATGTTTAATGAAGCGAACAAATTGAACCTTTGGACTGAATATTCAGTCATGTTTTTTATTTTTTCAACATTGGAACTTGTCCTTTAATTATTTTGAATAAAGTGTGACCAAAAAGTTAATAAATGACACAGCTAAAATATTATGATAGCGTGCGTAAGAATTTGGATTATATGTTTTAGGTTATCCTCAAGTAGTAATATTGTGGGTGCTCGGTGGAGGAATGGATGGATAACAACTTTGGTAGTTTAGCATATTTGGTACTTACACCAAGTAAGGCTCTACTTGGTTGGGCTTTTCGAGTTTTTATTGCGACACCTTCAACCCAGGTGACGTTATCCCGCTGAGTTCTCGACCATAATTACATTTAAGACTCTGTATTGAATATATAACAACTACATCCTTATACTCATACATTAATAGGCTCTCCAAAATGCGTCCTTACAAAAATTTCTCTTACAAACATACATCATACTGCAGCAGAAGACTTTCAAGTCTCCAAACAACATAAATGGTTACAACCTAATACACGATTGTAGTCATGTAACTCTTATCAACATATCTCGCAGCTCAATCTTTATCTCACCATTTTCGACTTGTCTTACCCCATATAACTTATTCCCTTGCTCGACTTTTCTAACTTATTTCTCTTCCCTTTTCTAGAGGATTTTCCTTAATCGACCTTATAGCATGCACAATACAACGTAAGGAATGAGCGCAAATCGCCCAGTAATGACAACACGAGGAGTATTGTATGCAAATGATTTAAGAGGCTCGGAGGAATAATAAGCATCTCAACGATAGCAATTCAACATCAACATAACTTGTCAAACAATAATTTTTCTTTCGTTAGACTGAGCGGCTTTAAGGCCCAACAGAACAACATTATTGCCACCTCCTCATGGACAAGACTGACAGACTAACTGACCAACTATGCAAATGAACACTAAAATAGGAAATTGAAAAGATAAATATCAAATAAATATAAGTCATTAAAATCATTAACATCAGAAGAAAATCAAATGCCATGCAACTCATATATGACAGACTAGACTCGTGCGCCCTATATCCTCTTTGCCAGTAATCATATTTCATAGGTCATCCTCCTCATATAGATGTCCCATTTTACGGGATGTTCATCTCAGTCTCAAATGATTAAAAGAGACATTGTCAATAAGTAGGAAACTCATCTAGAGTGCTTTCCCTAACCACTTTACAGCCAAGCAACATGACTTCATCAACGGGGTGGACAAAGGGAAAATTTATCCCACCTTATGTCCTCAATAACACAGCTCAACCAGGAATACCGGATCAGAAGATCAACCGATGTTCAGACCTAACAACAAGAATTCAGCGTAACATCATCAACAGGGTGGGCTTGGGAGAAGATTACCGCAAGCCCTCAACAACGTTCTTACGTAAGAGAAATGTCAACTGCCAATAAGTGCCGACATTTCACAACAACACGCAACAACCTCAGCAACAACATCATCAACGATATGGCGGACTCGAAAAAAAGTTTGCCACAAGTCATCAATGGTGTTCTCAAAGAGAAGAGATATCGGTTATCAATAACTGCCGACATCTCACAACAACAACAACAACAAGATAACCCCTACGCAACATCTTCATCCAGTTCAGGTGTGCTAATCGAATCGAATCATAGCATACTAGGACACTCGTCATCCTCACTAAATTCCATCAACATGGTGGACTAAGGAAATTTATTATACCCTAAGTCCTCAATAACACAATTCAAATATATGTATACTGGTCGCAATGACTATCGGCATCCAATCATAACAACAAGAATTTAACATGTCATCAACATGGCATGCTAATAGAATAATGAATTAGCATATCAGAACCGCATTGTCCTTACCTGATTGGCTTATAGCCGAAGCAACTCGCAATCTCTGATTGCAACGAGCTGCATCACTTAGTCAAATCATACTCTGCTCGTTAGACATCATTCAACATATACGCACTCCTTATTCTACCCCTTCCCATTTAATCATTTATAGCGTCTTACGACAACTTATTAATTCGATCCAATAATTGGATCATTAACCTAACTTACAAATGCATTAGCAATAGCCACTATCTCATTATTTTAACATATTAACATCATTCCTCACTTCCCACCATTTTGACCGTTGAATTACGCGCATTACCTAAAATTTGGCATCAACATGACAAATTATCAAAATACCCCATCTAGGCAACAAATTACCAAAATACCCCCTGACGGTTCACTACCACTCCAACAGCCTAAATCTGCTTCAGAACAGCCTTTCAGGTGTTTCACAACTCTTTCCGGACTAAAAAGTCTTTTGAAAAACTTTACCAGAAAATTACCAAGATACCCTTCTCCGGGTGGCAAATTACCAAAATGCTCCCTGAGGATTTTCAGCAATAGAAAAATCTCAAAAGTGCTTTAAAATACTATTTTGAGCCTCCTAAATTCATTCATGAGCTAAAAAGTACTTTACAAAATTTTCGTCTCGAACCGGTGTCCGGACCGAGCGCTTAAAAGCCGTTCAGCCAAATATAGTTAACGACTTTGGAATGACCCAAAATATTTGGAAATGGAACTTCTCATCATCATAGAGTCCTCTTAAAATTTTTGTGCAAAATTGAGCTTGTTTGGTATTTTAAATTTCACCGTAAAGTTCCAAACTTCTCGCGTTCGTTCACCTCCTTCCCGTACTTGAAAAAATCTGAAACTTTTCCACAATGCAGGTCTCCTAAACATAACTAGGGTCTTTTCTTTGCACTTTGGCTAAATATGGCTCTAGCTATTTTTAAAAATTCGGATTAGATCATGCTTGTTAAGGTTTCACTTTTAGCGACCATTACATCTACTATTCAGATTATCACACGCACTAACACAGCTTGTTTTCACGCAGTCTTCTTCTTCTTCATTGAACCAGCCATGTACTTGGGTATTTTCTCACCCCATAATTACGCATGAAATCTCCATTTTTACACACTGAAATCACTTAATTGCATTACCGTTACACCTTAATGCCTTAATCAATTCGGTTTACACAATTACTCCCAATTACACATCCACAATTCGAATTAAACCACCATGGATGAAGAACACACACTGAACTTAAACAAAACGCACGCACACCACTAAAATCCTTACCAATTTTCCTCATTTTCTCCTTTCTAAACCGTTATACTTATCAATTACTCATAATTTCATCATAATCCCCATCAATAAGCATATATATACATATATACCAAAATATATACACGAGATTACAATCAAATTCTTCACAATTAATGGCTTGAGATGGAGGGATTACCCCGTTAGGGTCTTCCTCTTCTTCTTCCCCTCTTTTCCTTCTCTTTCTTCTCCGTTTTTTCCTCTGTTTGCTGTGTTCTTCATGGGTTACTGTTCACGCATTATTCATGTTTGTAACTTTCTTGTATTTGTATTTTTCCCCCAACACCTTCTTTCATTTTCTTTTTGTTTCAATTTCATCCACTCCCTTCACCTATCTTTAAATTTCATGAGTCATCCGAGACTCTAGCTGGAGGTGGCCACGTTATGACCACTTTCTTTCAAATTTTGACACCTAAGTGCAACTTTACAAAATTACACTTTAGCCCCCAAAATTTATGAAATTGTATTTTTGACCTCTCGACTTTGGAAAATTATAATTTGACCCCAAAATCACCGCAACTCCTCCTTTAGCCCCCAACACCTCATTATCGTCAAAATTATGCTACTTAATAAAAATATGCATCTTGTTCACCATATTTTTAAAATTATATTTTTTCCCCCTTAACTTTTCAAAATTACATTTTAACCTCCAAGGCCACACTAACCCCTTATTTAGCTCATAACTCTTAATCATTATCAACATATTGCTACTTAATAGAATAGCACCCTTTAATTAATCAAACTCATGGTTAGATTAATTTCCTGTATTTTTTGAGGTATCACATTATTTTCGCGTTGTGGTGGCCTCTTATTTGTTTAATTGCTATTTTTGCAATCGCTTCACCAAGGCACGATAATAGTACTTTTAATTATATAAGTTCCTTTTGAAAGATGCTATAGCCATTTCAAATACAATAAATTAGATATCTTTGGTTTTTAATTTTGTTTTTTGTTTGTTGTCCCCTGAGCTAAAGTATTTCTTAAAATTCTAAGGAGTATCCTCATTTCTCCCTTCTATCTTCTCTCTCTAATTCTCTCTTTTGTCTCTAAAACCACCACAAAACCACTTGACCAGCGCCGGGGGAGGGTGGGACAAAAGAATCCTTCATCCTCTCATTTTCCCTTCTACTTTTTTTTAAGCCTTCTCATCACCTAGTCCTCTCCCCAACTCCAACCTACTCCCATACATCATTGACATGTGTCTGATGCTCCTATCACCGCCGACCTTATGGTTGTTGATCTTTAGCCTTTGGGCGGCCTCTTATGTTGTCTGTGTTCTCGGTAATTACATTTTCTTTCTCGAGCATCTTTATTAATCGCAGGCGCCACCGCACTGGTTCTAAGCGATGGTTTCACTGGCTATAGTTTTTGCTAGTATATTTATTGGGTTCATTAGGCAGTTTGTTTTCAGTTGTTTGATTTTTGGGTCTCATATTGGGTTTACGGTGGATGTTATTTCTCATGCCCTTCATTTGAGTGTGGTTTGTGGACTAGAAGAGCTAGTTTCTTCTTTATGATTTCAGATGGAAGGATTAAATAGGCTTTTGATTTATTTCTTTTATTGTACACTAAAAGGATGGCAGGAAATGGTTGCTATTAGTATTAAGTTGATGTTAGTTAGATCTATCAAATGAATGCTTCTTGATATTATTTTTATACCTATGAGTATATGTTTGGTTTCCAAAATTAGATTCATTTTATCGAACGTGACAATAAATACTTTTACGTGGTGTTTGATTATTTTGAAGAAAATTTATATTATTAACTTTATTTTATGTAAAGGAAGAGTCATTTTAATGTTGCACAATTACCTATCTAAAATGATGACATGTGTCATTCTAACTTTTTTTTAAAAATAATAGAAACCAAAAATATTTAAATAATAATAAGAACCTACAAGGACATGTTTTGCTTTTTACACTTCAACATTCATAAAAAAAATATAGTTACTATAAATTTTAAAGGTCAAGCTTAGCATAATAAGTAAATTATTGAAAAATGACACTGAACAAAAACTTAGATATTAAATAACTACCTACAAAGAGATGTTTAGTTTTCACAATGTAAAATTTAATTTGCTGAATGTTACAATAAACACATATATGTGATGCTTGATTATTATTAATAGACTTTTTTTATAAACTTTATGTTTGCACGTGCCGCGTGTACCACGGTAATTACCACTCCCTCCGTTCTTTAATAATTGATCGTCTTTTTTTTTGGGTCCTCGCACAAAAATTGATCGCTTCCAAATTAAGAAAGATTATGCACGTATGTTCACATGTTTATCCTTTTTATACTTTTTTTATTCTATTTCTCCGTCTACATTTAACTCTCTACTAACTCAATTTCTCTCCCCTAGCCCACTACTTTACATTTTTTTATTTTATTTCTTTCTCTACATTTAACACTCTACCAACCAATTTTCTCTTTCATGACTCACTTTCTTCTCCGCTCTCTCTAAAGGGTAAAATAAAAAAACACACAATAGATAACTAAAATTCTTAATATGCGTGCAAAGTAAAATTGATCGATATTTTAGGGACAGAGGGAGTATATAATAAAGCTGAAACTGAGGCAAAGCAAATTTTTTTACTTCATATTTGGCCTATCACACTACAACCTGACATTCAACCGGTCAGATGACTTTCACCATTCTTTATATTTCATCTCAACACGTTCCACTTAAAAACCAAATATTGACATTACGTCAAAACTCTCTCTCTCTCTCTCTCTTTCTCTCTCTCAATTTTAAAACTTACATTTCTCATTCAAATCTTAGAAACTTTCGTATATCATAGACAAAAGTCCAATATTTTTCACAAAAATAAACCTAATCTCCATCTTTCCATTTCATTGGAACTCACACAGATGGATATATCGCACACACACATTTATATATAAATATTTTTTGCTATACTTAATACTATTTTCGTGAACTGTATCAGTACAAACATCAACAAATGTGTTATTATTATTTGATTTGAGAAGGATTTTATATTTTAGTTTTTTATTTGTTACTAAAATACTAATAATTGTTATTAAATTTGATAAAAAAAACTAGAAATGACATTATTACTGTCATTACTCATATTTTTTTATGACTCATCAATATACAAGTTCAAGCCTTTCATGAATATTCTAGAAAATATTGTTCTGGTGTGCAACACACGGAATTAATATATCTATACTACCTATAAAAGTATGAATTTGTAAATTATTTTATTCCGTTTTTGCCATTCATTAATCACTCCAATTACAATCCTACTATTTTATAAATACTATTATTAATTACTAATTTTGTAATCATTTTTCGGTTTTACTCTCTGTTAGTTATTCTAATGACAAACCTGTATTTTCCTAATTATTTTTTTGTAATGCATTTAATGAACATGAGGTGTGACACCCACAGCCCAAGTGACGTGATCGGAGCTGAGATGTCAATCCTGTCAACGTTACAATCTTAAATATAACACAGAGCAACTACAATCTTAAAATCGTGAAGAAACATTACACACGTCCTCACAAAAATTCTTGATAGTACACATTGTATCGCAGCGAAAATTACATAACATAACACAACTTAATATGTACACCAAAATTTACATCAGCGTGTCGATATATACTTCCTTACAGGACCTCAGCATAGTTTTTGTTTATCTTTCTCCGAAGTCTCACCTTGTTCAAACCTATACCTGAAAAATACATCAGATAAGGAATGAGCGCAAATTGCCCAGTAAGAATAGTACGAGGAGTACAACATATAACCCTTTTCAAAACTATTGGAGAATCGATCATTAATTTTCAACGAAGGCAAAGGATTTAAGAATGCCAAGGACGAACATTTACAACCATCTTGTTGTATCACATTTGTTTAGACTGAGCGGCTCAAGCCCAACAAAACATCATCATTTTTGCACTTTGACAGACTCATGGACTATGCAAGTGCAATGCAAAAGAAAACACTAAAGCAAATCATCATCACGAGAATAATAAGATAATAAATTTAACCACATCAAATAAAATCAATCGCAATGCATGCTTGACTCGACATGACACGAGAATAAAATCAATCACAATGCATGCTTGACTCGACATGACACGAGAGACTCTAGCGCTTCATCCTCTTTTTGTCAGTTACTCTATTTTTTACTGACCGCCAGTTACCTCACTTCACTGGCCCTCCACTTAATGATATCCCTTCACACGGGGTGTTCATCTCAGTCTTGTCCAAATTAGGGAACGGTTTTCATCAAGGAGTGGACTTAGAGAGTACTTTCGATCATAAGTCATTAACAACGCTTTCAAGCTCATTGTCGGGAGGATTAAGAGAATTCATTTTACCTTAAGTCCTCAACAGCACAAGTCAACAAGAAGTATCGGTTAATAAGATCAACCGATATTCCAACATAAACATAAGAGTTCAACACAAGCATCATCAACTTGGTATGCCAAGCAAAACAACAGATACCATAACGGAACCGCATTGTCCTTACCTATTGGCTTTATAGCCGATGAACTCCTCGCTTCCTGATTTTCTCAGCAACTAAATCACATATCAAATAATTTTTTTCTTGTTAGACAATCCTAAAATACAAACACACACCTACTTTACCTCCCCCCTCCCTTACCGCTTATTTGTTTCCAACTTATTACGTCTATTTTTGTAACCGAATTTGCCCTAACCCATAAGGTGCATCAATCGCACTATTGTCATTCTTGTACCTATCTGAACTCAATTCCTCATTTCTTATATTTTCTTACTGCTTAACCATGAATTTCCATAAGATTCGTCACCGGGTGTAAAAAATTATCAATACATCCCCGGCTATAGGTAAAATTACCTAAACACCTTATCGACTTCTGCACAAAAAAACACTCCAATTGACTCAAATACCTTTTTAAAATAATGTAGACTAATTTTTGTACTAAAAAGTCATTTGGTGAAATATTCGCTCAGAAACCCCACCCAGATAACCAAATCGAGCGTTAGGGAGTCAATTTTGTCAAAAATGCTAATCAGCCTCTAGATATCATGAAATTCTAAACACTGAAGTGCCCCAGCTGAACGAAGTTTTAGTAAAATTTTCAAATTAAAATACATTTATTTGATATTTTTAAAAATTTAAAACCCTATTTTAAGGATAAATATACATAACATTGCTAGAAAAACTCAGAAAAATCCCAAAATTTTATAGTATGTAAACCTTTCAAAAAGAATAGGAGTTTTTCTTTTGTGTTTGGCCAAATTCGAGCTTAGAACCATGTTTCAAAAATAAAATTTGAAATTAATTAGAGATTAAGACTTTTAGCGACATTTACAGTCATTATCCATCTCTTTTGGATCAAATCTATACCTTTTCATATCTTTCCACACTCCAAGTTGCATTCTTTAGGTTTGCATGCCCAGAAATGATTCCCCTTCTTCACTTATACATGCATTTTATGATAACTTATGTCGTTACTTGTTGAATTCCACTTCAAATTTCCTTTAAATTACTTTAATCTTACTTTGTTTCCGTCTATCTAACTTCATAACTTCATTTAACATGGAATTATATTATTACACAATCAATTCAGCCCTAATTTCCATCAAGAACACATATCAAAACATCAAGAACACACACACACAAAGCTGATTTTTATCTCACTTTGAAGATCCGTAACTTCTTCGTTTCTCGACAAAAGTACCTTCTGTTTAATGCGATCCCCTCTTTTTATTTCCTTCTATAACTTCTCTGTTTGGCCTTTTACAAAATTCTTTCTGAATTTTCCTTAAATCCCCCCTTAATCAGCTACCTCACACAACTTAGCACTCTGCAGGCTGGTTTTTTTTTTTTTTTCTGTTCTGACTTTGGCAGTCTATAACTTCTTCATTGATCTTCGTTTCTTGGGTTCTCTTACTGTAATATTCCGATCTTAAGTTTGAATTTTTAACAAATTTTATTTAATTCTTTTAGCGACAAATTTTACAAGTAAGAATATTTGCGTCTTTTAGCGACGAACTCTTGTTTAGCGTTAGTATATTTTTCTTTAGCGACTTATAGAGACAATTTTAGAATCATAAGAAAAAAATAAAATTAATGATAACCAATATTATTGATATTGATTAATGTCATTGGCAAGGATTAGCGTTAACTGGTATTTTTCTAGAAACCTTTAGCGACAATTTTATACATATAGTTAGCGTCGATATTTTAGTAGCAACTTTAGTTACGAATTAGTGTAGCGGGGTTAAGTAATAACCCGTTAAATTTTTTTAATATGTCACCTTTCATAAATAACTATTTTGGATATATTTTGTAACCATAGAAGTTCCGGGTAGAATTTTAATCACTCACGAATTGGTAGGGGGATTTATTGTAATTATACAACCTAGGGTTGATATATATTTGCATATTATTCATGTCAGCCGACCCTAATACCCTCTTCAGTATTGCGGCGGCAAGGGTTATCGAAAGAGAGAGAGAGAGATTCGAAGTAAGGATCGAAGAATTTCCGGCGAGATTCCGGTAAGCTTCTAGCCTTTCCACTCTGTATTACTTGCGGGGTTCATAAGATTTTAATCAGGGAAGTGACAATGATGGAAAACCCAACAAGTCACGGCCATGGTGGCTGTGACTACGCATCTCACAGGCATGTTTAAAGGATTGGGGAGGAAACCATGAAAAGTTAGGTTTACGTGAGTTGTGGGTGCGTTAGAGTGAGCCGTGTATGTATGCATTAATGGGTACCGTATGTGTGCGGGAGTGTCTGCTCTGTGGGAACATCGGGGCAATGGTGTGAGTGCATCATGGGCTGCCGAGAATGGTGCGAGTGCATGGACTGCCGAGGCAACTATATACATGTATAAATTGTAGGTGTATAGCATGGTGTGGGTGCATGAGTGGGTGTATAGGACAGCCGTGTGTTGTGTGTGCTGTTAACGAATGGGTTGTGTTTACTCTCTATGGTCCATGGAGATGGAGACAAAATTTAGAGAAGGTATTCACATATATATGGGTAGGCAAATTATGGGTGTTGTAAAAGTGCGTGAGTGAGAGGCTAAGAAGATGGGTGCTGTGGGGTGAGGTGGCTCTGGGTACAAAGGACGTCTGAGTCCATACAGGGAAGATGATACTGTAGCAAGAGGGGGGAAAGTTCTCTTTGTTTAAAATTAAACTCGAAAGTGTCGCTAAAAGTTATCCTATTCCAGCAGTTTCTTTTTGAATTTGTAAAACATATCTAGAAAATTATTTGGACAAAATACAAAGAAGTAACTTATGTTACTTTTGCAAGATCTACATACGGTAAAAGTTTCAGATCTTTCGGAGCTTGGGAAGCCTTCTAACTAATTTTATAGAAACAAAAGATTTCGGTGCATTTTAAAATAGCAAACTAAATTATTAAATTATGAAACTTCCACAATAATCTTATATATCGAGGATAAAGTAGTTCCTAAAGTTTTAAAAGTTTTTAAAGTCGTTTGCTATTTTAACGGTCTTAGCAGTGTAGCGCCCGAACGGATTTAGCGTAACGCTTCATTAGCAATAGTTATTAAATTATTTCTAGGAAGCTCTTATAAATAGATTTAGACAAAGTGCAAAACAGAAACTCCCCTTAATTTTGGGAAACCTTCGACGTAAAATTTTCTCAGATTTTTTCGGGTATAGGAAGTGTCTCAAACAATTTTATTTTCAAAATAGGCTTTTGAATTATTTAACATAGTAAACAAGATTTTTCTAAACTTAGAATTTTATAGTGATCTAAAATTACTATGATGCTTGAGTGGTTTAAATGTATTCTTTTAGGTTATATCCAAGTGGATAATGGTACGTTAGGCATCGGGAGCGAATAAGAAATTTTACAAAGTACGAGGGGCGGTTTGGTACACATCACTCACTTAAGAGAAACTTAATACTTAGGCGTACTCGAGCCGTAATGAATGATGTCCTTGTGATTTGTTATTTAGGTTTCGGTAGTCAAAAGATAGGATCGACTGTTGATCGAGCTCAATAACCAAATACTAAGCAAGTAAGTACTCCTGCCATATTCCTCCGTATATTCTATTTTTGTTTATGTATATGTATAAATGAATTGTTCAAATTAGAAGTTTTAAAGCCTTTTACATGCTACTGCTTTTGTGTAAATTGTTTGATGAGAAAATGCATAAAAAAATGTCATTGAATGTTTTCTATGAGTAGTGTTTAAAGTTGGCTTATATTGAATGATACAGTATTTCTGGTTTGGTTGTTGCGACCCATATCCACGGGAGAAAGTTGGATTGTTGGGTCCTGGTCAACGGGACGATACGTTGACGCACAGTACTGTTGCTCGTGGTGCGCCCTTGTGTCCACACCAATATGTATCCCGGACGAAGGAGGGATTGTGGGCCCTAGTCGGGGGGCGCATACCTTGACCAAATAATGTTCATCCCAGGTGGAGTAGAGATTGTGGGCCCTAGTCAGGGGGAATGTACGCTGACCGCAACATGCCTATGTTATGATGAACTGTGATAGTTGTTGATGAGCCTACTTGATGTCATACTTCGTTTCTGAGAATCTTGGATGAATTGCTTTCAAAAGTATATATATGCATAGTATCTCTTGTGAAATGTTTACCAGTTTTAAATTAAAGAAAACCATGGCACGTTTCATGTTTTTATGAATCCCAAAATCTATTTTAGGGATATGGTTTGTGTACTTACTGGGCCTCAAGCTCATTCTTTTAAATATTTTTCAGGCAATGATGTAGATGGAACCAAACTGATGAAGACCACGAGGATTATGGTAGATGACTGCTAGAGGAGTTGTATTCCTCTTCGATTATTTAACAAATCATTAAGTGGTATGCTAGTACTGGATTTGTAATTTGAGATTTTTGAAGTTTAGATCTTCACCGGATAATCTATGTTAGTTGTTAAATAAAGAATGTCATTGGAGATTTATTGAGAAATTGTAAGCATGACTTTAGAAATATTATTAAGGATAAAGATTTAAATTACTTGGCGATAGAATTTTTGTATACAGGTTATATTAAGGCCTGGCAGAGCCTTTGGTTAGAGTCCATTGGGTCTGCGGCCGGTCGCGTGCCTAACTCGTGAGCCTGTCCGTGGGTTCGGGTCATGACACTTACTCTCTCTTTTCTCTACGACTTCTCAGTTAAAGGTATCTCGTGATTCCTTCTAAAATTTCCATGATTTTCCATCAAACTGCTGTCCAAGGTAAGCATTTTCCTCATGCCACCACTTATCTCTATATGCACACACTCCACCTCTTGGAAATGAGAGGTGTCATTCCCTTTTGTTTGTGGGCTGCCTTTGACAGCCACGAAACTAGACCCGTTTTTTTAATTTAATTTTGTTTTAATAATACATACTACTTATAAAAGTATGAATGTTGTAAATTATTTTGAATGATTATGTCATCTGTTAATTATGTCAATTACATTCTTACAATTCTTTTATTACTCCTTTTTAAATTTTGATGAAATTAAAGAAATTGGGTAATGAATGTATTCTATATATTAGAAAATAAAAAGTGTGACGGGAAAGAAAAACAGAACAAATAAGTTCCTTTATTATTCTTTTTTTAATTTGGTTAAAATAAAATAAATATTAGATATTGAATTGGTTAATGAGAACTGTGATTTTTTTTTCCTTACATTTTCAAGTTAGCAAACAATTAACCAATTGAAAAACTGAAAAATAAAAACAAAATAAAGAAACTGAAATACGTGAAAAATCAATTAAGAAACAAAAAATTGTTGAAAAAACAAAAAATAGAAAAAATGAAAAAGGGTTAAATATACATAAAAGGCATAAATATAGTGCAAATTTGAACTGAAAATATGTTATGTTATTGCAGTTGAAGACCAGACGTTTTGCATTTCTTATTAATGAAATGAAAAAGCATTTGGTCATGAAAATTATAAATCTTAATCATAAACCAATTTAACATATTAAAAAAATAAGGACGTAAATTCATTCTTTTAATTTCTTCATTTGCTTTTATTTTTATCAATACCATCAAATATTTTTTCAATTCAGAAGCTTACGAAGAATATTTTCAAACATTTAACTGATTACAATTGCGAAAATCAAATATACATTTTTTTTTTCTAAAACAAGTCACAGTTATTTTGATCATAAAAAATCTAATAATATCAACGTAAATGTAACTCTTAATAATATAATATTTACGTGTTACGCACATGATCTATGTTAGTTAGCTAAAGAGTGTCCCTGATAATAAACACATAGATTTATCATGCCTAATAGATTGATTAAATTGAAGTAACCTGTCCATGTAAGAAAAGTCGCCGAGGGGTAACAAACGCGATACGTCGTCGGATCGAACTCCGAGTGATTGATTCGATATACATACACGATCTGCTTGTTTATTTTGGCGGCAATGATAACCGAGGACACGATTCGTTGGTAACCGGAGCAGCATGGGCGTTCACAATCTATGGGAACTTTTGGCCCCCGTCGGCCGCCGCGTCTCCGTCGAAACCCTAGCCGGGAAAAAACTCGCAATTGGTCCTCCTCTTCACAAACCCTAACCTTATGTTATTGTCAATTGATCATTCTACACACACCTTTCGGAATCTGTGTAGAATAACTTGTTCGAAAATTCTTTGGCGCAGATGCGAGCATTTGGATGATACAGTTCATGAAGGCGATGCGGGACGAGAAAGGAGAGATGGTGAGGAATGCTCACGTGTTAGGCTTCTTCCGCCGAATATGCAAGCTGCTCTTCCTCCGCACAAAGCCTGTGTTCGTCTTTGACGGTGGCACCCCCGCTCTCAAGCGACGAACCGTGGTGGCGCGCCGCCGCCAGCGCGAGAACGCGCAGGCCAAGATCCGCAAGACCGCCGAGAAATTGCTTCTCAATCACGTGAGCGCGCTTAAATCTTGTTTATGTCATTCTTGCAATACGTAATAGTCTCTTTGGTCCATAACTTTTCTCACCTTTCACCTGTGTTCGAACATCCAAGCATAATGATTAGAGATCAAATCTCTGTTGTCTGACAGGACAAACTAGGGCAAAAACAATGAGCAAAGTCAATGTTTATAGGTTCAAAGTCCTTTGTAATAATTGACAACTTGTCAAGGTGACAAAAATTATGAGTAGGAGATATAATTTGTCATAGACTATGTTGTGGACTAGCTTTCAGTTTTTAGTTGGTTAGGATGTAAATTTATTTTTTCGGCTGTAAATGAATCGGGTTACCTTGGGCCTGGATATAACTTTGGACAATTGATTATGTGGTTTACTGTTCGACTTCAACGTGGCTATAGAGGGATTTTAAATCCTTTATGGTTGTGCTCCGTTTGTAGAGAAATGTAGGCCTTTTTACTAAGCTGCGTAGGTAAAAGCCATTGGTTGAGTTGAAAGACGTAAAACGAGGTTTAAACTATTTCTTATGTTTGTTTTATAAGAGTTTCCAGTAAAAAGTTTGGAATGCGGTCACTCTGCAGTTTATTTACTTTTGAATAATATCTACCAATTTAATATATCTCTGTGCTGTCTGTGGTGCTCAGTATTTTTTTTGTTTCTGGTTAACTTTGATAGCTCAAGGAATTGAGGTTAAAAGAACTGGCCAAGGATCTTGAGGGCCAGAGACAGAAAAATGATGTTAAGGGTAAACGAGTTATGTCAGATACAACGGATATGGCTGGGAACCCCATGGAAGGAAATAAAGCAGTATTTGGAAGTTACAATCAAGAACAACTTGACGAAATGTTAGTTATATACTTGATTGCGTGTTTTATTTCTTGATATATTGTAGGTCAAAATTATTTAAGGTTTCTTGTGATGAGTCGATTAAGGTTGGCAGCGTCTCTTGCGGAGGAAGATGAGAATTTTGCAGGCGGTGCATCAGCATCTGGGGCTAGGATTCCTGCTGAAGAAGAGGATGGTGATGAAGATGAAGAAATGATTCTTGTAAGTATTTACCATGTTGACAAAAATTCCATCGTCTGTATATACGCTTGATGAGGTCTTGTAAAACATATGGTTGTAGTTTTTCTTTGCACAACAATTCCTTTCTCTTGACAGTTTGACTCTTTAGTGGGAACTTCAGACATGAAATGTTAAGACAGTTGTACGGAGCAACACATATAATTTTAAAAATCAATTTTGTCCAATTTGGAGGGCCGAGTCATATGCAGAGGAGTCGAGATTATTTTGGGATTGCGTAAATCTACTTGCCTGCTTGGTAGCAGTTAGCTGTTTTGCTGTTCTCAGGTGTCGTAGACACGTAGTGTCCCTCCTGAGGGAGTTCTTGATTTTGCTTGACATTACGAATATAATGAAGTTTGGTTGCTTCTCTTATCAAGATATCTATCTCCAATGATGTTAATGTTTTAATATTTTGTTTACAGCAGCTTTTTGACTTTCACTATTCTCTTATGTTGGGAGAACTGCATAATGGATTTCATTAGATTTGATTTTGTGACTTTTATGTTTCTGTCAATTTAAAGTTTCTTGTTAATAATGCAGCCAACAATGCATGGAAAAGTTGATCCTGCTGTCTTAGCTGCTTTACCTCCATCTATGCAACTTGATCTTCTTGTTCAGGTGGTTTAACTTGAACTTTCAGTTGTGTCCTCTTAGTATTGGTACATGTTTCATTATTATGGTCTGTAGTCCTTGAACAAGACTTAACTATTCTTGTGGGATGGATCTCATGCAGATGAGAGAAAGATTGATGGCCGAAAACAGACAAAAGTATCAGAAAGTCAAGAAGGTATGCGTTAATCTCAGTTAGGTACATCTGCACTGAAGTATAAACCATCCTTCTGCAAATTATCTAATACTCGTCATACTAAGTTTGACAATATGCTTGATATAGAAGATCATTGATTGATTACTATGTTGAGTGGCCCCCTTGTGCATCCCGCTAAAACCCCTATTCTTTGGAGAAAATTGCAGTCCACAATTAATTTCACATTTTCACTACTTGGTTTGTTAGGTGATTAAATGTATGCCATTACACAATCATTAGGTGTTCATTTTACAAGCAATAAATCTTGATTTCGTACTTTCGGTTTATTTATCGGTGGATGGTGTTTATGTCCAATTATTGCAATGAAAGATCTAGCATGCCAATCATAAACGATTTAAAGACCGATGCTAATTTAGTTTCTGGTAGAGTATAACTAATGCTTTCTAATTGTGTATGCAGGCCCCTGCGAGATTCTCAGAACTCCAAATCCAGGCTTATCTTAAAACAGTTGCTTTCCGCCGGGAAATAGACGAAGTGCGGAAGTCTGCTGCTGGGAGGGGAATAGGTGGTGTCCAGACTTCACGGATAGCATCTGAAGCCAACAGGGAATTTATTTTCTCATCATCTTTTACCGGGGATAAGCAGTGAGTAAATATTGTGTCCTTTCTTAAAAAAATATGGTTGAGCATGAGACTGTTCATTGCTTAATCTTAGATGCTGACTGCACAGCAGACAGATTTTTAAGGAACTCTTTTATGGCCTTCTTTCTATCTTGCCCCAAGTGAACATTTGCTGCATGACTTGCTTGTTTTGTTTAGAGTCCTTACATCTGCCGGACTAGATAGAAACAGCAACGAGCAACGCCAGATACCAACGGAACGTCCTTCAGATTCTTTAGATGGTGTTGTATCAAACAAGAAGTCAAATGCTGCAAGGGAATTGATCGTGGATGAACCTAGTAGTGTGTTGGATGATGACATCGACACATACTTGGATGAAAGGGGTCGTGTTCGAGTTAGTAGGGTGAGAGCTATGGGATTTCGTCTGACTCGAGACTTGCAAAGGAATCTGGATCTGATGAAAGAGGCTGAACAGGATAGAACAGAGACAAATCAAGATGCAAATTTGGATAGTATCCAGCATGTAGAAACTTCACATGAGGACAATAATTTAACAGTTTGCCTCAACAATACACATGAAGAGTCCACTTCTACAAATAAAACTGCCATGGAGGTATCATTTGAATATGATAGTGCGCACAAGTGTGTTGAGAGTGACGATGATCTATTTGCTGATTTAGTGGCAGAAGGTCCAGCCAAAGTTTGTTCAACTGATAATACTCCCTCAAGGAAACAATCTGTTGATTCTACTTCAGATTGTGAATGGGAGGAAGGTTTGGAAGATAAAGAGATTGCTCTAGTAGCAGAAGGAAAAGATAGAACTCTAACTCATGACATTGAACTTGGAAGCAAGCCATGTGGTGCTAATTGTGATGTAAGTGATGAAAGTGAAGTGGACTGGGAGGACGGATCTTCCATCGTTCCTGAACATGGTGGCCGATGTCCACCCGAGTACCAGAAAGCCGTCTCTAAAGGTGCTCTAGAAGAAGAATGTGAATTCCAGGAAGCCATAAGGAGGAGTATTGAGGAGGTAAGGGTTCAGAACAATTCTGTTTCATCATCTGAAGATGGGAAGTATCAAAAAGATGAAGAAGTGGTCCGTGAGGATTTAATACTTGAAGAGAAGGACAGGGCTGAGCGAAAGTCGTTATTAGAAGATTTACAGTCAAGTGAAACATCTTCTGATATTATGGCTGGAGGGGAAAGGAAGGACGGTGCAGGTGGAATGCATATCTTGAAAACAGGCAGTTCTCCTGAGACCCAGTTGGCACAATCAGTGGCCATTAATCCTGATAACAGACAACAGCCGGTTGATAAACCTTGTCAAGTCTACCCGAGTTTTCATCCTGAACATTTAAGGCAAGATGGAAGTCGCAGTAATCTCCATGAGGAGTTTGGACATATGGAATCAGTTGCTCCCACTGAAGGAAATGGAAATAACTTGAGTAAGGAGCAGCGCATGGATGCTTCCAGCGGTGGTCTGGTGCCCAGCAGTACAAATATATGTCCTGGTAGTACTTGGGAATATTCGGAGACGGTCTTAGCTGACATGCCGGATGCCCCTCCCGGTGACACTCGACAAATTGAGTCTGATTTTGCGGCCACTGAAAAATTAAACGAGATAACAACTCCCAGAGAATCCCTTGTTATAGAATGCCATGATTCACAGAATTTTGCTGAGGAAGTAGATCATGCTGACTTCGGGAGAAATGATGTGATCGACAACTCTGCTGTCATGTGCGGTAGCAAGGAACAGTTTGACATTACTGAGGCTAGTTTGGAGGAGGAAATGCTAGATTTAGATAAAGAACGTGCTGATCTAGGAGATGAACAGAGAAAACTTGAACGTGATGCAGAATCTGTAAGCAGTGAAATGTTTGCAGAATGCCAGGTTAGAACTCAAGTTCCGAAATATATGTTGATTTGCTTAACTGCGGTCGGTATATTGTATATATAACTTCTCAATCATTACTTTACCGTAAAAATTGGTGGTGAAATTTAAAAGCATAATGTGTTAAATGATGTGATAAGTTGACTTCAAAAACCTATATTACATGTACTCTTCAGAATGCTTGAAATACCCGTGTCGGAGACTCGACACTTGGACATGGGTATGGGATTTGTGTCCGACAGATTTTATAGGATATGCCACTATGAACACTATCTTGTAGTGTTTCTTATAATTTGTTGTCAGTTTTAGATGAGACAAGATCTCAGTTAAAACCATTTGCGTCACAAATAAATCCATTTTACCTGAGGAATAACTAAAAGTATTGATATTAATATATTATATATGTGAATAATTTGCTGTGTCCCCGTGTCTTGCGAATTAAAAATTAGATGAATATGACACTTGGACACGTATCTGACCCGGACACTTGTATTGAATGCATGTAACATAGTAAAAAACTATATCACATTACCGTTTTTAGGACATAGTAGTCATGATTTTAGCTTCCTCCTAGTGGCATGTGATAGTGCTATTTATTTCCAGCTCAATGGTTGGAGAAGATTTTAGGTTGGAGTCTTCACAACATTAATAATGATGACATCTAATGGGGGAATGCAAACCTAGTGGTGGGCCTGTGGAGACAAAGTTTTCACTCTGCTCACTTTTTATTGCACTTTTGCTTAATTGGGGAAATCCATTTGCTTGTTACTCTTGTTGTCTCGATGGTGGCATGCATCTTTCGTTTGTTTGGTTTTCGGTTTTCTTTTTTTTTTTTTGGGGGGGGGGGGGGAAAGGGTACCTTTTGTTTATTGGTGGGCGTGCGTCAAACTTGGAATACCATATTATTGGTGCATGTATATGTTAAGATACTGTTCAAGTGGTGATAACAGATTTTTGCTCTCAGGAAGCTTGTTTCTCTTTTCTCATAGATATTTTTCTGTTTTTTTTTTCCTTCTTTTGTAGTGTGGTGGGGAACGGGGGGTTGATGTTGAGTAGAGAGATATGAATGCGGTTGATCTAAATATTTGTTAGTTTATTGTAGGAACTGCTTCAAATGTTTGGCTTACCATATATCATCGCACCAATGGAAGCTGAAGCTCAATGTGCATATATGGAACTTGCGAACCTTGTTGACGGTGTAGTTACTGACGACTCTGATGTGTTCTTGTTTGGGGCACGAAGTGTGTACAAAAACATATTTGATGATCGCAAGTATGTTGAGACGTACTTTATGAAGGTGCGTATCTTGCATAGCTTTCCCTCATAAGTAATAATGCCATGTCATTCAACCTTATTAAGTGGCTAACCATTTGAGTTGTCAGGACATTGAAAATGAGCTTGGCTTAACACGAGAAAAATTAATTCGTATGGCACTACTGCTTGGGAGTGACTATACTGAAGGTGTAAGGTAAGCTACAAACTTCATGTTTTCTTATGCCAAGTATTAGGAGTTATGCTAGTCATACTTTATCACCCAGTGTTTTACCATGTTTTTTGGCGTTTATCAATCACATTCATTACTGGCTTTTATTCAAACTCATCTCCGGGCCTGCTACTTTAAAATTTGTTCAGCCATCTATCTGTTGTTGTTGACAGTTTTAGAAGGTTTTACTAAGTCGTCAGCAGTTATATCTGTTTCAAATATTATAGTCCGACATACAGAGTTTGAAGTATTAGATTTATGACCTATTTCATCTTTTATTTCATGGTGTAGTGGAATTGGCATTGTTAATGCGATTGAAGTGGTAAATGCATTTCCCGAGGAAGATGGACTGCAGAAATTTCGGGAGTGGATTGAATCACCAGATCCTAGTATCTTTGGAAAAGTTGATGGGCAAGGAGGAGGCAGTTCGAGGAAGAAAGGTTCAAAAGCTGGTGACAGCGATGTGAATTGCTTAAAAAGCGATTTTGAAGGTGTTTCTGCATCTGAGCAAGACGTTACACAGTCTCTTGATGGCATTCAAAAGATGAAGGAGATCTTTATGACTAAGCATGTAATTAAATGTTTGAAGCTCATAATTTTTATCTTTTAGTATTTACTTGATCACAAAGGATTTACTTCTAGGTGATTATCCTTTATAGAGAAATGTGAGCAAAAACTGGCATATTCCTTCTTCTTTTCCAAGCGAAGCAGTTGTTTCAGCATACGATTCTCCACAAGTGGACAAGTCCACAGAGCCTTTCGCATGGGGAAAGCCTGACCTCTTTGTTCTTCGAAGGCGAGTTTTATTTAATTATCTCGCTTTTAGTTGTTACCTGTGGCTCATAGAACACAGAAACTTTTTTTATTGCATATTTCTTGGACTCTTTTGGGTTCGAAAATACGTTTGGAAATAGCACTCATCGTCCTCTGCTGCACTATGTTATGTTAGTTAATTCTTTGCTCAACATGTGGCAACTCATTAGTAAGCAGTTAACGTCGCCAGAAAGTCGTAAGTTGCAAAACATAAAACTTGTACTATCAAGCAAGGTCTTAGTTTGCCTTGTGCAAGTAAGTTTGTAATAATACTAGGTAAGCAGCTAACTGCTTAGCGTTTACGTAGACATCGCAGTTTCCGCTGCAAACCTGCTGCATTGGTTGTAGTTCCTGACTAAATTGCTAAGTGCATAGTTCTAAATTTTCGGCGTTTGCTTTCATGTTTCGTGGTTGCATAATTCTTGTTCCAATTCTTTGGGTTCTGATCCATGAATATTGGTCAACCACTTTGATCTGTCTATAAGCTTTTTGTTCCACTCATTTACTGGCCCACTAACTGTTTCTGCTTTCTGCAATTTGAATCCGATCAAGCATTGATAATTTTGCCACTTGTGTACTTTACAGAAAGATCTGACGTGATGGATTTTGAAGTTTTGTTTTTTAATTTTTACAACAGATTGTGCTGGGAGAAGTTTGGATGGGGTACCCAGAAGGCTGATGAGTTGCTACTGCCTGTTCTGAAGGAATACAATAAGCATGAGGTCTCTCTCTCTCTCCCCCCCCCCCCCGGCGAGATGAGCAAAGTACTGTAGTGACTACTGTTTACGCTCAAATATTTTAAGTTTCGAGGGTCTCTCTCTCCCTTACCACATTGACACTCATGCAGGATCAACCACCAAGAGAGGAGCAAAGTACTGTAGTGAATCTACTGTCCACGCTTACATTTTTTTTAGGGTTTTAGGATTAAATGCGTAAAACACCTCATTTTTTGCTGTCAAAATTGTGTTACGCCTCAACATTATTTTTGATAGCATTCTGAACACCATCCTATTTCTGTGTTGCACCTTTGGTCTAAAAGTATCAGGATAAAATAGGCAGAATACATTAATATTCACGTGGCCCGGCGGGGGGGGGGGGGGGGGGTAATTGCCATATATGTTTGGGTATACACCACCAATCTCCCTTTGCAAACCAATATCGTAACTGCCAACTTGTATCATCATGTGTCATGGCTGCAGCCAGACTTTTTATTTTTGCCTCCAAATCAAAAATCACCACGAGCACCCAAAACACCACCATACACAATTTGAGACCCTGCCATAACCAGGCTCTCAACTTGATTCGCAATGAGAGAGAGAGTGGATACCATTGACAATAGCACCATTCTTTCCAGAACAATAGAAACGAAACATCATATGTTGATGGTGTTTCAAGGATAGGTTCTTGCACCGTGTTGTTGTAGTTCTCTTGTGTGTGGAGTGGGTATAAACTGAGAAAATAGGGTATTCATTTTGGGTCTAGGGCTTGTTTGCAGTGCAATGATCTGGTACTAGAGGAGGAGGGTGATAGATGGAAGAAGTTATTGTTGCCATGTGGCTGGGTGGTAATTACAGGTGACCGAGGGTGGTGGTTAGGATTTTGATGAAGATGGAGAAATAGAAAGGTCTATAGTTTATTTTTTATCAGCTTAGGTGGAATCTAACGTATGTTGCCTATTGTACCCCAACCCTTCCCCCACTTGATACACAAAAGGTTTAAAATGCAACAGGAAAATAGGTCGTGGTCCCAAATGTCACTGAGAATAGAAGGTTTAACTCGCTTTTGGCAGCAAAGGTTGCGGTACTTTACGCATTTAATTGTAGGTTTTATTATCTTTTTGGTTTATTCTTTCAGTTATTGAAAGTGGCTCATATTGAGAATACTTTTGGGCGAGGGGTGCTTCTAGCATCTATTAATATGATGGGTAGGGCTATAATCCATAACTTCTGTTCAGTTTATTATATTGTTTTCTGAGAAGGCTTATTCCTGGTTTTATCGTCCAGATGACCAGCCCTAAAGCTGTTTTATCCCAGTGTTCTCCCTTTTGATTCTGTATTTGCCATTGTTATGCTCTGTTATTGCCAAAATAGTATTTACCGTGCCACACCGAGCTGTTCATGAACTGCTCGTGGTTTGTTCTCCAAAGAACTTGTTCAGGTTTTTTGAATAATATACGAACTAAACATGAACAAAATTTTAGAGCTCATTAATTAAACCAGCCGAGCATGAACATTCCAAAATGTTCACGAATGTGTTCGTGAACTGCTCGTCTGGATAATAACTTAATTTTAATATGTTCAAAGCCGAAAAGCAATATAACTTAATTGTAAATTATAATTAGTTTGAACTTGAAAATCTAAAATCAGTTAGACAATTGGATCAAGTAAGGTTTAGTTCTGATCTGGAAAAATTGTTTTGAATGATAACAGATTTTTCAAGTTTGAGTTCGGTTCTTATAAATAAACGAACAAACTTGAGCCGAACACGAGTTTTGTGAACCGACCGGTAAACGAGTTCAAACAAGATTTTGAAAATTAAACTAACAGGAACACGAGCATGACCTGAAATTAAACAAACAAGTTTGGACATACATCTGTTTGGTTCGAACTAGTTTTGTATACAGACCTATGCATACCATCCAACCACCTCGCTCAATTGTCACCACCTTTGACCATCATCATTCCTTTCATGCCCAAATTCTTTTTATGTTGTTGATGTTTCCAACCTTGTCGGGTTGCATTGGTTTCATTCTGAGTTAAACTGTTGTTGCATGGTGGTAAATTATTCTTAGAAGGGGAGGAATAATATTAAATCATAGCAATTAATCAATGTTAGAGACCAAATTTTGTTCATAGCTTCTGAAATTTAGTTTAATTATGGCTTCCCCGAACTTGTAGTATTAAACTTATTGTACATCTTATATGAACATTTCATGCGACAATGTATTTCTAATTTTAACTTCATACTTTTTTTTCTAATGCTGGCAAAGGAGGTTGGTGGTGCTAATCTGATACGACCTTGTGTTGTTTCAACTGATGCAGACTCAACTGCGTTTGGAAGCATTCTACACTTTCAATGAGAGATTTGCCAAAATCCGTAGTAAGAGGATAAAGAAGGCTGTTAAAGGAATTGCAGGGAACAAATCATCAGAGTTAATGGACGACAGTGTGCAAGATGTTTCTGAAAGTAAAAAGAAAAGAAAAGTAAACCCCAATGAGGCTTGGAAGGGCCAATCAGATAAAGTGCTTAGAAAAATGCAGGTGGGCGATGCTGGAGACGAGATTAATGCTGCAGAAAAACGTGCCGCAAAGCATTTAAGAAAACGGAAGACCAAAGGAGAGCTAACTGAAAATGTAGACCCGCTGATTCAGGGTGTAGGCAGGCGGAATATCAGCAAGGGACTAAGTGTAGGACGAAGAGGCACAGAAAGAGGAAGAGGTAGAGACAGGGGACGAGCTGTAGGAAGAGGTAGGTGGACCGAGAATTTTGCTCTTGGATATGCTGAAGCTAGCTCTGACGATGAAAACCATGGAGATAGTGAACCAGAAGTGCTAGTTCAGAAGAAAGAAGGGTCGTTTGAAGTACGAAGGGTAAGATTTGCTGTTCTCAGTTACATCATTCTAACTTACCTCTCAAGGGGGTTTATTGAGATAAAATTTATAAATAAGGGAGGGACGGAAAGACTTGGTGATTCAGATTGGTAGTGCAAGCTGATCTGAGCAAGCCTGATTACTTTGGGATTGGTTTTCCTTCGGTTGCACTTTGAGACTTCCTTTGTCCAGTTTTCTATATGGATGTTAAAATAGACAGAATTTTGTTGGTTCTGATTGGCTCTTGCGTGAATCTGGACTAGGTGTGTGACGCGAGGCATTGATTCTGATGAAGTAAGACAACTATTTTATGCGAGGACCACAATTTTTGTCAAGCTGTCTTCATTTTGGCAGTTCTCCTGAAGTTTTATGCTAGAAATACGAGAAATAAACCTAGTTGATGGCCGATCATTTTTATAATTTTAAGCTGTCCCCTAATGGCCGTTAGCTAAAGGAAGGAAAAAATTTGTTTGTGCGAGATTACCTTGTTCTTTTGTTGGACTTTTAAGGACAGTGGGATCTGAGGGGCAGTATACCACTGAAGTCGTCTTCTTAGGTTTTATTTGGTGTCTGCCGCTATAATAGCTAATTACCTATGGAAGCATCTGAAAACAGTGTAACTTACCGTTTATGTTTAGAAATTTCCCTCTAAGCTTCCAATGTTGCCTTTTATCTATTAACTATTTTTTCATGTTGCTTCCAGTCAACACGTCCTCGAAGGATGGTGAAATATGTCTTGAATGACTTGGGAACTGATGAATCGGACGAAATGGAGCATGATGATGGAGATTCCGCCCATGAAGAGGCAGGGGAAGAAGAGGCTTTTGGGAATGATGAGGGCATAATTAGGGTGGGTCTTGCTGGTCCCAGCAAATGGAACAATCACGAAGTTGGAGATAATTTACTCAAGGAAGGCTTGTCTGTGGACCACCTGGACATGGAAGGTGGATTTTGCATGGATGAAGCTGAACCTGAAAGGAGACCTGGTCATGAAGGTACAGGTCAAAATTGTGAACCACTTTCTGATGAATACCTCGAAATGGGGGGTGGATTTTGTTTGGATGAGGATGGGGCAGGTAAGGACTCGGGTCAATGTGCTTCCAGTTCAGCAAGAACTATCTTCTTCGATAGTGCTGAAATTCCCCATTGTTCAGGTTCCGTGAAAGAATGTGAAGGTGATATTAGTGCATCTCGATTGACTTCTAGCCCAGCAAAAACATTAAATGAACTTCAAGGTGGAGGTCAATGTTCAACAACCAATGACGAGATACTTACTTCTCAGCACAATATTGCGGATGATGAGTCTGGGATTAAAACGGTAAGATCTTTGAGTGCTATACCTTACTTGAGAAGAAAGCGAAGGAAGAGTTGACGAAGTTGAGTCTTTTTTATACGTTGTTTGTAGTTAGTGCTGTTATTTATCTCATCGTTGTTTCTTTGCATGTATTCATACACTGTTGGGGAATGGTATGGATCTGGTAGCACCTCCTCTTTCTCGACTGCGTCGTGTTCTTGTTGCAAATTAGCCTGGTGTTCTTCTTTCAATTTAACATTACGCCGTCTTCTAACTTTAGGCTAGAAAAATAGCGGTGTCAATTGCGGACTGCGACTACTTGATGCCTTTCGGGACAATAAAATTGGCACTCAATTCTACTATTTGGAGACATAATTTACGTGGTTCGGCATGAAAGTCTTAACATTCGTGTACGGGAATTGAAACACTTGAGGAACTTGCCTCTAAGTATCAACTCTTATCAGAGTACCCTTCCATTGGGGCCAAAATCTGTAATGAACTGGGTCACGGCACCATGGGTATCGACAATTGTCCTAATATCGGTTGCAATGAACAGCGATTATGTTCGGAAAATTCTAAACCACGTGTCAGCCTATCATCTTTAACAGCGTCTTTTGTTGGATCTTGCTTAGGAGCCATGATCAAAAAGGTAAGGGGACAGGGGGTCCTTTAGCCTTGAGACTACTGATGTTGGAGATGACGGTCAAGGTAAATACTTCCTGATATACCTCAAATAAAACTCTCAATTATTGGGGAATACCGGCAATCCTAGTTGAACTGGAAGACTGATAGTTATCTTATCAGAAATCAGGACGTGATCCTCAAGGATCCTAATGTGATCCTAACACATCTAGCCTACGGCCCAGTCTTACTAGGGCTCTCTCCTACCGCTATATAAAGGGGTCTACCCCCAGGTATAAGGACAACTACACACATTCATGTTTTTTCAGAGTCATTATCATGTAGTTGCGCTCTGACTTAAGCATCGGAGGGTTCTCCGCCGGAACCCCACCCGGCGGTCACTCGTTTTCTGTCTTGCAGGTCATCGGTCCAGGCTCGGGTTCCGCAACGTACGCGGGACATATTTTTAGCAGCAACATTTTGGCGCCATCCGTGGGACCCGCCGGCCTAGCCGTTTGACCTCAAGAAAATTCAACAGTTGTATCCCCAACTGCCGATGACAACGTGTCGGAACCACCGACAGAACCGCCGCCATCACAAGTTTTTCCAGATTGAATTATCGTCACAAAAATACAACGCCGCTCTGCTGTCATGGAGAAAATCCTAAACAGCGGCAGCGCCACAGACGTCAACAGCACCTACGTGGGCAGGCCCACGCCCGTGCAACCATGACACTACCGGAGTCATCACTACAGGGTCGCGGGCACCATGAACCGCCGACGATTGTCACAGAGCTACCGGAGCAGCGACACAAGAAGAAGAAAGAGAAATCATCAGCACCCTCAGCGCCGTCCGCTGCCAGGAAACGGCGACAACGCCCTTTACCGACCAGCGTCGATCTTGACTTACGGTAGCACCTGCAGGTGCTGTCACCGCCGCGACAAGCAGCCCCTTCACCTGCGCGCCGACACGGCCACCAAAATCAGCCGCACAGTCGCCACGGGCTACCATTACGACATCGAAAAAAAAAATCAGATCATAAGTGGCGGTGCCGATAACCAAACAACAGCAACGCCGCCACCGTCGCAACAGCCACGGCCAGATTTGCGTCGATCAGCGCCATAACCGCGACTCTCAGAGGCACCATTCAGCAAAGTCCCCTCCACCAACTTGTGGCCACACTGCCGCCGCACCAGCACAACCGCCGTGACCTCTTAGACGCCGTCGTCCACCATACAGTAGTGGCGCCTCCAGGCGACCGCCACCACCGTGGCTCCATTGCTCCAAATCTATGCCACCGCAGCCGTAGGAAACACTCCGTCGCTGCCAAAAACTCACTGCTCTCACGACACCACGACGATCACCATACCAGTTGGGGCCGACCACTGCCGTGAGGCCGTCAGAGCAGTGAAGGCAACATTCAGACAAAAAATAAAATAAAATAAAAAAAGAAGATGAAGCAACTCTATTGCCACCAGTGTCGGCGCCACACAACCGTCGTTAGTAACAGATTGCGAGCACCATCATGGCCCTCTGGTCCAGATCTGTGTCGACGTAATGCTTTCCACCACAATCGGCCAATAGCCATCAAGAAGGAGCAACATCATCGCCAGAGCAACGACGTTTACAGCTCTCAATCTGCCCCACTGTGGCCATGATAGAGGCAACACCTAACTGCGGCGCCGCCGGCCGCCTCGCTGTCCAGTTCAGATCTAATCGCCGGCCACGCGTGCTCCAGATCTGCGATCATGCGACAGCTCCATCGCGACCTCCCCGCGCGTCGCGGTGTCCCCCACCATTACCCCGCCTTCGTCCCTACTGTCCGGCTGTGGATGCTCTATTGTGGCGTTGCGCCGGCCAAGGTCCTTCGTGTCACTAAACTAAAGGAGGAGCAGAAGTTATCAGGTGATCTCCTTCTTTTTAGAAAAATTCCTTATTTCTCCTCCTGAATATGCTTATTTATGTTCAAGACCCAAATGGTTTTACTTATTGGCTTAAGCAACATTTGTTAAAAATATTAAGTTTTTAACCCAAGAAAAAAGCATATTTGTGTTGAGACCTGAAGGGTTGTATTTATTCGACTTAGGCCATATGCTTTTTAAAGCATTAAACCGGGAAAAAGGTCAATTTAAATTCAAGACCCAGAGGGTCTTATTAATTTAACATATGCCGCACTTTCTTTAAAAACGGCGTATATTAGATCGCGCATTCGTTGCTAAAAATAAAATAGCTACACTTAAAGGCGCTAGTAAGCCTCCCTAAAGGTTGCTTCCTGTGTGCTTCTTTAACCTAGACCTATGTAATTTATGGTCTGGCACTATGCAATTGCGTCGATTATTGCAAGCACGTCACAAGTCGGGGCATCTGACTGCAATGATTTTTTAAGCTCACCTGTGACACGCGGTGCAGTGTGCCCTGTCGGCTAACCGACAAAGCCCTAATGGGGCCGCGGTGTTTGAACACCGCTCTTAAATTATGTGTTAAAAACATAGTTGAACTTGTAAGTACGTTCTTAATTCTGTGTTAAAAACATAGTTGGACTTGTAAGTTCATGTACTTTAATTGCTTCAGAAGCTATTTTTTCAGTCACGTACTTTTTCTTGTTGCAAGGGTTTATACTGCGCTGCTAAGCATCAACAATGACGCAAAAACCACTTCACAAGCAAGGAACAAATTCATAGCACCCGGCAACTTAAGGATTTTTGCAGCAGTATCCTGCCACCGAGCTCGGAATTATATATCCGGTCATACAGTGACCGACTATCAACGGTCAAACATTCACACCAGTGCATGCTACCAATGCAACTGGCGAATCAGAGCACTTTGCGCTCCATCTGCCCCCAAGGGCACCTATGGTGAGAACTCTAAGTTTCGTCAACCCTCCGAGGGTATTTACATGAGCTATGTGCTCCATTAGCCCTCAAGGGCGCTTATCTGAACTCTACGTTCCACTAGCCCTCTAGGGCGGTCCCTCAAGGGACGAACACCCTCAAGGGTAACACCCTCAAGGGTGACAGGATAGAGCTCAAGTTCTATCCGAACGGTTTAGCTATAGTTCTAACCCGTGAAACGGCAAAACCAAGTGGGAGTTCGTCGCCCTACCCTGTTTTGTTAATTCGAAACCTGGCCGAGCGTGAGTGCGAGGCTTCTTTGCCAGCCCTTAGCTGACGATAAGGGTTCGCGTCAAAGTAAAACGCAAGCATGATGTGGTCAGCTCAAGCTAAAGAACACATACTTGCACAAAACAAACACCCTCCACTGAAGAGGTGACCCCTCAAGGGGACATTCAAACACTTAGCACATGCAACAACTTGCATGCACAACTATGTGTCCTCTCTCTAGAGAGGCTAACGTGGGGCACAGCCTCTAATGGATCCCGAGATCCCATGATTCATCTTCCCAAAGATGATTCCGAGTAGCCTACTTAGGCGACATTCGAAAGACCTGGCTCTCAAGAGCTAGAGTTCTAGCATCCTACTCGGGCAAAGTTCCAAGGCTTAAGCTCCCAAGAGCTTCGGTCCGAGCACATGGAGTAGAGAAATATTATTACCCCTACAAGCGGATGGAGAATCCCTTACAAATCTGACGTGTGTCTCAAGACACCAGGTATAAACTTCCTTAGCCAAACATTTTGGCTAAGGAAGTGGGGGGCATATGATATACCTCAAATAAAACTCTCAATTATTGGGGAATACCGGCAATCCTAGTTGAACTGGAAGACTGATAGTTATCTTATCAGAAATCAGGACGTGATCCTCAAGGATCCTAATGTGATCCTAACACATCTAGCCTATGGCCCAGTCTTACTAGGGCTCTTCTTCCTACCGCTATATAAAGGGGTCTACCCCCCCAGGTATAAGGACAACTACACACATTCATGCTTTTTCAGAGTCATTATCATGTAGCTGCGCTCTGACTTAAGCATCGGAGGGTTCTCCGCCGGGAACCCCACCCGGCGGTCACTCGTTTTCTGTCTTGCAGGTCATCGGTCCAGGCTCGGGTTCCGCAACGTACGCGGGACATATTTTTAGCAGCAACACTTCCCATTAAAGTTTCATGCAGTGATCACAAAATGCCAAAACTCAACTCTTTCTTATATGATTTGGGGGCATCTTCCTCTACCGATAAGAATTTTGAATCACACGTTTAGTTGTTGCTTTCCCCTCTCGTACTCTCTTGTCCCTCTGGGTGTGTGCCAGTAATGTAAATTGTGGGAAGTCCCTCTTTGCCTGTAAGAACAGAAGGTCCAAGCCGAAGCAAAAGAGCTAGAAATATGAGGAGACATGGGCTTATGCCTTGTTTATTTGGTGCAGCTCCATTAGCGTCAATGGTGACGTCAGAGCTTACAGATGTGGGTACGTCAACAATAAGCAAAGCGGCCATGAAAAATGAAACGAGCATACTGGTCTTCGTTGTTTGCTACAGACCTGAGAAGGTGACACTTGTCACTGCCAGGTGGTATCAAAATTGTTCCTTAATTCTTGAAGAAGTGGGAGTGACACTTATCTATATTTGCACTATCCCATTATCTCATTATGAGCAATAACTGCTCATTAAATCCTAATAACCTCCCAATAATTAGAGTAACTCCCCATTATTTATTCCTAGAAAATGGAAGTAAATGGCAGGAAAAGGTAAGTTTTGACTGTACATAATATTATCAGATACATACTTTCTCAAAATTGCTTACTGACTTAAGCATCGGAGACTCTCCGCCGGAACCCCCTCCGGGAGTCCCGGCGCATCACCATTTGCTTGTGTTGTGCTTTGCAGGTCTGTTCGCATACTTGTTTGGTCCCAACCGACGCTCGTTCGGTTCCGATCAATTTTTGGCCACAACACTTTGGCGCCATCCGTATATCGACTAGCTAGGTAGATCTTGAAGCAAAGGGTAAACCTCCGATAGCACTGACGGCGCACGTCCAACAGTTAATAACGTGGCAGCTGACAGCAATATCCAGACCAAGTCTCACGACAACCAAGCACCAAGACCGACCTTCAAGTCCAGCGAAGCTCCACCAGTTGTCACGCACCACCGCCGCTGTTACAAGAACAGTTTTTGGTCGCCCACTACCGTGGGTCATCAATCTGGCCATCACGGCCCGCCCCCATAAAAAATAGCAGCGCCAACGGTGATACAACAACGAAGGACAGTGGCCATTAGCAAAGGAAAAAGAAGCCTCAGTCCGGGACAGCGCCGCAACAACCATCGTAATCGGCTTCTCAGTAATTACCACGACCAGCGCCCCCTGATCTGCTGCCTCAAAGGGGCAACCGGAATGCCTCATCCTTCTCTGGTGACCCCCGCCTCAATCGGATCAACAGAGAATTACAATACTAAAAAATAAAAATAAAAAATAGAGCAATCATCGAAGACAGAGCACCGCCCCCACCATAGGCTTCGACCCATTCGCCGCCTTGCCACCGTCGTGACCAACTGCAGTCACCAAACGACAGGCTACTACAGCCACACCAAACGCCCTACTTTGATGCAAGTCAAAAAGACGAAAATGAGGTCGTCAATCCAATTGCCGCCCTGATGCCGTCGAGCCTAGTACAAATAGTTTGTTAATCCAATTGCAGGGCCGTCGCGAAACGGTAGGCTGCCATCGCCGTACCAAACGCCCCACTACCGTAGGTCTACAAGGCAGAGAATGGAGCTCCTTCCCCCCATTGACCACCGCAAATGACATCACAACCACCAATACAGGGTGTTGATCGTCGGTGTTGCCAAATCTACCAAGCGGAGGTGTAGCCAAAGATCCACCGCAAATCCGCTACGAGCCACCACAAAATAGAAACGGCCCCTGGCCGCGCAAGTCACGACTCAGCCATCGCGACCTTGGAAGAGACCAACGATCGCTGATGGTTCACTTTAGGTGGGCCGCTAACAAGTGACCACTGTTGCCAACTGCAACTCTGGCAACACGCACCTTCGCAATCGATGGGCGAGCTTCCTATGCTACCCCGGCCAGCTCCCTACCGGTGATTCAGCAACAGCGGCTGTCGCTAGACACGCCTCTTCTGCCACTGTCCCATCCGAGCCTCCACTGTGGCGAATAGGGGTGAGTATCAAACCGTTCAAACCGATCCGAACCGTTCAAAGATCTTAACGGTTTGCTTTTTCATTTTCCAAACCGACCTTGGTTCGGTTTAGTTCACGGTTCACATTTTTGAAACCGATTCCAAACCGAACCGATGTATGATATATTAATCTTTTTCAATAATATTCCAATGATAATTACACATATAGGGTATTTAGCAAATCCAAACAAACAAATCTTGAAAGTTAAAAGAAACGAAAATATTAACAACGCTTATAACACAAAAAATTTGTGACTAATATCTGATTTATATTTACTCATTCAATAATGAGAACTTATATATCGAATGAAACAAGATTATATGCAATCTAAAAAAATATAGTAATGTGCAAAGGAACAACGTCTTTAAGCGGGCAAACCGATCCAAACCACTAAATCAAACCGTTTAAACCAAACCATCCAAAACGACGGTGTTTAGTTTTGTTTGGTTCATAATTTTTCAAACTGAAGGGTAACGGTTCAGTTTGCAGTTTGACCTCCAAACCGAACCAAACCAAACCGTGCTCACCCCTAATGGCGAACATCAAATGTACAGCCTTTGTCTACAATTGATGTCCCCAAAATAAAGCGGCTAGATCTTATTCATCGGCGTGGTGACGACATCTGACTCTTCGACAAATGGTGGCCCCAATGACGGCGACACTTTGGCAATGCTCTGATTGCCTCTTTCATGAAGGAGAAAAGTTTGAGCCACCAATCGAATAAATCAGGTGCACACTTTTCGTTTTAAGGATCGACATTTTTAGCTCATAAATTTGCAAAATTCACTTAAAACCCACATAATTTTGTTTATTCGATGTATGCAACATGTGTCTTAAAGCCTACACATGTGTAGCCATATTCGTCACTAAAAGCATGTATAAACTTACTTGTTTGTACACGTCATAATGCACAAGGGCTACGATTTTAAGCGCCGACACAGTTAACAAATGCTTTAACACGTTTAGCATCATCCCGTTGCTTCAATCGGCTAACACGTCTAGGTCATACGAGTGATATAAGTTGTTACAAACTCTCACTTGCGTTAGTAACACTCCTCAACTGTCTAACCGACAGGATAATAATGGTGTCACAGAGTACGATTACTACTCACAGTTAAGTGCTTTAGTGCCAAAGCATAGTTGCCTTAATCAGCTCATACGCTCTCTTGCTATATTTTTTCGTGACATGTTTCTTCTGTTGTGAGGGTTTATAACGCAACCCACTTCATACATGAAGAAAATTCACAGCCCCTGTGGCTTTCGTTATGCTAAGAGCTTCAAAGGCAGCATCCTGCCTGCTAAGCTTCACAGGTTGACTTGTAAAATGGAGACGCACACGCTACCACTAATCTAAAACCATGAAAGCATCAAAGCCTATAATTATAGCTTTACTAGTACGTCTGGCAAAGTTGAGATCTCGTGCCCGTATTCTCACTTGCCACACTGTTGCACACCGCTACACAACATACAGGAAAACTGTTGCAACATCTTTTTTTGTCATCTAGTGGCATCTTGCTCTGACGGACTCCACGTCTGCTATTTGCTTGAACAGACCATGGTCTTCTGACTTTATCTACTCATCTAGTCGCTCAGATAGACCGCACTCCCTATCTTTATCGACTTGTCTCACCAAGCCGGCAAATGACGGTACTTTTTACGAACATACCCTACGCAGTGACTAAGAAGCCATCTTTGCATTTATGCCTTCTTAGTCAGGGGGCTTACATGTATACGATACTACGACCACTCTCGCATACCACTCCTGCACAGAGCCTGGACTCCTACAGGTATACGATCCTACGACCACTCTCGAATACCACTCTTGCACGGAGCCTGCACTCTCTTTCATACGATGGCTGAGCATTACGACCTGCTCGTCACCACTCATGCCATATAAGAATCTATTAGACCTGACAAACGGTTCGACCCATCGGGTACGGGTAAAACCCGGTCGGGTCCGGGTAAAAACGGATCGGGTAATTTATACCCAGATTTTTTCGGGTACGATTTTTTGAGAACCGTACCCTACCCTAGCGGGTAGGGTATTACCCGGGGGTAAATAATTAAAAGGGCTAATTACACCTATGTTCCTGAGGTTTGGGGGTAATTACACGCGAGGACACAAAGTTTCAAAATGTAACACTTATGTCCATTGACAAACGGAACCCTAAAAATCCTAACGATTTTAACAAAATGACTTTATTGCCCTTATGTTAAAAAGTTATTTTTTTAAATGCCATTGTCTCTTTTTAGAAAAAGAAAAACCCTAATTCTAACCACCCCACCCCCCAACCCCTCCCTACCCCATCTGCATCCCCCTCGCCCTTCCCCGTCACCCACCCACCCCGCTTGCTTCCCTTCCCCGGCGCCGCACCCCGCCTGCTCCCCTTCCCCGGCGCCGCACCCCGCCTGCCTCCCCTTCCCCGGCGTCGCACCCCGCATGCCTCCTCCTTCCTCGTCACCCCGTCTACCTCCATGAATGTGGGCATCGCCGGCGACGTCACTCTTCCCCTTTATCTCTCTCTCCTCCCCCACAGCAACCCACTCCCTCATTCCATGCCAGCAGCTCCATCGCCCCACGCCGCCGGTAGCTCCGTCGCACCACACCGCCGATTTTGAAGCCCTAATTTGCAAATTAGGGTTTTGAAGCCCTAATTTGCAAATTAAGGGTTTGAAACCTTAATTGACAGATTTAGACTTTTGAGAAATGGCAGATTGAAACCCTAATTGGCAGATTGAGAAATTAAAGATTGAACCCTAATTTGTAATTTAGGGTTTTGAAAAAATTAAGGTTTAATTTGAAAATTATAAAAATTATTTAGGATATACTGTACAAGGGCAGTATTGCCATTTTTAAAATACGTAATGATGAACAGTATATTTTTTGGATGGAACCCTAACGAATGGACACGGATGATACATTTGAAACATTTTTGGTCACGGAATGTTACATTTTGAAACTTTGTGTCCTCGCGTGTAATTACCCCAAACCTCAGGGACATAGGTGTAATTAGCCCTAATTAAAATTCTCATTTTTTTACAATTATTTTTTAAATATTTTTTCCCTTCATTTATTATTACAAGAACAACCACCATTTTCTTATTAAAATTCTTACAATTATCACTTCACTGATTTCATTTTCGTCACAATTATCTCCACTCTCTTCTTTACTTTCACTCTGTAAGATCCATCACAACAAACAAATATATATCTTCCAAATCGAAAAAAAATTACCTAAAATCTACAATCTATACAATATTAACATTAACAATGCCAATTACATAGCACAAAATAGAAAGACAAGATTCAATCTCACTTGTGTTGATTCCACGGATCAAACAATTACATACCAAACAAGTACCAAAAAATATCAAAAAACAAAATCTATTAACAATAAATTTTTTATACGATTTGTGACGGTGGAAGTCGATCTGTGACCGTGGAAGTAGATCCGTGATGGTGGAAGACCGGAAGTGGCCCGTGGAGGAGGTCATGCCGTCAGCGATGTCGCTGTCGATGTGTTAGAGACTGAGAGGAGAAAGGACGGTGGAACCTTCGATCTGCGGCGGCGACAGATGTGGGCTTTCCGATCGGCAGCAGAAGAGTGATGTGGTTGAGTAGCCTTAGATAGAGTGAGGGATGAAGGGGTTGACGGTGGTCGCTGGTCTCGGTCACCGGTGAATCTCGAGTGAGGGGCTGCGCCGCCTTGAGTCGACGTGAGATTGAGAGAGAAGATGAAAATGAATGGTTAGGGCTAGGGTAAAAAAGCATCTCCTTTTATATATAGCCTGAAAATGGGTATGCGGGTAAACCGTATCCGACCCGCATTTACCCAAAAATTACGGGTCGGGTCGGGTACGAGCAGATTTCGGCGGGTATTGAATATTGGTACCCATACTCGGTATTTTGGACCGGGTACGGTCTCTTTTTTTCCAGGTCTAGAATCTATCAAGCAGTTTCAAGCCTTGGTCAATCGTACCTTTCGGATGTATTGAGCACTACAAACCACCACTTGTCAATGACAACCTATTCAAATGACACCTCACCTAACTTCCTCCTCATCACACTGAGAGCTTTGTAACCAATGTCCAAGGTCACCCAAATGGTGAATTCGGAAATAATCTCGCCGTGTGCATCACGAGAGTAACCAAAACCGCTGCAATAGCCACATCACTTTTTCTAAACAATGAGGAGCATCGTCATTCCAGAAATAAATGGACTAAGAAGAGATTACGAGGCTCAGTCGTGCTCTAGCCACTTTCAGGATCGACACTTTGAGAAGCTTCACATCACAACGCCAGTTATCATTCGACACACCTTCACTAAGGACGTTTGTATTGGTCTAGCCTAGCACTTGTGCTCATCTTTATAAAGAGTCGCCTAAACCTTGGCCTAACTGAGCACTCATACTCCTTTCTCGAGGAGTCACGTAAGCCTCGCAGAGCGGAGATCCTTCAAATTCCTAGCTCACTGCTCGTTGGACCGAGAAGAAGAGCTCTGATAGACTCCTATCTCTGTTCGTTAGTTCGAGCAGAGATCTTTCAGATTCTTAGCTCACTGCTCACCGGACCAAGCAGAAGAGCTCAGATAAACTTCTATCTCTGTTCGTCTGATCGAGCAGAGATCTTTTAGATTCCTAGCTCACTGCCCACCGGACCAAGCTGAAGAGCTCTGATGGACTCCTACCTCATTCAAAATGAAATAAAATGAAGAGAAATAAAATGAGTCATCCTTATATAGATAAACTATCCAATGAACATGATTTCACGACCGTTGGGATAACCAGTATGTGGTGCCCATCCATCAATAAAACAGGGGGCAAATTTATCCATGTACCCTTTGATGAAAATATTGGCAAAACTGAATGAAGATACTTTAATCAAAGCCTCTACTCGTTTAGCCGAGTAGACGAGCACCATTAGGGTCTAAGCCTTTGCTCGCAAAGCCGAGCAGACAAGGGCACTAGACCCCCAAAGCCTCCACTCACTAAGTCGAGTAGACGAGCATCATTGAGGTCTAAGCCCCTGCTCGCAAAGCCAAGCAAACGAGCGCACTAAACCCCCAACGCCTCTACTCACCCAGCCGAGTAGACAAGCCCTTTTAAGGTCTAAGCCTCTGCTCGCGAAGCCGAGCAAATGAGCGCGTTTAGACTATCTAGGCCTTTGAGCTTCATCCAGCAGACGAGCACATTAGACCCATGCCTCTACTCTAGCTGAGTAGATGAGCAACTTTGGTCTTAACCTATACCGAGTAGATGAGCACATTAGACCCATGCCTCTATTCACCAAGCTGAGTAGACGAGTGCCATTGGTATTAGCCTCTGTCGAGCAGACGAGAGCATGAGACCCATGCCTCTACTCGTTAAGCCGAGTAGACGAGCGCTATTGGTTTTAGCCTCTGCCGAGCAGACGAGCGCATTAGACCCATGCCTTTACTCGCCAAGCTGAGTAGATGAGCGCCATTGGTCTTAGCCTCTGCCAAGCAGACGAGCTCATTAGACAATGCCTCTGCTCTAGCTGAGTAGATGGTCTTAGCCTCTGCCGAGCAGACGAACGCATTAGACCCATGCCTCTGCTTTAGTCAAGTAGACGAACGACTTTGGTCTTAGTCGCTGCCGAGCAGACTAGCACATTAGACCCATGCCTCTACTCACCAAGCCGAGTAGACGAACGCCATTGGTCTTAGCCTCTACTGAGCAAACGAGCGTATTAGACCCAGCCTCTACTCACTAGGAACATCATTGGTCGTAGTCTCTACCAAGCAGACGAAGGCATTAGACTCATGCCTCTACTCGCCAAGCCGAGTAAACGAGCGCCATTGGTCTTAACCTCTGCTGAGCAGACGAGCGCATTAGATCCATGCTTCTATTCTAGCCGAGTAGACGAGCTCCTTTGGTCTTAGCATTTGCCAAGTAGACGAGCGCATTAGACCCATGTCTCTACTCACGCTGAGTAGACGAGCTCAGTAATGGCCTCTACTCGGCATGAGCACCAATAAAGGCCTCTACTCAGCTAGGCCAAGTAGACGGGCCCCTATGAAGGCCTCCACTGGGCCAGACCGAGTAGACGAGCTCTTTACCAAAGGGAAAGTTTCCTGCCAAATGAGAAATACCACCGTTGGCTATAAGTTTCCAACACATAACACTACTTCGATGCTAAAACATGGAATAAGGAGCACATCAGACCCCTCTGCCTCTACTCCCCCAGCCGAGCAGACGAGCTCCATTTGAAGTCTAAGCCTCTGCTCACAAAGCCGAGAAGACGAGCACATTAGACCCCTCTGCCTCTACTCAATTGAGTATACAAGCTTTCTCTGAGGTCTGTCTCTATGCACGCCAGGCCAAGCAGACGAGCACATTAGTTTCAGTCTCTCTGCTCGCCAAGCCGAGCAGACAAGCGACTTTAGAGCCTCTAAGCCTCTGCACGCTAGGCCGAGCAGACGAGAACATTAAAAGTCTCTCGTCTCGCCAAGCCGAGCAGACGAGCGCCTTTAGATTCTCATAGGCCTCTGCTCTCTAGGCCGAGGCATCGATCACATTAGTCTCTTTGCTCACGCAGCCCAACAGACGAGCTCCTTTAAGACTTTGCTCGACTAGCCGAGCAGACGAGTACATCCATGCTCTCTACTCGGCCAATCGAGTAGACAAGCATGTTTAAGGCCTTTACTCGGCCAATTGAGTAGACAGGCCCTTCTGTATTCGACAGGCTGGGTAGACAAGCCCGCCTTTGTTAAACCAAAAGTTTCTACACTCTACCAATGAGTGAGAGATATCACCTTTGGTTTAAATTCCTAACGAGGAGCATCCTTTAATAAGTTCTAAAATTTGATGCTAAGTCAATTATCCTACTTCCATATTCTTTCTGAGAAAGAACATGGAATGGGGAGCAAATGATATGGGTAAAACATACCCACCAATGAGAAGGTGACACTTGTCACTGCCAGGTGGTACCAAAACTGCGCCTTGATTCTTAGAGAAATGGGAGTGGCATTTGCCCTCTTTGCACTATTCCACTTTCATTATGAGCAATAACTACCCATTAAATCCTAGTAACCTCCCACTAATTAGAGTAACTCCCCATCAGCGGGATGTGACCGACCCCTTTAATATATTCCTATAAAATAGAAGTGAAGGGAAAGAAAAAGGTAAGTTCTGACTGTCTATAATATTATCAGATAGATATTTGCTCAAAATTGCTTACTGACTTAAGCATCGTGTGACTTAATCTTTTGCTCGTGTTGTGCTTTGCAGGTTTGCTCGCGTGCTCGTTTGATCCTAATCGAAGCTCGTTCGGTCCCGGTCAATTTTTGGCCACAACAAGTTTCATTACGGTGGAGAAGAAAGGAGAGTCTGTTTTTGATGGCTAAGGAGTAAAACTTGTAAAATCACGTTGGCCTAGTATTTTAATTGTGAGTTTAGTAATAGAGTTGTTCGAAATTCCACCTAATCTCTTCCGACACCACACTTACATCTCATAAGTAACCGTTAATGGTTCACATGGAGTGACATCTCATGTCAATACATGCACACGAAAACATGTCGTTGACCCTAAAAATTAGCTTATATTTTTTTTTCTGAAGAAGTAATTACCGTTGGGCCAATCCGGGTAGGTTCCGCACCTTTAACTTCTAAAAATGAAAGGAAACTTTTGCATTTGAACCCAAGTTTCCCAAAACATCTTCTCCCCTTTTGAGTCGTAATCTTCATCGGGCATAAAAGTTTTGTAATTGGGTTGCAGAATACCCTCGGCAATACTTGGACACGTCGACATGTCACCAGTTTCAGGCAAGGTTACACCAGTTTTCCAAGCCTTTTTGCTTGCAAATTGTCTTCAGGTACGCGTAAGACCAATAAACGATTACCATTAGTTCTGTTCAGTGGTAGTTGATTGGCTGGTAGTGCCCTACTGATGTCACTTTAAATAATACTATTCCTGTTGTCTTTTCTCGAATTCTCGTTATGCATCAACCTTACCCATTTCATTAGATAACAGCGTAGTTGTTCTTTAGCTTTTAGCTTTGCTTTTGGGTTTGATTCAAGCCATATTTTAATCGATTCATATACTAAAATATGAATGTTTCTGTCGAGAAACTTGCCCGCAATTCCTTTCAACGGGTAGTCAATTTTTTTAGAAATTTTCACCTGGCATGGAGGTGTTTCGAGGTATAACAAGCGGAATTCTGGTCACCTCTTTGTTGCCCAGAGAGATAGCTTTTGGATTTTGTAGGAAAAGATAATAATGACACTGATAGAATCAAATTCTTGGAGCAAGAATGAATACGAAATACCACACCCTGTCTGCTATTTGTTCTAATCTGCAGGAGAATTATTCGCTGGTGTCTTTGCTATTCACGTGGTGAAAAGGTTTCGAGTTCTAACTTGGCTTGCAGCCTCTCAGGGACTCGTACACCAGGCGGTCGACTTTTGATTTGAACTTGGCACGGAGCACGCGTGTTTTTAATTCTTGAGACTAGAAAGCACAAAATGCCGTTTAAAATCAAAAGCCGATCCCCTAGCGTACGAATTCCCCGGAGACTGGTAGGGAAAAGTAGGCCTTTGACACATAATTCGTTATCTGAAGCAGATCCTTGTAGCTTTTTGTGGCAGTCGAGCAATTTGCATTTCTTCTAGTGAATATCTTCCAGGAATTAAAACGTGAACTTCGGGCCTAGGTCACCAACAAAAGACAATGTGTAAGCCTTTTTTGAAAGAAAATCTTGTATTTTACTACAAATGTTGTCATGGTATTAGTTCGGGCAGTATAATAACTTTGTTTCCTTGTTCACTGTCATGATCATTCTGTCTTATAGAATCCCAAAGAGTTTCTGGAAAATAAGGAATCATTCGTATCTTGGCTATATAATTGATGCAGACACGGCCGTGGTTGGAAGCATTTTATACTTTTCTTAGAGTTGATCATGTTGCAGGAGAACCAGCTGCAAAGCAGCCAAGATAAAGGAAAGTGAACACATGCAGAGCCAGCTGGATACGTACAATGCCTATTCAGTGTGTAAGATGGTGGAAATCCAGAGTTTGTGCTTATCTACCCTAAAGTCTATGTGTTTTGAAGCATTGCGAGATCCCTGGCCATTTTCTAAAATTTATGGACTGCAATTTCTTCAAATATCTCAAGAATTGCACTTCCAAACTACGACTTTACACCTGCTACTGTGAGAAAAGAACTTTGGATTTGTGAAGTACTTCAAAATTCGCTGGTTCATGAGTATATATTGCTATTTACTTCAGCATTTGGGAGGGAAATCTACTTTTCGAGTTCCTGAAACTATCTACGACGACAAAAACAATGCATGAAGCACGAATGGTAAGATTCACTGTCTTCAATCACTTCATCCATTTGATGGGATAGAACTGTACAGATAAATGAATGAAAAGTGTGATTGTTGGTGCAAGCTGATCTTTTGGAATTGTTTCTGTGCGTCCACCTTAAGACCAAGCTCGTCCAGCTTATGTTACCGGTGCCATAGTAGACGAAGGTTGACACATTTTTGTGTTAAATATATTTTTATGGAGAAAGAAATGTCATTTGCCAGCACGAGAACTGCTGGCGAACCTTTGGCAGGATCCTTTCAGTCACCCCCTAGTGGCTATTAAACTAATTGTTTCATGCCAGTTGTCTTTATGTGTTCTCCTTTTTCAGTTTCTGGACTCCTGAGGATTGTAATGCAATGAACTGCATGCCTTGTGTACACGGGTCATAATCTACAATTAGGTTGTGACACTGTGCCCGATGTGCCTTGATACATGGTATCACAAATAGATTACGGTTAATATCCTCAGCTAGTTGAATTAAAGAAATAGAAAGCACCATAGAAATCTTCTTAAAAGTGTATGAGCAACTGCAGGAACTTGTCTAGAAAGGCCACAGCCCGAGCCAAAAAAGAAGAAGAAACTAACACCTAATAAGCCTTGGCCCTACATTGCGTGGAAATCTGCAGTCACAAAACTCTCCTAGCCTGGAAAGGGGGATGCGTAGTAGTGAACCCTGTGTCCCTGAGAGACTACAATGGTCGTCCAACGATGCATAAGTTACCTCGGTCAAAGTATGACCAGGGTAGGTAAATCAGCTCCCTGCATTTGTGAATCAGGGCTTAAAATGGACTACAAGGGTGCTTCTTATTTTTCTGATGGGGGGGGGGGAGTGCCTTTTCTCAGAACTGGAATCAGATTGTCCGCTACAGGAACTGCTTCCTACGCCATCTTAAACGATGATAAAATAGTTGAGCAGTACCCCTATATTTTAATACTAAATTCTGAATCAAATCTAAATTGATGCTTTCCTGGTAAGGACAAAAACCAATATTATTACCCTTCTCTCTCTCTCTGGGGATTATAGAATGTGGAGTACTCCCTCTTTGCCTTTAAAAGAAGAGGACATTAAAGTGAAGAGAAAGAGGTAGACATGGGTTTACAGTCTTGTTTACTGGGTGTAGTTCCATTTGCGGCAATGGTAGCAACAGAGTTTACAGATGTGGGTATGGCAACAATAAGCAAAGCAGCCATGACACAAGGAATGAGCGACCAAGTTTTTGTTGTTTACTATAATGCTCTTGGCACCATCATCCTTCTCCCTTTTCTTGTTAGCAGGTTTACTTCACATATATTATGCTCCTCTACCATTACTTGAGATCAGTTTTTTGTTTGGCTGAGAGAGAATTTGATCGTACTAACACGGTCTTTCCTTTTTTTTTTGTTATTTGCAGAAAGAAAGGAGCTCCTTTGACTTGCCCCCTCATCTGCAGACTCTTCCTCCTGGGCCTAATTGGGTAAAATTTAGAGAAAAACAATTATGAACATATGCATGCACGCACATCTCTCTCCTGGTGTAGGCATACAACTTACGATAAAACTTAGGTACAATGCACAGCTTGGGCTCTGGAGGCTAATCTGTACCCAAATTATTTATCCTAATGTAAATTCATTTGGATTTGAGTGAATATCACATGATAAGAGTTATTTGCGGCAGGAGTTTCGCACAGATACTTGCGTTTGCGGGTCTCAAGGATAGTTCTCCAACTCTTTCATCGGCTATCGGCAATCTAAACCCAATATTTACATTTCTGCTGGCAATCATATTCAGGTAGAGAGGTGTTAGTGGTTTATTTGACTAGGATTAGCATATATGATGGTTTAAGTCTTACAGCTGCTTGTTGGATCATGACATATATTTAGCTAGTTGCTTTTTGCTGTTGACAGAGTCACCTTTAAGCATTTGGCATTTTCTCTGAATGGCTTCTCTAAAAGAGCATACTGATTATGTAATCACGAGTCTATGTTGCATTATATAGCTTGCTTGAAGTACGGACTATTCATTGACTTATTATTTGTTTAATGAGGTTTATATTGCTAAAAGCTTTGAATATACTTCATCATCATCATCCAAGCCTTTGTCCCAAATTAGTTAGGGTCAGTTACATGAATCCTTTTCTTCCATTCTGCGCTATAAATGCACACGTTCTCTGGAAGGTTTCCATACTCCACTTTTAAAAATGTCTATTGGGGGTTGGGGGGTGGAGTTCAATATCCTCACCTTCTTTTCCCATTACTCTCCTGATGAAGCTTATGTTTTATTTTGCAATATAGGATGGAGAAGCTAGATTTAAGAAGCTCAACTGGCTTAGCTGTATCTTTGGGTGCTGTAGTATCGGTATCGGGAGCATTTATAGTTACACTCTACAAGGGTCCCCAGTTCCTGAAGGCATCTTCGTTCCCCCATGACTTTCCTCATAACCTTCTTCTCTCGCAAGATTCAAAGTGGATTGTTGGGGGCCTTCTCCTCGTGACCACTTGTTTTCTAACTTCAATCTGGAACGTCTTTATGGTAACCACCCACCTGCAGCAACTCTCTCACGAGGCTTCAATCACGTTGACATGCATATTTGTTCTCCAATATAGGCCTCAATTCTGATTAGTTGATTAATAATCCCACATAAAGATTCACTCAAAGAAGAGAAAAGCTGACATAAAAGTGTGAAAGTAATCAGGTGTGCCATTAAAAAGGGGAATTATAAGTACCACAGAAAGTACTTTGGAATGACTTCTCACTATCATTGACGGGACCCAAAAAAATTGCTCCAAACCTGGTTCTTAATTTTAGCCTTGGAAGCATTTGACAAACTTCATGCCCGGGTTCTTTATGCCTAGTTTAGTTTAAAGTGTAATTTTCTGAGTACATGACGACGATGTGATTATGTGTCTCCAGGCAGCCACTGTCAAGGTGTTCCCAGAAAAAATCACCATTATTTTTTTCCAGTGCTTCTTTTCGACCATCCTATGTGGAACTTACTCTCTCATAGTGGAAAGAAATTTGAAGTCATGGAAATTGAGGGCTGACATGGAGATGATTGCTATCTTGTATTCTGTGAGGAAGCTACAATCTTCACCTTTAGTTATTTCCTTCAATGATGATTTAATATAGTCTAGTATTTATACATATACGTATGTATATGTATGTACTGTTTACATATACTGTTTTTTGTTGTATCTACAGGCAATATTTGCAGTTGTATTCCGCAATGGTGTTTATGCATGGTGCTTGCAGGATAAGGGGCCCGTCTATGTAGCCATGTTCAAGCCTTTAGCAATTGTCATTGCTGTGTTCACGGGGGTTCTCTTCCTTGGAGAAACCCTCTATATTGGCAGGTACCTTTTTCATATTCAACTTATCCATCGAGAAAACCGTAACATGCAAACATGGGCATAGATACGTAATGTTGAGTGCGGTCAAGTGACCTTAGTATATTATTGGTGTGTGGGAGTTGATTGTCGATGCCACATATGGTTTCACTTTCTAAGAGCTTTAGACATCTAGTAGTGAGTGTTCCTTCTTTTTTCACCAAAATACTTGTTTGATGGCCCAATACACTTCTAAGCTGATTATAGAATTAAGACCACTTCCAGATTCTCCCTCTTTCCATTTTCTAAAGTTTTCATCTCTGATAAGTGCATGCATAATTTCAGATGAGAAAATGTTGACGTTGTACCACTGTTGAATCTCTGCCAAGCCCTTCCAGGTGACCTCCATCCCCTCCCACTTCCTGTTTGTACACTCCTTCTCCGACCTCTCCTCTTAGTCAATAGTTCACTCGCCTTTCGCCATCACTGTCCTACTCCCTCTTTCTTTCATTCTCTCTTTTTACTTGAAGCAAATAACAGTGGTAGTTTTTCTTCAACAGGAGTTGACTTCTCATATACTTAATATGATCGTAACAAAAAAAACCCCACATTTGCACAAAATATCTGTACTAGCACAATTGACACGACCTTATATATCGTGTTACTTGACCCTTCTAATCAAAAGACAACGGGCTGTCTTTAAGCAATGAAAGAAGAAAAGATATTCTTTAGAAGAAAAACAAAAGCCGACACAGAGCATATCCTTAACAGTAAGGTCAATATAACATCGCTAAGATTTGGGGGCCAAGTCTGTATACATTTAATCACTCAAAGCCGTGCAAATTGCAGGTGCTTCAGGAAAAATGAAAAATCTCTCTGAAGTTAGGAATGATAAGGGATTAAAGATATGAGAGATGCTTTGTAATCAAATACTTGATCTCCTTACCTGTTTTTAACATGTGTAATCCCACCTTAGCCTAGAATACTGTTGAGATACACCAATAGGTTTTTGCTGTGTCGTGTAGCCCAATGAGAAATGTTCTTGTAGTAGAATAGGACGGAGGCAGTATTTCACAATAAAGAGCAAAGACCCTACTGAGAAGAATTTTTGGTTCTGCCCTTGCTAGCAAAGTTGATCATAACAAATATCAAACTGACTAAGTCATGATCAAGCTACTAAGTGATTACCAAATTGAATTTTATGCAGTGTGATTGGAGCAATTATAATCACTCTGGGATTCTATACTGTGATGTGGGGAAAACGAAAAGAACATAGTTTGATTCCAGACAATGGAGCTGATGTCTTGGAATCATGCTCAGAGAAGAGGCCTCTTTTGCATCACAGTGCCAGGGAAGAAGTATAAGAAGCTTGTTTAGACAAACTTGCACTCAACGCCCGAGATTTTTTGAGTTTTGGCCCCTTTGTTACTTTTAGAGAAAAAATTGATTTTTTTTTTGTTTGGCACTGAAGGATATATGACAAAACTTAGGGTGTCGTGTCACCATTTTTTTTTTCTTATTGTTTGAAGTTGCAAGTCAGAAAATTGCAATATCTTGTAAAGGAAAAAGGTTTGTACTGTCATTTTGAACATTGTTATACTGAAGTTGCTACATTATCTTTGGCTAATTAACTGCTACGCTTAGTGCTATCTTGTGGATATCTTTGAAGTAGGATCAGAAATTGCTTTTCCGAATTGACAGCAATGCTATTTTGTTAGGGAGACTCCAGTAATTCACTTGGTCAATCAAAATGAATTTTTCATTGTTTAGGATCCTATTCATGCGTAAATAACTTGCGTTCTTACAGCATTCTAATTTGGGGTGGAGGACTCCAAAGTAGGATAGAGTGGCATGATTCTTCATAAACAAGGAGACATAGTAGGTTCGTAGATTTGTACGGTAAGAATGAAGAAAGTTTGTCCTTTTACTTTTTTTCCTTTCACATATGAGAATATGCGAAAGCTTGGAGGGCATTGCCTTGGCCGCATTTACACCGTGCATCTTCGTCTATGTCGTAAAGAAGAAAATGCTGCACTCTCAAGCTTAGGATGATGCTTAATTTGTGAAGTTCCATGTAGTGACCTCGATTGCCTCGCGAGCATACGAAAAGATAGTCTCGCACTCGTCATATTATGGTGCACAAACGAGTTTTCTATCTTCAAACCCATAATTGTAGTGAATGATCGGTTTTTTTGCCCGTGAGTGAGCCGCTTGCGTTGGTGCCCTCCTCCCTGAACCCTCCTTCACTCTTGGTGGTGGCAGGATCAAGTTACAAGTCACTTTTAGTACGATGCCAAGAGATTTTACGAGCGAAACTAATTAACCTCCGGTAATGATTGATTTTGCACCAACGGTGAATTCAACCTATGGGAGCATTGAACACGGCAAACGATATCTTAGCACTTTCGACAACAAAATTGGAGTACTTGTGCGTTTTTTTTCCAATCTTGATATGCTTAGGTGAAAGTTCAAGAAATATATTGGTGCAAGCAAGAATTTACGTGAGCAAAAAGATGAAGAAAACAGTGGTATAAAGAGAAAACACCTATACTGGCAAGTTCTCCTGGAAATTCCTGTTAGCTAAACAGATACGCAGGGACATGGACAGTAAAAGGACCGCTCAAGAGAACTAGCAAGAGGAACGTTCTATATTCAAATCTGGCATGCTCTCGCTTTTGTTATTTAAGGTGAGGAATTAACTGACGTGATGTGCTCTCCGCAACATATATTTTGTGACTTCTGAAGCATCGCCGACGATTGAAGTCCAATTTGTCACTCGTTTAAACAAATGGTCCAGATTATAATAATTTGTGAACTGGAAAGACTGAACCAGTTGACAGATCTGCAAGAGGTTTTGTCAAGGTAAAGCAGTATACAAGAGATTGAAGCATGCTATGCAACCATTCAAAAACTAATACTATTACTTAGACAAAAGTACCGAAATTTTGAAGCAAGAGCTACTAGTACCGATTAGTTATAAACTAACTTAAAAGGTCACTGGAGTTATATATATCCTGGAGACTCCATTTACTTTTACTTATTCACGTCCATCCGTTGGTGGAACCATTTCGAAAGGAAAATATATGATTTATCCAACCTGGTAAAAAGGAGATTGAGGATATTGGCAGTTTGGCACGATCCTAAATTCCAACTACGCACCATCTTTCCTAGAAAATTATGTAGCAACAAGTTATAGTCGAATTAAAAAGCGACGAAGTTTCAAATACGAAACAGAAATCGATAGAGAGGCTTAAAAACTTTCAGTTCTATGCCACTTTTTACCATGGTAGATCAAATGATTTGCCTTATGCACCATTTCTTCTTCACTCCACATAATTTAAGTTATCAAGCGCACTTAATTGAAAATCATTGAAAACTTTAAGTTTTAGGTGCTTAATTGCATTATCAAACGTATCCTAAGATTGATTTTGTCACATGTCGGTTAGGTTTGCGAAGATGCCTCTCACTACATCAAGGACAATAAGACATGGTATTTTGATAAATTAAGTGTATACCCATGTGAACGAATAAGTATTTTATGATTGCCTAACATATGTAACCAAATCCGACAGACCTCAGATCCGGCAAACCTGTATTTGTGTGGTATTTTCTCCTGCGTTACATTTTCTGTGGCTAGTTTAATTTGTTTATATTCACTCATCGGCAATGGTGGTATCTTATGCACAGGCCATCATTTAACTTTGCATTACGTTTGATATTTAGGATGGAAATGTTAAAACTTAAGAAGATCGACCGGTTAAGCGACGTCATTGGGCACCATTCTTGCAATATTGGGAGCATTTGTGATTACTATCTATGAAGGCCCTCCAATCCGGATGTTTATGCATCTTTATAATTCCTCTAATCAGCTTGTTCTGTCACAAAAGTCAGACTGGATACTTAGAGGCATTTTTATCGCAATCGCTTCGTGCCTTCGTTTCTGCTTCGGCATGGAGTATCTTTCGAGTCATAATCCGCTTAAAAGAAAAGTAATCTCTAGAATAATCCATAGGTATTCTTGCATTTTGGAAGCTAAGCGAATCTTTTACTGCTATAGGCAGAGTGCCATGACCTGGTTATTGGTTTTTAACACTGCATATGACTTGAGACTTGAGTTCAAACTTTAAGCAGATGCTAAAAATTAAAGTCATTCTTTCACATCTGTTCTTTTTGGTTACCCCTTAGCACGTATGTGTGTGCGTACACGCGACCTGGTCACTGAATTTAACGCTGCATAATGAGACTCTCTCTAGCATTTAAAACAGATACTAAACCGGCAGAGAATACCTTTCCCTAAGCCACTCTATATGATACCCTTATGTGCCCTCTGCTTATTTCATTTCAAAAAGGAACTATCTCAGCTAGTCTCCCCTTATCTCATAAAGCCACTCCAACGGCAACTGCAGTGCCAAACCAAATCCTAAAATGCCAGTGTGCGCGCATGGACATGCCTGTTGTTATCCAGTGGCCTGCTAAAAATATGCACTCTCTCACTTGGACCTGTAAAGCAAAATATTCAAATGTTGTTACAGTTTGACACTATACTGTCTGCTAACTAGTTGACTTCTATCTTTAGACCGCAATAGTTAAGGAGTACCCAGGCCAAATGACCGTTATCTTTTTCTTTTGCTGCTTTGGGACAATCCATTGTGCAATTTTCACTCTTATTGTTGAAAGAAATCCAGCTGCTTAGGTGCTGTGCCCTTGCGTTGAGACGATAGCTATTGTTTTTGCGGTGAGTACAAGTGCACCTTTGACAAGTTTTGAATGCCTCATGCATCCTATATATTATTACAAGTTTTTAAAGTGCCGATATACTTGAGAAACGCACATATGAACTTTAACCGATTCAATTGCAACTTCTTATTTTTCCAACTTTACCTTCATTGCAGGAGATATTTGTGAGTGTGTTTCGCAGTAGGATTTCATGTTGGTGCTTCTGCAAGAAGGGTCCCGTTTATGTAGCCACATGTTCAGGCCCTTGGCGATGGTCATTGCTGTGATCGTGGGGACTATTTTCCTTGGTGACACGGTATATCTAGGCAGGTATAAATTGTCCTAATAAAGTTTTTTCAGTGTCTTTATTAACCCATTGATCCGTGTAGTAAATTTCATAGCAGTAGCATTTTGTTTTAGGATTCTCGAATTGAGAACTACTCAACGAAGTCATCTTGACTTCTTCACACTATCATTAATCTCGACGAGGGAAAGCACAGAAGTGTATTAGATCCAAGCTCCAAAGCCTAAGTGATCATAATGATGAGCTTCTACATATATTGTGTCGCTGTTCATATTCATAATGTCAACAAAGGCAAAGTTATCATAATCTGGTTTCCTGTCTGTGCAGTGAATTGGAGCCCTGATAATCGCCTTGGGATTTTATACCGTGATGTGGGGGAAAGCCAAAGAGAAGGACATGGTGGTGGAGATCGTCTGTGGATTAGAATCATCAACTAAAAACACACCCCTCTTGGCAAAATGAGTTAAAGAACAAGTTGTCATTTAGATAGGTTTAAGTCCTGGTAATTTTCAGAAATGCAAGACAGTCGTGAACTCTAAGTCAGTAAATTTTAGGGATATAGGGCTGCGTGGAAAAGGTTCTGCACTTAAAGCTGATCATAATAAACATTGGACTGACAAAGTCATGATGAAGCCAGTAATCGATTACCAAATTGAGTTTCATGCAGTGTGATTTCTTCTTTTTACTTTTGGGTTACAAAAGAAATTCAAAAGCTAAACACGAGGGTATACAAAACCGTCAATGTCAGCATTCAGCATGGTTCCTAACACACCTCAAGGGCTGATCGAGGTAAACAAAATTCCCTTGTTAGATTGAGCCCAGTTTAGCCAGCAAATCGGCACATTTTTTGCCTTCTCTCAGCACATGAGATAGATTGGGATCCATCGCAACGAGCCAAAAAAGACAGTCCTTGATTAAATTAATCAACTGGTGGGACTTGTTTCCATTTATTTCTTGCGGCTAAAATCTGTTTGGCAGTGAGGGAGTTGGTCGGCTCCGAGAATTTTTTTTTTTTATCTCTAAAGATCCTTAGACCATGGAGGATCCCATGCAGTTCGGCCTCTAATGTCTCGCAGCAATTGGTAGGCTGCCGTAGAAGCCCTCCATGCATTGGCCCCTGTCATTGCGCGAAAGCCCACCAAAACTGCACTTGGCCTTGCCACGGGAGCTTCCGTCAGTGTTCACCTTGAATTTACCTGCGCAAGGGAAAAAGCCACTTAAATCATTTTAGGCACTCTTGGCGGACATATGTTCTGATCAGCGGCGAATCTATCCTTGGCGAGATCCAAGGTTCTTTTCCAAGCTGCCCAGTAGTCAAAAGCCAGTCCTTCAATGGCTTCTTTGATTCTTTCCTTCCAGTTTTGCACCTAATGGAGCAATTATAATAACTAGGGGTGTATGGTATGGACACCAGTTGTGAGGCTTTGCGTTCGCCCACCGCAACTCTTCGTTTTCGGGCATTTTGTACTGTGATGTGGGGAAAAGGAAAAGAAGAGTGTTTGATTCCAGAAAATGGAGTTGATGTCTTGGAATCATCCTCACAGAAGAGGCCTCTTCTGCATAACAATGCCAGGGAAGAAGTGTAAGAAGCTTGGTCTAGGTAAATTTTGCACCCAACGCCCCGAGCATTTTTTTATTTATTTTTGGTCCCAAGCACCTTTTTGTTGAATTCTGTTAATTAACGAGAATTAGCTTTTTACTTTTTAGAGAAAATTGATTTGTTTTTTGTTGTTTAGCACTGAACTTTATATGACAAAATTTACGGCATCAAGTCACCATCTTTTTTCTTATTTCTAAAAGAGCAACTCAGAAAAATGTGATATCTTTTAAAAGGAAAATGTTCATACTGTTGTTATGGATAAGGCTAATTATACCTATGTCTCTGAGGTTAGAGTTTTATTTTTAAAGTCAAGGACATTAAGTTTCAAAAGGTATCAACCGTGTCCTTCTGTCTTTTACCCGTTAAAAAATCTTACATTTTAATGATGTCATTCGTTATGTATTTCTAAAATACCAATACTACCCTGATTACATATTTAAACCCCTATTTTTTTTTTGGTTTTAGTAAAAAAACCCCTAATTTTTAAACTCTCTTTCTCTCTCCGACTCCCCTTGACTCTCTCTTTTCTGTAATTTGTGTGCGTGATTTTCAAGCTATGCAGCCTTGAGCCAGCTTCAAGAACTGGGCCAACAGCAGCTGCAAATGGCAAGCCAACCTTTCCTCGATCCCCCGACATAGAGATGTCAAACGGGCCGGGCTTGGGGCCGCCCGGGCCCGGGCCCATCGAGCTTGAAGCGAAACTGGGCCGGGCCAGGGCCGCAGCCATCCGGGCCGGGCCGACTGAGGAGAAATGCTAGGCCCGGTCCAGGCCCTGGCCCTAGGCCCAATTTCTAGGGCCGGGCTTGGGCCGGCCCGGGCCCTTTTTTTTTAAATTTTCTTGTTATTCAATTTTAAATTTCATCTTTAGGCATGTCCAATTTTTAAATTTTGACAAATCTAATTTTTATCATTTTATTTCATTATATGTAATATTCATATATATGTATGTATGTATAGATATATTTATTTGTCTCTCATTTTATTTTTTGCTATATGTTAAATCTTTTCTTACTCTTCTTGGTGATCTTTATTAATAAAATCTGAACACATAACTAGCCGTTATATTGCTGTTGGGGGGGTAAAAGTGGAATTTTGGGGGAATATATCCGTTGGAGGAAAATGGGGAGAGAAAGGGGGGGAAAAACAAAAAAATTCAAACAGGTGGGGCCGGAACCGGGCCCAGAACCGGGCCGGAACCGGGCCAGGGCCGGGCCGGGCCGGGCCGGGCTTTTCCCCAGAATTTTTCGGCCTGGTCCAAGCCCAGGCCCTAAGCCCAATTCCTCCGGGCCAGCCCTGTTCATGAACGGGCCAGGCCGGCCCGTGGGCCGCCGGCCCGTTTGACATCTCTACCCCGACATCGTCCCACGACGACTTCATCAAGAAAATGCTCTCCGCCCTCCCATCGTCGTCCTGGCCGGACCTTGCCGGTGGGCCCCGATGACTCCGACAGTATCCCTAATTTGAAGAGGAAGAAGACCCTAGCAGATCGGTCGGAAAAACACAAAACAGAACAATCGCGAGCAGCGCCGGCTGAGGAAGAAGACGCCGGCTGCGGCTGCGGCGCCGGCGTGGGTTGTGGATTTGAGGGTGAGTCTGGGTTGTTGTAGCGGCGCGGTCGTGGGTCGCGGATTTGAGGGTGAGTTTGGGTTGTTGCTGCAGCGCCGGTGAACGGGGCTGCCGTGAGTCGTTGAGGCAGTGACGGGGGAAACGGTGCTGCCGTGAGTTGTTAAGGGGGCTGGCAATGGGGTAGGGAGGAAGGTGTCGGCGCCGGCTTGGGGAAGAAAGATCGTTTAAAACCCTAGTCCTAAAATTGGATTCATTAGTGTTTCCCTAATACCCTAGTTTGAAAAATGAAACCCTGATTTGAAAAATTAGGGCTTTGAAATCCCTAATTTAGAAAATTTAAACCCTAATTTGAACAAATGAAACCCTGATTTGAAACTGAATGGAACCCTAATTTGAAGAGATAACTGAATGGCATTTGAAAAATTATGTTTCTAAATCATGGGCAATTTGGTCTTTTTGTTTCTAATCATTATGTATTTGTAAGATCAGGATCCCCTGCTGTGCTGTCCCCGTTGTTGTGAGAGGGAGAAGAGAGAGGGGTTACCATGGTTTGCATCCCCCTCTCTCTTTCTCTCTTCCCTTTTTCTCTCTTCCCCCTCTCACAACAATGGGGACAGAGCACCCTGCTGTAACCCATAGTTACAGCAGGGGATTCTGATCCGTATTTGTATTTTTCGTCTGATTAACGGACATAAGTGTAATTTATCAAAATTATTGTACTTACCTACAATTATACCTAACCTCAGGGACACAAGTATAATTAACCCTTATGGATATTATTGTACTGGAATTGCTACATTATCTTTTGGACAACACTTTGCGGTATCTTTTGTTATCTTTCAAAAAGGATGGAGAATTGCTTTTGGGTATTAACGGCAATGCTATTATTTTTAGGGAGACTCTGGTCATTTACTTGCAAGTAAATCACCAGATATGACTTTGATCTTAATTCTCTTGGATCCTACTCATGTATATTTAACTTATTTTGTTAAATTGGTTCTCAAAAAAAAAAAAAACTAATTATGTTAAAATGAATTTTGCTATGGTAGAACTACTTTCACGTTGTTGTAGCATTTAGCAACTTTTGCATAAAGGAATCCTAATTAACAGAGAGTGGCATCATTCTTTATAAACGAAGGGACATGCTTGGTGTGTAGATTTGTACGGCAAGAACAAAGAAAATTTGTCTTCGTTACACCAAAGCTTGGAACGTCCAACCAAAAAAAAAACATTTGAAAAAAGAATAACCCACTCCACATAAATCTTCTTTATTTACGTATATATCAAGAATAATGCGTTAGCTTCCAATTTTTATGCGTACTAAGATTCCCTAGAGGAGTCTTGTTCTCTTTTCTAGTAAAGTAGACGAGGATTGATTTGTCACATGCGAGTTATGTTTGCAAAGATGCTTTTCTTAGTACGATCCTAAGATATAGGATCTTGATGAAGTGTAAGCCCATGTGGACAGCAGAATATGTTGAGACTTTACAGCCACAGAGTCTTTCACATTATAATGCAGTGAATACAGTCCAATAGCAGGCTTCACTTGATTGAATCAGAAATCAATCTTTACGATAATCAAGTGAAGAAGATAATCGTATACCTTCAACTTCCCCATCTCCGATGTTGTGACTCTCAAGAAAGAGAAGAGTGAGAGTGTGAGAGAGAGAGAGACTGGTGGAGGGGATGGAGATGGGGATGCAGTCCTGTATACAGGATTCATTACCCTTTGCAGCAATGGTAATTGTGGAGTGTGGCGAGATTGGTACGATAACACTAGGGAAAGCAGCCATGAACAGTGGGATGAGCAACCTTGTTTACGTTGTATACTATAACACCCTCGGCACTCTCATGCTTCTTCCTTTTTTCATCATCCACACCCACAGGTCTGTCAATATGTACCCCATCTATATCTTCATGCCTTACATTTCCTGGAACTTTAAATTGATGTTCCTGTAGTTTCTCTGAATACTTAGCATCCCCGATAAACATACGATTCTCTTGTTAACAGAAATAATCGGCCCCCTCTCACTTTCTCTCTACTTGGTAGATTCTTCGTCCTCGGCCTACTCGGGTAAGTGATCACGATTCATGCCAGTGTTCTTTCTATTTGCAGTCCATTTAATTAAGTACATGGTACTGTACTTCAGTGAAAAATTGAAGAAAAATGTTCTCAAATTTTAAGAAAAAAATCATCTTTTGCAGGATATGTGTAGTACAGGTATGTTCATATGCAGGAATCAACTACAGCTCTCCAACTCTAGCAGCTGCCATGGGCAACTTGATACCAGCTTTTACATTCTTGCTTGCCATTTTTTTCAGGTAGGACCAACATTGAGGTATGCCAGAAAACCCAATACAAGCTGTCTCCTGAGTCCTGATTAATTAATTGAGATGGTGACATATTATGTTAATGTAGCTATCATTAGTATTTTCCTATTTGGCCTCTCGACACGCTAATGGATTGCGCCTTTCGTGCGTTACACTTTTTTGGCTAGTTTAATTTATTTGTATTGACCTTCCGCGATGGTGGAACCTTTTGCGTTGGCCAACCTTAAACTTTTATTCTCTTTAGAATCTTGCCTCTGATCTTATCTGTATCTTTGATTACTTTCTCTTGCATATTTTGAATGAAACTTTTGATACTTAGGATGGAAAGGTTAAACTTAAGAAGATCGACCAGTCAAGCAAAATCATTGGGCACAATTTTAGCAATATTGGGAGCATTTGTAATGACTCTCTATAAAGGTCCGCCAATCCGGATATATATGCATCTTAATTCCCCTAATCAGCTTGTCCTGTTACAACAGTCGAACTGGGTACTTGGAGGCATTTTTCTTGCAATCACTTGCGTTTGTTCTTCAGCATGGAGTATCTTTCAGGTAACGATCCACCGAAAAGAAAACTCTAGAATAATGCATAGTTATTCTTGCATTTTGGAACCTAAGCGAATCTTATACAACTAGCTAGCTAGGCAGAGCGCACATGACCTGGTTATTGGTATTTAACGCTGCATATGACACGGGACTTAAGGTCAATCTTTCAGCAGATATGAATAATTCTCTTAGATGTGTTCTTCTTAGCAATTAGCATGTATGTGTATGTGGGAGCACACGCGACCTAGCTACTGAAACTAGCGCTGCATATGTGATTCAATCTAGCATTTAAAACAGACACTAATTAAAATGTCAGGGAAAACCTTCTCCTAAGCCCATTCGACGTGATACCCTTATGTGCCCTCTGCTTATTTCATCACAAAAAGGAATCATCATCTCAGCTGGTCTTACCTTATCTCATAAAGCCACTCCAACAGCAACAGCATCGCCAAGCCACATTGTAACGTGCCAATGTGTGCGCAGGGACATGCATGCTGTTATCTGGCGTCCGGTTAAAATTATTATGCTCTCTCATTTCGGCCTTCGTAGCAAAATTTGCAGTTGTTATTACATTTTGGATTAACTTCAAACTTTCGACTCCATATTGTTTGCTAACTCGTTGACTTTCTATCTTCAGACAGCAACAGTTAAGGAGTACCCTGACCAAATGACCGTGATCTTCTTCTTTTGCTGCTTTGGGACAATTCAATGTGCAATTCTCACTCTCATTGTTGAGAGAAATCCGGGTGTTTGGGTGCTGCACCCTGGCATTGAGACGATAGCTATTGTTTTTGCAGTGAGTACCAGTGCTCCTTTGCAAATTTTGGAAGGGCTTCATGCATCCTAAATATTAGGACAAGTTCTGAAATGCCAAAATACTTGGAAATTGCACATATGACCATTTAATTAATTTGATCGCAACTTCTTGTAATTTTCCAGCGTACCTTCATTGCAGGCGATATTTGCGAGTGTGTTCTGTATTAGCGTTGTAACTTGGTGCTTGTGCAAGAAGGGTCCCGTCTATGTAGCCATGTTCAAGCCGATAGGGATGGTCATTGCTGTGATCATGGGGAATAGTTTCCTCGGTGACACGCTACATCTAGGCAGGTATAAATCGGGCCTAGCAAAGTTTTTCTCAATCTCCTAATTGTCACATTTATACCATAGAGCATACTTGATAGGAGTAGCATATTGTTTTAGGATTCTCGACTTGAGAACTACTCAACTAAGTTATCTTGACTTATCACAGTCTCGCTAATTTGGACGAGGGGAAGAACAGAAGTGAATTAGCTTCAAACCTCAAAGCTATATTGCATTGCTCTTTGCACTCATAATGTCAATGACGCAAAATCATCATAATTTGGTTTCCTGTCTGTGCAGTGTCATTGGAGCAGTGATAATTGCTTTGGGATTTTATACCGTGATGTGGGGCAAAGCCAAAGAGAAGAATATGGTGGAGGACACCGTCTGTGGATTAGAATCATCAACAGAAAACACCCCCCTCTTGGCAAAATGAGTTACAGAACAAGTTGGCATTCAGATAGGTTAGATCCTGGTAATTTTCTGAAATGCAGGACAGTCGTGAAGGGTAGTTGGAGACACAGCATCCCATCCGTTGAATTCTGAGTCAGTAGATTCTACGGATATAGGGCTGTGTGGAGAATATTGACCGCATGCAGTTGAGTATAGATAATGTTGATGAAGTTACTCGAGTATCAAGATTTCACGACGGGGAGAACTCGTCTTGACAGTCGGCACATTTTGCACAAAAGTGTCGCTAAGAACAGTCAAGATGTCATCGAAAGTTATTTTCAAGCGATTCGAAGAGCTATCTAGTTGCCGTATGAAGTTTTATCTCACCACTCTTATGGATGTCGCGGTGGGGCGCACAAGCCTTATCATTTTTACCATGAAGAAAAATGAAAAAACAATGAAATTGAAAGTAGTCCTCTACGTTTTTGTGGGGGCTTCCACTTCCCATTTTACTTTTTATTTTGCTGGTACCCCTGCACTAGCTGGGCCTTGTTCCATTAATAGTTGTCCATTCCTTCACCACTAGAATTGTTTATTTTTTTGGTAATTCATTCATCTCTGTGATGATAGTAGATAAAATAGTTTAATGTTGGTCCATATCTTGTTGGCATGTAATCATATAACCATCCTGTCCTCTCTTTTGGCTTTTCCCCGCATCGCACTAGAAATATCCTCCATCAATTATGATTCCCCCAATAATACAGCAGATAAGTACGTGATTTTAAAATTATCAGGATACAAAGTCACACCGACCAAAAAAAAGATCTGGTATAGGCGTAAAGGAAGGCAAAAGTAGGAAAGAGAAAGGCTGCTTTACGAAATTGTTGTATAGTACGTATATAATGTATGCAGGAGTTCATTTGTACATTTAATTCTATTAAGTCAATTGTATAGTTAGATCAGCGCTTGCAACTTATGATAATAAGCAGTTGTCATAGTGAATCAATTGCCAGTATTTATCAGGATATAATTAAGCAAAAGTTATACAACTGCCTTTATTTATCAGAATCTAACTTCACAAGGACCGATACTTTCATATGGAAAGAGATATACAGCTATAAGTTTATAAGAGGCAGTCTGGAACTAATTCTTAAAAATAGATTTTAATTAAATTTGAATCAGTTTTAATCCATTTTAAGCCTAATAGATTAAAAGTTATTGAATGTGTTTGGATAAAAAGAGATTAAAATAAATTTACTGACGCAAATTGCGATATAGTCTATTCAAATTTAAGGGAGCATTTACTATTTGTGTATACGTGTAAATTCTGTAAACTTAATTCTCCAAAACTGATTATATGACGATTTCAGATTTCATCAGTTTTGAGTACATCGGAGTAGATTTAGTCAGTTTCCTCTTTTTTGTCAAACACTTTAACCTGATTTAATATGAACTTATTCAAGTCTGATCATTCTAGAATCAACCCCACATATCCTCCAACTCTTCATTCAGAGAGGAATAAGTCTTGCTAACTATGGTAGGTGACATCAAGCAACAAATCTTAATAGAGCATTGACTGGTTCGAATTTTTTGTGCTGGCAACAAATCTTACTAATAGAACATTGCCACTAACCATTCAACCGTAACTCGAGATTTATGTGCTAGCAGCACTAATGTCTTGCCACTAACCATACATAGTTGATATGGAGGTTGCTATAAGTGATTCCAAATGTTCTATCGGAGTCATAATCACTTGGAGAACTTCCGTGGAAGTTAAAAAATGTAGACGCATCAGACATTGACACGTCGCTCATAGTTGAGATCTCAGAGGCTTAGAGCTAATCCCACTTTGAAGGATAAAAAAAATCTTACTAATTTCCACCATCTATTTATAATTAGTTTTTAACCACCTATTCAGTGAAACTACTTGGCACATGATTTTTACAAATTACAGTCCTGCAAGGCGATACAAGCGATTAACTAGCCATGCTTTGTCAGTTCCCATTTGTCTGCTTTGGTGTGTTAAACTTGAGTGATGCATGCGTGCATGCAGCTGGTTCCCTTTCCTTTTGAAGTTATGGAAGAAGGTCCCTCGATGTGGACTTCCAATGGAATAGTACACGTTAAAGGCACTTTGAAGAACGAACAACAATAAGATTTATCACGTTAATTGTCACACATTTTCAAAGTTGATTGTGTTACGTTAATAGCGAAAGTACATTCACTTTATAAAACACAAAAACATTGACCTCGTCAAATATATTTATTATCTTTAAAACAAGAAAGTGCACTCTACTCCTCAAAAAACTAGTACAATATTTTCAAACGATCACACTTCCATTCCCTATTTCATTTTTTGATTGATATTTTGTTTTTCAGTCAAATATGAAATCGAGCATAAATGTATTGAGTAGTTTTTGATTATTCGTGCATTGTATCATAAAATAATTAGAACATACCAATTTTAGAGTCTACGTCACAATTATTCTTCCATTTTTTTACTTATTATGATTATGCTAATAATTGACCAAAATTAGACTAATGGACACATCATCACGCCCTCGTTCTTCACATACTAGCTTTTGCAAAAACTGCATTAGCGTGAACGTTCTTTTTGAGATCCTTACATGCTTGTTTATTTCATGCGCTTTGAATGATTGTCCACACCACATTTATCGGTAAGAATTACTTTGTCCTCAATGCACTTTTTAGCCTCAAATGTCTTTATTTAATGTGTAAAAGTGTCGTAAGAAGTGAAAGAAACGTCGGTACAACCACACTGATGATTCATTGAAGGCAATTCATTGTTGATATTGTATTGGGAACGGTGTTCAAAACTCTATCTTTCTCCGCTTACACTTGATTTTTCTTTACGTATATATATAAAAAAAAAAAGTGAAATCACGCTCAACACCCCTGAATTTTTCATCACCTGAATTTTTCATCACCCCAAACCTAGGGTTCCATCACCTCCACCCCTTACACCACCAGGGCCCCCCACCCCTACCCATCCATCCACACCCATTACGGCCACGACCCTCCCTACCCCCAGAACCACCGGCAGTCCCGCAGTGTCATCCCCTACCCCATTCACCCATATATACACACCCCATAGTCGCGACACCCCCCCTTCCCCCGGGACACACACCGACGCATGCCCCCACCCACTTGCTAGCTGCGATGGTGTCAATTCGGCAGCTATGGTGATATTGGCAGCGTTCTGCGGCAATGTTGACAGCAATAAAATGGTTTTCATGGATTCTGGTTTTTGTTGGATAGGGGCTTTGAGTTCAGGTTGATGGTGGAGGAATCGGTAGGAAAAAAGTGGGGTTGTTTGTGGTTGGTTTGCGGTGGTGGGTTTGTGGAGGGAATGGTGCGGGGCTGATGGTGACTTGGCGACTGTTGTGGGTTGGTCGATGTTTTTTGTTGAAAAAGTGGATTGGAGGTTCTTGGATAGAGATTTGTGTTTTTAGAATGAGGTTTGAGTTTTTGTGGTTTATTAAATGGAGAAGGTTGAAAATTACAAATTTAACATCATTCACTAAAATCTAATGATAGTGGGCTTCGGTATAATTTTTCAAATACGCGGGATAGCAAGTGTATTAAACTTAAAATTAAATCAAGAGGTCCCCCCCCCCCCCCCCCCCGCAATTGTCAATATCACCCTATAGAACTGATGTCGTAATGTTACTGTTTATTCTTTTTAAAGGTGACATTGTGAACTATATATATATATATATATATGACTTGAAATGTGGCAATTGTTAATTTCATAGTTAGTTCCTTGATTGTGCTCTTGTCTTATACTTTGGCTATTATTAGTTAAGAATTTTATGGTTTTGCAATATATGTATGTACATAATTACAAATATTTGCACATGTACATGTGTATACATCCTTGAATTGTGAAGGGTTATTTTCATTTCATTTTATTTTTTGGGATGAAGAAGACATGGAAAAAAGTAAAGCATGGATATTAATTCCCTGATTTTAAACGAGAGGAACATTAGGAAGTGTGCTGGTCACTTTTTGGTTGGTACGGTGGGTTTTGTTATTGGGTGAGTTGACCCTTTCACACTTGCCGTCCAAGGAAGGCCAAATATACGCAATTGAACAACCACAGAAAGCATAACTTATGCCGGTCCCAGATCTGTATTTTTTCTCATTTGTTTTACCCCCCCCCCCCCCCCCCCCCCTTTTTTTTTTGGGGGTTCCTTTCGAGTTTTAGATCTATTAGATAGATTAGATTTGGCCTTGGAAGGTCGGGTTATGGACCATAAAGCGATCATTGCCTCCGATGGCTACCGTGGCATTAGGTGCTAGCCTAGGAATTTATGCTATCTTTTCTTAAATTTTGCACCGCTTTCACCTGATTATTTAATTTATTCTCAAACGACACCAATCCTGATTCTTTTTATTGGAGTCAACTAAGTAGAGTAAACAAAATACAAAATTATTAGCGATAAGTACAATGAGTAAATTAAGGATTGATAAAATACAAAATTGATAAAACAACCATTATTAAAAAAGTTCCTAATTTATGTAGTTGGCTTTAATACTTCTTTATTTTCCTTCAAGACAATGTTGGCCATTATTCTTTCCAAAGTTAATCGTTTGATCGTGTTATTTTGTTGTGCTTTGGTTGTTATTAATGAAATTATTTCATATATTTTTAAAAAATTGATCATACTTCCTTTTTAAGATGTTACAATAAAATTGATCACTTTCTAAATTAAAAAAAATTTATAAATGTGATTTTTCACTTTCATCCTTTTTACAATTCTTTTATACTTTTTTTTAATATTTAATCTCCACCAACCCATTTCTTTCTCATGACCCACTTTATTTCCTCCCTCTCTTCTCTCACGTAGAATGAAAAATGACTTATATTCTTAATATGCGTCTTAGATTGGAATATATCAATTTTTTGAAACCGAATAGAGTATATTTTAAAGGACGGAGAGAATATTAAATTTGAGCACTTAAAAGTGATTAATTTTTGTGAGATGATTTAAAAAGAAAATATGATCAAATTTAAGGAACGAAGAGAATATTGATTTTTTTTTTGGAAGAGAACCGAGTATAATTTAACAAAAAAAAAGGTTACGCGAGAACCAAGAATGGGGACCATTATGACGGACCTTTCAATTGGGCACATGTACAGAGATAGTTGCTGTTGGCGGAGCTCCTGTCTAATCAGGGAGCCAAGTCAAGAAAAATCAGTTGCGTGCTCGGTGATTCCTCTTAACTTGCTTTCCTTTCTATGAACAAACATTAAAAGCCCCAATAATGCTACAAACCTTGCCAAGTGCTTTCAGTTGTGAGGGGACTGTTTCCGGGAAACACCTGCAAGTGTTGTCTCCACGCCCTCTTTTTTAGTTGATGATCATCGGATCACTCCATTATAGGTTTGTCAAATTGTTGTTTCGACTGTTTTCTCCCATGTACCTGAAAATTGACGTTCTAACGCTTTAAGAGCAAAAGGGAGCGCTAATCATCATTGCGTAGCCCTTGTTTAAATGATCTTTGATTGAACAATAAATATGAGGCACGTATTATATATTCACCTATACGATGTCCCCCAAACCCGATCGTCCAACTACTTTTAGGTTTTGAGCAACATAAAATCAATCAAGACAAGTATTATATATCCGTATATATGATGTCCCAAAAACTCGCTTGCCCAACTAGTTTCTTTGTTTCGATCCTCTCAAAATCAATCTAGTTTTGGACGTTGTCAACCTCTTGAATATGTAAAGAGTCTTGCAGTATTATGCTTAAACTCAACGTCATCATTGAAGGGGTGATTATCCTGCAATGGTGGTGCTAGGAACCAATTGGTCACAGGTTGAATGTACCGAACCACAACTACAAAATGTCAAATTTTCAATCAGTGTATAATGTCAGTCGCACATCCATGGCTTTCATTGAATGGTACAAATGCCCACAGCACACAGATGGAAGCACTGTTGAGCCATCTTCTTGGACTAGCTATATCAGAGCATTCATTGGTTCGTTTGCTAACCCATCTCAGATTCAGACGGATGGACTGGTGAGCCACGGGCTAGGCAAGCTAAGGTCAATTTATGCACGTTACTTTCTTTGGGTTTCATTTTTTACTTTTCAACGTAGCAGTCGGGCTATTCAAGGAATCAGCGACTTTTCAAAAGAGGCTCCTAGTAGCATATGAATATTGCTATCGGAACGAGATAGCCATGCTCCCCAGTCGATTTTAGACCACATATTAGTTTATCTGGTATGTGACAAATAAGGAAATAATTAATATTTATTTGCTTGTTCTTCTCTCCACCTTAATGGCTCCAAATTTGTTTAATTATCATATCTTCATGATCCTACAAAAATGGTTAGTTATCACTCTAACAAGTCCAATAGTTTCTAACAAAACCGAAACTTTGAAGAACTCTGTCGTAGAAGAATGGAGATGAGAATTTGCTTCCTGAGTTTTGACCACCGAGAACCATGGAGTCGAGTATTGTCGGTCAAGGTGGTCAAATTTTATACTATATTACTGTATAGTTTCTTATTTTAGAAACTAAAATTGATCACTTAAAAAGATAGATAAACTCGTCCCTCACCATCAGGATAAGGAAGGAAGGTCAATCATTTTCATTGAAGAGCTTATAAAAACAATCTCAATAAATTATTGTAAAAATTAGTTGCGTAACGTTTTCTACCTCCATTCTGGTTGGAGTACATAATCTTTTTAGGGGCCTGGAGCATGAGATATGTTTTCATAATGAAAAAAGGAGGAGCAAAATGTCTCGTTGGTCTATAGTTCTCCACATAACAATACCCTACATATATGTACATTATGACTCATGACCCTAGTGAAAAAAGCAACTGGCAAATGCCAACTTTTTTTTTTTTTTATGTTTGTCGCACTCCTCCTTTTGGAATAAAATACCAAAGAAAAAAGAAAACAGAAAATGGATAAGAATTGAAGCAGTATTAAATGCAAAGCCAATGGTGGCTTCTGACCTTGTGTAAACCAATGGGAAGCTTCTCTCCAACCTCCCTGTAACCTCTCTGCAATTAAACTTTCTTTCCACAATTTCCTTGTGTTTTATCAGACTCGGCCATACAGTTCTTTATTCTTGGTAGAATAAGTAGGCAGAGTACCCAATTTGTTACCCGTAGTCCAGGAAAATTCATAGCCCACCAACCAAGAAACTCAGATATTTAAGTCCAGGAGAGGAGGAGAAAGGAAGGGGAAGAGAGATGACGAGGGAAAGGTTCTGTTACAGGGAAGTGCTGCCATTCACGGCCATGTTCTTGGTGGAGTGCACCAACGTGGGTTTGAGCACCATTTTCAAGGCAGCCACTGATAAGGGACTTGACTATCATGTTTTTATGGTCTATTCTTATGCTATCTCAACTCTTGTTCTCATACCTATGGCCTTCTTCTTCCACAGGTCCGTCCTTCTACTCATTCCCCTTTCGTGTTGAATTTGAAAAACCCTTGTCAAGTTTCTCTTAACATTGCATCTGGTAAAAAAATATTGCAGGAAAACAGAGCTTCCTCCGCTCAGCTTCTCTCTTGTTGTCAGAATGTTCATCCTTGCGGTTATTGGGTACCCACATGACAAAACTTGTGAAGAAAATCGGTTTCATAGAATATTATCCCAGAAATAAAGAAAAGAAAGTGACTTATTTAGTACTTCACGAAGTGCGTCTTATTGTGCCCGATTTGATATTTTGCTGTGTTTGTGGGGTATTGCCAGATTTGCTGCTCAACTGCTTGGTTATAGAGGTATCGAACTCTCTTCTCCAACTATGGGATCCGCCATGAGCAACCTCACACCAGCTTGTACTTTCATACTCGCCATCGTTTTCAGGTTCTTGTTCTTGATCCCCTTTTTTGATCTTGTTCTTTTTCATTGGTCATAGCTTATGATCTTGTTCTGGATCCCCTTTTCTTGTTAATCTGTTTTTCTTGTTACATACCACTCTAACAATCTGTAAGCTGCGAATATGATCTGCCATGTGAATAGTTGTAGATTCAGATTGGCTGAAGAATATATTCTGATCAATCTTGTCCTTGAATTGTCAAAACTTATATTCAACCTTCTCTCTTGCACGCTACCGTATTTGAAGCCCCACTTGCAATCTCGCGCCTGACACCCAAAACAAAAAGTAAATTCAAATTTAACCTAATAGTACAATAATTTATGGAAAATATTCTTGGCTATACAACTCACTCACCCATATATAAAAAACTACTCAGTAAGTGTAGTGACATTTAATTAGTGGAGTTCAAAGAAGTAGTGTCAAAAGTTGTCCATGAGGTTTTTACAAAAAATAACAAAAGCAATTAGCTGTCGTCACGTGGGGAGTTGTAACCAGAGGGGTACGGTTGCAGTCAAAATTTGCCCATATGTCAACTATAATGATAAGCATGCATGTAAAATTAGTGAGTGGAGCCAAGTGTCACTAAGAAAATACGAGTCCTGACTCAGAGGAATATAGCCATAGCTTGTAACTTTTTTGTTTAGCCTCTATCATGTCTGAGTCAACAAAATCATTTGGTACAATTTCTTTTTCAAGTCTGAAATTAGAATGAAACCAAGAGTTGTCCTCGCCCCACAACCTAACTTTTTGTGCCAGGACTCTTCGCTTATTCCGGTCGTTTTCGTTTTGGTAAACTCCTTCAATCATGGGATAAAATAATTTTACGGTTTATTCATGAGTTTATGGCATAAGGCGTGTTGGGGATTAAGTGTAAATAAAGTGTGTCAAGCATTAACATGTACTATCGTATGTCATAGGGCATCAGCAACGGTCACAATATCAGTGGCAACACTTTGTTGTCAAAAAGTGCTGTAATTGAGCTTTCTTGACGATTTTTTGGTCGCTGAAAAGCGGATCGGAAGAGGTTTACCTGATAGGAGATACGTATTAATTTTGGATGATTGAATTAAGTTGTAACCTATGTGTCATTTTTCTTCAATCAGGATGGAGAAGCTATTCTTAAGAAGGTTAAGCAGTCAGGCAAAAATTATTGGAACCCTGGTGTCGATAGCAGGTGCATTTGTGGTGGTTCTCTACGAGGGCCCAGCAGTTATAAGAACTGAATCCCCGTCCATTACAACTAATGCCCTTGAAAGTTCAACGCAAGCAAATTGGGCGCTTGGTGGTGCTCTCCTTGCTGCTGATTATGTTCTCATCTCCATTTGGTACATTTTGCAGGTATAAGGGTGGAACTTTTGAAATAATCAACACTAAGCGCGGCTTTCTTGGCCTGGTCAGGGCAAAAAAATATTGCTCAAGAACATGGTGTTTATTGATTCTGGATAGATAAAGATTTGAAACTTACCTCTACAAAAATTTTGGAATCAAAATCTTACTTTTTGAAGCATACTGCTCGAATCTTTAGGTGCATACAAACTAGCAGGACCTGAATTTTGCAGCATCCTACAGGCACAATTTGTGAGGCTCTACCCAGCAGAGATCATGGTGGTCTTTTTCTACAGCCTGAGCCTGACGATCATCTCTACGCCGGTGTGCTTCTTTCTGGAGCCAAACTTGGATGCCTGGAAAATAAAAGCTGATATAGGTTTGGCAGCCATTCTTTACTCGGTATGACCATCACCTTTGAAAGCTCATAGCTAGTTCTCACGAACATTTCAGTTCCGGCGGATTCAAAAAAAGATCTCTGGGTGGGAAAATTAAATCTTCAATGAATTGCCTTTTTTCAAAGCTTGGTTGGTAATTGGCAAAATATTTCCATGTTGTCAACTGTTCTTCCAAATATACCACCAAACATGAGAGAATATAAGACAACTTTGGGGAATCTTTTCTTCGAAACAAAGGAGCCCTGTTCTATTGCTAAGCAGTCATTGTGCCTCTCCTTGTTCAGGGAATAGTAGGATCATCGCTTGGCATCACAGTTCATACGTGGGGGTTGCACGTGAAGGGCCCTGTCTATGTAGCCCTGTTCAGGCCATTGTCAATTGCGATTGCAGCCATCATGGGTGTCATATTCCTTGGTGATACTCTCTATCTTGGAAGGTATTGGTTCAACTACTTTTCGCCATTTGAACTTCGAACAATTCCAATCAATCACCTGCATAACCTAATTCTTACGCAAGTACACCTCTTTACTAAATACTCCGTATGTGGCAGCCCTTCGTATATATTTTGTCGCTAATGACATATACATAGATTTTTCACTTAGCCCTTCCCTTGCTTTATCATAGGGCATTTAAGATCAATTTTACAGTGGTCAAGCTTGATTACATTTAAATTAAATCAGTTTTGAAGTGTTTCATAGAAAATGATTTCAATACGCTCAAAACTAATTAAATTCAGAATCTTCATTTTCTTTAATTCTGCATTTAATCAGTTTTGGAGAATCGGATTTGATCAAGAGAACTATCAAAATATCTTCACACATAAATAAACAATAAATCTACTTTCATTCATTTTTATCCAGATATCTTCAACAACTTTTAATCTATTATGTTTAAAATAAATTAAAGTTAATTTTGAAAACTGATTCGGACTTTATCCAAATTTACTTTTGAGAATCAAAAGTAGCACCTATGAGGTTTTTTTTGTATAAAAAAACTATCTCGTCATTACATTTTTGTGGATCTCGTGCTTTATTTTCATTGTCGTTATTGAATTTTGAGTTTGTTCAAATTGCAGTGTCGTTGGGGCCATATTGATATCTTTTGGGTTCTACGTGGTAATGTGGGCGAAAACCCAAGAAGACATGTCGGAGGAAACCGAAGATTCCGGCACCGAACAGCCGGAGGCGACGGAACAGGTCCCTCTGCTGAAGGGTTACGTCAAGCCAACAAACGATGAACACGCGAACAATGGAAGTGCATGAATGAACCCCAGTGATAGCCATAGCCCCCACAGTACGTCTTTTTTTTTGAAGTACTGTGTCTGTCTACTTGCAATAGAAAATCCAAAAGCCAAAAAGTTATCTTTCCTCGTGGGGGATGATGATGATGGTGGTGTCCGCATGTGCTGCAACTGGGTGTATTATACAAATATCTAGGCGGCTTTCTGGAGCCGACCATTGAATATTTATGGCGAAACATTTCACAGTTTTTGTTTCCATGGAACAAGAATGGGAGTGAAGTTGTACACAGGGTGGCATTATTTCTGGTCTGTCCGACTCACACACACTTCAATTTCTTGTGTGTGTTTTACCAATTTACCTGTATCTCAACTTGTAATGGCCTTTATGTATTTTTGAATGTAAAGGAATGTACTTTTAGCAACTATTCTGTATTGTTCAAATCCATTATTTTTTCATATGAGCCACATTTGTAAAACTTTCCTACAAGATTATGCAAGCAAATCAAAATTGTTGCAACCCGTATTAGCCTCAGGTGATATGCACACTGTTATTGCAGTTTCTGACATTTTAGATGCCATCATCTACCTATAATACATTACTGTTTCTATCCCGCTTTTAGTCAAATACATCAGCAGGAAATAGTTCAGCAGTGTCATCTTCCCACTCACTGCTCTAAAACGGTCTTTGGTATTCTTGTTTCTGTTCTGCTTTTCGTCAAATACATCAGCAGAAGATAGTTCAGACGCGTTATCTTCTCGCCCACTGCTCTGAAAAGGTCTTTGGTATCTGAAAAATGTTTTCTTTGAAGCACAGTACGAATAATTTGTTGTTCAACTACATCGCTTTGGCTATTACTATACTACATTTCAGCAGAGATACGTTCACAAAAAGATAAGGAATGTTTATTTTCATTTAACTTTTGCGCATGCTCATTCATCGGTAAAGGATTATTTTTTATCGTTAATATAATATTTATAAAAAAAAATTCAAACACTAAAAAAAAAGCACATGAGTATCTCTCTCTCTCTCTCTCTCTCTCTCTGCTTTTATAAGAAATATATGTACCCATGAAAAAAAGTCAAACAATCTAACTACAACAAACCCATAGAGGGCAAGGAAAAAGAGACACATGCACAGATGAGATCTTCATATAGTGAGTGTCAAAACACTAACTATAAGCCAAAAAATAAAATAAAAAATACAGACACTAAATATAAACAAACCACAATAAAAGATATAACGAGATAAACAACAACATATAAAACGAATCACCTAGCACCACCACATGTAAGCAAGATAAAACAAAAAAACTACTGTATAACACTTCTTTCATAAATTCAATAATAATACCCTCGAATCTTTGTAAAACCTCCTCCATGTGGGATATTTGTCTTTGATTTTTGTTTATGTTTTTTGGTTAGACCATCCGGTTTCCGGTCACCATATTGGGAGCCAACTAATCCGGATTCGAGCCGGGCAGGATCACATGGGCGGTAAAGCTCTCTCTACCAAATTTTAACGCAGCTGCATTCTCAGGGTTTGAATCCGAGACCCCTGATTAAGTTAGAACAATCCCTTACTAAATGAATTACGCACCTAGTGGTAGACCTACGCGCTCGGTGGTTTTGATTTTTGTTCATGATAATATTGGTTGGCCCTGTTCCACATCTACCTAGGTGCGAGAAAACTCAATGAACGCACGAGTACTTCATGTGGCATTTGTGAAAAACATTGACAGCAAACCAACGAATATTAGTACTTTACAAGATGTCGGCAACACGTGGTGAAAGCCGACAAGTATATTTGGTAAGTGCCGTTGCCGTGGCTCAATGGGTCGCGGTAGAAACTGGAGATGGAGTCAAGATTCGTGGAACCACCCACAATCAAGAGAGACTCTCAGCTGGTTGGTTGGGACAGTTACAGTAGATGTTAAAGTATAAAAGGTTTTCGTAGCAGGACCACCTCTGCCATTGTTTCTCAGGTCTGCCGCCTTCTGAGTTGACTGTGTAGGATCTTTTTCACTAGCTTTTTTGGCTCCTTGATCATCCTTTCTACTTTCTAGCTTATTCACTGTGTTTTTTTGGGCATGGATTTGGTGTATATCTTGGCTGCTTTTATGTTTTATTTGATAAACTTTAAGAACTTCTTTACTAAAACTCATATTTAAACATAGTACAAACTTGAGCGATTATTCGAGAAAAGATTAAAAAAAAAGACCGAGGAAAAAACAGACAAAACATAGAGAAGACATTAACACTTACAACTACAAACACTTAAATACTAGACTAACGAGTCCAACGGAAGTGTGAACCTAAGCGACACATTACAGCTGTTACGGTTTTTTTTTTTTGTGTGCATCCAAGAGGATAGCTACTTTTATTCAATTTTCTCTGGACTTAGGAACCTCTACAATGTCCTTGAAAAGCGAGATCTTAAGAGAGGGAAATGAATATGGGCAAACAAACCCATAGATACAGGCATGGAGCAACCGGAGAGACAGGTATCAATGGAGGATGCATCACCTAATCGAGCTTAATTTTTCGGGTCGGCGGATCTACACCTCATTTTCATATCGCTTTTTCACACCCTCATTCTCATATCGCTTTTTCACACCTTCATTCATCATTAAAATTCTTAGATAATCTTGAAAGCTGAAGCTATATATGTTAGTTTAGCCTTACTGTAAGGGGTGAGCACGGTTCGGTTTGGAGGCTGAATACCAAACCAAACCAACCAATCTTGGTTTGAGAAGAAAGAAAAAATCGAACCGTTGGCTTGGAATTGAAAGGATTTCGGTTTTTATGTGGTTTCATAAAATAATCTAAAAAAAACTGAATCAACAAAACCGAATGTACAGTTTAGCAGGAAAAAAAATCAAATTGATTGAGTTTTTAGATTGATTTGGAAATAGACGGATTGGTTGGTTTGATTTTCACGGTTGAATAGGTTTCAACGGTTTATACGCTCACCCCTACTTATTGTGTTTCTATTGTGTATCTTAGAAACCACTATAAGAAGATTTTTTTTCATGCGAAAACCTTGTTTACTAGACATTTTTGCAGAATATAAAAGCATCCATAGAGAGTAAGGAGATATACACACACATAGATAGATGATATTCTCATCCAGTGAGCACCAAGACGCTAACTATAAAGTAAATAAGAAAAAAAAAAGACACTAACAATATATAAAACATAACAACAAATAAAACAAGAAGAACAACAACCGATAAACCAAACCACCTACTATCACAAACAAGTAATAATTAAGGAACGATAAACCACAGACGACAACACCACCTGGCAACCCAACAAAGTTGACATCTGACAGCTCCAAAGGCACGTGCGGTTCCTCGAGACCCCCAGTATCCACGGCCAACAATGCTTGTCACCACCACCGACTGCTTAGCGAGAAAGCCGCAGTGAGCGCTGATCTACCGCACCACCGTTGACCATCAGGGGACACCATCAGTGTCTTGGATATTTTTTCAAAAAATAAGAAACTGTTGTACTGCTTTCTTAAACTTTCAGTAATACCCTCAAATCCTCATAAAACTTCCTCTGCTATACGCGGGATATTTGTCTTTGATCTTTTTTCAAGAAACTACATTGGATTCCCATGTACCACATGGATCTAGGTACTAGAAAACTTTATGAACGCACGAGTACCTCATGGGCGTTTGTGAAAAACATCGGCAGCAAACGAAGGAACATAATGTACTTATACAATGAAGGTAACACGTGATGAAAGCTGACAAATATTTGATAGGTACCGTCGTAGTGGCGCAATGGAGCGTGGTGGAAACTGGAGATGGAGTCAAGATTCGTGGAACCACAATCAGAGAGACAGAGAGACCCTTAGCTGGTTGGTTGGGACAGTCACAGTAGCTGTTATAAAGTATAGAGAAAATTGCGTAAAATACCCATGTAGTTTGGGATAGTTGCAAAAAAATCCCTCCAGTTATAAAATTGTAAAAAGATACCTGTGGTATTAATTTTGTTGTAACCGTTAGAGAAATGGCCTAAATTGACTGCGCGTGATATTCACTTTCTTAATAAATGCGTTTGATAAATTTTAATATGTTAAAAAGACAAAATTACCCTTCTTCTCCATGCCAATCAAACTCTAACCCTAGCCACCACCTCACCAACCAAAACCCAGCCGCCACCCCCACCCAGCCCCGTCTACCACCGTTGCTGCCCATTTCGGCCGCCACCCATCCCGATCTACCTCCATCGCCGTCCATTTCGACCACCACCCAGCCCCATCTACCACCATTTTTGCCAATTTCGGCCACTACCCAGCCCCATCTATCACCATCGCTGCCCATTTCGGCCACCACCCAGCCTGCCGCCCCTAGTGCCTTCATAGCTGGAGCCAATGACGAACTCTATGTTGCGTCGTATCCCCGTTATCTCCCTCACTTCTTACATCGTCGCTCGCCCCGCAATCAACGCCAGTGACTTGCATCGCTGCCAAGCCTGCCATCAACCATATCCAATTGCTCCACCGATTAGCCAATTGCTCCGCTGCCACCAACCTGATTCAACAACCAAACCCTAGCCTATCCAAAACCAAGACCATTTGGGGGGGGGGGAGGAACCTAAATATGCAATTAGGGCTTCGATCAAGCCCCATTTGTCGCTCGCCACTAGCCTGTCCATCCACCATGACCAGCGTCGCCGCCGGCCAGCCCTGCCATCAACCCATACTTACAGTTCTGCAATTTAGATCCACCGCCACGAGCTGCCCTTTCCACCACCATCTTGATCCACTGCCGCGAGCGGCCCCCTGTGCCCCTGCCTAATACAGTTCTGCAATTTTGACAGTTTATATGGAGGGACAATTTAGACCTTTTATTCATTCCGTTATGGGAGTTGACGGGTGTAACACTTTTTTAAGTTTAGGTATCTTTTTGTAATTTTTGTAATTAGAGGGATTTTTTTACAATTACCCCAAACCACAGGGTTATTTTATGTAATTTTCCCTAAAGTATAAAAGGTTCTGCTAGCAGGACCACCTCTTTCACTTTTTATCAAGTCCTAATGCCTTCTGAGTTAATGCGGTTAACGCTGACTAATTAATTTGTTTTAACCGCAAGAGCATAAGAGTTCATATTGATTTTGAGGGTGCTTGTGATTGATTTTAAAATGGTCAAACCTGATTAAATTCAGATTAAATCTATTCCGATATGCTCAAAATTGATTAAATTCATAATCCTTATTTTCAAGAACTTTTAATCTATCATTCTTAAAACGGATTAAAACAGATTTTGAAAATTGATTCTTATTTAATCAAAATCTACTTTTAAAAATCAATTGCAAACGACCTATTAGATCATTCCAATCAAATTATCGAAATACAATTTGTCATTACAATCCAGACATATTGAAAAATTGTATTTGCCATGTCATTTGAATGTGATCCCGGGACTAAGCATCTTTTCAAGTTTTGCCCCTTAAACAACAAAGGTCTGTGCAATCCGCAAATCTAATGGAGCCAAACATGTCACTGTACATATATTTTTTTTTCTAAAGGCATCAAGTAACGTCATCCAATCACCTTGCTACAATGTTATTGTTGGAAGAACAAATTTTAGTTTTTATCTGGATCATAGAATTTTTTTTTCAACCGTGTAAATAGAGACAATTAATAGTCGCTAAATTTTTTGAATAAATTTTTTTTATAACAATTCAATATTGTATTGCTTATCAAAGAATTATGTACACTCTGTCCATCAAGACCATATACACATCACTGTCAAAACTAAACTCGAACAACTCAAAACTCAAACTTAAAAAACAAAAAGCAATCAATCTGAATCTACCTCATTCCACCATAAGTTGTTCACTGATCCCCCATTTTGCATAGAGCTCTCTATTCTCAACAGTAGCAGGTACCTTGTCCCGGTTGTTTGCTCTAAACTTGATCCATTGTGAGATAATTTGCAAGCAGCCCTGAGGACTAGTCATCTTTTGATCAAAAATCCTGGTGTTCCTTTTCATCCATATTCTATATATTATTGCTGCAAAGATCAACTTCCTCAATCTTGCTCTGAAACTTTTTCCTTAAACACTTTTAGCGACAAATTTTTAACAGTATTTTTTAGCATCGTGAAATAAAAGTCACTATAAACATTTAGCTATAATTAATTATCATTATATGGGAGAAAGTAGGGATAATCGGTTTACAATTGAAAGTAGGGATAATCGGGTTGGATTGGATTGGTTTTGATCGGTTTACAATTGAATCGGGTTGGGATAATCGTGGCCCTTGGTCCAAAGGTTTGCGGCTGACCCAACATTCAACTCATATATGATTAGGATGTCGGGGTTATGAATAAGGCTTTCGGGTCGGGCCTTTGACTTGCTCAACTTTGGGCCTTACCGGGACAAAGTTGCTGACAAATGACGATGTGAAGGGCTATTTGTTTTTGAGTCCACCTTTTGTTATTTGACGAACTCTGATTTTTTGTTTAAAGTCTTAGAACTTGTAGTTAATAGGGATTTTGGACGTTCTTAAAGTTGCATTGAAGCTCAAATGAAAGTGTAGTTCAAGTATTATTTTTTCTAGTTTTCAGCAAAGAAAAAAGGGGTATCACTTCCCTTAGATACGAGGAAATCAATATCTTTGCAACAAAATAAAAAAAAAAAAGAAAAGAAGGGGAAGTCAACATTTTAGATATTTTCACTCGTAATTTGTGAAGCACTTCCTCTTTCTTCGCTGCACTTGCTTGAAAGATATGTCTTGCTCTGAATAATTAAACAACAAGTAGGCTTTGTAAAGTGGACTATAAGTGAATGACAAAATAGAGACAAGCACGGGAAATCTGTTTATTAGTGGGGCATCAGAGCATTGGACAATCCAACACCTGCCGTTGTTATTTTTATAGTAATAATGTACATCTGCAGTAGGTTTTGGCATTAGTTCTCACATGGGCATCACTTTTATCATTATTGATGGTAGATATTTAATTCTCATCCTTCAGTGTGACTGCGAATGTAATAGGAACATCCGTTAATAGAAGGATCATCCTAAAATGATCATCTCATGGCTATTGAGAACGAATCAAATCAAATGGCTTTACTTTTCAATCTTTTGCGTGTAGCTTTCCTGGGTAGAATTCGTTTCCTTGGACTTCTTGGGTACTGAAGAAATTTAATTTTGCTTTTCTTGTGTCTCAATTAGTCCGGAAGCGCACCCTTTTTTCCCCCTATTGACACAAATACTACTATTGCTGCTGCTGCTACTACCTTTTATGGAAGTGCCATTGAATAACTATCTCAATTTTTCATATTTTGTTGGTTCGATTATAAGTTTTCAACTATGATGTGTGGATACAAAGGCATCGAGTACAGTTCTCCGAACCTGGATTCTGCTATGAGCAACAGACCAGCATTTACCTTTGCTCTTGCAATACTTTTCAAGTCTGCTAATTCTGTGCAACCTCGTTTGTTTTCTTTCGATTCAATTGGTTGTTTAATGATCTGAAGTAAACCTTTACAAATTGCAAATGTAAATCGATTTTGGTAACTTATGGATTATTAGCGGACGCAGAATTTTGTTCGAGATGGGCACTCTATAGACAAATTTTATTAAAATTTTACTATTGTCAAATTCTAACCGCCATTAGACCTGGCAAATGAATGTGTAAGCCAGCCTAGTCCAGGAAACTTTGCGGTTGAACCAATATATTTGACGTCAATTTACTTTCTAATTTTCTCGCATTTCCAGTATGGCTTTCAGACATTGAACTAGCTACAAGAAAACCCCCGAAATATTTCAACTGCATAGACTCACAAGAACTTACAAAACCCTGTGTTGCAAAGGAAGTGAATTTAACTCCATGAACCAATACAAAAGTTGATATGTTTCAGGGAATGTTAAGTACACAATAATGAAAGAACTGTAAAATCAACAATTGAATCGAACTCAAATGAAGATTTCATATAAATTAAAGCTGGAGATCATAGTAAAGTGAACAAAAATGCAGAGCTGATGCTAATCTGAAATGAGGAGAGAGAGAGAGAGAGAGAGAGAGAGAGAGAGAGAGAGAGATGACCATGTACGGATTAGATCAGCGTTTTACTTCCACTAACGTGTTAGATTTCAATGAAATTGCATAACGTGATTAACAATCAAACCGTGAATTACACAATCGAGAAGCATGCACTTGTAAGGTGCTATAGATGACGAGGGTGGACATGATTCTGACCCCCATGGAGGTGTCAATGAAACCCTTCTGCTTTCCTTTAGAGCCGTTGATGCTGCCATCTCCATCCATTTCTCCACCACCATTACCTTCCTTTATACAAATTCTAAAACAATCGGAGAAAGCACACCGAAATGATTGTAATCCAAAGAGTTATAGCCAGAGGGTAAAGGTGTCAAATGGGCGGGGCTTGGGCCGGCCCAACCCAACGGGCCTCCAACAAAACGGGCCAGTGGGGCTGTCAAATGGGCCGGGCCAGATTGGGGGGAAAATTTGAGTCCAATCCAAGCCCTGACCCTATATCTAGGGCCGGGCTTGGGCCGGGCCGGGCCCAATTTTTTTCTTGTTATTCAAAATAATAATATTATTTTACTATCTATTTTGTTATTATTATTATTATTTAATAATATAAATACTAGCTTTTATATGTATTTTAACAGTTATTTTTTTACGCACGGTGCTAATACTAATTTATATGTAAGAGGGTAAAATTAATTGGTTTGGTATTTATTGACAAATAAGTTCGGCCCATCCAAGACCGCCAAGGCCTCTTCAAGGAGGCTCATGATTTCTCACGGTTCGATTGTAATCTAATTCTTATTTTACGTCAAACATATCTTTGATTATTGCACCAAGGAAGAACGATCATCATAATTCATGTTCAGATTTATTACTCATTCGATCATCGTTGGACACGCACACTTATATATAATAATGTGTGTATACAATAATATTGGGCCACAAAATGGCCTGTGTGTAGGGCCAGAAATAGAGCCAACCTTAGGGCCAAAAGGGGGCCAATTTTTGGGCCAAAAGAGGGTCGGGCCGGGCCAAACCTGTGCCATTTTAGGGCCGGGCCAAAAACGGGCCATTTTAGGGCCGGGCCCGGGCCTGTTTCTCAAAAAATTCGGCCTGGTCCTGGCCCAAGCCTTAAGGGTTAGGGCCAGTGCGAACCCAAAAATGGGCCGGGCCGGGTCAGGCCAGCCCGCGGGCCGCCCTGCTCTTTTGACAACTCTACCAGAGGGAGAGAGTATAATATAGAAATCTATATATATATATATATATATATATATATATATATATATATATATATATGAAAGCCGAAGTTGAGAGAATGTAACATTCTCTTTCCTATTTGGCATACCTCTTTTTATGCTATTTGGCATTCTACCAATCAAATAAGTTTCACTTTTCTCTCTCTTCCACGTCAGCATGTCTAATTTAAAAACAAATCTCTCTCTCTCTCTCTCTCTCTCTCTCTCTCTCAATTTTAAATTTATAACTCATTCTGATCTATATCTCATTTAAATCTTGAAATTTTTCTATATTTTACACAAGTCTAATGTATTTTACAATCTAACAAAATTTGTCTCCCTCCTTTACTTTATTATAAGTCATATAAAACGTATATGTATATATATATGTCTATATATACATATAATTATATCTCATATTGTATCTTTTCTTATATCGCAAAATTTTTTATATTGTTTTATTAATAAAAACCTCAACACGTAGGGTTATTAATATTGTTATTAAAAATGGTAGAAAACTCATAAAAAAGTGAAATATAGCATTATTTGTTATTATTATTCGACATATAAGAATGAGCTTTTAATTAGCCATTGTTGGTCCCGTGTGCAACGCACGAGGTTAATACTAGTGACTGATGAAGGTGGACTATTATTTGCGTTGGTCTTTTTATTGTGCTCAATGTGATAAGAGGAGGGGCACCATCATGGAATATAGCTGGGATCGGATGACAGCAGGTGGGCACGTGCCCCCCCCCCCCCCCCCCCCCGATGTTCCCTACTGCATCTCTGTTATGGATCATCATAATTTTCAACAACTTTATGGCAAAACTGGTATAACTAAGTCATTTCATTTTGTAACTATTTTAACTGATTATTGTTTGCTAATCGACATAAATAAAAAAATTTTAATTTGGTAATGTCCAGTATATGTAATTGTTCTCTCTCTCTCTCTCTCTCTTCCTTTTTGAAAATTTGCATTTGAACTTAAGCGAGGATGGAAAAACTTGAACTAAGAAGCTTCAACAGTCAGACTAATTATTGGTACAATCGTATCAGGTGCAACTATAGTTGTTTTCGATGAAGTCCCAATTAAGTCTGTAATAGGCCTTCTAAAGATCAACTTTAAAAATCATGCCATAGTGGTCTAAGAGCTTCTAGAGGGGTCCTTGTATGTCTCACTTATTCTATGCCGATGATCTCATAATATTTCGAAAAGAGGGTGAAAAGGAGTGGCAAAATCGTGGATGTTTTAATCAACTTTTGTTATACCTCTGGCTAGAAAATTCATCTCCAGCTAAGCTCCTTGTTTCCAAATGTTCCCACCCTGATAGCCCACAGACTCAGCCATCTGTGTGGCATTCCGCTAAGTGATAACCTTGGCATTCTTCTTGTCCATAAAAGACTTTCTCAAAACATTTATGTTAGCTGCGGATGTAGCCAGTGTTACCCATATTAAGGACTAATTTGTAAATTTTATTCTTACTTCTGCTGTACCAAAAAGAAAAAAAGGGAAGAAACGAGCTTCGAGTTATACTTTCAATCAGTACTCTTCTTAGTAACTTGAAAATATAGCACTTTCTTGGAAAGTAATTGTTGGTTTCACTGTAGTTACAAGACATTGATGGTTAACGTGAGTGCTTGACTTGTATTATGTATTAAGGCTCAGATCACCTCCTTTGAGGTTATATTTTTGTAAAATGTTTTGAGGCATTACATTTCTAGCAAGTAAGAATATTTTGAAATAGCATCTTGAAGGTCCACTTTCGAGTCGGGACGAAGACAATATTAGACAAAAATGTTGAGCAAAATCTAAGCAATATATGTCTTTTCCCAAAAATCAAAGTGATCGCTTGACCACGCTAAGAGATAGCTAGGTAGATTCGCCCCCGACTGCGAGGATAAAGAAGTAATAAGGTCAATGCTTTTCGCTAATTCTTCTAAGTTGTACAATATTATTGCATTGTTAGCATGAACGAGTTTACCAAAACGTTAGAACCGTAGGCTTTAGTAGTTAAAGTTGTAGTTATTTAAATAGCATAGAGAGACTCCAAATAGACTTGACCACATGAATTAGCTTACACCCCCTTAATGAATTATTGTAAAAACTGTTTGCACAACGTTTTCTACCTCAGTTCTGCTTGGAGTAGAATCTTTTTAAAATTCTCCAAAATTAGATATGTTTTCATAGTGAAAAAAGAAGGAACAAAATGTCTTGCTGCTCTACACTAAAGCACATCACAAATACCTTACATACGTATGCACATTATGACTGATAACCCTAGTGAAAGCAACTGACGTATTCTAACAACCTTATGTATGTCTTGGCATATTCTAACAACCTTATCTACGTCTTTTGTGCCAAGAACTTCTCTAAGAACAAAAATTTTGACAAAAATGGAATCCAAAGTAAGGTAAAAGACCGTATGTCAAGACAAGACAAGACAAGACAAGACAAAGAAAGGCTTTGCGAAAATGACAATTGTTTACGCAGTGAAATGGATATGAGAACCGCTATCGATGAACTACAAAAAACCTAAAGTAAAGAAAAGAAAGACAAATCTTGAAATCAAGTCATGATTTGTCTCAGGGGTTGAATGTGGTATCTTTCTTTGAGTCTTACGTCCAACATTTATACCACAGATTAGATGAAGTAAGTAACTATCACACAGTAAAAGATAAACTACCTACTACCTCTAGAGAACAGGAAAATATATAATTTAAGTTGATTTTTTTCTATCACAAAATAGCTTTTAGATTTGAATCTATAATCATTTCCTTTTCACAAAAAATTAAAAAAACTAATGCTATTTAATAGCATTTTAATAAATAACAAATCATGGGAAAAAAATATTTATTGGTGCAAACGATGTCTGCACTCCTCCTATTGGAATAAAATGTCAAAGAGAACAGGAACTGGATCAGAATTCAAGCAGTATTAACACAAAGCCAATATGGGCTTCTGACCTTGTGTAGACCAACGGGAAGCATGTCTCCCACCTCTCTGTAACCTGTCTCTTGGATTCTTTCCCACAATTTCCCTGTGTTTTATCAGACTCGGCCGTACAGTTTCTCTGTTCAATTTCCTTGATATAGCATATGAGTAGGCAGAGTACGCAACTATTACTTGTAGCACAGAAAATTTCATGGCCCACCAACCCAGAAACTCAGCTATATAAATCCAGGAGAAGAAGAGAAGGAGGGAGAAGAGAGATGACGAGGGGAAGGCACTGTTACCGGGAAGTTCTGCCATTCACGGCCATGTTCTTGGTGGAGTGCACCAACACGGGGTTAAGCACCATTTTCAAGGCAGCCACTGATAAGGGACTTGACTATCATGTTTTTATGCTCTATTCTTATGCTATTTCCACTCTTCTTCTCATGCCCATGGCCTTCATCTTCCACAGGTCCATCTTTCTACTCATTCCCTTTCCGTCTTGAACTCGAAAAGTCCTTGTCGAGATTCTCTTAACAATGTATCTGATCAAAAATATTGCAGGAAAACAGAGCTTCCTCCGCTCAACTTCTCTCTTGTTATCAGAATGTTCATCCTTGCGATTATTGGGTACCCACATGACAAAACTTGTGAATAAAATCGGTTTCATAGATTTTTATACCAGCAGTAAAGAAAAGAAAGTGACTTTGTACTTCACAAAGTGGGTCTTATTGAGCCTGATTTTGATATTTTGCTGTGTTTGTGGGGTATTGCCAGACTTATTTCTCAACTGCTTGGTTATCGAGGTATCGAACTCTCTTCTCCAACTATGGGATCCGCCATGAGCAACCTCACACCAGCTTGTACCTTCATACTTGCCCTCGTTTTCAGGTTTTTATTCTTGATCGCCTATCTTGATCTTGTTCTTTTTCGATCTCGGGTCATAGTTATGATCTTGTTCTGGATCCCTTTTTCCTGTTACTCCTTTTTCTTGAACCTAATATTCTATGTAAGATATCACTCTGATAGTAATTTGTAAGCTGCATATATAATCTGCCATGAGATATCATAGTTGAAGATTCAGATTAGCTGAAAGCTGAATAATATATTCTGATCAATCTTCATCTTAAATGTGTCGAAACTAGTACTGAACTTTTTTTCTTGCACGCTATGGTATTTGAGGCCCCAGTTGCAATCTCAGTCGTGACACCCAAGAAAAAGTAAACAATTAAAATTTGATCTTAACGGTATGGCTGTACGACTCTCCCACAAATTAAAAACTAGTCAATATGTCCAGTGGCATCCAATTAGTGGAGCTAAAAAAGGTAATATTAAAAGTTATTTCTAAGGATTTTACAAAAATAATGACAACAGTTAGATGTCCATTATATGGAGAGTCGTAGTCACACATATACGGATTGCAATCAATCCATGATTAATTATTATCATGTGTGGAGCCAAGTATCACTAAAAAGTGTATGATTCCCGACTCAGAAGAATATAGCCCTAGCTTGTATCTTCTTTGCTTGGCCTCCTATCATATTTGAGTCAACAAAAACATTTGATGCAATTTCGTCTTCAAGGCTGAACTTGAATGAAACGAAGAGTTGTCCAATATTAAAGATTTAAAGGTTGTTGAAACTAGGACGGCAAAAGTTTTGTCGCCCCACAAGTCATAACCTAACTTTTTGTGTAGGACTTTTCACTTATTGTGATGGTTTTCTATTGGTAAACTCCTTCCATCATGGGATAAAATAATTTTACTTCTTATTTGGACAGGGGAGAAAGTCGTGTCGAGCATTAAGTGTATATATAATGTGCCAAGCATTAACATGTATCATATGACATAAGTGCGGGGGTGAGTTTATGGCAAAAGGGTGTGTCGAGCATCAAGTGTATATCGCGTGTTAAGCATTAACATGTATCTTACGAACAACTTTCTGACCTCGTTTTACTGCTGAACAATTTGTCCCAAAATTGTGTCATACGTCATGACGCATTAGAGACAATTACAAAATTAGTGGCCACACTTTATCATCGAGAAGTGCTATAATTGAGCTTTTGTGACAATTTTCTTTTGTCGCTGAAAAAGGAATTCGAAGAGGTATACCGGGTATGAGATATCTACTTTATGCCCACCACTTAATTTTGGATGATTGAATGAAGTTGTAACCTTTTTTTTTGTCGCTGAAAAGGGGATTCGAAGAGGTATACCGGGTATGAGATATCTACTTCAAGCCCACCACTTAATTTTGGATGATTGAATGAAGTTGTAACCAGTGTGTCTTATTTCTTCAACCAGGATGGAGACGCTAGACTTAAGAAGGTTAAGCAGTCAAGCAAAAATTATTGGAACCCTGGTGTCGATAGCAGGTGCATTTGTGGTGGTTCTCTACAAGGGGCCAGCAGTTATAAGGACTGTATCCCCGTCCATTAGACCTAATGCCCTTGAAAGTTCAACACAAGCAAATTGGGCGCTTGGTGGTGCTCTCCTTGCTGCTGATTATGTTCTCGTCTCCATTTGGTACATTTTGCAGGTATAAGGGCGGAACCTTTGAAATAATCAACACTAAGCGCGGCTTTCTTGACCTAGTCAGGGCAAAAAAATATTTCTCAAGAACAGGGTGTTTATTGATTCAAGATAGATAAAGATTTGAAACTTACTTCCACAAATTCTTCTACCAAAGATGAACTTTTTGAAACATACTACTAGAATACAAACTAATAAGAATCTTTAGGTGCATACAAAATAGAAGGGCCTGAGTTTTGCAGCATCTTACAGGCACAACTTGTGAAACTGTACCCAGCTGAGATCATGCTGGTATTTTTCTACAGCCTCAGCCTGACGATTGTCTCTACGCCGGTGTGCTTCTTGCTGGAGCCAAACTTGGATGCCTGGAAAATGAAAGCTAATATAGGTTTGGCAGCCATTCTTTACTCGGTAAGACCATCACCTTTGAAAACTCGATCATAGCTAATAGTCGGACAAACGTTTCAGTTCCGTTGGATTCAATAAAGATCTCCGGGTGATATTTTCCCGGGAAAAAAAAATCTCCAATGAATGAAGCGCCTTTTTTCAAAGTTTGGTTGGTGACTGGCAAAGCTTTCCGTCTTGTCAATTGTTCTTCCAAACCTGAGAAAATATTTGGGGAATCTTTTCCTTGAAACAAAGGAGCCCTAGTCCATTGCTAAGCAGTCATCGTGCTTCTCTTTGTTTAGGGAATAGTAGGATCATCGTTTGGCATCACAGTCCATACGTGGGGGTTGCACGTGAAGGGACCCGTCTATGTAGCCATGTTTAGGCCTTTATCAATTGCAATTGCAGCCATCATGAGTGTCATATTCCTTGGTGATACTCTCTATCTTGGAAGGTATTGTTTCAGCTACTTCTCGTCAATCATTGTTTAATTAGACTTTGAATAAATCCAATCAACCACCTGAAAAAGGAAATTCTTACTTCAATACATTTCTTTACTAAATGTACGGCAGCCCTTCGTATATATTTCTCGCTAATGACATGTACACAGACAATACTTTTACACAAATTTTAGAAAGATTTTTTGCTTTGCTCTTCCCTTTCCTTATTAGTTATTTTTAGTCACTATACTACTATAATGACATTTTTGAAAGCAAATTAATGCAAATAAGAGACTTTGTGGCCGAACGTGCTGCTAAAAGTGCAATCAATGAGATCTTTTTTATGTATGAACTATTTCGTCATTACTATTATGCTTGTGGATCTCATTCTTTCTTTCTTCTTCTTACTGAATTGTGAGTTTGTCCAAATTGCAGTGTCGTCGGGGCCATATTAATATCTTTTGGGTTCTACGCGGTATTGTGGGCAAAAACCCAAGAAGACATGATGGAAGAACTTGAAGATTCCGGCCTGGAACCTCCGGTGGCGACAGAACAAGTCCCTCTGCTGAAGGGTTCCGCCAATTCCACAAATGATGAACACGCGCCCAATAGAAGTGCATGAACCCATGACAGCGAGAGGCGGAGCCAGCGAGCGCACAGGTGGGTCGGAGCCCACGTGCTGCTCGGTTTTTTTTTCCTTCTATTTACGTGATATTTTTAGTTCATAGTGAAAAAAGTGGCCACTTAGAAATTTCAAAAATGCTTGAAAGAGATACCATTTTAGTCATTTTACTTGTTAAAGTACCTAAAAATAAAAGGGACAGTTAAAAGAAATAATTTTTTGGTCATTTTAAATGTTAATCTTACACAAATAGACAAAATAAATTCAACATTTAGCATAGTGCGCATAACATGATAGAACGATGGGTATAGTTATACCGTACACCTCACCTTGGTTCCCCTTTCCTTCCGATGATAGTTTGACCCATAGATTTTCCACCAACCAATGGTTGTTCTGTACTCATCTTCTCAAATTTAACTAATTTGTGACGTTTTTTAATCTTATTGGATATGAGATGTAGGTATGGTTTTGTGACTGCAAGATAATTGGCTTCAAGGCACGTTGTAAAACGCTCTACAAGATACAACGAAGCGCACTAGTATATAGCGTTTGCACACACGATATTCACCCCACAGATATGTGTATGGAATACTGGATAATGTGTTTATAATTAAAAAATTATATAGAAATTTCTTATTGTAAAATATTTGCAGAAAAGATAAGAGAGTAGAGGCTCATCTATATGGTCAGATTTTCAGACTATTGTGCTCTATTTAAAGCACTAGTGGTTGCTAATCAAGGGTCACACCCTTTCATCATGCACCCAAGTAATCTGGACCGTTGGATTAGAAACCGTTAAGATTAACGGTCCAGATCTAGGCTGGTAATTAACCAGCTCCCAACAGTTGGGTCTGGCCCGAACTGGAACCACCCAGCTGCCTAACAGGTGTAACTGTTCGGGCATAACCCGAACCAGTGCAAGTGTAACCACTCAGCAGCTAACGGTCAGATCCGACCCGATCCGTTGCACCGACGGCCTAGTTTTCGTCATGAAAACTTAAAGGCGTCTAATCGCGTCTCAAGACGATGTGCACGTGCGAAGTGCAAAGTGTGCCATCAAAGCGCCACATTGCGCCTCACAGCCCACTGCCACGAGCGCGCGCGCGTGCGTGCGTGCGTGCGTGCGATCGTTCCTCATATGGTGCTTCACACCATACTCGGTACACATGCATACACCTTAACATACCACATAAGTATTAAAGTAAGTGGAGTTCTTTATTATATATCCACTTACTTTTTCAATTCCCTTCTATGTGGGATTCCTCCCTCTTTGCCTTCCTTTCATCATTTTGACAAAGAAAATGAATCAACCTTAACACTATATTTTGAAAAAAATACTAACAGTCCCCACCATTTTACAAAATATAAAACAAAAGCAAAACAAAAACCAGATCTTATTATCCAGTGAAGTACATGCATAAATGAAGATGTCTTACGACTTGAATCTTCACTTAGTGATTACATAACAAGGCTAATCTGAAAAAGTGTGGTAGATAAACTTTGAACCACCTATCCTTGCTGACTAGCTAGTCACATATCACACATGAAACTCCTATCCATACACAAATCCAGAAAACTGCTTATACAATAAAGGCCATGTAATTTGTATCTTGTTTTCATGAGTGCTCTAGAGTTTAACCCTTAAACTCGACAGAAGCGGCCCCCACTTCACACTCACTAGTCAGGTCTATCAAGAATGTACCGTAACTAACACTCCAAAGAATGATCCTTTTTTAGACCTATTAAGAGTATAATACTCACCCTATTCCTTCATTATGGTTACCAAGCACATGACCTTGGGATGACTAAAATTTGTGCTTGCAATCACCATCATAATATACTTTTGACTCGTTGAACTCAAGACTTGGTGTTAGCAAGCGTTGAGTCGAGATTTCCATCATTGGTGATCCTTGACATGGGCTTAAGACCCATCCCTCGTGAGGTTCTAATAATCTTTTCCCTTGGAAGCCCTTTAGTTAACGGATCCGCTAAATTTTTCAAGGACCTCACAAATTCCAATGTGATTACTCTTTCGGTAATCAACTGCCTCACGTAGCTATGTCTAAGACCAATGTGTCTAGACTTTCCATTATACACTTCACTACATGCTCGTGATAGAGTTGATTGACTATCACACCTTATCGATATTAGAGCCATAGGCTTAGACCATAAAGGAATTTCAAAAAGCAAATTTCTTAGCCATTCTGCCTCTTTGCCCCCTGCAGCTAAAGAAATAAACTCTGCTGCCATGGTAGAATCAATAATGCAAGTCTGTTTCTTCGAACCCCAGGATATTGCACCCCCACCAAGTGTGAATCCTTCCAAAACAGAAGGATACCCGTTATAACATATGCCGAAATCCATGGTTTGTTTAAGGTACTTAAAGACCCTATACACTGCATTCCAATGCATATTACTAGGACAATTAGTATATCTACTAAGTTTTCCTACTGCATAAGCAATATCCGGTCTTGTACAAGTCATGGCATACATTAGACAGCCTATTGCACTTGCATATTCTAGTTGTCTCACAGCTCTACCATCATTGGGAGACAACTTTATACTCTCATCAAATGGTGTACTAACTGGAGTGGTGTCCAAATGGTCAAACCTTTTTAACACATTCTCAATATAATGAGATTGAGACAAGGTTATGCAACCATTATTCCTCAAGATTTTAATTCCCAAAATCACGTCAGCAACACCCATGTCCTTCATTTCAAAATTATCGGATAAGAATTTCTTTGTCTTTACAACTTGTTCCAAGTCAGTACAAAAAATGAGCATATCATCTATGTATAAGCAAATGATAACCCCCTTATCGCCATCGAACTTGCTGTACACACACTTATCCGATTCATGTATTTTGAAACCATTAGACATCACAATTTGATCAAATTTTTGATGCCGCTACTTAGGGGCTTGCTTAAGTCCATACAATGACTTAATCAACTTACAAACTTTATTTTCTTGCTCACGTACAACAAACCCTTCCGGTTGTTGCATGTATACCTCCTCATTTAATTCACCATTTAAGAATGCCGTTTTAACATCCATTTGATAATTTTCTAGCTTATGGATGGAAGCTAGTGCTATAAGCACCCTAATAGTGGCTATCCTTGCAACTGGTGCATAAGTGTCAAAGTAATCGACACCTTCCTTTTGGGAAAATCCCTTAGCCACTAACCTCGCCTTAAATTTTTCAATTGATCCATCAACCCTTAACTTTTTCTTGAAGATTCATTTACAACCAACGGGTGATAAATCCACAAATTTCCATGTTCCATTTCCCATGATTGAATCAATCTCTTCTTTTATTGCTTCTTTCCAAAAAGAAGAATCTTGAGATTTCATGGCCTCTTCATAAGTCTTAGGGTCGGATTCCACATTTAAGACAATCGGTATGGAGTTGTTTATTGTTGTCCTAGTTCCTTCTACCAAATATATGTAGAAATCGGGTCCATAGGTTTTAGCAATTCTCATTCGTTTGCTCCTCCTAGGTTCCACTTCATTTTCATGGTTTTTCTCAACATCACGTTGACCTTCCTTTTGCTCAACTTGCTTAGGAAGTGATTGGAACCTACTTTCGTCAAAGATGACATCTCTAGATTCAATGATATTGTTTTTAGAATAATAATCATTTTGTTCCACTACCATGAATCTATATGCTTTACTGTGTAAAGCATAACCAATGAAAATACATTTAATGCCTCTTTCACCCAATTTCTTCCTTTTTGGTTCCGGAACTCTTACAACCCGGAACTCTTACAACGTTATTCCCTTTAGTTGGAACTCTATTTAATATGTAGCAAGCTGTTAATAAAGCTTCCCCCTAAAATCCTTTTCCTAGACCCGAGTTGTAGAGCATGACATTAACCATTTCGACCAATGTCCTATTCTTTCTTTCCGTCACACCGTTTTGTTGTGGTGTATACGGTGCAAAAAGTTCATGTACTATGCCATTTTCTTCAAAAAAAATGGTGGATCATAGTACTCTCCTCCTCTATCGGTTCTAAGCACTTTAATTTTGGCATCACAAAATTTTCTACTTCATTTTTGTATGTGACAAAACTAGGCATGTCATTATTTTTATTATGCAATAAATAAACATAGCAATGCCTAGAATAATTATCAATGAAAGTCACATAATATGAATTTCTTCCTAATGAAGGAGAGGAGTGAAAATCTCCTAAATCACTATGTATTAAATCTAAAATCTTAGACTCTCTTTGTCCATTTGAAAAAGGAGCTCTAATGATTTTAGTAAGCATACATGTCTTGCAAATCCTTTATCTACATGCATACTAGGCAAAAGATTTAATTTAACCATGTCATTAATTTTTCTAGTATTAACATGTCCTAAACGATTATGCCAAAGAAAAGATTGTGACTCAATAATATAAGTAGAAATAATATTCTTATTATTAATATTAAGTTTAAACAATCCCTCACAAAAATATCCCTTTCCCACAAAAATCTCTCCCTTAGAGAGTACAAATTTATCAGCTTCAAAAACAAGTTTGAAACCAAACTTGTTATGCATACAACCCGAGACTAAATTCTTCCTAATTTCGGGCACATGACAGACATTAGTAAGGGTGATAACTTTTCCGGATGTAAACTCGAGCTCGACATTTCTTTTGCCCGCAATTTGCACAATTGACGAATTTCCCATGTAAAGAATGCTTCCATCCTTCACCGGTTCATAGGTTGTAAAAAACCTCTTGTCTTTGCACACATGCCTTGTCACACCCGAATCAATCCACCATGCATCGTCATCTTCAAGGACATTTGCCTCACTGATTACCGCAACTAAATTATTTTCGGTCGCCTTTTTTTGTTTCTTCAAGGCACGGCAATCACGCTTATAGTGCCCTGATTTGCCACAGTAAAAACACTTTCCTTTGTGTTTTTTCTTCTTGTCCTTGTCCTTGTCGTCGTCATCATCGTCATTTCCTTGAAGCTTCCTTTTCTTGTTCTCACGGGAGTTCTTCTTGGATGATGCTCCTTCTTCCACGGCCAAGATTTTAGAAACGCCCTCGCTTTTAGACTTTTCTACCTTGCGCAAGTCTTCCTCAATCCGAAGATGAGTACCCAACTCGTCAAGGTTGATGTCTTCCTTGCGATGCTTAAGGCTGTTTCTAAAATTCTTTCAAGAAGGAGGCAATTTATCAATGATAGATGTAACCATGATAAACTCATACAAAGCTAACTTGTGTTGGGAATAAAGATCAAGAATACTTTTAATCTCATTAAACTGTTCTATAACCGACCTACCATCAACCATTTTGCAATCAAAAAATTTAGAAACGATGAACCTTTTACTGGTGGCATCCTCGGTGATGTAGCGACAGTCCAATTGATTCCGGCCCGATCCATGGCCCGAAAAAAGCCCAGTTTTGGCCTGGGTCAGGCCTGGTTTAGGCCCGGGTTTGGCTCGGCCCGAGTCTGGCCCGGTTCTGGCCCCCCTCTTTACTTTTGAAATTCCACTTTTCCCCCTTTCCCCCTAACGGATTTATTCCTCTTTTTCCTCCTAAATTCCACTTTTACCCCCCCCACCCCACAGCAAAATAACGGCTAGTTTGAGGGGTATTTTGGTCCAAGTTTATTTTTTCAACTCTTTTAAGATTTTTACACTCTTACCCACCCAACAACTATAAACGGATAGTTTTTAGGGGTATTTTGGTCTTTTGTGAAGTTAAAAAAATCTATAAATTCACATCATTTCTCTCTAATTTTTTACATCAATCTTTTTACTCTCTCTTATATAAACATTCTACATTTCTACAAGCTTTACTACTCTTGGTAATTACTACTCTTATTTACTAATTAGTACTCTTACATATTATGACTCTTGTTTACTAATTATTACTTTTGCTAAATTTTAATTACTAATCACTCCTCTTATTAATTTGTTACTTTCTAATTCTTTTATCTAGTAATTAGTAATTAGTGAATTTTTATATTTATCAATTATTATTACTAATTTTTTTAATTACTAACTCTGTCACGACCCGAACCCACGGGCAGGCCCATGAGTTAGGCACGTGACCGGCCGCAGACCCTATGGATTCCAACCGAGGGCTCTGCCAGGCCTTACTCGCTAAAACAGCATATAATCTGCAGTGGAAATTAAAACTTCTATAAACTTAATTTACATTTTCATATTTTTATTTGAATACAATACTCATGCTACAACTCCTCATAACTCTAATTTATCAACAACTAAAACTAAACCAACAATCTAAATCTTTAGCGACTCAACCAATACAGTCTCCGGAGCTCAGTGCCAAATTGTTCCTTCCTATGCTCGTCACCATCACCTTACTTTCAAACCTGAAATGATAAGTAAGGGATGAGCTTCCACGTGCTCAGTAAGTAACCAATGATTCAACTAGGTGGACCGTAGCATGTCAGAAAATAACTCATTTTATATTGTAGCATCATTATTAAGATATCTAAATATTATAGATTTGATAATCATCGGGTAAAAAAAAAAACAAATACATGAAACCAAAAAAACTGAAGTATATAATGATTATCGCAAAACTTCATAACAACCAGTTCAAACCCAACATTAGCTCAAACGATATGCTGCGGTCAGCGTACGAGCCCCCCTGACTAGGGCCCAAAATCCCTCCTACACCCGGGATAAAATAATCATGTGGACGCAAGGGCGCACCACCAGCCACAGTACTGTGCATCAACGTACAAGCCCCGTTGACCAGGGCCCGAAATCCAACTTTCCCCCGTGGATATGGGGCACAGCAATCGAGTAAACAAAAAGACAACCTTTTGGTTCATCGTAAACACAACCACTTTCGATAGCTTTCAACATGTTCAATATTCGCAAATAAGTCAAATGCCAAAATATTTCAAATCTAAGTTTCTTTGCATTCTCTAAGAAAACTGTCAGTTACATGCTGGTCCGGTTTTTTTTTAATGAGAAATAAACCATTAAAACTTCGTTTGGCAAATCAAGTCAGAGCAATTAAACATAAATAAAAAAGAAACGTCAATGATGATAAACGTCACTTTTTAACAGTAGATAAGCATGCACATTTTATGTAAAAGCATTAGTTGAATCGAGGGTCACTTACCTGTCGCTGACACATTTCCTCGATCCCAAATCTAGCCCGATGATCAGTTGTTACCTTTGACCAATAAAATCGTTAATGCCATTCCTTTCATCTCCATAGCCCCGACTTCATTGTAACCGAAGGGTATCATTGATGAAAATGCAGAATTCCTGTCGGATATTTTCTCAAACAACTCAGACGCCGCATTCAACCGCAACCACACCTGCACAATATACACACTTGCCTAAGCGCATGCAACATGTACACCTACCGGTGCGCGCACACAAACCACCCAGATACCACAATCACACAGTCACACACATTCCACCAGCTATTCCATCCCAGTATAATTGCCACACCCATCAACTATTGTGACCAAGAGGTTCCCTCATCTATCAACAAGGTCTTAAGTTTTATCACCCGCCGCCATATACACCCCACTACGATTACCCCAGTCCAGTCACCTAGAGCACCACCGTTAAACCATAACCGTTAACTACAATAATATCAAACTCGTACCGTCGAACCCCTGTTTCATAGTCAATGCTACCAAAACCCAACATATCGGCAACTAGCTTCCACAACCAATCTACCACTAAGATGCCACCTTCCAACAACCCACAACCATTTGGTCACCATGATTGTTACTATTCTACACACAAGTCAATTTCACACTACACCAATATACACATCCAACACGCAGCATCACGCATATACGATATCTCCATACACATCCTGTTACACACCATCGACCAACAACAATCACACCTACAAACATGCCCAAATACATGCACCGTACAACCACTGTTGTACACACACAAACCCACCTCATTTATTTCATTTCATCCACTGCCAACACTCTCGCTAAATCACCACCACTGCACAGTCATCAAAATCACAACATCACCATCAACCCCGCTTCACAGTCAATCTCATACAACCAATTCTATGCCAGTCATGGACTCCCCGGCGGTGACGGAAATCAAACTGCCGTTGTGGTTGATCCGAGGACTTACAAGGACCTCTTCGGTGCCCATGACTCCGCGGCTTACTGTTTGACAGGTGATCGTCCCCCTATAATTGTGGGCGTGTTTTGGGCAGTGGGCTGAGGGTTCGTAGTCGTGCAGTCTTGGGCCTTTTCCCCGGTGGTTGCAAATTTAGGTGGTGAAGTGCTGAAAATTGGTGCCTACTTCCATGGGTCACCGTAACACTACAGTTCGGCACCGTAGTAATGCATGGCTGGTTCAACCGGAATTATGGCTGGCCGGTGGTGAAACCGTGAGGTAGTGGCAGTAGTGTGTTGGCTCCGGCGGTATGGAGAGTTCCAACCGATGTGTGGCGGTGATGGATAGAGGCGCTGGGCGGTCCATTAGGCGAAGACAACGATCGGAGTTGATTGCCGGTCATGGCTGGTCGATGCCCATCGACGGTGAAGGACGACGGCGCTGCCTTCGCAGATTTACTGACGTTGTGCGACGGCAAACCTTGGATCAAGGAAATCCGATAGTGGGAATTTCTGGAGATGGTGGTCACAAAATTGTTGTGCGGTGGTGGTCGGCGCAGGGGGCTGAAGTTGCTCGCCGGTGGCCGAAGGCATCACCGGCAGCAGCGATTGCACGGCGGAGAGGAGTGGTTGATTGACCGGTGATGGTCCATGGCCTGTTGTGCATGCAATCTGGCAGGGCGGCCATTAGGCGATGGCGTCTGGCGAAGGGGTTTAGCCAGAGTTGCTCTCCGGTGACTGCGGTGTGGCCGAAAATGGCTGCCTCGATCTGCAAGCAGAGGCGCCGCCTGTTCTAGGGCCGGCTGCCTTCCCTGTTTCTCTCTACCGATTTTTCTTTCTCTTTTCTCACTCTCTTTTTTTTTGGCTTATTTATAAACATATATTCTTTTAATTGTTACCAAAGCCTCCTCCTTTATATCCCCCAAATATCTCTCTTCCATTTAAAATAGCAAGTTACTAGATAAAGATCTTTATACAATAAACCCTAATTAATTATAACTTCTTTAGAGTGATCAAGCTTCATTTATTTCTCTAGTGCGATCACTTGTTATTCGTAACTGCCAATGTTATAAGTTGTCGCTGATAATATCACTCAAGTCAATCGTTGCTAGAGTAATAATAACTGGGTAAACCTAGGTTCTTTAATTACTAACTCTCTCCAATTTCGAATTACCCTCAGTGATTCATTTGTTACTCTTTAATTCTTTTAATTGTTATTTCTAATTACTAATTACTGCTCTTATACTTGTGTATTTAGTTACTCTTACTAATTTTATTTTTCAATCTAGTAAAAAAGTTTAGCGTCAAATATGGCTGGATTATTGAAGAAACTGAAGCGTGGATCATCATCACGAAAAACATCATCATCATCACAAGCACCACCACCAGCACAAGCGCCAGCACCACGGCCATCACAAACACCAATCCAAGCACCACCACAACCATTCGTTCCTGGACGAATGAGTACAGGCTGTATGATAGATACCCAAGCCAATTGGGAGTTCAATCAAAACATTCCAGATTTTGAATACACGCCTGATCAAGACCCCCCGCATTATAGTCAAGGACGCAGCTCGGTTGGCGAAGCTACTACTCCGTGGCATAATCTTAACCCTATGCCTGGTCATGATGAAGAAGGGCCGAGCAATGCCTCCGGTAATGAGCCAGAAGTCCAAAAGGGAAAAAAAGAAAGCCGAGTGTTGGAATCATTTTGATGAAGTTACGGTGGACGGCATCCGAAAAGCTCGATGTAAGTACTGTGCTAAATTATTTTCGTCTGGTAGTGGTAATGGACATCTTAACAGGCATTACCCTCAGTGTGCACCTCGACAAGGCCACGTCGAACCTACCCAAACGCAGTTATCTTTTGACGGTAAGTTATTTGTTTATAATCAGCGAGAGCAAAGAGACGGTCTCGCTGAATTTGTTATTCACGATGAACAAGCCTTTTCTTTTGCCGATAATGCTAAGCACTCTAGATATATGAACACATACGTTCAACCTTTGTACAAAAAGGTTCATAGAAACACAACTAGATCCGATGCACTCCGACAGTATAATGCTGCTAAAGCACGCCTGATCGATTATTTCGATAAATTTGACGGTAAAGTTAGTCTTACTTCTGATATTTGGCAATCTCCGTTTACTTTTGTTAGTTATACTTGTGTGACCGCCCATTGGATTGATGCAGATTGGATTATGCACAAGAGAATCATCGCTTTCGAGCTCTTTCCTTTTCCGCATGATGGAATGAACATTGCTACTATTATATTAAAAGCATGTACCACATTTAAATTAAAGGATAAGATTATGAGTATTAGTTTTGATAATGCTTCTAACAATACAGCTGCTGTTGATGCTTTAAAGGAGGCCTCAAACCTGTACTTTCTGGTAAATTATTTCATGTTCGTTGTGTTTGTCATATAATTAATTTAATTGTTCAAGATGGTTTAGCTGCTGCAGGAGATATTCTTGTCAAAATGAGGGGTATGACAGCGTATGTTAATAGTTCGAGTCCGAGAACACAACAATTTAAAACGTTGTGTGTTGAATATAATATGCCTCGCAGGAGAGCAGTTACAGATGTGGTCCACAGGTGGAACTCTACATACCATATGCTTTTACACATTCTGGCATACAGAGAAGTCTATACGCATTTTCTACTAACCTTGTTCCCAGCCGGCTTGCCAACTCAAGAGGAATGGCAGATGGCCACATACCTAGCTGAATTTTTGGAGGTATTTTACACGTCTACCAATTTATTGTCTGGTACGTACTATCCCACCTCTCCTCTCGCTGTAATAGAAATTCTCAAGATGGCTACAATGTTAACAAAATGGAGATATATAGGACCCTTTAAGGAAATAGTAAAAGTGATGGATAAAAAGTTTAATAAATATTGGAGTGAACTGCCTGTTATTTTTACTGTGGCTACTTGTTTAGATCCTAGGTTAAAGTTGCATGGCGTGAACGTCTCGATACAAGAGATATCGAAATTAATGTGCTACCCAGTAGAGGAGACAACCGCACTCACAGCGAAAGTGAGCAAGACATTTGAGGAACTGTTCAACCTCTATCGTAATTCTGCTGACGTGCGCGGGCGAGCTTCATCATCCACTGTTGAGAGGTATTATGCGCCATACCTTAAGGGCTTTGAACATCTAGTAGCAAGACAACTACCAGGTGAAGGTACTTCTAATTCGGCAGGTTCGTCTACTTTTTCCTCTTTTAATGAGATTGGTGTATATTCAAATACTGATCATTATTCTGATTTATCAATGCAAGAACAGGTTAATTTTAATTTGTTAAATTTTTGGAAACAAAATCAAAACATGTATAAAACTTTATCCCAAATTGCACGGGATGTACTGCCAGTGCAAGCCTCCACGGTTGCTTCAGAGTCGGCATTTTCAGCGAGCGGGAGGGTTTTGGATGACAGGAGGAGTCGTCTTAACCCCGAGTCGCTCGAGCTATGTGTATGTTGGAAGGATTATCTTGATGCGAAATACCGCGAGCAAGATAAACCGATTGATGATAGGAAGAGCAGTGACTCGGATATTGAAGTACTTCCTGATGATTAGGTAATTTCTTTTTATTTTCCTTCTCTTAAGTTTTAAGAATAAAATTTCTCACAAAATATAGTTTTTTTTTCATATATATATATATATAAGAATAATAATATAATAAATTTTTACAAGCAAGATAGATATTTTTTATATATATAAAAAAATAGGTAACTTCGCCTGTTTGTTTACAAGCAGCCGGTCCCAAGCCCAGATAAAAGGACATTTATCTTCAATGTATATGATTTATAATGAAATAAAAGGATAAAAATTACGTTCGTTAAATTGTGAAATTTTAGCTAGTTTGGTCGATTTGAAATAGGGTTTTGTTGGGTTGCGGTAATAGTGGCCCTGGGTCCCACGTTTTGCGGGCAATAGAAACCCTTTGGGTCACATGATCCGATGATCCAACATTCAACTCTTTTAGGATTAGTAGGCTGGGTTACGAATAAGGCTGTCTGAGTCGGGCCTTTAACTTGCTCAACTTTGGGCCTTACACTGACAAAGTTGCTAACAGATGATGATGTGGCGGGCTCGTTGTTCTTGGAGTCCACCTTTTGTGATTTGAACTCTCAATTTCATATTTTTCATGTCTTAAAAATTATATACTAGTTAATAGGGATTTTAGATGTTGCTAAAGATGTGCATTCGAAGCTCAAGCGAAAAGTGTAGCAAAAGTTTTATTCCTAGTTTTCCGGGGGGGGGGGAGAGGGTAATACTTCTCTTAGATATTTATGTAATCAATATATGTAGCAACGATTTTATTTTTATTTCTGATATTTCCACTCGTGAACAAATCTTAGTTGCTACCCAAATTGTACTCCGTATATAATAACAATTAATAATCGCTAATTCTTTTAATGACTTTGATGCTAACATATTCAGCGATATTCTTTGCAATATTTTTTTAGCGTCGCTAAACAAAAGTCACTAGAAACATTTAGCGATCATTAGACGTTGCTATATGGGAGGTTAAGAAAAAGATTCTTTTTATCAGGATAGCAACCAAAATTTTTCTTTACAAAACACTTTTTTTTTATTTTTTTAATGACTTTGCTACTAACGTATTCAACGATAATTTTTGCAGCATTTTTTTAGCGTCGCTAAACAAAAGCCACTAAAAACATTTAGCGATCATTAGATGTGCTATATGAGAGGTTAGGAAGAAGATTTTTTTTACCAGGATAACAGCCAAAAATTTTCTTTGTAAAGCACTTTTTCTTTTCGCTATACTAATTAGAATTATATTTTTAAGGGAAAACGTTATTTTCATTCCCTTATCTACTTTTTACTACCTTTTTGTCATTAAAAATGCATTTGTTGAGAATTGTCGATGTTTCAGTGACAACGAAAGAGTGGTAAAACATATCAGGGAGTAGAAATTGCGTGCCAATCTATTTTTGCTTTCTTCGCATTTCATTTACTCTCTTTCTTACTCCCCCTCATTCTATCTTGATAAATAAGATCATATAGTTTGATTGACAACTTTTTTTATTGCTTAATTTGATTTTCTTTTGTATAAGTTTTCCTTCAGAAAAAGTTTTTCACCTGAATAATCCTTCGTGATACAACGTAATCACATCACCTACGAAATGCCTGTAAAAGTTGAACAGGAAGGAAAATGAATTAAACCCCTGGTTTGAAAGGTATGTCTCGCTCCGAATAATTAAACAAGTAGGCTTTCTAAAGAGGACTACATTTATTTGGAATCAGGTGCGAAAGAAAAGTGTCAGTGTGACGTGGGTAGAATGAAAATTAGACATTACTTAAGGACATAATACATACATGCTTGGAAAATATATTTATTAGTAGGTGTCAAACCAATGGAGAATATAACACCTACCGTTGGAATTTATCCACCAACTATGCAGTAGGTCTTGGCATTATCTTAATGAGCTGTCGTGCACACGCGATGCGTGTGCGAATCATTTATTGTATCAGTCAAAATAGATGTGTTTAAACAATATTTCATCAAAGTAAAAAAGTAGATATAACGTCACATATCTCAAGGTAGTTATTTTAATAAGCATATTAAACACAATTGCTTTCAAATAAGATTGTGTAAAGAAATAATTACTTGATGATGTTCGTTCGCAACAATTGACATTCTTCTTGGGTAAGTTCGCCGGCTGAATATCAAATCTTTACGAATCCGTCTACGTTCTCTTTAACGACGTCTCTCTACATCCTCTGAATCAGTTGATTCATGCCTAAGAGTCATTTCCATAACTATAGATTGCAATAAGTCAGTGCACTTAAAGTTTTGACATTTATGTAATGTGCAGTGAGGCAACATGATTACTGCGCTAGATGTATCTTGTCCACTCTCATCCAACTAATAATTATTATTTAAGATAATCTATACCAAGCGTCGCTAGTGTTAGATCATAACCTTCTTGCCACTAAATGAAGGCACACCTTATTGCCTCTAATATGTTTAAATTCAATTTTTCATTCTAGATACATAAATTGCCAAGTGTTGCAATGTTTGAGCAACAGTATTACACCAAAACGTTAGTTTTAACCGCATCTTGTAACAATTATATGTTATGATATTTTTTTGTTTCGGCTACTATATATCTATCGATCTTTAAATGAAAATTTTAAATTTTTTCTTTATTTTGTAAATCATAACTTTTTGCACTAATTACAGTGAAGTATGTATTATAACGAAATAAAATTTAATCAATTGTAATATAATTGTTCTTTTTTTTTGCTAAATTTTATTTTTTATTTTTATTCTAAAATAAAAAAATGAAAAAAAACTAAAATAAAATGTTAAACAATATTATGTTAAACATTGAAGTTGAATATTATCCATTCGAGTATGGTTAAAAAAAAAAAGTACATAAAATTAACTTTAAATCATAATTTAGCTTTGAGTACGGATAAAATTATATATGGATAAAATTATAACTTTGAAAACCACAAAAAATAAATTTAAATATAATTTTGAGTTTGGATAAAATTAAGTATCATGTATAAATATTTATTATCACTTTGAGTTAAATTAAATTTAAATTATAGAACTAAATCTAAAATTGATTAATATTGAAGTTGCATGAGTTAGAAAAAAACTAAAATAAAATGTTGAAGATTGAAGATCCTAATAAAACTACTGAAGTTATATGGGCTAAAAAAGAACTACAATTTTATTTAAAAAATCAAATAACATTATAATCATTTTGTACAATCAACCATGCATGGGGTACAAAAAGCATAATACATTGGACAACCATTAAAGCAGGAAACCGCCACCACCGCCGGCAACAGGCGCTGTAGGCACCAAGGCCCAACCGGCCGTCGAGGACATCGTCGTGCCACCTTTCTCTCGATGCACCATCAGATCAGCCGTCGTGCAGTCGCAGCAGCAGCCAATCCAACCACCACTTTGCCAGACCCCTGCCGTCGAGTCAATGGATCGCAACCACCATTCTTCTCCGAACGCCGCAGACCATCTTCGCCGTCGTCAATGGATCACATCCACTCCCTCATCTCTGCAACCCACCATAATCGGCCACCACCACCATAACCGATCCTTTACCGATCTCGATTTCCCCAATCGCAGCCGCAACCAACCCCCAAACGCTGTCTTCCAATACCGGCCGGAAAACAACCACCCAAACGCCGCAACCAACCCCGCACAAACGCCGGCCGATCCCAATCTCATCCCTGCCGCCGTCTCATGAACCACCGCCGTCCACCAAACGCCACCCAAACACAAAAACTTCGAACAGCCACCAATCGGCCGCAACCCACCGTAACGCAACCCATCTCCCAACTGCCATGGCCACCACACTTCCGACATGACCCATTTTCCCTGCAACCGACCACCACCGCGGCCGATCCACCACGACCCAGCACCTCCGTAAACTTCACGCCGCAGACCATCCATTCCGGCGAATGTGCACGGGAGATCCACAGCTCCAACAACCACCAAAACTCACGGCATCGACCATTCAAATCGGAGATCTGTAGACAACAACCAACGCCGCCGGTGACCAAAAGCCAAAATCCACCAGACTCCAGCACCGCAAACTCCTCAAACTCAATCCAACAGGCAACAGCCACCAAAATCACACCAAAAGGGAAGAGCAAAGTTGAAAAAGAATGCAACTCTGAGGAAAAGCATGAAAATAGCCGAAGCGGGAAAGCAAGAAAATACCTTTAATTCTGGATGGATGTTGGCAGTTGAGAGATTGGTGGAGATTTGATTTTCTGCAGAGAGGTGAAATGAGAAGGAGAAAGGCGAAAAGTAAAGAAATGGATGAAGTGTAAAAGAAAGCCAAGTACATATTATCATTGAAATGAAAAAGAAAATGCAGATAGAAGAAAAAATTCCATACCTGTAAGTAATTTTTTAATGGAGATGGAGATGCAGAAATTTGCAGTTACGTAATCTGAGGAAGTGAGAAAGTTTTTAGGTAGCTGAAGATATGATGAGTGGGAAATAATTAATTGACCTTTTTCTCCTCAAAATGGATACTTGTCAGTACCTTATTTACTCTCAGTGTAACACCAAAAGGGTAGGATACCAAAAAATGTCTTCTCATTAAGTAGTATAGATAGATAATAACTGCTATATGCATGATCCGCGTGGCCATGAAGAGCTCTCTTAGCATCTACAGCAGTAGTACAGACCTATTGATACGGCGAGGCAGTTCTATTCTGTCCCTAAAGTTTGTTTATTGCCATTAAGGAGGCTTGCGTTTCGTATTTCTAGGCAGAATTAAATATTTTGCAACAAAAAAGTATGCTTTAGTACCCCTGTATCAGACTCGAACATCCAAAATTGCTACTACAGTCTGATATGGTTTCATAGTCGGCCAATGATGGTAAAATGAGTAGTATTTAATTGGTTGAATTTGATACCTAGCTCAAAATTAAAAAGGAAGTGGCATCTAGCTATCTATTACTCCATTTTTTTTGTACCTGATAGTTGTTTTTTTAGAAAAATATAAATTCTCATCTCAGTATGGGTATTGGGTATTGTCAATTGTGTTGTCTTTTGCCCATTAAAAGAACCAGAGCTGAACACCAAAGTACTACATTAAGCCAAAGCAGTTGATGTTCAAGAATATTGAGTAATCCCCAACCAAGGTTTGGAGAGATGGCGAAGCAGGGAAGGTACTGTTACAGGGAAGTGCTGCCATTTGGGGCCATGATATTTCTGCAATGCACCCAGGTAGGCCAGAGCACAGTGTTCAAAGCAGCCACAACACAGGGAATGAGCTACTGCATCTTCATGGTCTACTCTTATGCCATTTCAACCCTTGTTCTCCTCCCTTTTGCCTTCATCTTTGAGAGGTCTGTGAATTCTTCTTCATCAGTTGGAGCCTTTGGGAATTCCTTCCAAGTTCATCGTCAAAACTATCATTTGATGTGCATGTTTGACTGTTGTTTGCAGAAAACATCTTCCTCCTTTCAACTTAGCTTTCCTGGGTAGAATTGGTCTCCTTGGGCTTCTTGGGTACTAAAGATTTCATTTCAATTTCGCCTTTTTCTCGCCTATTGACACGAGTACTACTACCTTCTTTAATGGGAGTGCCATTAACAAGACAAGACAGACCAACAGCATACTGGGTAAACTATCTCAGTTGTTCTTGTTTTGTTGGTTGGGTTGTAGGTTTTCAGCTATGATGTGTGGATACAAGGGCATCGAGTACAGCTCTCCGACTCTGGCTTCTGCCATCAGCAACCTCACACCAGCTTTCACCTTTGCTCTTGCAATTCTTTTCAGGTTATGCGAATTCTGTTGCAACATGGGGTTCCTTTCGATTCAGTTGGCTGTTTGATGATCAGAGTTTGCAAATAAGTTGCAAATGTATAGTGATTTTGGTAACTTATGGATCATCATATAATTTTCTACATTTTGTTGGCAAAAGTGACGTATAATACTCCAAGTCATTTCAGTTGGTAATAGTTTTAACTGATTATTGTTTGCTAATTGACATAAATCAACATTTTCTTAAATTTGATAATGTCCAGTATATGTAATTGTTCCTCTAGCTCGCTTTTTTTTTTTTTTTTGAATATTTGTAATTGAACCTTGAACCAGGATGGAAAAACTTGAAGTAAGAAGTTTCAGCAGTCAGGCTAAAATCATTGGCACAATCGTGTCAATATCAGGTGCAACTATAGTGGTTTTATACAAGGGTCCCATAATCCTGAAGACTTCATCACAAGCGTCCATTTTATTTGATCAAACTCTCAAGTCATCAGAATCAAATTGGGTCATTGGGGGTCTTCTCCTCATAGTTGACTATCTTCTCCTCTCCGCGTGGTATATTCTCCAGGTAACTTGAGTTTTCAGCCAAAACATGTTGTAATGTTTTATGACAATATGGTGATTTTTATATAACAGTGAACCCGGCTATACTTAAACTTGCAGGCCCAAACAGTCACAAAGTATCCAGCAGAGCTGCTTGTGGTTTCCCTCTTCAACCTTTGTGTGGCCGTTTTAGCTGCACCAGCATCTCTACTCTTGGAGCCAGACTTAAGTGCATGGCAATTCAGTTCAAAGATGATGTTGTTTGCGATACTATACTCAGTACGATCTTATAAGAGCACCATTTTGAGAATGAACGATTCTAAACATTAAATTTGTACAGACTATGAGTATACGCTAGCTGGTGTAGTGACTGTGCCTAGATTTTCCCTTGAGAGCGCAATTTCACTAGCAATGCCTTGACTTTGAGAATCTCTATTTATTTAGGGACTATATGGATCATCCTTCGCAACTGCAATTCTGACGTGGGGACTTCGCTTGAAGGGTCCTGTCTATGTAGCATTGTTCACGCCATTGTCGATTGCCATAGCAGCAATCATGGGTGTCATATTTCTTGGTGATTCTCTTTATCTCGGAAGGTACGACCCTTTGTCCCCGTTCCCCCTTCTTTCTATTTGCTATATTTCCTAGGACATAAAGCCGCACTTAAAAACAACGTTTAGCCCTGGAATAAGGCAAATACGCATCGTAAACCTCTTGGGTCATTGTCATTTTCAATTTTAAGCGCTGAGGTCTTGCAGAATTCACTTGCTTTTACTTGGTCCATAGACTTATTTTTTTCTCTTTTATTTACGTGCAGCATAATCGGAGCAGTAGTAATATCAGCTGGTTTTTACGTTGTCATGTGGGGAAAAGTGAAAGAAGATATCGCTGAGGACATCGGAGAAAGCAGCGTGGAATCGCCACCAGAAACTGACCCACTGTTGTAATGATATGAAGGTGAAGAGGGCGACAACAAGCACCTCCAGGCGGCTCTTCTTCTAGCTATATACAAGAAAAGAATGTTGAGTGAGATGAGCAGATACATGAAGCTGACCAATTTTAGTCCCTTGTTATTCTGTTTATTGGAAAGCTGTTAGCATTAGAAGAGGAAAGCTGCTATCAGTACGCACAAAATGTAGCTCCATTTGGAGCCATTACAGGTCACTACTTTTTCAACAAAAAGCAGGAATCAAGCACGAGCACGCCTTCAACCATGATGAATCTATTGTCGCTCAAAAGTTGATGCTCAAAGTATTTTAGTTTAAGCTCAAATTTAATGGCGTTTCGAAGAGAAAATCTAAATTTCCGCAACCGAATAATTAGTGAGAGTAAAAGAATAGAACTAAGAAGTTCACTTTTGCAATAATATGATGTGATACAACGGTTAGACGGGACTAGTAAAAAAGGTTAAATGATGCTTTTGCAGTTCATTCTTTCGACTTGTCAACGAGTGCATTAGCAATAATTTTCTCAACTTCCATTTTTATCTTTTGCAGTTCACTCTTTCGAGTTGTCAACGAGTGCATTAGCAACGAAATCTTTTAATGTTGTTAAGATAAAATTTAACATCAAAAAAATACTCCCGTTTTGCGCGACCTACTTTGGTTTGTGTTCTCAACCTAATGGAGTAATAACTAATAGGTCAATATGTGTTCTCAACCTTCTTTGGTCGCACTCAAGGGCCACCAGGGGTCCCATTTAGCCCGACACGTCACGTATTCAACGATAATTTTTTCAACGCTCTTAAGCCGCCGGTCAAAGTGATTATGCTCAAGTCACGTGCATTTTCCCTTTGTGAAACACCTTGGGCGTGCCTTCCCCCTTGGGGGTCGGCCACCTTAGGGGGGTCGGCCACCTATCTTGACGACCGACGACCATCGCTCGTGGCCGCGATGACCATCGCTCGCAACTGTGCACCGTTGTCGTGATGACAGTCGCTTGCTATCGCCCGCTGTCTGTTGTCTCCCGCTGTCACGGTCGCGAACCGTCACTCGCGGCTGCGCGTTGTCTGCGCAACGCTCGCAGTCGCCCGAGCGTCGGCTTCTCGGTGCCCGTCACTTGTGGTCGGGCGACGTCTGCGCGCCGACCTCTCAGCGTTAGTCACCTGCGCCCCCAAGCCATCTCCGTGAAACCCACAGTCGCCCGTGCGCCGACCCCATGGCGCCCGTCACCCGCGATTGCTCGCTATCACCAGTGCCCCGACTTCGCGACACTCGTCACCTTCGGCCGCGCGCCGTCTCCGCGACACCCGTCACCGCTAAAGCACCGATTCCACGGAGCCCGTCTCCTACGGTCGCTCGCCGTCTCCGCGACGTCTGTCGCTCGCACCCGCGCGGCGTCTTTAATACTCTGCCGCGCCCATGCGCCGCGCCGCTGATACAGCAGTACCCCTGGCTCTCTGTCACACTACCATGCTCCTTGCGTTGGTCCATCCTTTTGCCATACCATGCGTACCTTGCCTTGGTCATGGACACATGCTTCGACCCACTCTCTAAAATGTGCAGCATCTCACGGGGATAGGCGACTCTTCCAGGACATTATCTTTACCAGGGAGCTTTTCAAATCCCCTTTCGCCAGGTTAACAGCTCCTCCGAAATGGTACCTCGGCCCGTTAGGTAGACGGCTCCTCCAGAATGCTACCTTTGATGCCCTCCGAGTGCTCTGGCACAAGGACTCACCTGAAGGGATAGGCGACTGCTCCGAGATACTATTTCTGCCAGGAAGCTTTTCAACTCCCCTTTTGCCAGGTAGACGGCTCCTCCGGAGATGCTACCTTGACCTGTCAGGTAGACGGCTCCTCCGAGATGCTACCCTGACGCGCACCGAGTGCTTCGGCATAAGGACTCACCCGCGGGGATAGGCGATTCCTCCGGGACACTATCTCTGCCAGGGAGCTTTTTTCCACCCCTTCTGCCAGGTAGACGGCTCCTCCTGGATGCTACCTCGACCAGTCGGGTAGACGGCTCCTCCGAGATACTACCTTGATGTGTTCTGAGTGCTCCTATACAAGGACTCACCCAGTGAGATAGGCGACTCCTCCGGGACACTATCTCCGCCAGGGTGTCTGCGTAACTAGCCTACGTGCTCCAGCACCAGGGGCTTGTACCGGCACCCCTAGAGACTATGACCCCCGGGTCACTTCGCTACGGGAGTAGGTTTTTGGAGGGCATCGCGCCTAGTCCACCTAGCAGCTGGGCGTTGGGTCTTCCCCACCGCTGTCAGGCTTGTGGACTCTTCAAGGGCCTTGGACTGGTGGCTAGATCAAGGGGGTTCTCTGGCCACACCAGTACTGTGGGAGCCAGTCTTTCTAGACAGACAGCGACGCTGCCCGGGGCAGGCATGGTGAATATGTGATTCCACAGTCTGTGGAACACCGGCACCTATGGACCCCTCGGTGACGTGTCACTCCAGGGAGCCCCACGTATCGTGTGGTGACATCATCATCTCAACCTCTATTCTTGAGAATTCATTTAGGAAGGATTCCCTCATTTGACAATTTCATTTTCTCACTATAAAATCCAAATCCTCTGGAATTCTAAAGAGAGAAACATAGTTAGACCTCTGACATCGGTCCTCTGACGCTGGACCTAAACATCGGACTGCGACTATCGTCATATTTTACCCTACGCTGTCGCCCTCGTAGCACTGCCACCCTCATGCTCTGTCTGGAAAGCCCTTGGTCTCTGCCCTTGTTCCACCCTTGATGTGTCCCATATCAGCACACTTGGCATCTGACTCGGACTGCATTCTTGTGACACCTCCATGTTGACTGCGAACCCACTTTCCTTGGCATCAATATTTAAGACTTGTTCTTTCTTCGTCGCTAATTGATTTTCAAAATGAAGCTTTGACCTGGCATAAGAGCTCTTGATGAGCAAAGTCTTGAGTTTGATTCTTTCCAACATTTGGTCTAATTGCACTCTGTGTATGTGTGCGCTTTGTTGGTGGTGCACCTCATTTTTTGTTTCATGTTGATTTGTCCTTCATGTACAATCGGGGGCTTCCACATGGGATCTGAGGGAAACCGTTAACCATGATAATATTATTTAACATCTTAAGTTTTTAGAGTAAATAATTCCTCCATGGTCTCACAAGGAGTCCATTTAAGCTGAGTAGACAATTCATAAATTAAATCTGCCACTACCTATTTCAATTCATCGGCATGTTTCAACTTTCAAACCCTCAAAAGAAGTCTAACTATTACGTGAGGGACATCTTGAGATATAAATCTCACATCGAAGAAATAATAACTATCCTTCAATATAAAATTATTATGATCCTCCCTTTTCATTGACAAATTTTGAATTTCACGTTTTCACAAAATTAACTAGATCATGATGACAATGATAAAAACAACTCTCAAAGGGACACTTCAACTGTGTCTATGCTAAAAAAAATAAAAATCCCAACTGAGGTCCTAATTTTGATCAAATTATATTTGCACGTTGACAGAAGTAAAATATTGGTAGCAACTCCATAATTTGGTACCCCGTGTACCGCGCTAACACATTTAGTGGACTCATTCTATAATTTTGCATTGAAAAGTGATACTTGCAAAGAAAACAAAATTATCCTATTTGGATGCTTCTCCCTTAATTAATTATTGGCCCAAACAAAAGTCCTAAGCCTTTTCATTTAGATATGGACGTACGTTTTGCTTAAAACCATATCTTCTTGAGTTATATATTGCAACTTTTTTTTATTATTCCATTAGTCTACAAGAGAGAACCCCCCCCCCCCCCCCCCCCAACAACGATTGGTCATGGAGAATAAGACATCTGCAAGAACATCTTTCGTCATGAATCGGGCCGGGATCCTCTACTGTATTATTGAGATGTTGTAGCAAAAAGATATTCCCCAAATATGTTTAGGTAAAAAAAAAAATTGTAACTAAAATCCTTTAACAGTGGTCACAAAGCACTTTTAGTGATATAAAAACGTCAGTATAACAGTTACAACACCTCTAAAGTATAGCTAAGGATCCCATAAAAATGATCGTATTAAAACTTAATAACGTTCTTGTAAACACTCTTTAAGTGATCGACTTTGGGTAACCTTTAACATGTGCCATCCCCGAGGTCCAACAAACTTTGTGCCCTCCCCAAGTTCCAACCAACTTCAAGTGACATTGGTAATGTTAAAATATTTAATAAAATGATTGTGAGTTCTACATAATAAATTTATGAGTAAAAATACTCATAAGATCAAAATGAAAAAGTCTGCTATAACCCTATTTACTACCCTACAACAAAATTCAGAAAACAAACTAGTGAAGTGGACATTCATATCTCCACTGCTTCCCAGTTCCATCTCCACTGCTTTCGATTGCAATTTGCTTTTTTGGAACAGTGACTAGATTGTAGTTAATAACTGTACATACAAAATCTCTTACTCACCTTGTTTGTTTCACGGCAGTCGTTTTTTGAAAAATATTTTCCGCATTAATTTTAGTTTGTTAGAAGTTTTGATTTGTACGATGAAATGACTTGCACATTATAATGAAGTGCAAAGGGTGATTTTATTAATTCACTTTGAAGCTACCAAAATAGCCTAATATGATGAAGGGACCTACAAGAAACGGGACTTTACAACCTCATAGCTAACAGTAATGGTCATTGACAACCATAACGTATGGCGGCAACGGTAGTGCAACGATAGATGGTGGTAATTTCAAGATAATCCTATTATAATGTGAGTTCAACCCATCTTAACCCATTTTATAATTAATTGGATTGGATTGGGTAAAAGCTCATATTTTCTTGCAGCACTAACGCTGGCCATAACCAATTAAACGAAATTGTTAGTCGTAAAACGAGAAAAACAAGTCTAATATTCAACGTACTAGTTACATTGTAACTTCAAGAGTTGTACGTAAAATCTTTTTAAAGAGATAAAGGAAATGATAGTCATTTTTTGTAGCCAAACAATATTCATTTATTTCATTGCTGCCGTGGCAAGTAAATAAGCGCAGCAACTTTGTCCCTAAAAGAAATAAATAGCAAAAGTGGTTGGACCATATGTTAGCTCGGGGCTTCTAAATGCTGTGAAATCAACCCATCGACTAACATGTCATTTTGGGCTTCGGGCTTCATTCAAGCCTTTTCGGATAATTCCAGCCATATTTAATTTGAACTTAGAGTAGATGATTTTTTTAAATACTAAAGTCAAACTGAGTTGACACCATAAACTTTTCTTTCTTGTTGCTAATAAGTGTATGCTGCATGTCAAAATACAAAGGGGGATTCAGCTTCATTCAAAATAAATCAGTCAGTTTAATATATCTCAAGTCATTTACCCCGAGCATATGGCGGGCGACAAACTCAATACTACACTAAATATATGTTGTCCAAGAATGATGTTGGTTAAATGCAAAAAAATTACTTCTTGGGAATGTTCAAAAGCAAAAGAGCTTGTATCAAAACACGTCAAATAAATGCTTTTGTGTTTCGGTAATACTTTCGAAGCACAATCTCAGAAGCACAATCTCAAGTTGGTAAATTCGCATTGTCAGGTACCAAACACTTTCCATTAGCGTGACATGTATATTGCTAAAATGTTTTTCCCATCTCGCGTTTCCGATGGAAGATCCCTTCTAGCAAACATTACAACATGACTTCTGTTTGTTGCTGTTAATAAATTGGGTCAATGGACCCATTATCCGCCCACTAACAGATAATGTGTATTTGTTAGTCTGGATAATTACAGTTAATTAGAGGATATTTATCTCCTAAGTGTTTGAGGTAAATACATCTTTATCTCCTAAGAGTTGGAGGTAAAGCCAATCTCTAATTGTATCTCTATATAAAGGCTAGAGATATCCCAATAAATAAAGGAAGTCATAGCAATAATCTATAGCACTCTCTCTAGAGCAATCACCAAACTCTAGGATTTGGTTCGTGGACGAAGAACTCGACTCTAGTAGCCGTTTTCGTACCTGCGAAAAAGATCAAGCGCGTTGGAGGCTCGTAACAACAAGGATCCTACGTCGGAATTTTCGAAGACTTCGTACGGTATGTTTTCGAACTCATTACGTGTTACGTGGTAGCACGATAATTGTTGTAATCGTTTCAACATTGGTATCAGAGCATGATTACTTGTTGATTCGCCTTTAACATGCTAGATTAAATTATGTGCATGTTACGATTTTTTCCGGATACATGAATGAGACCCATTATTAAAATTCGAAATTTTTTGAGCATGTTTTTCTGAAAAATAATTAGATGATTTTGTTCTCCTATGGTTGAGGATGAACTTCATAAAATTTCGTGATTTTTGGATGCATGATTTGTGAGAAATCACGATTTTATTTTTCAAGAAAACTGTGGTTTTTTCGAGTTTTGGGACTCAAATTCGGAGCATGATATTCTGTTTTTATCATGATCGGTTGGTACATAATTAATCTATGTTGTATAAGCTTTCCAACGATATATTGTACGCATTATTTGGCTTAAAAACGAGAGAGATATGGCATCCCGAAGTTGGCATCGCGGCATGGCGGCGGCTAAAAAAAAAAAATTAGGGTTTTTTCACGAAGAAGTTGAACAGTGCACACAAGCCGTGACACGTGTCACGCGCCGATTACGCCACTCGCTGACACGCGCCCCACGCGCCGAACGTGAGCCAAGCCACGCCCTGAAGCCGCGCACGCGCGTCCACGCGCTAGCCGAGACTGCTGTACGCGCGCCGCGCGCCACACGCGCGACACGCGCGGTGACTGCTGGACACGCGCGATCGGCTTCATCTCACGCGCCCCACGCACGCGTGGATACACGCGCGCCTTTGCCAGAAATCAGATTGAATCCCACGCGCAGTGGTGGCGCGTGGAGGCGCGTGCAGTCTGTTTTTTGGCCGGTGATCGTCACCGCCGGCGAGTGGAGCCTTATCGTGCCTTCTGAAAATTTGCAATGGTGTTGAATTACCTTTATACCCTCTGTGTGTGTTCTGTTTAATTTTTAAACGACTTTTTCTATGAAAAATTAACTTTAAAATTTTGTTTTATACACACAGAATTTTTATTTAATTCCAGAGGGCATATTAAGGATAAATTTACTGTTTGCCAATTTTTTAGGATTTATCTCTCAGTTTTTGGTCATTTGTGAGTATTTTTGTGGTACTTTTGTGGTTCCCAAAAATACGAATAATGCGTAAATATTATTTTTTGCACTTCGTGAATAGCAATAAATATTTTTGAAGAGTTATATGACATAGATAAATTATGTCTAATTTGTTACATGCTTGCCTTGATTTGTGTTATGGTTTAAATATACTTTTGAGGTATATTTGTTGGGTTTTTGGTAAATCCACACTTTTAAACCATTTATATTTTCAAGGCCCTTGTCGCCCGTTTTCCTTGGGAGGAGAATGTGGCCTATTCATCCATTTTATTACCCTGTAACTTCTTATTTGAGTATGCTAGTTTTAGGTTAAATGGATGAATATTAGATTGGCATTCTAAAGAAACTTATGTTTAATGTGTTTACTCTTGCTTTAAGAAAATTCTTTTGAGAATAATGTGCTGTGCGGCATCTCCATTTGTTTTATTGGAGTAGTTTGTAGTAGGATTCTCAAAGATGTTGTATTCTGCTATTTCCCTGTATATTTCGAGAAAGCCTTGTACGGGGATGTAATTTCGCACGCACATTATTCAAGCCAGAATTTTCTTAGCATAAGTTATTAGAATGCCAACAGGGCTCAACGGAGTCCTTGCACACTATTGTATGGTGCAATAATATTGTTCTAAATTATCATGTGGATGATTTATTATATTGTGGCTTATATGATGATGAAATTTATTGCGAAAAATTACTTGAAAAATATTTTTCCCAACTCACATACATGGGAGATGATTACGAGCTTAGCAGATTTTCGATTTCATGATGTGAGGAAGGATTATGTTTTTCATTTGAATTTTTTGAAATAAAAAATAAGGATGTATAATTAATGTCTTTTCCTTGCGCAATCTAATGTAGTGAAAATAATGGCCACAAAAAATGTCATAGCTGATCTCGTTAAGGGTGAGAAACTTAACGGAGATAATTATGACGTTTGGCACAAAAAGATGAAATTCATGCTGAACGAACAAGAGCTCGAGGAGCACTTGACCAAGGAGATGGTCGCGCCAACTGAGGCGCAACCCCTAAGAGACCACACTGCCTACCAGAAATGGAATCAGAAAGATCGTAGTGCGCGCTACACCTTGTTGAGCAGCTTGCAAAATGATCTAATTGGGCAGTATGATGAACTTCCAACTTGCAAAGCTTTATGGGATCAGCTCAAGTTTTCTTTTGGTGGAACCTCAACTACGCGGCTTCGTAGCCTTGTGATTAAGTTTGAGGAGTACACAAAAGACCCTAAACATACCATGAGTGAACATCTAAGGATGATGTCCAATATGATTGGTAAGCTAAGGGATGCTGGCCATGCGCTCACAGATGAGCAGCAAGTCAGAGCTGTCATAAGGTCCCTTCCTGCCTCGTGGGCCAATATGAAACAGATATTGACCCACAGTGAAAACATCAAGAACTTTTCTGATGTTTCACAGCATGTCATCCTTGAGGACGAGACTCGAGATACTGACAAGACCCTTGCTTATGTCACCCAAGGGGGATCGCGCAATGCAAATGGCAAGCGCGAAAGACAAAGTAAGAAAGGTAAGAAAGGCGAGGCTAGCACTTCTGCGCCAAAGGAAGGAAAAATGAAGAAACGCAAGAGAGGAAAACGTGGTGGGAAAAAGGATCTGTCTAAAGTTAAATGCTTCAACTGTCAAAAGAAAGGACACTTCGCTCGTGATTGCACTGAGCCGAAGAAGGTACTTTCAGAATCTCTCTCTCAGTTATATGTTTCCTCACATGTGATGGTTGCTCATTCCCAACCTGTGTGGTTTGTGGATACAGGTGCAACAAAACATGTAGCACGTGATCGAGAGGGGTTCGTAGATTATCACCGGATTCCAGCGGGTAGCAAACATATCTTCATGGGAAACAATAGTTCCGAAGAGGTGCTAGGGGTTGGTTCTTACCAGCTCAAGTTGCGCACTGAGCGCACATTGATTCTAGAGGATGTGCGATATGCACCCACAGTTCGGCTTAATCTACTTTCAGTTACTGCTTTATTAGACAGTGGTTTTTCCTTTATTTTTAGGGGTAATAAGTTGGACATTTTTTTGGATGATGTTTTGTTCGGACATGGTTTTCGCATGGATAGTCTTTTTCAATTGGATTTAATTGATTCTCAGTCTTCTTATTCTTATGTGGTGAATGATAATATTGTGAATGATTCTACCACCTGGCATGCAAGACTGGGCCACATAGGCCAAGATAGAATGACTCGTTTGGCTAGAGAAGGCCTTTTAGGCCCACTCGCAAAAGTCAATCTACAAACTTGTGAGGCTTGTTTGGCCGGTAAAGCATGCAGGAAGCCTTTTGGAAAGGCTGTGAGAGCAACTCAACCACTTGAGCTAGTTCACTCTGATATATGCGGACCTATGAGTGTAAAGGCACGCCATGGCGCCTCTTATTTCCTTACACTGATAGACGATTATACGCGATATGGTTATGTGTATCTGATATCTCACCGCTACGAAGCTTTGGACTGTTTCAAACGCTTTGTAGCTGAGGTTGAGAATCAGAAAGAGAAGAATTTAAAAACTCTTCGCACTGACCGAGGACGCGAATATTTGTCAGATCACTTCAAGAAGTTTTGTGAGGAAAAGGGGATACGCAGGCAACTTACTATTCCTAATACTCCACAACAAAATGGTGTTGCGGAAAGAAGGAATAGAACATTGTTAGACATGGTTAGGTCTATGATGGCGCAAGCAAACCTTCCTATATCTTTTTGGGGGGATGCCCTTTTGACTGCAGCCTATATACTTAATCGTGTGCCTTCACAGTCAGTCAAATCCACCCCTTATGAGCTTTGGAATGACCAAAAGCCAAATTTGGATAACTTGCGCCCATGGGGCTCAGCAGGTTATGTTCACAGTACTTCTCATAAGTATGGGAAACTAGGGCCTAGAGCAAAGAAGAGTATCTTTCTAAGGTATTCTGAAAACTCTAAAGGTTATGTAATGTATGGTGAACATCCAAATGGTGGAAGGACTGAAATAGAGTCTCGTGATGTCGATTTCATAGAGAGTGATTTTCCTAGCATTGGAGATGCGAGTAAGAATCTTGACCTCTATGAGTTAGAGGAGGTTGAACCCACTTTACCATCTTCAAGCGAAGGTGGGGAATTAGTTCCTCATCCGGTTGTCGCTGAAGATAGTGTAAGTGACCTTCAACCTAGTGGGAGTATCCCAGACAGTGGGAGCACACCACAAGGACCATCAGGTCAACAAGATTCTCAACTGCGCAGAGGTGCACGAGGAAGAGTTCCACGTCGTCGTTTTGAGATTGACGGTGAAATTCTTATGTGCACTCCAAATGATGAGGACGAGCCTACTTCTGTGGAAGAAGCCTTATCTTCATCTGCTAGAAATGAGTGGATGGCTGCAATGAAGGATGAGTTAAGCTCAATGGAAAAGAATCGAGTCTGGGAGTTGATTGACCTTCCGCCAGGGCGCAAGACTATTGGAAACAAGTGGGTTTTTAAAGTTAAACGCAAGGTAGATGGGTTAATCGACAAGTATAAGGCACGTCTTGTGGCGAAAGGCTATACCCAACTGCGGGGTGTGGACTATGAAGATACTTTCTCCCCAGTGGTGAGATTTGCTTCAATTCGTCTGATCCTAGCTATTGTCGCCCAGCAGGATTTAGAACTTTTTCATATGGATGTTAAGACTGCGTTTCTCAATGGAGAACTAGACGAAGAGATTTATATGGCTCAACCCGAGGGTTTTGAAGTCAAAGGACATGAGCGCAAAGTTTGCCGTCTCAAACGTTCTATATATGGTCTCAAACAATCGTCTAGGCAGTGGTACTTTAGGTTTCATCATGCCATTACCTCTATAGGTTTTGAAATGATTGAACAAGACCATTGCGTTTACGTAAAACGATCCAAGAAAAATATTCTAATCCTTTCTTTGTATGTGGATGACATTCTTTTAGCTGGAAATGACATGAGTTCCATTGTCGCCACTAAGCAGTGGTTGTCCTCAACTTTTGAGATGAAGGACATGGGAGAAGCTAATTATGTGCTCGGGGTTAAAATCATACGTGATCGTCCAAAGAGACTTCTCGGTTTGTCTCAAGAGACATACATCAAGAAAGTCATTGAACGATTTCGTATGCATAACTCAAAACCCATAGACACTCCAATGGACAAGGCGTGTACTTTGACCACAGACCAATGCCCAAAGAATGATGAGGAAATGAATCGGATGTCCAAAGTGCCTTACGCGGCTGCAGTAGGAAGTCTGATGTACGCTATGCTGTGTACGCGTCCAGACATCTGCTATGCCGTTGGAATGGTGAGTCGTTATCAGAGTAATCCTGGACCCGCTCATTGGAATGCGGTGAAGAGGATCCTTCGATACTTGCGTGGAACCGCTGATCTCGTCCTGTGTTATCATGGTGGAGACTTGAGACTGAGAGGATACAGCGATGCTGATTGGGGTGGTGATAGAGATGAGCGCAGATCCACTTCAGGTTATGCATTCATACTAGGAGGTGGAGCTATCTCTTGGTGCAGCAAGAAACAGACTTGCATCGCCCTATCCACGATGGAGTCGGAGTATGTTGCTTGTTCAGCAGCAGTCCAGGAAGCTGTTTGGTTGAGGTCATTCTTACAGTCTTTAGGGGTTACAGCTCATGCAGATGAGGCTGTCACTGTTCACTGTGACAATACAGCTGCCCTAGATTTTGTAAAGGACCCCAAATATCATGGGAAGGCCAAACACATAGGCCTTCGTTATCACTTCATTAGAACTTTAGTTGCGCAAGGAGAGGTGTCCATGAAACATATACCTACTGGCAGAATGGTGGCTGATCCTTTGACCAAGCCCATTGCTAGAGATGTTTTCCTTTCTCACATTAGGAGTATGGGACTCCGTAGGTTTTGACATGTTTATGGCATCTTATGTGCTTGACATTTATTATATTAAATTTTCGTTCCTTGATTTGAGTTTATTATGGAATGAATGAATAATCTTTGTGATTACATATACATCCTTATTGAGAGTGTCACCAGGCTCGAATTGACCCACTCACACGGGTAATTCACCTTGGCGCTAAGATAGCGAGCAAGATGAGACATAATTGTCTTAAGCGCCAAGTGGGCGAATAAGATGATACAGCTTATAAAGCAAACATGTCGCCTTAGTTGGAGCTAAGATGAGACCTAATAAATGTAGGTCGATCATAGAGTATCTCCACAACTCTATGTAGCCTGTTTACAGCCGAATGTGAGATTTCAGGCAGGCACTATGAGAGTGACTGGGCTGAAAAACTCAGGTTAGGCGCTTGTACAGCGACTAGACTTAGATTCGTATGGCGTATTTATTATACATTTATGTGACACGCCCTTGGGGGTTACGCCATAGCATGCAAATCATACTGCATGTGCTAAATGCAGACCGACAGTGGGAGTGACGAATGAATCCCTGCTTCGTCACTGTGTGAGCCACTTGGATCAAAATTTTTGATCATATATGGTACCCTTTTCACCTTAGACTATGTCATGAAGAGGATACTCAATGTCGCTACTTTAGCATGTACCCTTGGATCATGGATGATGCGGTCTCGCGGGGCATGTCTAGGAAAGCGGTTGGGTCTAATTGGAATGACATGAGGGCTTTGGGAAGAAAGTTCAATATTACATCATGTTGTGTGATTCATAGCCCGGGCGACTTTGTCGATTTTCGTTTCGATATGAGTCATGAATACATAACATATGAGAGGTTTAACACTGCTCATTATGAGGGATTTGAGAGTGTTTAATCTGGTGTAGTTGAACTATCTGGGGTACATACGAGATTTATTGGAGTGATGTATTGTGTTAGTTTGGTGATAACTTAATACAATACTCCTCAACTGGACATCCTTTCTCGTAGGTCGCACGTTCCATTTCCTGTATGAGGAGATGAGTGGACGAGAGATAAAGAGGGACTACGATTTATTTGCCCTGTGTGTGGGCGAGTGGGAGCTGTTAATAAATTGGGTCAATGGACCCATTATCCGCCCACTAACAGATAATGTGTATTTGTTAGTCTGGATAATTACAGTTAATTAGAGGATATTTATCTCCTAAGTGTTTGAGGTAAATACATCTTTATCTCCTAAGAGTTGGAGGTAAAGCCAGTCTCTAATTGTATCTCTATATAAAGGCTAGAGATATCCCAATAAATAAAGGAAGTCATAGCAATAATCCCTCTCTCTATAGCACTCTCTCTAGAGCAATCACCAAGCTCTAGGATTTGGTTCGTGGACGAAGAACTCGACTCTAGTAGCCGTTTTCGTACCTGCGAAAAAGATCAAGCGCGTTGGAGGCTCGTAACAACAAGGATCCTACGTCGGAATTTTCGAAGACTTCGTACGGTATGTTTTCGAACTCATTACGTGTTACGTGGTAGCACGATAATTGTTGTAATCGTTTCAACAGTTGCAAACAATTTTGAGGGATGAACGAAGCCTGGAATCTACAAGGTAAAAGTAATTCATTGTCTTTCGAGCGGTGATACCACTTTTTTTTTCTTGTTGCAAAACTTGAGCGACACCTATTAGCTCACAAGAAATTAGAAAGAAATCAGATTATTAACCTCCCTAAATTAGGGCGGTTTCACCACTTCACTTGTCACCGAAACATCAAATTTCATTATGAACAAATTTTGACTGTTGGAAGTTGTAGGAATCTTTCTCCAATCCCTTATATAGTGACATTTAATAGTCGTTAAATGTTTCTAATGACTTTTCTGCTAATACTTTTAGTAACAAATCTTAGCAGTATTTTTTTTAGTGTCACTAAATAAAAGTTACTATAAATATTTAACGAGCATTAATTAATAAGAGGCAGGAGGAAGATTCCTTCAACCCAGTAGGAACCAAAAAATTTTCTTTCGATACTATGAACAATAGCTTTGCATTTATTATGCTTAGAATAAAACACAAAATCCAGAAATGAAGCAGAGGATAAACTGCCTTTGTACCAATCCTAAACCTAATTAGAAAGTATAATAGAAAGCAGGCACGTCCACCAAGAGCAAGACCACCCTCCTGGAGTTCAAAGACATTATTAGCAACATACGTATATTATAGCCTCTGAGAGAGAGAGAGAGAGAGAGAGAGAGAGAGAGAGATGGCGAAGCAGGGGAGATACTGTTACAAAGAAGTGCTGCCATTTGCAGCCATGATATTTCTGCAATGCACACAGGTAGCATTAAGCATAATATTCAAGGCAGCTACACTAAAAGGAATGAGCTACCGAGTCTTCATCGTCTACTCTTATGCTCTATCTGGTCTTGTTCTTCTCCCTTTTGCCTTCATCTTCGAGAGGTGCTACTTCTACACTCCTTCCAATACATGCTTCTCTATCATTAAGTGGTCACCAGTTCTTTCTCTTCTTGTTTCCCTTCTGGCAGAAAAAAGCTTCCTCCATTGGAAGTACCATTGCTGGGTAGACTTTTCGTCCTCGGCCTTCTTGGGTACATAAACCGAATATTGCACGTTTGTTTTGTTCAACTATTTACTCATACCCAAAATTACTGAATGCCTGTTCAAAAATATCGGCCACTGGTTGAAATTTATGCTAATTTTTTCCACCTTGTTTTGGGCAGGGCTTCATCTCAGTTATGTGGGTATAAGGGTATTGAGTACAGTTCTCCAACTCTTGCTTCGGCCATCAGTAACCTTGCACCAGCTTTTACCTTCGTGCTTGCCATTTTCTGCAGGTTCTTATCCTTCTAGTTCGTTTCTCTCTACGGTTCATTCAATCATGTAAATCCTTCAAGTCCAGCCTATTGGGGGTATGGGTTTTCTTTGGTCTTTGCCATATGGGGCCCGTCCACCCCATCCTCATAAGAGATACTTGCTTATCATATTCTCGTGTTACTTTTAGAGACAAAAACCCACATTCAGCGACTAATTGCACACTACACCACATAATGCTCAGTGGTTTTGCTGAAAGCAGTGTTAATGATTACTAAAGGTTGCTTAAAATAAACTAGTGGGATAGCCAAAGTTCAGTAGTTGAGGAGTAGTTGAGGAGTCGCTATGATGCATTATATATTTTAGTGCTAGAGTCGCCACCATAACAAGCACAAGGATAATGATCAAAGTTGAATTCTGAGCCTATTAGTGAGGCAGATATGATGAATCAACAAATAGAGATTAGCATTAAACTCAAGAGCCTTGACCTAGGTTAATTGTACTGTATTACTAAAAGGCCTTACTGTTGATGAATGAATAAATAAATTTACATTTGTTTTGTTCGCTTTTTATTTGTTAATCTTTTGGTTTATGATGCTCATTAAGGGAAAAAGTGGGGATCTCTTTGGCCTCTAATTTTGTTTTATCAACTACATTTTTTCTCTCCAACAGGATGGAAAAAATTGAAATAAGGAGCTTAAGCAGTCAGGCTAAGATTATTGGCACCATTTTATCAATATTAGGTGCACTTGTAGTGGTTATATATAAGGGTCCAACACTCGTGAGGACTTCATCAAATGTATCGGTTCTGTTGTATCAACCTCTGAAGTCATCAGAATCAGATTGGATCGCCGGCGGTCTCCTTCTGACTGCTGATTACGTTTTGTTCTCCATTTGGTATATTGTTCAGGTATACGAACCTCTGTTCTTTTATCATCAAAATAGACGCACGCAAAAACCAAATTGACCATTTAGTATGTCATAGACCGACACAGTCAGGAAGTACCCCGCGGAGCTGATTGTGGTGTCTCTCTACAACTTATGTGTGGCGATTATAGCAGCACCCATATCCTACATCTTGGAATCAGACTCGAGCGCGTGGAAAGTTAGTTCAAAAATGATGTTGGTGGCTATTTTGTACGGCGTAAGTGTCCATATGGACTCCCACTTCGGAACAATATGGATCGCGATTTGATTGATGTGAATCCTAATAGCAAGAAAATATGCTTGTTTAGGGGCTATATGGATCATCCTTTGCTACAGTAATTCTCACATGGGCGCTGCGCTTGAAAGGGCCTGTTTACGTAGCATTGTTTACCCCCTTGTCGATTGCCATCGCAGCAATTATGAGTGGCATTTTCCTTGGCGATTCTCTTTATCTTGGAAGGTATGGTCTACTTACAGACTCTATCCGTTCTTTATTTGCTTTTACCTTCATTAAGTAGGCCAATACTCAATGTACCACTTTGTAAGTGCTACTCCTGAAATGAAACCAAAATGTTTCCTTTTGCTTATTCTTGAATCCGTAATTTGATTTGCAGCGTCGTTGGAGCTGTAATAATATCAGTCGGGTTTTACGTTGTCATATGGGGAAAGGCTAAAGAAGACTTGGTTGAGGACGAAGGGCTTAATAGCTCTGAACCACCGTCCCCTGAAACTGACCCTTTGTTGCAATAATGTATAGGTGATGCAGTGACAGGTTAATTATTAATTCATGCTGCAATTTTTTGTAAGTCTTTGTTTTTATTTACAAATGCTATTCCGATCTATTTTATATTGAGTTGTTGGTAATTTGAAAAATTCCAACAAAGAAGATGACAGAGACTATAAAGAAACTAATCTTCGATTATTGGCTGTTTGTTGCTGTAAGTTTAATGATCCTAGTTATTATAATCTGAATTCTTTTAGTTGCTGAGAGGAACGTAAACCTAATCTCTATATATAGACAGCTTTACTTCAACAAAATGTTATCTCTACCCACAACACCACTAGATTTTTGTGTATATGGGTCTGCAGACAAGTTAACGCAGCCGAAGCTGTTTTTATTAAATATAATTGCCAAAGGAACTCTATCTATGAAGTATGGAGCTTCTCCATTTCTTTCTTTAAAGTTCTGTTGGTAGATTTCAGAACCGAAAGAGCACTAGATTCCTCATTTTCTAGCATATCTAAAAGCCCATTTTGGCTGGAACATTATTGAGGTTGACGTGGATTCCAAAATCTTGGATTATAATAGGGAATAAAATGTTCTGTTCGACCTTTATCAGAAAGTAAACTAAACATTACTACGTATAATGCAGGATGCACATTAAGCAACTGCTTATGTTTGTGGATAGAAGATCTTCTACTTCTCATTGTGAACTTCTTTTGTAAACCCTACATTGATAGTAGTCAAATTATGTTGGCGGCTATGATCGGAGATCTTTGCAGACCGCTGAGATTTTGGGAGACATTGCATCTGGTGTTACGTGCACATTGAAGTTGACGAAGTTCTCATTCAAGCAGTAACCTAAAACTCAACATGGTCCTCGTTGTGTAAATTGCATCCCGGACTTTGGTGATTATTGATCCTCCCATGCTCCATTTGAGACTAAAGTAGTCATATTGCATTGCAATCTTCACATTATACTTTTATGGCATAATCTTCAGGAAACTAGAGCACTTAAAGTAATGTTCTTCATTTGTTGGCAATGGATTAAACTCATTAAAGTCTTAGTGCAATGTGCAAACATTTGAAGGCCTATAACAAGATAGAATTAGAGTTAGAGCAACTTCCTCGAGTACTTTTTAGCTATGAAAAGTTCTCAGTAGAGGTACTTAGGGGTCCTTTTGGTAGCTATTATTGTAAAATAAAGCTAGTAATTTGTCGTTAGAGTAGCGTGAGAAGTGCGCGCCAATGAGCACTGGCCACAAAGTAGCTTACTTATTCATGTTTCATGTTTTTATTGAGAATCAAGTCCGAGTTCTTTTTACAACTATAAAAGACGACATTGATGGTATTATTAATTAATCAGATTGATTAATAACGTCAAACTAGACTTGTGAAACAGACCGTGATTGTCAATATTATCAAGTAACGTGATGTGCTTATTAATTCTGTTATTGAAGAAATATAAGAGTAAATTCTTTTTCGCTTTTATCTGGAAAAGAAGGAGGCTAATTTCTTGTGAATCATACCTACAGAATTGAATTTAAATTCATCGTATTTTATTTGCATTTGGGTTGGGCCCCAAGTCTTTATCCATACTCAAGAGGTGAGGAATCTCAGAAGCCAGACCCACTAACGGACCCACCAGTAGGGGCGACCTCCCCCGAAGCCCACACCTGACTAGGCCCAGTTAATTGATCAAAGCCCAGTTAAGTTTACCAAAGGCTTTTTGCCCCACCCCTCTCTAAGCGTCTAACCTGAATTTAAACCCACGGCCCACTTCTACATTGTTTTTATTTTTTTATTTTTATGAAAATATGTACAAAAGTCAAGTTTAATATGAAAGCCCCCACCACTTCACCAAAAAAATGGGTTTGGCCAATCAACAAAACCAAGTGATTCTTGTAATGTAGATTAAGATTACTTTTGTTTTAAGTTTGAGTCTGTTATACAATTTTCACCTACTTTTACTTATTGTTTTTATTGTCGCTTTACTTGCTAAGTAATTTAAACTGGTATTTCATTTTCCTTCGAACTAATCAAAATTTTAAATTATCAAATTTTAGATGTCAAAAGAACTCAAATAGTGAACAAAAACAATACGTAGTTCAAAAAAGGACTAAAAGTTTAACACTGCATAAATTGTCTTTCTTATGTTTATACTATTGTCCCTAAAAGAGACAATTCCAGGGCCCGTTACTACCCCAGGCCCATAGGTTGTGGGCGATAATAAACACGTTAGTGTTTGTTATGTGTTATTAGTTCGTCCGAAACTAATGAGTTTAGATGCTTTCACATTGTATCGTATCGTTCTTACCACAACTGCCTATTTAACAAACTTCGTTTTTATTTGATTTTTCATCTTGTCTTATTCAAAACAAACGTAGCCGCACATGGGGAATGTTTTCAAGAAAATAAAAATGAATTACAAGCGGAGCCATCAATTGTACTGGATTTCATGAGAAATTATAAAATTATAATGTAACTGTTTGGATGCAATTTTTAGCATTTAGATATGACATTTTTAGGCAACGAAATTATGGACCTTAAATGAAAATTTTGGATATAATAACTTAAAATTTCGCTCATCTTGAAGAAAATCTCTATAGGGATTGTGCATGAAATAAAAAATGCATTTTTTCCATCTTTGCCCCCATGATAGTGATCCTAACCTAATCAAAGATCCATTGTAAAAGAGAACAAATTGAAGGCCTAATCATGAACCATATAGCCTTAATCAAATTGGACCCCGTACTTGATGGTGGGCCGTATTAGATCTTTTCACATCAAATTATTGCATGAGCATGAGTCGTGCCCGATTGGACTAAACTTCCACTACGCTTCAGGAGCTTCGCATTATTGCTTCCTCTGTCAATGAAGCAGCACATGACCCAAAATCATTATAACCAAACTTTGACAATATAAGACATGAGAAAATGATTTTTGATCAAACTTTGTTAAGATACAACACACTTTAACTGTTATTCAAGTTGTAAAAATCTTCTTCTAATCTCTTATATTGCGATAATTAGTAGTCGCTAAATGTTTCTAGTGACTTTTCTTCTAACACTTTCAGTCACAATTCTTAGTATCATTTCTTTAGGGTCACTAAATAAAAATTACTATAAATATTTAACAACCTTTAATTATCGTTATATGAAATGTAGGAGGAAGATTCTTGCATCATTTGTTGGGTATTGGCTTGAGAAAAAAAGTCAAGAAATAGCTAGACCTGATTTGTTAGGATATTTGTTTCATTATTTACTTAAAAGCACATTTTATGGTAGAGTTGCACAAATCTTAAATTCTATCCCCCAAAAGTAATAACAATGAGATATAAACGAATACCGTTAGTGTGTGTGTGTGTGTGTGTGTTTGAACAAGATATTTTAAGAGAGGATTTTACTGTGTCAAGGTAAAACAATTCCTTGAGTCGAGACCATTCTTTGGGATGTTTTAAAACGGATTTGCAAAATTCTAGAAGGGATTTGAATTGAAATAACCTATTTCATACTAGTATTTTTTTTTCTTTTTTTCAAATCCCCACATTATAGTTTTCATTGTTTGATTGGTTATGGGCTTCCAAACATTTCTCTTAATTATAACTGCTGGTTCAATCATTGATTTTTGTTTCATGAATTCTTTTCCAGCGATGTGGCATTGTCTTTGTTTGCTTTTTCTTACTATACCCCAAGTCCCCAACTAATGATGAATAGCGAATAGCTGCTACCTAGACTCCAATATGCTCTATAGAAAATGACATGGAAACCCACTCAAGAAATCCTGGTATCAATTTGTACTCTGTAGGTGTCTGAGTCTAAGAGAGAGAGAGAGAGAGAGAGAGATAGAGAGGAAGAGAGATGGCAATGGGAAGAAGGTACTGCGAGAGGGATGCGCTACCATTCACAGTGATGGTCACCGTGGAGTGCACAAACGTAGGCTTAAACACACTGTTCAAAGCAGCCACCCTCAGGGGCATGAGCTACCACGTCTTCGTCGTCTATGCTTATGGTGTTGCTGCTCTCCTTCTCCTTCCTTCACCCTTCTTCTCCTACAGGTCTCTTCTCTTCCGCCTCTCACTCACACACACACACACACACAGACACACAGAGTCAGGCACACCCAGAGAGAGTCAGGCTTGCTAGCAAATGACTTGCGTTCTTCTTCAAATTAAAGCCATGAGAGAAATTTCACAATCTACGCGACTTTCTAACAATTGGCAATCACTGGGATTATGTCGTCAATCACCTTGATCTGTTCTTACTAAAACTGGCAGGTCTAGAGTGCTGCCTCCACTTAATTTCTCCATCATGAGCAAAATTGGCCTCCTCGGGATAATCGGGTACGGTGACAATACCTATGCAGCTCCATCAGATCAGAATATATTAGCAGCACCTCAGTAACTCGAAAATTTTGATAAAAATAGAAATTGCATCAAGGCATGAGATGGGTATTATTTGCTCATGAGAAATAATGTGGTGTTGGTTGATTATTGGAGAATTATTTAGGTGCACATCTCAAATCATGGGATACACAGGCATCAATTACAGTTCTCCAACACTTGCTTCAGCCATCAGCAACCTAGTCCCAGCTTTTACCTTCATACTCGCCGTCATTTTCAGGTGCTTGTCTTCATCTTCTTTAGCTTCTCTTCTTGTGACAAAGTCATAAACTAGTATTGTTTATGAAAATAGACAGCGATACAAAGAGAAAGAAGTGCGGACAAGAAAGGAACAATAATGGAGAAATACTGATAGTAACCTAATACAAAATAATGATAGTAGTAGGTTCTAAAGACACTGAGGCCTTGTTTGTTTCATGAAAAATATTTCACAAAGAACTTAGGGGCCGTACGTTTACGTTTTTCAGTTTTTATTTTTGTAATGATGATGAAAAATATATTTTTTTCGTGAATGTTTACGTTTTTTCGGTTCCGTTTTAGATAAAATTTTCAAATAGTGTCACATTTTTCCTCGAACTGTATTCTCCTAGTCAGAATACCACATCTTCTCCCTCATATCTACCACCCTGTTTTAACAAATACTCACCAAACTAGACCACCCATTTCACTGGGTCTTCCTAGAAATGGAAATAGTGGGGTCCATTAATGAATTGGTTCAGAAAAAAGTTGGTGAAAACGAAAATGAAAATAATAAACGTACAGAAAAAAATGAAAAAAATAGATACAGAAAAAAGTAAAAGTACACAATACGATTTTAGAACTGAATACTAAATTCTGGAAACCAAAAACAGAATATAGAATACAGAAAAAAATCTCGTAAGCGTACAGGCCCTTAGGGTCTGTTTGACACAATTTTTTTTTCAGTGGTCAGTTTTTAAAGAGTAATTTTTAAAGAGCAACTTAATTTTTTTTTTTACAAAAACAAGTGGGTGTTTGATAACTATTTTTTTTTAGTTTTTTTTTTTTGGTGTTTGGTAACCCTTTTTATTTTGACTTTTTTTTTGTGGTAGTTTGTTGTGGCGGTGGTTGACGGTGGTGGTGGTGGTGGTCGGCGGTGGTCACCGGCAGGTGGCCGACGGTTGTCGCGGCAGTGGCTGCCGCCGGTGGTGGCCAGAGGTGGTGGCTGCCGGCGACCGGAGGTGGCTGCAGGCAGTGGTGGCCGGAGGTGGCTTCCGGCCAGCGGTGGTGGCCACCGCCCACCGCTGCCCGGTGGTGACTGTCGGCGGCCGGAGGTGGCTATCGGTGGCTGCCGAGCAGCGGTGGGCGGTGGCTGCCGACGATCGGTGCGATGTGGTGGAGGTCTCAAAAAAAAAATTAAGTGAAAAAAAAAAAAAAGCTTTTTCCTCTTTTTTTTTTACTCTTCAATTTAAAAAGTGAGTTTTTAAATTGGAAAAAAAAAAAAAGTTACCGAACACCCTATTTTTTTCTAATTTTTAAAACTGAAAAAAAAAAGATAAAAAAAAACCCGTCAAACGGCCCTGGAAAATGCTTACCAAAAAATAGTAGTCCTGAAAATATTTTCATTAATTTTATTTTCCGCTGTTTGAACGATGCAAAAAAAATGATAAAACTTCCAATGATCATATACCAAAAATTAAATGTAGATTGAAGCCGGTATAAACATGATAAAATCATCAAAAACATCAGTAAACAATACGACGACCTTGTTCATGTTAAATACGTGTTCTTAGCGCAAAAAATTAGTACATTAAAATATTGTTGTAGATGAGTATCGCTCTGCAATAGAACAAGCAATACAGCACTACAACAATATAATTTGTGTAATCAAGCGTCGTTAAGGTTAGAGCAACACACAGTTGATCAATCTCTCAATTGTTTGGCCAAATAAAAAAAATCTCTCAGTTCTTCCACAAATTCAAGCCAAAACCCATCATCAAGAAACCATGGTGTTCTCAAAAGACCAAGCAACCTCGTCCTCCCAAATCCGTCCCACGGAAACCACCTCTCCTGTAACCAACTACCACCCCCACCCAGCTCAAGACCTTCGCCAATGTCTTCATCGGCTACGTCTTCCGCCGCACCGACTGGCTCGCCGGCCTCCTCGCCCTCTTCTCTGTCGTCGCCCTCACCTACCACTGCATGATGCTCCAATTTATAGGCGTCGCCGCCTCCACCCCTCTCCAGCCCAAACGATCCACCTTCGGCAACCTCGGCTCCGCCGTCTGTGGCCCCCTTAGCCGCTTCTCTGCACCATAATCGTCCTCTCCCCGGCCAGATTCTGCGTCGAGCACAAGATCTCGTATTTGGCAGACGTGAAATGTAAGGAAGGAGAAGTGACAGGGAAAATGATTTCCCTTTTTCATTTTGGTAAAATGTTTTCCTAAAAATTTGTTTAGCTTTTACATGTATGCAAAACATTTTCCGTTAATAAACACACCAAACATCAGAAAATACGAAAAAAAAAACTTTTAAGAAAACATTCTAGTGAAACAAATAGGGCCTAAAAATTATTATAAGCTTAATTGCCAACAAGCTGGTTCAACATCGGTCTAAATAAATTAAAGAACTAATATTCTTACTTCAAAACTGAATCATTCCACTATATTCTCTCTCACATGTATAATGTCAATTTAGGATGAACCAGTTAGATTTAGGAGCGGATCTCTTATCTACCTCAATTTAGTCCCGCGACAAAGTAAAAATGATCCCATCTTTGCTCAACATCGTAAAATTGGTTCAAATTTGATTCTTTTTTAGGCTTTGATGGCGATGAAAGCCCAGAAAGAACAATCAAGAACGCAAAATTAACATATGAAGATGAACCACCCTTGGAGTCATTTGCGAAATGGCCCGAGTGGTCACTGGTCTAGTAACTAACTCTCAATAAGTTCCACTGGATGAGCATCAAACTTGCAAATCTGATCCAACCGTTAGATCTGTGGGTGAAATTGAGTCGTCCAATTCAACCGTTCACAAATCGTCCAAAACAATACAATGGGTGTAATAAAATTTTCATTTGGGCAGTTCAGTTCAGATTGTTTTGAACAAATTAAAACCTAAGAGGCCAAACTTAATATTTATCTATCTAAAAACAATTTAACGGCCAAGCTTAATATGTATCCATCTAAAAACAATTTGACGTGTAACTCAACCCAACTTTGGTTTTTATCCAACCATGTGTAGCTGTCATCTAAATAATCGTTCGCTTTTGTTTTAAATTCTGGAAGTAGGCCTCAAAATGTAAGCGGTCGTTAAATAAGGAAGGCCTAGGCCTAATAGTCCATTGAAGAGCTCGGACAATTCAAAAATGACTACAACAAGAAACTGGTTTGACTGTCCACACCGATTCCTTCAAACCGTTATATAACTACACAGCTAGAATCAATGTGTTCAACACTGATTTGTTTCTTTTCTTTCTCCAAACTAATATACTTAAGGTCAATCGGTTCAACCCAACCGGACCATGTTCACCCCTCCGGTCCACGCGTCCTCGATAGATCTCAGATCTGCTGTTAAGTCTTCATGTGAAGGCTTTGAGTGTGTCCCATCTCAAGTTCCTTTCAAGCTGATATAGAATCAGTCCTTGAGCACCGCTTGCGTTTCTGGGCCAGTGGCCATCCGCCGGGAGTTTCGTGTTTCATACCGATATTTTAGCAACAAATCAATTCTCTTCATTTCTCCCATTGCCTACACACACCCCTACACCCGCAGTAACATTTTAATCTAATAAAAGATTCCCCACACCAGCCTGGCTTGAAGCCCCTCTAAATGCTCCATCCACGTTCATCTTGAGCCAGCCTAATGCAGGTTTTACCCAAGTAAAAGATTCCCCGTAGCTCAACTTATCACCTTTCATCAACTCCTGTTGGGAGAGTTTAGCTCTCGACATGACAATCTGCACAGGATTAGACGGCCTTGCAGCAGGCTCATGCAGATCATTGGTTCTCCAATACCAGAAGAACCATTAGTTTCGTTGGATAGAATCACCCACATATCATAACCCATGCTTATACTCCAATCCACTCACTGAGCCATCCACATGACCGATAAATTCCCATGTAATAGGCGTATTGATTGATGAACAGACTAAATGCAATCATTTTATAAAAAAAACTTTTGGACATTCTCCAACTCTTGACATGATTGGGGACACACTTCCATAGGATGGAAAAGGTAGCTATGAGAAGCTCAAGCAGTCGAGCCAAAGTCATGGGCACCATTGTGTCGATAGCAGGGGCATTCATAGTGACTCTCTACAGAGGTCCAAGAATCGTACCGACTCCATCCCCTTCCATTTCCTCTAGTCAGCTGCTACGTTCGCCAGCACTGTCAAACTGGGTCATCGGCGGCCTCTTCCTTACAACCGAATACATATTAGTTCCCATGTGGTATATTGTTCAGGTAAAACTTGCCAAACACCTAAATCAGAATTTACTCTACTTTCTGAAATATTTCTATATATATGAGCCTTGATTGCAAATTCTACATGTTTGATTCTTAGGCACAAATCATGAAGGAATACCCAGCAGAACTGACAGTGGTCTTCTTCTACAATTTATCTGTGAGCATTTTAGCTGCAATTGTAGGTTTGGTTACAGAACCAAACTCCAGCGCATGGAAGATCAAACCTGATATAGCGCTAGTCTCTATTCTATGCTCAGTAAGCAAGCTAATCCACTACCATCAATGCACTAATTCGTTTGGAGGGGTACTCTCTCGATAATAGTGTCTAAACAAGGCTGTCTCAAACTCTTTTAGGGGATCTTTGGGTCAGCCATGAACAATGCTGTCCACGCATGGGCACTGCGCTTGAAGGGGCCCGTCTATGTTGCAATGTTTAAGCCACTGTCAATTGCCATAGCAGTTGCCATGGGATTCGTGTTTCTTGGTGATACTCTCTACCTTGGAAGGTATTATGCTCTGATACCCTCGTATCCCTCCTCTCAAAAAACACTGAATTAACAATAAAAAAAATAAGAAAAAGCAGCACCAGAACTTGATACTATGATTTACTGGCTTCCCTCTCCCACTTTTTGCAGTGTCATTGGTGCAACAATTATATCTATTGGGTTTTACACTGTAATGTGGGGAAAGGCAAAAGAAGAGATGGGCGAAGACAATGGAATCAGTAACTTGGAATCGCCCTCGGTGCAGAAGTCACCTCTGTTGCAAAGCTATAAAAATCAAGATTCGGAAAGCAGATAAATGTGCTACATGTATCCTTGCTACTTGCAATCAGAAAAGTTCAAATAGGGTTGTTCATTATCTGAGAGTAATAGATACTGAAAAATGGTGTAAAAGAGAACCACCCATAGAACAGAATAGATGCAGAATAGAAGCATGCCAACACAGATGATGCAGAAAATATAGACTCTAAGGAGACTCGAAGGATATCAACTTGGGTAAAGATCATGTTACAAACACAAGTCAACGAAAAAGGTAGCAAATTCTGCGTACATGACAGAATCATATAATCCAGCCAAATAAATTAGCCATGAGTCAAACCCATTATCAACCCGAGGGGTGGAACAACCCAATGACCTAGGTTCCAACCCGTACCATCGAGCCACATTAATTATATAAATCAAAGAGAAACATGAGAAAATGAATACCTGAAACTTGGCACGTTGCATTCAGCTTGTTCAACATCTCAATTGCAGTATTAGATTACCAAAGCCTTCCAATGCTAGACATGACAAAAATGTTTTCGAGAAATGGCATTGTACAATTAAAAGTAAAACCAACAGACAACCAGGGGCACAAATCTTATTGCTAGCAAGAAAAAACAATAGCAGCATAGAAGAAAAAGAAACATATCAGGTTGCACTTCATATATATATAATCTCATAGTGCAAACATGCATTGAAAATTGAAATGAGTCTTCCAGCTGTGTTGACCTGTAAAGTTTTCCATCTTTTCCGCATATTCTTAAACTTGTAGAAGTCATACTGTTACAAAAAGAGATCACCAACACAAGCCTTTTAACTATTTTCCTAAACTCAGCCATAACTTAGAGAAAGTATTCTTTCACAAAAATGTCATCTGAACTACCTAGTCAGATTCATCCAACTGTTCATACCCTTTGACACGTGTAGCACCATCACCAACTCATGGCAATGCAAAACAAGCCAACCTCATTTGTGCCTTATAGAATGGAACTGCACATTCTTCACATGCTCACAAGGGAACAACCTTAAGGCAGCCTTCTCCCATTCTGTATGCTTTCATGCTTTCAGATCATCAGACATGGCTGAAGGTATGCAATGGGTTGTGAGAATATCCCAAGTTGCTGCCTTTGCATTTTTTGTTTGTAAGACAACGACCTAAACAAAGCACGAAGATGCTCATTGAAGTTGCAACACAGAGAGGCATATATGTATGTGCTTGTTCATGTGTTTGTGTAAATATACCTCCGTCACAAAGCATGAAGATGCTCATTGAGATTCCCACAGAGAGGGAGAGATAAAAAGAGGGAGCTGATACGTTGACCTCGTAGGCAACTTGGGCTAAGTTGTCCGCGCAATCTGGCCGTCCACGCACAATCTGTGGACGGTCCAGATCTTTTTTTTTTGTATTTTTTTTAAGTCCGTCTGCAACATTATGTAGCGACCGATCTTTTGACAAAATTGCCCTTCTTTGGTCTATGTATGTTGATTATCAATGTCTATCCGCTACATTATGTAGCGAATGATCCAAATAAAAAATTGCCCTCCTTTCTTTGTTTTTTTCTGTGTTTTCTTCTCAGTGCTTTGTCTGTCTCAGTGCTTTGATGTTTGTTGTTTTGTTTCCTCTACCAGTTTCATCCAATAAAAATACAATCCCACAAACCAAAATCAATCTGTAGTTTCATCGAATAATCATACAATCCCACAAACCAAATTCAATCTGTTCGACTGGCACTCGTTCAAAAATTATACCGAGACTAAACCAAACTGAAAATAATCTGAAACCACCCGATATGAGATAAAAAGAAAAAAAATCTGAAACGAAAACCCAAAATCTGAAACGCAAAGGCTACAGCTGCAGAGATGTTGGCCCTTGAGCAGATCTAGCAGTAATAGTGGCGGCGGTGGTGATGCCGAGGCTGCGGTGGCGGTGACGCCGAGGCGGCGAGAAGAAGCTCTCTTCCTCCGATGAAGGGCAGGGGATGGGAAAGCATTAACTCAACTCTTAACCATTCGTATCCCATGAGCATGGGCTACTTCACAATTCCATAATTGGTTAAGAAGGGATTGCTTTTTGTTTGCATATGTAGACCGGAATAGAAGAGGTCATTGATTGCGGCGATGTTGGCCCTGCGCAGATCTAGGAGCAACAGTGGCGGCAACGCCGAGGCTACGGTGGCGGCGGCAACGCCAAGGCTATGGATGTGATGCCAAGGTGCTAGCGATGATGATAGATCTGGGGTTGGGGAGACAAAGGTGGAGGAACCCAGTTCACAGAGAGAGAGAGAGAGAGAATGGGTTTTTTTTCTAAAGAGAGAGAAAAGTGAGAACGGATGCGGTCAGTTTCCAAAATATTGTCCGCTACATATATTTGTCAAAAAAATCGTCCGCTATATTATGTGACGGACGATTTTAAAAAAAAAAACAAAAAAAAAGATCTAGACCGTCCACAGATTGCCCATGGACGGCCAGATCGCGGCGCAACTTAGCCCAAGTTACCCGCGCGCTCAACGGATCAGCTCCCACATATATATATATATATATATATATATAGAGAGAGAGAGAGAGAGAAAGAGAGAGAGAGAGGGGATATAAATATAAATATATATTTAGAGAGAGAGAGAGAGAGAAAGGACCTGTTCATATTCAAGATCAAACTTCAAAAATTCATCATCACAATCCTCCACCATGCTAGCCAAGCTCTTCAAATTTTTTACAGGCTTACCGTTGAAAGCAATAACCTACATAAACAAACATTCGAAATGGAAATAAGAAATAACAAAACATGTGAAGGCTAGTGCCCCAAAAGTTACTAGACTATCATATAACATGTGCAATTGCTTTGTTCGTTAACCTGAGTGTTGACTATGTCTTCATACCCAATATTGATGTCGGCCACAAGAACCTAAACATTTGTGAAAGGAGTTTAGCATCAAGACTTCTTGCAGAAGTAAAGAAGCTAAATGAAGGAGGCCGCACACGAGATATAATCAAATAGGACAAACTATACGAAGGAGGTTCTAAGGCATGTCAAGGACAGATATAGATAGGGGGAATTTATGAAGAGAGGGAAACTGACTTGAGAAACCACCACAAGTTGTTCGTCAACAGATTGTGCCATCGCGTGCAGATGTTTGTCCAATATCTTGACTGGAGCATCAAATTCATAATCTTTTCCATACTGAACCGCGGTGCAGACAAGAATAAATAAGAAAATTAATCATTACATTTCTGAACTAGGCAAATAATTTGAGATGAATAACTCAAAGTAGATGTAGTAGTTTTACCGCATATTGCCTATTACAGTGGCATCCTCTAAACCGATTTCTTCATTCACATACATATCAAAGCTCTATTGCCTATTGTCTACGACCTAAAAACCCACAGGCTCCTCATTTCCACATCTCGACTACCAGAAACTGGACATTAAGTTCAGTGCCATGACAATCTCCATCTATTTAACCCAAAATATAGAAAGAGCCTCGTACCCTTTTTTGCCTTGGACAAAAAATGTTCGAAAGTAACTTTTGGTCTTCATTTTGTCACCTTGCACTTGTGTCTCTAAACAACTACTTAATATTTCAAAATCCAATTCCAAGATGCTATATAGGGAACCCTTTAAACTATTTAAAAAGAAACCCTAATTTTGTCAAACATACAATTTTTGGGCCCACTGTATTACATCTTAAGCTTTTAGAATAGATGGTGACTGAACACGACATAGATCTCTTAAGAACAACAGTTTCCAGACAAGTTGTTCGATTCGGATTGGTGGTGATGATAACAGGTAAAAGATCACACCAATTGTCTACAAAAAATCCAACCTCGTCTTCACAAATCCAACCTTTCTGCAAGATGATATTGGAGACTCATGACAAGTCAAGGGTCGGTGGTGCATTCACCGGTGATTAGCAGGAGATAATTGGCAAACCTATGATGTAGACCCCACTTACACTAGAGGTATCAGTTGATCGGTCAAACACTGTATGCATGTTGGTACCAATATCTAATTCTGTCAAGTCGTGCGACAAATCAATATAGACAAGGAAGCAGCGAAAATCAAACACAATATGAAAAGAGAAAAATCAAAGCCCGGAAATTAAATTACGCACCTCCGAACGTAAATAGGGAACAGATATAGCTGAAAAAACAAAACCAGCGACAATGTAATAAGGAGGAGGTTTGCCGCCCTTGATGTGCGCTGGTATGAGGCGTTTGTGAGTTGCAAGATTTATATTGAACTCGAATATCTTTGAGTCACGCAGAACTTTGACTAAAGCATTATCCCCAGTATATTTTTGAGAAACAAGATAACTGAAACCTATGCGTTCACCATGCCTGAACGGAACTGCAAATTGGAACAACAAGGAAGTTAGAGAAAAAGTTTAATCAACAGAAACACATAAGAAACAGAAACTGCTAGAAAACAATGCAGACACAAAGTTACACCTTACAGGCACCAGGGTTTGCCACGATTTAAATAGGAGGTTTACCATCCTATTGCACGTCACATTGCAATTGTGGAGATGTACCAGAAACAAGTGGTTCCAGCTCATTGTTCTTGACTTATCAGTATAAAAGGAACAATTACATTACCCTGCTCCCACCCCACCCCCAACTAAGAAAAATGATAAAGTTCCGGTGAATACCAGGTGGCTAAATTTCTCCTATATTGCTAACTCCCCTAAGAATCACAAAACAATAATATAACAATCAAGTTCTTTGCAAGAAGTGTAGACTACAAAGAAGGTAAAAGACCACTTTACCACTCTACGCTAAGTCAAACCCTCTGCTCTCACCTATTTCCCCTTCTTCCCTCACTAGGGAACATTTGGGGCACCAAAAACCTTTGACTAGTAGTGTGAAAAAGAAAAATAGCAAGTCAATTTTAGCAAAATATCAATTCTTAAATTTTTCATAGAGGAAACAAGCACAATCAAAGAAAGAGAATGCCATATAACTCCAAATTTGTAACAACAGTGTACATTCTAAAGCTTGATCGTCCCCCCACCCACCCTCCAAAACAATTTTCTCTTTTATTTTCTTTGGATAGGCCACATTAAATTACCTTCTCAAAAGCTGGGCATGAAACATTTCATGATTGAAAATAAATGTAAACCTCATTCAGCAAAATTACTTTTCCTTGTTATGCAAGTAGGAAAGAAGCGAAGCTGTAAAAATCATGGTTTTACAGGACTTATTACATGCCATTTAGTAAATTGATAAAAGACGTCAGTCCAAGAATGATTATGTAGTAAACCATATTTTTTGAGATTTCAAACTGATATAATTTGCCTATTGACAAAGATTAATTTTCCATAAGAAATTGAATTTAAGGAAAAATAATAAAGTAGAAGCACGATGGTTAACCCCCAACACAAGTACCACATTCTGCGACCACTATTTCAATCCACTATAAGACCATTGTCAATAAAACAGGTTTCCTATTAATTTTTCTTCAGAAGGGCCAAAAGATAACCAAATTACATATTCCTTCTTTATCGTGTGTTATAAAAAACAGCTGAAATAGAATGAACATCAGGACTATGTGCCAATATAATCAGAAAAAAAGAGGCGAGTATACTAGTATTGCAAAGTTTTAATAAAGCTGCAAGCACAGATTAAGATAACACACACACACACAAAAAAAAGAAGGAATATCCAAGGACAAAGAACATGATTTGGGAAAACTATCAAGGGTACCTGTTCCATCATTAGCAATATTAACCCCGTCAAAGCTAAGGATAATATCGGATGGCTTTAAAGCATTGGATTCGGGAGCTGTAGGCTCAACTCTTTTAATACGGACACCCTTCTGTTGTGGTCCCATGCCCATTGATACGCGCAGATCAGGATTTTCCATCTTTTGCCACTCAATTCCAAGAATTGGGAACCCTAAATGTTGTGGAGGCCCCCAAATGAGTATTTGCATAATAGAAGAAAAAATTGCAAACATCTCGACAAAAAAGCAAGAAATGTGGTATTAAGTCCACCTTACAACTGTAAATCAAACTTGAAAAAATACGATTATAGCCTGAAACAAAATTTGATTTAATACAATAAATTGTACCGGTATATGATCCATTCTTCTCATAGTCTTGGATGAAATGCATAATGACTGGCGTTGGTATGACATAACCAATATTCTCAGCGTCCTCATGTTTAAGGGATTGAAAAGCAATACCTACGCATTTGCCCTTATCGTTAAAGGCAGGACCACCAGAATTTCCAGAATTTATAGCAGCATCTATCTGTAAAACATCAGATAAACAATCAAGGTCAGCAAAATGGGAACCAAATCAAGATTCAACATGACAAACATGAAGGACAATATCAATTATGTAACCTGCAGTCCAAGAAGCTCAGTTGACCCGTGAACATATGACAATATTTCCATGCGTGACACTACACCACTTGTCACTGAGATTGTGTCACCTCCAATGGGATAGCCTACAACAGTCACTGCATCTTGCAATGCAGGCAAGTCTCCAAATTCCACAGGTGAAACTCCTTCCCAGAATTCATTGTCACTCACTGTCAACATTGCTGCAATACCACATAAGAAACAAAGATAAGATACAAGAGCCTCAAAGCAAATACTTCATATGGAAAGAGTTTAGAGGATAAAAATATTTAAAGTATCTCAAAGAATAAAACAACATGAATCTAGTGTTTAGTGACTTCAAATTCAAATAACAAAGTCGGTAAAAGAACCATAAAGTAATAGAAATAAATACTGCAACCACTTTAAGCCTTTTCCTGGGAGAATAGATTTGGCCCCGTTGGTTATGTGACATCCTCACCATGTTGTTCATACTCGTGTGGGAATACAATATATACAGAGAGACTCTGAAAAGAACTATTCAATCACTTATTGGCTGTAAAACAGGTGAAAACATGTATAAGGCACTCCATTTTTGCCAATATTTGCATCAAGCTTTAAGATGCAGCACAAGCCCCAAAAGCATAGTTTCAAAAATGAATATATGCCATTACTTTTGCTCTCAAGCTGTAAGGCCATCATGCCCCTTGCCCACTGTAGATACACTTCACTGTACTTTACACTACCACTATAACTGAACAATTAGTTTAATGTTGCTTTTCTCGCACAAGTAACAAGTTGATTGCCAGTTTAAATTAATTTGCGTACTTTGTTGACTTTTGTTTCCTCTAATTAGCAACAGTTCAATCGGAAGCTGTGCATACAGTTCGCCTCATTGCATTTATTAGGCGGTAATTCTTGGTTTCTTAATCAACAAGGGCGCATTAGCATGCTTGTTCCCCATCAACTACTTGTGCATCAATCTTTACTCAAGTATCTTCACAAATGATAGCTGAATTTTGATTCCTTGTGAATGGCATTGTAACCTTTAGAAGTGAAACATAATTCATGAAAGGTTTATTCTACCAACGTATGCATGGGAGCATATGTCATAACAAAAATAGATTGTTTTAACTCCTGTTTTAATCAAATAATTTGAAGAAATTTAGGGTGGGACAAAATCGATAACAGTATACGCTTATTATATCAAAGTAGGCATGGGCACGTATGTCACAATGACAATAAATGTTTGAACTCCTGTGTTAATCGTTATATGTGCACGTGCCTTCAGTTCTTACATTCTTCGCCTATCTGAACTCAATGGCAATACCTCCAAAAATCTAAAAATGACATTAAAACAGCCCAAAGTTATCCAAGAATAAACCCCAGTCTATCTGAAGTTGTAAACTCATTCTCTCAACGCCCTTAAAAGCTCTTCCACTTGTCTCACTTCAGATGCCTACAAAAGCAATAGGCAATACACCACAAGCCTAACCTTCTTCCCCTTTTGGAAAAGAGACCAAGAGTGCAGCAGCCTCGACTTAAAAATACATGAGCTAAAAGCACTATAAAATATAACAATATGTGGTTTACATGGAAGCCACTACAAGCAGGAGGATAAGCAACTAATAACAGAATGCAACCAGGAAAACTCTTTCGTCATGCCAATTGTCACATCCTAAAAGGGCTAGTCACTCGTACAAAAATTTGGATTTCCACGTTCCTTTCAAACAAAAGACAGTTTCGACACCAACCAAATTCAAAGTCAAAAAGTTGCCTATCACTAACTATTTACCTCCCAATATGTATTTACCAAAAATAAGATTCTTGCCAATCCCGAGCTTGTTGCTCCGGAGTATAACTCATATAACAGGAGGGAAATCTGCGCATGCTTCCATAACTCTCATTCATATTGTCTATCATAATGGTGCTAAAACCTTGTTCACAATAACTGCACTAAATTTGATTTCACTTTGTTCAACATACATTTGTTGATACGAGGGAATTGACTACTCATAACGTTGAAATTCTGCAAAAGTACATGAATTAGGGATTACAAACCCTTACCAATATCGCATTCGGTTCCAATTGCCAACACAGTGGCCAAGTACTTGGTATCGGAGCCGCGCTTCTTGAGCTTAACCTGAGTGTGATGCTCCACCGAGTGCGCATTCGTTAGGACCCTCCTCCCCGCGATAATGAAACCGCTGCTGCTTGAGCTGTACTGCCTCTTCCTCTGCCATGGCAGCGAGAAATTCGGCTCAGTATGCACACAAAAGACCTTCACCACCGCGTCCATCGACGGCATCACCTTCGCCACGCTCTCCCACCGCGGCGGCGGAGCCTCTGCCGCCCCGACGACGCAGCCGTCGCCGCCGTTGTGGTCGTGGAACCGGCCGATTCCCCTCCACTCGGGGGACGAGGGGGATATCTCGGCTTCGGAATCCCCTCCGGGGTGCTTTGTGGATTTTCCGGGGCGGCCGCGCCCCCGGCGTTTAGGCTTGGCGGCTTCGGCGGTATTGGTGGTAGGGGCAACGACGTCATCTGCGGCCACAGAGGTGGGGCCACGGTTGGAGTATTGCAAGTCCAGGGTGTCTGCCACCGGTGTTTTAGGCTTCCGGCCTCTTTTCCGCTTGTTTTCTCCCATTTTTGAGCTACACAGTGTGTTACGCAACAGCTAGAACACGAACGTATACATTTGTCCGTAATTTGAATGGCGTGAAGTAAATAGGGAAATTAGGGCACTATTTTGTGATTACTGACAGCCATGTAATTTGAATTGCGTGAAGTAAATAGGAAAATTAGGGCGCTATTTTGTGATCACTGACAGCCATGGACGTCTCCCTGGAATTAGTGAATTGCAAGCAAGATAAGCCATTAGAATTTAATTCTAGGGCTATCTATAGATATGAAAAAGTGAGATTTGATCGGCCCAATTCAAAGCTGCTTTAGTTTCGGACCAGCCCAATTGGGCCGACACAGTTGCTTCTGTCTCTTCTTTTGATTCGGGTCGTTGAACCGCAGTGCTTCAAGGTTGCGGTTATCGATCCTCTCGAGAAGCACAATTGCTGCGGGGAATACAAATAACCTCTGCTCCTTTTTTTTTTTAAATTTAGCTAGCATCTGGAATAATTAGTGATTGTGGGCATTTACCAAATCACTCCCCCAATGTCACAGCTGTAGAAATATGACATACGTACAGCTTCATTCGTAAAGATAAAAGTTTAGTCAAAAAAATATGACGGGCTGATCGATAAGTATAGTCATGATTGTTTCGGTCAATCTATTAAAAATATATTAATTATAATGATAATAGTTTGGACAATGTAATACAAGTGCCGGACACGATGAAGAAGCCTGAAGAGATTTTGTAACCGAAGAATTATGAGGTGCTCTTAGACTTTGAAGCCCCTCATTCTCAAAAGTTCTAGAATCTTTTGAAAAATGTATTTTTATTCTCTCACATGTTACTAAGCGTGAAACATTTATCGTTTAGCCAAAAGATCGAAAAAGCATGTATAAGTAGGTGGGAATAGTATGTGTTGCCATTTGTATTTAGGTGAAAAGGTTATTATTATATTTTGGTCAAAGTTAGGCATAAATGATTTTTTTCATAAGGCTTTTTAAGGCCATTTGCATCAGATGGACCGCCGCATATCTACATGGCTATTACTTGGATTAAGTATATTCCTTTTCCAATGCATTAAGACGTGGTTAATACGTAATTATGCATTAAGACGCGGTTAATACGTAATTTTAATTCCCTGGCCCTAACTTTACCATGATGTAGTCGTGACTTGCCATTATAGCTCCAGTTATATATTATTTATGACCACAAAAGAGCTTCTGTCATTGGTTGCTAATCTCCTCCAATTTCTACCCCACGTGCATAAGACTTGTGCATATTTCTACCAGTGTTAGAACTTCAAAGCTTTTGTTTAGCTTTCAACTTTTGATACATGTTTCTGTTCATTTTTACGCACACCTGCATTAGTGAAATAGAATGTGATAGAGTGTTCATGATATTATGTTTTCCTAAAATGGTAGCTTTCTGCACTCTCTTCCTACGCAATAAGGGTGTTGTGTCTGAAACTCTGCTTTTCTATTTGTGCAAATTAAAAGAAACTACAGAAATTATGAAAAGCTGAATTGTTGTATCTTGAAGGCGGCGTGCCTAAGATTGTCGCAGCGGTAATGAATTAAAGAGAACGACTTAATCCGCGCCTCAATCTGGCTGAAAAAATACTTAGTTTTGTGTGATTCGAGCAGAATATATTCGGAAAGAATAATTCCACATTATCAAAGAGACCCGGCAGGCAAGAGGGAAATTGATTGTACATGTCAACTTTCTGCCATCTCATTTTTTTTCTGAAGTTACTAACAGGTGGTTTGAGTTAGTTCCAACACTATGTCCCCTTCTTAAGTAGTTGTGTTGCCGTTTGAAGGTCTCGAAACCCTTCTAGTTCATGTCCAAAAACCAATGATAACCACGCAAGAGAGGAAGGCCTCCTAAGCATGAACCAGATACTCATAACAGTGATTGAAGAAGGACGTGCAACAAGTTGAAGACTTTGGGAGACTTTATGCTCTACATTGACACAGTTTGCGTTAGCTACATATATATATAGTTGTTACTTTCATATAGTTGAGACTGTACGAACCTTCTTTAGCCAATACAAGCTTGCTTTACATGCTTCTTAGTATAACCGTTCCCATGTCAGATTCATTGGCAGCACTAGCAATCTCATACCGGAGGCTATCTTGTTCTTTGACTTTTGTGATTATCTGCTATAATTATTATAACTTTGCACTTTGTTCGATCTGATTGTAACAAACTTGTAACTGATATCTTCGGAAAGTAGTCTCGCTACTCTTGTAGCCGAAGAATTATAATATCAATTCTCCGGTTTAACTTTAAAAAAAAAAAAAAAACCCTCTCCAATGGTTATATGGTTGAAATATGCTTCATAGATCTTGTGGTGTTTAGTTGGCTGTTTCTAATGTAGTTCACATCATACAAGCTGGTAGTTGTATATGAATGTCTGGTTTGTTAGCATCCTGCAAGTACGCATGTGATTGCTAGTACCGGTATCGAGATACCAAGAACTTTGCTCTTGTTTTGATTCATCACGTGCCAACAGGACTGTGTCATCACCTACCCTACTTTCTTCTACATAGTGAGCCTTTACATTTTCTTCCTTTGGTTCATCTCAACACTCCAAAGAATTGTGCTCGTACCGATAACATGTAAAACATTCAACATCTTTCTTATGTTGGTAATAGTCTCATCTTCCTCTATATATTTCGTTCTCTAAATGGACAAGGCATCTTCCTCTATATAATCTGGTTACAAGGCATTTCTAGGCCTTGTAACCAGTCTCATCAATCGGCGTGCAGCGTGCACCCAAGGACTGGGATATTACTGATGATAACCAATTAGCCTACAAATAATCAACCGACTTAATTTGGCGTCAGATCACCGTTGGAGACCAGCACATGAGGAACAAAGGTAGCAGTGCATGTGGCAGGTAAAGGATGGCAGATTACAGTAAGATTGAGACCGTAAGATTAGGTGGGGAGGATTAAAAATCACCAGTTATAACTGCAGTAGTGCTGAAGATTCCTTTATTTGAAGAAGTGTGACATATCCAAAGGTGTAACTTAGGTGGGTAGGGTTGAGTTAGTTGGAGTAAATTTATTTCTTTTTAGAACCTTACTTATTTTAAACTAAGAAAATTTGTATTGTTTCGGCTAGGTTGAGTTGGCGAGACTGGACTAACTTAAGTTTGAACAAAAAATAAAGTGGTGGTGGAAGTTGACAGCGGTGGTGGCTGTAGGTGGTAGCGACTGGCGACAGGGAGATAGCTGGTGGGGGCTACCGGCAGTGGCGACAACAAGCCGTGGTGGCAACGACCTACAAGGTGGCACCGGCCGATGCTGGAAGTGGTGTCCGGCGCTGGTGGTGTCGGTTGGCAGTGGAGGCAGCGACCAACGGTTGTCCCGAAGCTTGTCGGTGGTGGAGGCTGCCGACGGTGGAGGTAGGCCTTAATAGTGAAGACGGTGATCGGAAGTGGAGATAGAGGCCAGACAGTGGAGACGACGGTAGTTGTTGGCTCCGCTGCCTTTGGCAACTGCAGCCAGTGGCTGCTGTGGGTGACATGTGGCAGCTGGCGATGCAATAGACCATGGTGGTTCTTATTTATAGTTATTACCAACAAAATGAATTTTTACATAAATAGGTTTTGGAAGCCCAACTCAACATAATCCACTATAATATGGAACCAATATATGTAACTAAGTGAATTCGGTTAAATAAAAGTTCACACTTTCTTTGTAGGGTTGATTAAATCTATAAAAACTCAACCCAACTTATAGCTCTAGCTCTAGACATATGTGACGCGCAAATCTACTGAAGAAGTCATTCTTAATGTGAGTTTCTATAAGATAAACTTTGGGTAATAAGCCCTTAGGGAGCTGATCCCTTGAGAGCGCTAGTAAAATAGGATAAGTTGCAAACGCGATCTGGCTGTCCACGGGCAATCTGTGGACGGTCCAGATCTTCTTTTTTTTTTTACGTTTTTTTAAGTCCGGCCGCTACATAATGTAACAGACTAATTTTTGACAAAAATACCCTTCAAATCCTTCCGCTACATTATGTAGCGGACGAGTAGACAAACACTACTTTTTTTTTCTCTCTGTCCTTTCTCTCACTGTCTTTCTGACATCTCTCTCTCTCGTTTCTCTCACTTTCCTTTCTCTTTCTCCCCCCCCTCTCTCTCTCGTTTCTCTCACTATCCTTTCTCTTTCTCCCCCCCCCCTCTCTCTCTCGTTTCTTTCACTGTCCTCATTTTCCTGTTCTTCCTCAACCACAGCAACAGAGGATGAAGAAGAAGTGGAGGGTTCGGTTTCTTTCTATGCTTTGACAGAGAAACCGAATAGAGAAAAGACAGATGGGGAGATCGGAGGTGATGAGACAGAGAGGAGAGTCCTAGGCGCAGAGGTGGAAAAGGTGGTGGGACTGGGTCAGGCGCTCCTCGACAGCGGCCGCACGAGGTGCACGAGGTTATGAAGCGACCGGAGGCTGTGGTGGCGCACCGCACCTGCGCCGTCGAGCAGTACGCGCAACTCATTTTTTTGGTTTATTTTTCCGATTAGTTCATTCGAATTGGAACATTGACACGTTTTGGATTCCCGGAGTAATTTGCTCAACCAAAGAAATTTGCTCTTCGTTACTAATGCCGGTACAGCAATTTTCTTCGGCTGAAATTAAGGCTGAAGAGGAGAGAAAGAGAGAGAAGGAGGGGAGAGGAGGATGAGAGAGAGAGAGAGAGAGAGAGAGAGAGAACGGACAGTGAAAGTCATAAATTGATGTGAGAAAGGAGAGAAACATGTCAGAAAATTAATGAGAGAGAAAGAGAGCAAAAGTAGGGTCGTCGATTTGTCCGCTACATAATGTAGCAGATGGAGCATAAGGGTATTTTTGTCAAAATATTATCCGCTACATAATGTAGCAGACATAAAACATCTCAGAAAACTAATCAGACAAACACTACAAGAAAATAAGGATTTTGCGACGGACTTTTAGTGAAGGAAGAAATTACGTCGCTAAAAGATCTTTCAGCGACGGGTTTCACTGTCGGTAAAAGTCCGTCATTAAAAATGTAGCAGCGACGGACCATTCCGAAGGTAAAATGTTATGAAGACGGACGGTTACTAACGGACTTTTAACGATGGACTAAACCGTCGCTAAATTTTTTTAGAGAATTTTATGATTTTCGATGGTTTTTTTTTAAAAAAATTAAGCGACGGAATGGTACCGTCGCTAGAAATTTCATCGATAAAAGTGTAAAAAAGACTTTTACCGACGGACTTTTAGCGACGGTAACTTTTTGTCGCTAAAAGTCAGCCTTAAATTAGGTCAGATCTGCCTTCCTCTCGTTTCTCTCTCCGTCTCTTAATTATCTCTCACCCACCGACGTTCTCACCTACGGCGACCCCCTCTACAGCGAGGCATACCTTCGACGACACCACCATCATCCCCTCTTGCTGCTCGAGCTCGACTGCTCCACCGAAATAGCTTCTCTCTCATCTGTCGCATCACCTTTCCCGTTGCCGTCGAAAGCCCGTCGCTCCGGTCGCTGCTCCAGCTGACACTACAACTGTTTCTCTTCGCCTTGCTGCTCGGCTGCTCCATCGAAGCAGCTTCTCACCTGCACCAGTGCTTTTGCTGGTTCGTTACTCTCTTCCCTCCCATTTGATATGTTCTGTTGCTACAGTGCTGCTAAGTGCTACCTCAATTGCTCGTTGCTCAATGTTTTGCTATTTAGCTCAATGATTTAGGGCATATAAAATCTAACATGACAAAGTATTATACACTTCAGTTATTAAAAAGTGGAAGATTAACTGAACGAAGCAGAACAAAACTCTGAAATAAGCTAATCAAGTTGAACTAATAGAACCCCCTAGGTGCGCCTGCGCCTTTAATAACACTGACCGAACCCTAAATTGAACTAATAGAACCCCCTAATTGAACCCTAAATTGAAGTAATTGAACCATAATTAAATCCTAAATTGAATGCCCTAATCGAATTGAACCCTAAATTAAACTAATTGAACCCCTAATTAAATGCCCTGATCCAACCGAACCCTAAATTGAAATAATTGAACCCCCTAATTGACCCTAAATTGAATGCCCCAAATCAACCAAACCCTAAATTAAATCAATAGAACCCCTTAATTGAACCCTAAATTGAAGTAATTCAACCCTAATTAAACCCTAAATTGAATGCCCTAATCGAATAGAACCCTAATTAAACCCTAAATTGAACCCCTAATTGAATGCTCTAATCCAACCAAACCCTAAATTGAACTAATTGAACCCTAAATTGATTGCCCCAAATCAACCGAATCCTAAATTGAACTAATAAAACTCCCTGATTGAACCATAAATTGAAGTAATTAAACCATAATTAAATCCTAAATTGAATGCCCTAATCGAATCGAACCCTAAATTAAACTAATTGAACCCCTAATTGAATGCCCTGATCTAACCGAATCCTAAATTGAAATAATTGAACCCTAAATTGAATGCCCCAAATCAACCGAACCCTAAATTGAATCAATAGAACCCCTAATTGAACCCTAAATTGCTGTAATTGAACCATAATTAAACCCTAAATTGAATGCCCTAATCGAACCGAACCCTAAATTAAACTAATTGAACCTCTAATTGAACCCTAAATTGAATGCCATACTACAATCGAACCCTAAATTGAAATAATTCAAGCGCATCGGATATGTGCATTTTGAACAATTTTTTTCCCATTTGAACATTGATCATTTGTTTGATAATTTTAGGTTGTTAATTGTGCATTTGAGAATTGTGATTATTGATCTATGATTTTAGATTGTTAATTGATGATTTTAGGTTATTAGTTGTGCATTTGAAGTAATTACGATTATTAATTGATAATTTTAGGTTGTTAATTGTGCATTGAGCATTTGAGATATTGAGATTATTGAAGGAGGATGGGACCTAATTGGATTGAATGTGTGATTTTTGTTAATTTTTATTGCATTGAGCATTTGAGAATTGAGATTGTTGACAGAGGATGGGACCCAATTGGATTGAGATACCTGTTAGTTAGCGCAGACACGGACACGTGTCCGGAGGTGCGTGTCGGTGGGCGTCAGACACGTGTCGGTATGTGTCGGACACGTGTTCGGAGGTATCAGACACGTATCGGACACCATATTGACACCCTATATGAGGTCTCGGAATTGAGATTGTTGACTGTGCATTAAATTTAGGTTAATTAGGTTAACGCAACATTTTTAGCATGCACCCCCTGGAATCTCATCGTGGCTCCAGCACTGGCTATAATTAGCCCTAATCAGTCCTGATTAACAATATTTAATAAATCAACTAACCCTAATTAGCTCTAACGAGCCTAATTAGTTTTAATTAACCCTAAGAACTTAATGAAAATCAAATTAGCTGTAATTATCCCAAATTAGCCCAAATGAACCCAATTACACGCATATTGATTATAGTTAGCCTAATTAGTCGTAAATTGCACTAACATAACCCAATTAAGCCTAATTAGCGCTAATTAGGACTAATCAACACTACTCGGCACAATTAACCCTAATTAGGACTAAATAACCCTAATTAGTCCTAATCAACCCTAATTAGCTATAATTATCCGAAACTAGCCCTCATTAACAATAATTAGCCCTAACATAACCCAATTAAGCCTAATTTAGCCCTAATTATGACTAATCAGCACTACTCGGCACAATTAAACCCTAATTAGGACTAAATAACCCTAATTAGTCCTAATCAACCCTAATTAGCTATAATTATTCAAAACTAGCCCTCATTAACAATAATTAGCCCTAACATAACCCAATTAAGCCTAATCTAGCCCTAATTAGGACTAATCAGCTCTACTCTGCACAATTAAATCCTAATTAGGACTAAATAACCCTAATTAGTCATAATCAACCCTAATTAGTTATAATTAATAATCGTAATTAACCCTAATAACCCAGTTAGCCCTAATTAGCCCTTATACATCCCATAATTACTCCATACTGCCTAGAGATGGTTCAATTACTCGTTGTTTACAAACCCTGCCTTCTTTATATTAGTTGTAGTTTTGAGAAGTCCATTGGCAACGAGATGGTTCAACTCATTGCCAACGAATTCTATTTAATGTGAAATTGGTAACATATGTAACGATCTTTCTGCAGTTTTGATATTTCGACGTGAGTCAATTTGTTTAAGTTGTTAATTTTTTGTCCTTCTATCCTCACTGTCTGTTGCGTTAATTAATGCCCTAACATATCTTTATATCACTGTTTTTGCAGGCCTCGTATGAACAGCTTAGGGGGTCTGAGGAGCAGTTCGGACAGCCATCAGTGTCCACTAGTACGGGTGTGAGTACCGGAGCATTAAAGCGATGGCTGGATACGACGGAGGTCGTCAATCGGCCGAAAGGCCGCATACGCGGTCTACCTAGTCGGACTGTTCATGCCGTGAAAGGAGCGTCCTCACCCCCCGCTGCCCCTCCACAGACACCGGCTCCTTGGCATCTGTTGGATGAGGAGGAGATCGCGCACATTGCTACGGTGGTGTTGAGGATGATCAGGGAGCAGGATCAGCAGGGTACCGTAGCTGGACATGCTGAGCCGGCCTCGAATCAGCAGGATCCAGATCCAAGACTCGGCAGCCCCTGATGAGCCCCTTTTCGTGCTCGGTCCCAGCTTCCCCCCCGGCCCCCGCGCCCGGCTTGTACTTTTCTCCCCTCCCCTAATCAGTTGTATCTGGTTCCCAGCTTGTACATAATGAGTCTTTTTTATGATTAATTATACATATTTCTTTGTGTATTGATTATTGTGCGTTGTTGTTGAGGATTGATTTTTTTTTATTACAGGTTTGGGCATTAGAAAAATAAAAAAAAATATTTTAAAAACAGTTTGACTTTTGGCGACGGATTATATCCATCGCTAAATTTTTTTTATCACTATCAATTTTTTAGCGACGGATTATTTCGTCGCTAAATAAGACATTTAGCGACGGAATATTCCGTCACTAATTTAAGAAAAAAAAATTAAATTAAAATACTTAAAATATAATTAGAGACGGATATTTCGTCGCTAATTAATAAATAAATCCGTCGCAAAAACTTAAATATTACACGACGGATTTGAAAATTCTGTCGCCAAACTATTAGTAACGGGCTTCTATACGAGGGACTTTTAGCGACGGTAAATCGGTCGCTAAAACATTTAGCGACGGATTTTTCCGTCGCTAAAAGCTTTTTTTCTTGTAGTGAAAGGAGAGAGAAAGAGTCAGAAAAAAAAAGTACTGCCTATATCCGCTACATAATATAGCGGATGGAATTGGAGGGTATTTTTGTCAAAAAATTATCCACTACATAATGTAGAGGACGTACTTAAAAAAATACAAAAAAAAAATATTAAGCGTCCACAGATCGTCCGTAGAAGGTCAGATCGCGTTAGTAATTTAATCTATTTTGTTAGCGCTCTCAACGGATCACCCCTTTCAAATCCTTATTATATATGGTTCCTGTTATTTATATGACGAGATAATAAGATAACATGGGCTTGCGTGCTGCCACTGACACAGTGAGGCCCGCAAAGTTGGCTGATAAACAAGCACATTTCTCTTAACCCACTTGAACTCTACCGCACGGAGAAGGACAGTATGGCATCTCTCACTCTCTCTCTCTCTCTCCCTCCCTCTCTCAGCATTGATGGTGCAGAGAAGGACAGTATGGCATATCCTCCCCCCCCCCCCCCTCTGTGTGCATTGATGGTGAAATCGGTGATGGGATGGCCAAGTGAGGGTAACGATGATAGTAATTGTAAAATTAAGGTACAACTAATGATAAATACTGATACGTCGCTGTAGAGAAGGACAGTATGGCATTACTACAACAATACATGTCACCTCAGTCACATGTATTATCGTAGTAATGATGAAAATGGTTCGAAAGGCAAGAAATAGTTACAAGACATGTAGTATGTGACACGTACAATACAATCACCAGTATTGTTGTAATAATAATGAAAAAGATCAGAAAAGACCAGACATATATAGCTGTAAAGACGATGCATTATAACACTTGCCATAACTACATGTATTTGCTCATTTCCAAGTAAAAATCTCCTGACTAAGCTCTCTTGAATCCCTTCGTTTCATTGGAAGCCTCCATAATTTGTTCATCCCATCTGCACCTTGCTTTGATGAAGTTACTGGTGGAGGAGGATCATTCCCCAAAGACACTAGCACAGCACTCATTTACTGAATATATCTCCAAGAAGTTATTTATAACAATCTTCTTCGCTAAAGATCACAAATAATACAAGGAGTATTATTTTAATCATCACTTAAGTAATAAGTAAAACTAAAAAAAAAAATACCATAAACCCAGGTGGAATATTACAAAAGATGTAAGGTTTCGTCGAAACCTAGCGACAGAATTACCCCTACATTCACAAACTAACCACACAAATTGCAAGGGCATAACTTAAGCTCCTCCACTGCACTAATAAGTTATGAACAGCTCCAAGTCTCCTACCTAAAATTCGCAGGACTTGCAGTTCACATATGTGAAAGTGCATATGCTTCTCGAAGCGGCTAATAGCAAAAGCTAGATCATGGTATATAAAACACCTTTTGCAAGATTCTCACGCTTCTCATTGTCTCAACAACTGAGATAAGGCCCAGTCCTTTAGACCTGAGAAAAAAGATTAGAGAAGCTCTTGAAAACTTATTAAAGCTTATAGTCTTCTAATTAAATGATTTTTGGATGTGAACTACATCAAAATTTTGTCGTGCAGGACTGGGCACTGGATTATTGAAATGAGAATTGGTAGCATAGTTTGACCAATAAAAGGACCGTGCACATTGTTTGACTTATTCTTGTAAAAAGGATGTTAGACCTAATTCAATTTTAGAAACATTCATATCTCTTCCCCCTCCCCTCCTCAATGCACCGGTGCACCCCTTTCTTTCTTTTTCTTCTTCTTCTTAGTCTTCTGCAACCAAACCTTATCTTGTCTTCACCAACTATGGCTGCTAAAACAGACTTTATACACTTTTAGCGACCAAAGTGTTACTAATAGTCAACAAGTAGCTATCGTGCAACTACATCAAAAGTTAAAATGCTGTACAGAAAAGAATCAGGTCATGTCAAAGGCTTTGTATGAAAAATTCTCAACTCCAATCGATGAGGTTACCTTCTGACACGCGTTTGGATAAAATTCTCATTGCTTTTATTTTTGTGTTTTCAGAAAAAAAATAATTATGACTTTACTATTTGAAATGTATGGTATCTAATTAGTATTGACCAACTCCATGTTAATATATTCTTGGGATTCGCCCTACCTGTGTTTTATATGTAAATGTGTTGAAAATTGGTATTCTAGCAATCTATTATTTCGTAAGTCTGAAAATCATAGCCAATTAACTGATTATATGATTCATTTGCTCGTAAAAATATGTTTTTGTTATTCTAAATAAGAAAACCAACAAAAAAAGATCGTTAACCCAAGGGGGGATATACCACCGGGCCGAGAAGTCTCAAAATCTAACATCGTGCTTTTGTACACCTTTCTCGAATAATTACGGAGGCTTGAAAATTAACAACTACCTAAAGAATAATGAGATACAACTGAAAATGCTCTAGAGCCGCTTCTTTTCAACCGTTCAACCACAAAGGTCATAATTTATAATCAAGTTGAGCTGATATGAGCGTGTGAAGTAGCGTTAGCCTCACATTGGTTTAATTTTTTTTTTTGGGTACATAATATGAACCTACGAGTGTGTGGGGATCCAAAAACAGTTGACCGAATCCTTTAGATTAAGTTGGAAATCATTATCATGTCCACGTGGGCTTTTTTAGTGACATTTAGCTCCCGTTATCTCTCCCCATATGATGCATCCGGTGAATGTTTAGCAATTTGAAAATGCGTGCGCAAGTAATGAGTATTATGGTAGCTGGTATTTGAAACTAAGCAACCTTCATTTCAAGCCATCGGCTCGAAAAAATAATGAAGGGGTGCGACCAGCGTTTCCCTGCCCTAATCTTATTTAGTCATCGTCAATGGTAATCCTAGGTTATCCTGAAAATGACTCGTCTTAATCCTTCTTTCACGTTTGTCTATATAAAGAGGTATATATGTCTTGACATGTGTTCAGCGTACAAAGAGATTCTCAAGGGAAAGAGAGAAATATTATCAGCATGTTTGCAACTGTGATGGCATCCCTTAAGGCCCTCTTTCTTCCACTCCTGCACAAGTTCATCCATACTGACTTCCATGAAGCTGTAGCAAAGATGACTCTCATCGACAGACTCCTCTTTCTGGTAAGTGAAGCCGGTCCTCAAGGCCGGATGCATTAAGTGGTTGTATGATTTGCTCATATACCTCATATAGCACAATCACCTTCGTTCGACATCTTTTGATCGATGTACAAATTCTTATCCTTGCACGATGCAGATTATTCACTCGATTGATAAGTTGGGAATATGGCACCGTTTACCTGTGTTCTTGGGCCTGATTTATCTAGCCATCCGTCGTCACCTTCATGAGGAATACAACTTGCTAAATGTTGGAAAAACTCCCGTTGGTGTTCGGTTCAACCATGCAGATTTTCCCTTCAGGACTGCTGACGGTAAATTTAACGATCCCTTTAATGAAGGCGCTGGTAGCGAAGGAACTTTCTTTGGAAGGAACATTTTACCTGTTGAACAGAAATCCAAGGTACATAGCCTTCTGAATGGTTCTGCTAAAAATCAACTAGAAAGATAACCCCTAAGCTATTATGTGGTTTGGATGCCTCTTTACACTTTGGTTCGAAACATGAACAATGCTACATATTCAGGATTTGTGAACACTAGTGTCTTTTACTTGACTCCAAGCTTTTTCATACCAATTTGGAGTCAAATTGGTGATAAAAATCTAGGAATGGTGTTATTACTCGAAAAGAAAAAGAATAAGGCTATCCATGTTCGTTCAAGTGCTTGTTTTGTAGTCTCTCTCTCTCTCTCTCTCTCTCTCTCTCTCTGTATGTCTGAAAATAATTAATGAGAGAAATTGCCTGAAACACATCACGGACTACCTAATATACCACAGTTGTTGACCTGTTGCATTTGTTAAAGATTTTAAAACCCTAAAGGATGGAAAAAAGCTCTGTTGATTCAACCATGTTTGTCACTTGTATATGTTGATACCTGAAGACTTTGATTCTTAATGGTTTGATCACTTTTGCTGATTTACTTAAAATAAAGCATGTATAGCCTGATTGAGTAAAAAATTTGAAGCTAGCTATTTTTTTTTTTGTTAACATTTTAGATGCGATCTTTGAAACGAAGCGATGTAAAAACCTTGAAACTTCATCTTGTGTGCAAAATTCCATATTAATGAAACCTTGAAGTTCAGACGTTTTGATAATTTTGAAATCCTTAATTAGGTTTTGAATTGACTAGGGTTCTTGGTCCCAAAAGGTTTGCCTGCTTCTTTTGTTCATAGATCAACTCCTAAGTATTGCAAGGAAGTTACTATGACACTTCCTTTTGCTATTGGCACTGTCAAGATAACAATACATGAGTGTACCTACTGCAGAAATTACTTAGTTGTGCAGGAAGTGTTAGATCTTATATGGTATCCACTAGATACTAAATTACTCATGGTACGAAAACTGTAGAGTGTTAAACATTGAAAAGATGTACAAATCTAAAGTTCCAAAATATACACCACACAGGACAGTAGTTTGACGAGTCCTACAATACTAACTTCCGTAAAATAGTAAAAATATGAAGGATTTGATTTGTCTGCTGCTATGATATGAAGCTATTGAGGCCAGATCCAATGGTGGTTGCCACAAAGCTTCTGGCACGTAGAAAACTGATCGACACGGGAAAGCAATTCAATATGGTAGCAGCTTCTTGGGTAAATTTCATGATACACGATTGGATCGACCACCTAGAGGATACTCAGCAGGTCTGTGCTATGCATTTTGATTTCATGTATAATAGACCTATTCGTCTTTGCATTTAAGATGCATATTTCAGTCTCTTTTCCATGAGTATTTTATCTTTCACAACGAAATTTTTGTCTCTTCACAAGGATTAATCAGAACTGGCACTGATTACTAAGAGGCTTATTTCAGCCTATTGAACTTCTTGAATTGACAACAGATTGAGCTGAATGCACCTAAAGAAGTTGCAAGCCTGTGCCCCCTCAAGTCTTTCAAGTTTTACAAAACAAAGGAGGTTCCTACAGGTTTCTACGAAATCAAGAACGGGTACCTGAATACTCGAACACCGTGGTGGTAAGAACATCGTATCTTGACTTTCTCCATGTTCAATATTGCCCCCTGAGATTGAGTCTTAATGCACTACATATATCTACGTATTCCCTTCGCCCCTCTAAAAGAGACTGGCTAGCTATATTGTAGGGATGTAAGTGCTATATATGGGAGCAACGCGGAAAAGTTGAAGAAGGTGAGGACTTTCAAAGATGGGAAGCTCAAGATATCAGAAGATGGCCTTCTTCTTCAAGACCAAGACGGATATGCCATTTCGGGTGACATTCGTAACAGTTGGGCAGGCGTCTCCACCTTGCAGGCCCTCTTTGTCCAAGAGCATAATGCAGTCTGTGATGCCTTGAAGGTAACTATCTGCATCCAATATAAGTCTCATTTAATTTCCACAACTCAACTGACATATATATATGTTCATCTCCTTGTGGGATATTTTTCTCAGAAGGAATATCAGGACCTAGATGACGAAGGATTATACCATCGTGCAAGGCTAGTGACTTCTGCAGTAATTGCCAAGATCCACACCATCGACTGGACTGTTGAGCTTCTCAAAACTGATACTTTGCATGCAGGCATGCGAGCCAACTGGTAAACAAATAAAGAGACGAAGACATTTAGCGACCACTTTCTGAATTCATCGCTACTAACACCACCTTTTACTCCTCTACCCTTATTTGGTAGCAACAACATTTTAGCGATCGTCCTAAAAAGTTGTAGCTTACGAGAATTGACTACTTGCTGCTGCTTGAGAGCTCAAGTACGAAGAGGATGAATAGTGGATAATACTGAATCGAGTCCTTTTAATTCATATACCTATCTGCCGCTAAAGGAATGGAGATGACGGTAATGCACCCTTTAACAAGAAAACAGCTTATAGATCCAGAGACATCCTAAATAACTGTTTCTTTCGTGTTAGAATGAGAAGATCTTGATTCCAGTCCACCCATGCTCATTCTCCCCTCATAGTCAAGGCATTTGGTTATAAATTTAAACTCCCCGAGTCTTCGTCTGTTCTGATCTTTGGTCGTATTTCTGGATATTTTAGTTGCAGCTTGTGTAAGCAAGTCTAGAAATATATTTTTTTCTATTGGGAAATTTTTTGATGCTGCAGTGGCTGCTTAGCAACGCTAGTTAGCGATTTAAATATACTAACAACTACGTTAAGATTTAATTTGTTTCTGAAGTTGCCTCCAAAAATGTTTCTAATCATCTGGGAAGGTCTATTTGCATTCCCTATTATGCTTTTTCACAATAGCCTTTTGTCACTAAAAAGTGCGTTAGGGATAAAGCATAAATCTTCTAGTGAGCTATGAGGTGAAAAAGTATAATAGGATGTGTCAAGTCTCACATCGACAATACATGGGGTTTGGGATTGGTTCTTACACTTGGTGGGCTTCTCTTACTCTTGAGCATGCTTTTGGATTGGACACCAGGCTCAACATGGTATCAGAGCTAGGCCCCTACAGCCCCATTCAATCCAACGGGACCACCTTTTATTCAAGAGGAGCACCTTTTATTTCCACGCTTCGCGTGAAGGCGAGTGTCAAGTCCCACATCGACAATACATGGGGTTTGGGATTGGTTCTTACACTTAGTGGGTCTCTCCTACTCTTGAGCATGCTTTTGGGTTGGACACCAGGCTCAACAGGACGTAGAAATAGATTCCTTGACTATTTATACTGATGATCATTTGTAGCTAATATGTGGTTGCAGCAACTCTTCCTTTTATATCTACTCCTAGGTATGATTTTGTTATTCTTTACCCTTTCTCCTATATTCTGAACCTTTAGAAAAATCATCATCTGTTTTTTTTTTTCTGAATTCACCAGGTATGGATTGTTAGGAAAGAGGTTCAAGGATACTTTTGGGCATGTGGGAGGAGCCGCTTTGGGTGGTCTCGTAGGGTTAAAGAAGCCTAATAATCACGGTGTACCATATTCATTGACGGAGGAGTTTGTTAGCGTTTATAGAATGCACTCTCTCCTACCTGATTACCTTGACCTCCGAGATGTCAATGCAACACCAGGACCCAACAAATCTCCGCCGTCAACTGATAAGTACAACAACATTTCTTCTTTTAGCTGTAACGGTATGGATAATACAACAGTGATAAAAACGACATACAACAACTTGATTCCCACATCGTAACGTTTTAGTGAAGTTTAGTGTGGGAGTGACCCCAGAAGTTGGTATGTGACAAATTCGTCTACATTAATTGTGACAGGGTAGACATGCGGGATCTGATTGGGCGCAAAGGAGAGGCTGCCTTGTCAAAAATTGGATTTACAAGGCAAATGGTTTCGATGGGCCACCAAGCATGTGGAGCACTTGAACTCTGGAATTACCCGTTATGGCTGAGGGACGTTATTCCTCAAGATATAGATGGCCAAGAAAGACCCGAGCATGTTGACCTACCTGCCCTCGAAGGTTAGTTTATATGCAAGGAAATTCAAAAAGAATTATTTCCCATGCCATAAATGGAAAATAGAGACACAAAAGAATACATTTTAAAGCCATCAAGTATATTTAACAAACATAAGTTGTCACGATATGGGTTGTAGGTTCTTCCTAGAATTAGGATTGCAGATTTGAATGGATTTTTACTTTGCAGTTGTATTGACAATTGAGATTAACAGTGACAGAATTGGTAATGCAGTTTATAGGGACAGGGAGAGAAGTGTTGCGAGATACAACGCTTTTCGTAGGGGCCTTTTACTGATTCCCATATCCAAATGGGAGGATCTAACCGATGACAAAGAAGCAATCAACGTGCTTCACGAAGTCTACGGTAACAACGTGGAGGAGCTCGACCTGTTGGTGGGTCTCATGGCAGAGAAGAAGATCAAGGGCTTCGCCATAAGCGAGACAGCATTTATCATATTCCTTGTGATGGCAACTAGGTAAAACAAAAATTAACACTCTCCATAGTCCGTCATTGTATATTTGATTAGCGACCAAAGTAGAGTATGCATAATTAAATCGTATGATTATTTCTACTATTTATCGTGTTTCGGGCTCGTGACTTCGAGTCAAGACAGAAACATTGTGTTGACCTCGACACAATCGTCACGTGTGTTGACGCGCTCATTCTCACTCCGAGATCACGAGTTCGATACAAGTCACGCAACTAATTGTTATAGATGATCAATGGGGTGTTGATATACATAATGCAGGAGGCTGGAGGCAGACAGGTTCTTCACAAGCAACTTCAACGAGGAGACATACACAAAGAAGGGTTTGGAATGGGTGAATACCACAGAGAACTTGAAGGATGTGTTGGACCGGCACTACCCGGAGATGACAAAGACGTGGATGAACTCCACGAGCGCATTTACGGTGTGGGACGCACCTCCAGACGCTCACAACCCCATTCCGATCTATCTTCGTGTTCCTCACTGAACCACGTCACCTACATGTCCATCCCTGCACATATTTGTGTAATATAGCCAATAAGTAATGTGTTTGTTTTGCTATGTCAATGAAACAAGAGCATATGATGATGTAATAGCCAATAAGTAAATTATGCCACTCCCTTAGCTTTCTACTTGAGCAGCTAAAGGTAATGTACACTTGTAATAGGATTGTTGAAGGAGCGTTGATGTCCCTAGCCATTATCTGTTCAACGTTCTAGATGGTCAAAATTATTGGTCGAGATCATACAATTAATAACTTTTAATACTTGACGGGGGGGTTATATTAATATGTTCATAGACTTGTTAGAACACATGATACCTAGTTAGTACTTGAACTCGGTGAAAGAATGACAGTCAAGATGTCCTTATGTCAAGAAGTTAAGTTGTGTAGTTTTGAGCTGTGTAGAGCATGTTTGGGAGTAATTTTAAAATAGTCAAACCTAATTATTTTATCTGATGAAATCGGGTTTCTAGGTGTTTGAAAAGTTTGCACTGATTAAGGCTGGTTTGAACACTCTTTATTTTTGCTCTTTTTAGGCCCTAATTTTAAAATTGGACTGAAGTCCGATAAGATGGGGTGTTTGGCTGGGTTTCCCTTTTTATTTTGGGCCCAGGCCTTTAAAAAGAGGGGCCGTTTTTATAAAGAGCAAAAAGCTCTTTTCTCTGATTTAAAAAGAGCAAGATTCACGCGGAGCTGAGAACACATTAATGAGGTCGAGGGTTCGAACCTCGCTAGCAACAGCAGAAGCATATATTTTTTGGGCGTATAAAAGCCACCTAAAATAGGGTTTCTTCTCTTTCACCTTCCTCTCCCAGCCGCACTGTTCACAACTGACTCCAGAGCCTCCACCGAAAACCGGTCACCGCCTATATCTTGTAGCCCATCCATCACGAAGCGTCGGCGCCTCTTGGACCGTTCACCAGCTGACTCTGCAGCCCGTTGCCTCCATCGCCTCCACTGGTCACCGATCACCGCCTCCATCTTGCAGCACATCCATCTCGCAGAGCCGCCGCGGCCATCTCCTCTATTTGCGCCGAGGATGTCTTCTACAAAACCAATATTTTCGAGATCTGGAATCCTGTTTGCATGCATTGTGTTAGGAAACTGAAATTTATAGTTGGAATATCTTGAATCCTTCACGAACCATTGGAAGTGCAACTGTTTGTGCGTTTCTAGCCTCTTTATTGATTGGTGCCGGTCGGAAATGCTGTTTGGGGAAGTCTGTTGTGTTTTTTTGGGGTTTTCCTTAATTTTAGTTGAATTACGGTTTCGTGTTGGTAAGATGGTTAATGCTTTAGGTTAACTGGATGATTTTGGATGTATGGTGAGTTTGATCGTGATTTCAGTGAGGAGCTTAAGGTATTATTGCAAAGTATTGGAATCCAAATTATAATTGATTATGCGTTTATATGTTGTTTGCAAACTTATAATTATGCGTAACCCTCAACAGCAAAAGAGAATGGGGAAAGTTAGAGACCGCATTGCTAAAAGAATTAGGAACGACAGACATTGATTTATTACTGAGATTCAGTTAATACCACTAGAATGAGCCGCAAGGGATGTAAAATATTGTAATATACTTGTTTAATTATGTGTAGGACATTGTAAAAGTTATTGTAATGTATTTGTTTAATTATTCATAAGACATTGTAACATATTTGTAGAATTATGTTTAATTATATGTGAGACATTGTAATAGATGTTAATTATGTTTCATTATGTAAAAATTATATTAAAAAAAGTTATCTTGTCAAACGCTTCCAGTTTTTTTTTTTCATTCAAAAATAAACTCTGTTAAACGCCCACCAACTTTTTAAACTGATAAAAAAAAATCAGAGTTGTTTCCAGTTTTTTTTTAAAAAAAAACTGAAAACTGAAAATTTTGTCAAACAGAGCCTAAATCAGCTTTCAGAAGTTTAAAAAAAAAAACTCATCAAATCATAATTCAAGAAAGCTAGTATTAAGGATTAATCACTTCTTCATAATCAGGTTTGATCAGGTAAAGTACCAGAGTATCCTATCAATTACAAATACCTTTAGCACATTTTGTTCGAGTATCGAATTTTTTGGCTTTTTGTCATGTTGAAATTGCTTTAAATACTTTTATCCAAACAGCATCATATATTAAAGCTGATTTGTTAATAATAGCTTAAAAGTTGATTCTAAAAGTTAATTAATATTTTAATTTGAAGATTTAATTTCAAGAGTCAATATCAAACAGGCTCTTGATAACCCCATAAAGGAAATTTATTCAAAAAAAAAGTAATGTTACTTGCATCATTTTTCTATAAGTTTAACAAGATTCTACTATGTACACCACACCCCACTACCAACCCCAACTCCCACCATATATTTTGAAGTAGGAACAAGTATGTCCTTACCGGATTTAGGATGATAAAAAAAAAAACAACTAAATTTATCAAAGAAGTTACAAAAACTGAACACCAATGAGTTTAAACATGTGGATTGAACAACGTCGATCTAGACCATTTTCGTAGCAATATGTTCTACTGAAAGCCACATTGTCATGTGCAACCATTTAGCAAAACGTTACGGACCGTCATTCATTCAATGCCATTTGCATAACGTGAATTTTGGCCAAAATTTTTTAAACAACATCTGTAAGACTTGGTTGTCGCTCGTAACATTTAATATTCTGCAACGGAGAACCATGATTTCGCCTTTTCATTTTTATGTGTGACCTTACAAGTGCAGGGTTTATATCACGCACTTAGTCTTTGCAAAATATCATCAAATGTGATGGGTGACAACCATGGCTTGCAGATAGAGGTTAATGACTAGAACGAGGATATGCAGATTGTGAACCTCATAGTTTGAACATTTGATTTTAGGCACCAAAGTGTCACAAGCTACTCAGCTCAAGTCGATGCTCAGGTACCTGCTTCCGGTGAACATATTTTGAAATTTGAAGATCGAACTCACTCGACTCGACTTGATGAAGGAATTTCTATAGTGACCATCAAGCTACTCGAGCTAAGGTTGAACAACTCAAGCTTCAGCAACATTGTAAAGGCCGGTGGATAGGTTATCAACAGGGGCGGTTCTAGGAAGTCCAACCGGGGGACCAAAAAGTCATAAAAAGATTGACGGCTAATATAAAAGAATTCGAGTCGCAATTAAATAAGTTAAATGCAAAATAGATTACTCAATTTGACTAATAATCATATAATATCACTATGCATAGTGATTTATTTAACTTGGTAAAGTTAGTCAACAACAGACTACTAATCTTGCATGAAAGAAAATTAACTCTTATATATATGTATTACTAGTGCGATTACCAATTGTACGATGACAATAGTCACATATAAGTTAACATATTATAAGAATTTAAACAAAAAAAGGAAGAAAAAAAAACTAACCTTGATTTATTAGTTATTTCTTTATAATCTGGAGATTTAGAATTTGAAAGAATGAAAATAGACAAGGGAACGAGCAAGATAAATATTATGACAGCCGGTGACACAAAAATAAAAAAATATAACAAAATAAAACTCTAATACATTCATTTATAATATGGTGGCATTTTAGTAAATATTTTAAACATAATTACCCTTTATTTAAAACAACTAAAAAAATTCTCAAACTGTGTGTGTGTTGGGGGGTGGGATGGGGGGGTTGCCATGCCCTCCCCCCCCCCCCCCCCCCCCCCGATCATGCCTGTGCTCCGCCCCTGGTTATCAAGTTATAAAATTGAACTAGTTGAACATTCTGAAGCTCAATATAACTCACATTGTCAAATGTTAAGTTCATTTATTGCTATTGGATTGAACTCGTAAATCACATTATATGGTTATACCAAAGCTTTTGCTGGTATCCTTCGATTTCTGACCCTTATTGTGTACTTCACTATGAGGTAAACCCTTAGTTGGTCTCTTTGCATGCAACTACTAAGTTCAAGGAACAAGATCCCATGTTGTTGACAAAACTGTCACTAACACGTGTTATTAGGAGTTTTACCGACATTTTTTTGTAATTATCTAACTTTTGTGATACTTTTTTTTACTGACTCTTATCTTGAGGCAGATAAAAAAATAGTAAATCTAGGTTGTTAAATTTGCCGAGGGACAGGGACTAGCCCAGTCTAGCCTAAAAAAAGTACGGGCCGACTCGACCCGCACCATGAACAATTCAGGCTCGGGATACAAAGGCCAAGGGCATGGACCTCATTTTTCAGATAGAAAGCCCAGCCTGTGCAGCGCTTTTAGGGTTCAGTCCGATTCGGCCAGCAAAATTTAAACTTTTCAATTTTTCTCTCTTCCCTCCAAATAACCATATTCAGTGAAAGTGACATTTTTATCCCTTTAACAAGTATATGAGGACTAATTTGAAGGTAGATTCGTCCAAACATATTACAATCATTCTTTTATGCGCTTTTACATATTTATCCTTCCTAACAAGTATAAACGATTAGTTTTAGGAATATTTTGTCTTTTGTGAGTCTTGAAAAATATATAACTGACTCAGTCTCTTCACACTATTCACGACTCAATTACAATCCAACCTCTCTCTTATCTATGAATTTTCTTGTGCATTTTATTTGTTATTTTAGCTCCCAAATTTTCAACCACAAGCTTTTTTAATTAATAGTTGATTTAGCTTTTGGCTAAAAAGTAGTACTATTTAGTAGTGTTTTTCCTTGACTATTGAATTAGTCTTACCAGCTTGTGCTTTTGTCTTTAAAATTTTTTAAAAGAATATGCCTTATTCAAGACCAAGTAAGATCACATAACCAAAAATGTCCACCACTACGAGAACCACATCTTCAAGAGCATTTGTTGGTGGGTATAGACACCTAAACTTCTTGGCATTTGACTAAACATTCTCAATTTTGAATATATCCCTTCACAAGACTTTAGTCAGTCACGTAACTCGGCTGGCAATATTAATCCTGGTATTTACGATTTAAACCCGATTAGTGGTGGTGAAGGGGATGGACCAGGAAAAACATGTTTGAAATTAGCTAGAAGTCAAAACGAAGGTGAGAAAATTAAGATAAAAGTGTTGTGATCATTTTACAAAGCTTATGATTGATGGCGTCTTGAATGCTCAATGTAAGTATTGCAGAAAATATTTTTCTCCTATAGTTGTAATTCACATATTAATAAGCATTTATTCTCATGTTCATCTAAAAGTGCCATATTGATGATAGACAAATACATACATACATATATATATATATATATATAGCAAGTTATTAATAAAGAGACGGTGATGATAGACAAATACAAATATATAGCAAGTTATTAATAAAGAGACGGTTTTGTTAAATTTGTTGTGCATAATGAACAACCCCTTTCACTTTTATTGATAATGAGAAGAATATTAGTTATATAACAAATTTTGTGCAATCTTTATATAAAAAGGCTCATAGAGATACTAAAGGTATGACGCATTGAAACAATATAATGATGCTAAATAAAGATTAATTAATTAATAATTTTGAAAAATGTGGTGGTAAATTAAAGTTAGTCTTACTTCTGAAGTTTAGAGATCTCGTAATTATATTAGTTACTTTATTTTTGTATAACACCACATTGGGTTGATGCAGACTGGACTATGCACAAGACAATTATTATTTTCAAAATATTTTCATATCAGCATGATGCATCTGGTATTACTTTTATTACAAAGAGAGCATGTTTGGATTCTAAAACTAATGACAAGAGAATGAGGATTAGTTTTGATACTACTTCTAAGACAATGTTGTTGTTGTTGAATTGTTTCTGACGAGAATCAGTCCTATATGAAGTTGAAAATCTTTCTCTTGTTCAATGTGTTTAACATATAATAAGTTTAATTGTTCAAGATAATTTAATTGTTGTAGTACCACTTACTTTATGATAAGGGGTATTGTTATGTATGTTAGTTCTTTAGGGTTAAGACGACAAGAATATAAAGTTTTGTGTGGTCAATAAAATATGCTTGCTAAGAGACCACTTATAAAAGTCTAGCATGTGCTAACTAAATTTTTAAAAGGCTTGCCAAGGCTTGATGAAAGAGAGATAGTTGGATATATGATTGATTTTTTTTTCTAGGTTCTTCACACGTCTACGATTCTATCATCTGATACGAAGTACTTATTATCGTACATCTTTTCTTGTTAAACTAGAAATACTTAGAATTACTAAAATTTTATAAAAATGTAGAAATTTGGAAGTGCTTATAAGTATAGTACGGCAAAATGGACCTTAAATTTTCAAAGTATTGGTTAGATTATCTATTGCATTTGATGTTGCCACTACTTTGGATCTTAGGCTCAAGTTATATGACCTACAAAATGCAATTACACATTTTTTAGATAAAAAGAGGTAGGCGTCAACTGCGTCTAATGACCTTTCGAGTAAGATAAGTTCGTCATTTGAAAAGGTTTACGACTATTATCAAAGTTCTTTTGACAAGCATGTGAACACTACTTCATCGGGTAGTCGAAGATATTATGAGTCACATCTTAAGGGTATAAACAATACAATCACAAAAGTATGAAGATTTAAGAACATCAATACCCAAATGCATCTTCATCTTCTTTTTTTAATGAGATTGATTTATATTAATCAGTATACTTCATTATTAATGCACGAGCAAAAAGATTTAGATTTATCAACTTTTTAGAAAAACAGAATTTAAAAACTTATTGTATTTTATCCCAAAATGCATGTGATATACTTCCAATGTAAGCCTCCTCAGAGACGTGTTTTTTGCGAGTGAAGGGTATTAGGTGACAAAAGAACATTGGAGTTATGCATTTGTTGAAAAGATTATCTTGACAAAAATACTAGAAGCAAGATAAACAATACTGATAGGTATAGTAGCAATTTGAGGTTAAAGATCTTGATGATGATTACTTCTTTTTCTTTTCCTTTTCTCAACCTTTTAAGATATGTTTTTTTTCAAATTTTAGTTTATATTGTCAACTTAGATATTTTTCAAACAAACCAACTGTGTTAAAAAAAAAAAAAGGCCTTTCAATAAACCATAATGAATCGAAACTTCATGTTTTTTTTTTACTACTAACTTTTCACATATTAGTAAAATAGGTAACTTGATATGTTTGTTTACAGGCAGTCGTCTCAAGCGGGTATGAACTATTAAAAGGTTTACCATAAAATTAAGTTTATTCTTAAATTAGAATTAATTTAAACCATTAACCTGACAGCGACCCAACTCTAAACTTTGGGCCAAGACCTGGGCTGGGACTGTGCCATCATAATTGTGAGTCAGCCTGGCCCTTGTCACCTTCGGCCCAAAACCGGTCCTTTATGGCCCATTTGTAAACTCTACCAGATATACGGTAGATCTGTGTACAGGGCACCCATGACTTCTTTGTATTTACCAAGAAATCTCTTTGCAATGTTCAGTTCGGTGAAAATGATCGACCTTTTTTTTTAATCTTCTCTGTACCGTTCAGTCTCAGATAAAGTAGTTTTAACTGCAAAATTAGCATCTTTACTTGTCTGCAACTTTTCCAAATCTACCCATTCCTCACCTCTCACTCTTTTTCTTTGGTTGATCCTAATTGGTTTTGTGTTTCTTTTCCTCATTTGGCATCTTCTTGGCCTTTAGTCTGGCTTGGGTAAGCCCCAATTGTGATTACCTAGTTCAGGGTTTGGTTTTGTTCTTGTTTGTTTTACTTGCCCGTTGATTTTTTTGGTGGGTTTTTGTAAGTTCGTCTGGTATCTTTTCTTTCGGTTGCTTGTTGGTGTTTGAGATCTGTAGGTTTCTTGATTTTATTCTCTTTTGTGTTTACATTGTTTTCAGGCCGTTTCCCCGTTCCTTTTTATTGTTTTCTTGATAAGGGATTTGCCTGATTTAAGTTCTTACTTTTGGAATTGGGTTTTAGTTGTTTCTTGATTCCCCGTATATCTGGGTTTTTGCTTTGAATTACGATTCAGGGAAAATGTCTCAAGGCTATGCAATTGAGCTGTACTTCGATCCTGCCCTAGAGAACCAAGTCTTGAAGGCTTGGAATGTTTTGGCTCGCCGCCAAATCAGTACTCAGCTTATCGAAATCGAGTCCAGACCTCACATTACCCTCTTTTCTAGCCCTTTTGTCGACCCGTTGAAGCTCGAAAATGTCTTGAAAATTTTCGCTTCAAAACAAGAACCTTTGCCGTTGTCATTCTGTTCGATTGGAGGTCTACCCAATGGCAACAATGTTCTCTTTCTTGCCCCAACTCCGACACTGTCTCTGCTTCAGTTTCATCTGCAGTTGTGTGATGCAATGAAGAAGGACGGGGTTGAGATTGCAGAGGAGTACCGTCCAGATTCGTGGATTCCTCATTGTCCAGTTGCTGAAGAGGTGCCAAAGACTAGGATGGCCGAGGCATTTACTGTTTTGCGGGACTTGAAGTTGCCGGTTACTGGCTATGCAATGGATATTGGGTTGGTTGAATATTCGCCAGTTCGGGAGCTCTTCTCATTTGTGCTCGGTAATGCTGTAGAACCCTGAGGTTTGGAGACCTTTCTTTGTAATACATGTATGTTACGTATGTTGTTAACGCTTTTCTGTCATAGGAAGTGTTTGTAGAGTAGCATTGATGGTCAAATAGTAACAAATTAGCTTTACTGTTTGAAATTATGACTGCCATTGTTAAGTCGATCTGCTTATATTGAATATAGCTGCAAAAATCTTCCTAATTGGGTTCTAGATCATACTGGATTATGAATATGTTTGAGTCCAGATTATCTTGTTTTGCTTAGTGTGGCTGGTTTACTGACAAAGTTAGGTAGTATTAAACATCATGCAAACATTAGTATTCCCTTTTTGCACATCCGTTACACAATGTACTCCTTGTCCTTTTTATTCCTCTTAGCGCAATGACATTGAATTACAATTTACACCAATTCAGGCACCTATCTGTGTAAATATTAGATACTCTATTGATATGTATTCCTCCAAGTAGAATACATGAAACTGATGAAGCCATGATTAGAGTTTTTAAACTTGCTGTATTGGAATGAAGCGAGGAGTCTCTCGTCTCTCTTTCTGAGCTTACATCGTTCTTGAGAAGTATTAAGACCTGAACTACTGCTTGTTTTTTTTTAACTTGTTATTGATTTTTACAATGCTGGGTTCATTTTCCAAGTTCTATTTTGGCATAAATTAGTAGTAAAGAGTCTAAATGAGCCTATGTCCTCTCAATAGTATTTGGTTAAATGCTGAATTTATGGAGTACTAAGGTGAATGAACAACCGCATAAGCTGGATAGCAAGTGAAATGAGGATATCCTCCAAAATGTGGGAGTAGCACCAGTTGGGAACAGATGAGGGATCATAGCTTGAGATGGTTTGGTCACATCCAACATTGGCCTATCGATACCCTGGCGACAAAAGGTGATTGGTGCCCGGTGATGGGGATAAAATGAGTTAGGGGAATGGCATGCTTGATGAGGGGAGAATGGAAGAATATGACTCATGTACTTGACCCCTGAACAAAGGCTTGATGATGATGATGATGGGCAGGATCAACGCCGTGAATTTGAGAACTAGAGTTGGGTCAAGGGCGTGACCGTGAGTACCAACTTAAGTTTTAGACTTTTAGTTTTTCTCATACAATTCTTTTTCCAATATTGCTATTTCTCGTCTATATTCCTCTCACAAATAAGGAATAATGTCCATTGGCTACCCCTAGAATGCCAATATGCGAGAAGAAGCAGGGTGGGGATCTTGGTATTGATCGTTAGATGAAAGGAAAGTAGATAATAGATAGCATCTACCATACTTACGATCCCTCTTTGTTATTTTCTGATGGAAAAATGAGAATTCTGACTTGGAAGAAGTAGATGATTTGGAAGCCAACTTTTATGATATAGAATTGAATTGCGGGTTCAATATGCTATGGTACACGATAGTTAGAGAAAATGGTTCTCTCTCTCTTAAGGACATATGCTGAGCTTTATACTACCTTTTTCTTTTTTAAAGCGATCGAAAAACCGAGTTGTGTTAAGTGCGTCTTAGGCATCATCGCTTCTTTCCAGATTAAGCAAAAACTTGTCAAATTGGCTGCTCTATCTTGGGGAGAGGAAGCCCTTTATGCATCAAATTTAGGATGATCAGTTCATCTAGCTGTCTAGGTACATTAGTGTAGGAAACCTTTCCCCTTTTTCTTCTCATACGAGTTGGGCTTTGAACTCTAATTTTCACTATAGGTTGCTGGTGGCATAGGTGTGAACTAGGCTCATGGATGAGGTCTGAGAAAACCTATCAGCTGCAATAAAAAACAGTTTATGTTGCCTGAATTGTAGAACTGGCAAGGTTAGTAATAGTGACTCTCACGGTATAAGTGGAGAATTTAAGCAAGGATTTGAACAGTCACCCAGACTAACAGTATGCTGTTAAGTATGTTTGAACGGAAAACCTATCTAGAGGTCTGAGAAAACCTATCAGTAGCAATAAAAAAACAGTTTTTGCAGCATTGCAGAACTGGCAAGATTAGTGACTCTCACGGTATAAGTAGAGAATTTAAGCAAGGATTTGAACAGTCATTCAGACCAACAGTATGCTGTTAAGTATGTTTGAACGGAAAACCCATCTATAAGTTCTGTATGAGTTCTCCTATGACTAACACTAGGTATAATCTACACATGTAGCAAATGTTCATGTGTTTGCATGGGTATCTGCTGTTAATTTCCAGCAAGTCTATTCTTGATCCGTTCCTGAATGGAACCATTGATTATTCAAGGTCATAAGATTCTTGACCTATGCAACAGCTATCGTAATCTCTGTGCAGTTTGGTTCCACTCCAACCTGGTCTGCTTGTGTCTGTTCTAGAATTTAGTTTATCGATTTTCAAAACCTTGGGTTGGTTAAGATTTGAAGTGTGAACTGAACCCTGATGTGTTTAATATTCACTTCTTCAGACGGCAGCATTCTTTCTAAAGGATGTTCTCCTCCCACATTTTGGTGTTCAATCTGGCAAACTAGAAGTTTCAGGAAAAAAATACTGCTTAGCTTGTCTGGTAATTCTTCCCTGAGCTCGAGGGACCAACCCTAACAACCAGGAACTAGCCTGCGTGTGGTAAATCAAGCATACATGTCTTCATATGTGGTTCGAATAGTAGCAATATAGCCATTTCCAAATACGTCAATAGACAATATCGATCAGCTATTTCTTGGGAAAACCCAAGTACGTCAATAGACAATATGGATCAGGTCAAAACATAATCTCTAGACTGCTACCCGTTCCCTACATCGTATGAAGAATATGCGATTTGGTGTATGACTCTTAACTAAATTGTTGCCCTATAACCCTGAACCAACGGATATACCACGAATCTATAGGATCTGGCAAACACCAGTGAAGACGGTCATTGTATCCCTTCGTCCATTTGTTGCCCCAGTAAGACCCTGGGTGCCCATCAACCCGCATTAGCATTGCCCTTTTCGTCCAACTGAATGCCCCTCAATTCCACAGTAAATGTGTAAAGCCCCCCAGTTTCAACCTCTGATTCATTCCGCGGACTGGTTCTACTGCAGTTTCCGCCAGTGTTCCAACTGCCATTATCGAGATGGGCGGGGGAAGATTATCTTAAAATAGACGGTATGCTCTTGCATGCCTTTCACTGATTGATATGATTCAGAGGTGCTTGAAAGGACATTCTGAGCAAAAAGGGGATGCCCGGGTCGGCGACGTTCAGGTTCGCGCAAAATAAACATCCATTGCCGCTGGAGATGGCGTAGCCTACGGCAGGAAGTTCTTTAGCCCATGTATGATCTACCTCGTCTAGTGACACTATGCAATACTTATTATACACAAGACCTGTGCCAAGTAGTAATTTGAGGAGCATCGACATGGCTATCGGGTTGAGATACGACGAGATTATTTAAAGAGACACGCTAGTTTAGTGTGTCGCGATATGTTTTGTTATCCATGTAGGTGTTATTGGCGCTACCAAGTTAATTGCAGAAATTACAAAAAATGAAGGGAAAAATGTGCCTGCAACAATTTCGGAGGATGATCACTCATGCAATCAAATCTTTTGTGCTCTCTCTCTTTTGCTAACATATACATAACAATAATATTGGCGATATAATTGCACAATCAAATTGGAAAAGTAACTTTTATAAGTAATAATTGCTTTTGAAGGTTTTGATGAACTTCGGGATTCCCGAAATAAAATAAAGCCTTCATTAAAGGTGACCAATCTCACCTTCATGTAAGAGAGAAGTTCAGGGCATGTACGCTTACAAATTTTTTTTTCTGTATTCTATATTCTGTTTTTGGTTTCCAGAATTTAGTATTCAGTTCTAAAATTGTATTGTATACTTTTATTTTTTTCCGTATCTATTTTTTCAATTTTTTCTGTACGTTTATCATTTTCGTTTTCATTAACTTTTTTTTGAACTAATTCACTAATGGACCCCACTATTTCTATTTCTAGGAAGACCCAGTGAAATGGGTGATCTAGTTTGGTGAGTGTTTGTTGAAATAGGGTGGTAGATATGAGGGAGAAGAGATGGTATTCTGATAAGGAGAATACAGTTTAAGGAAAAAGGTGAAAACACCCTTTGGGTGTTTTCAGCTTTTTTGATACTATTTGGAAATTTTATCCAAAACGGAACCGAAAAAACGTAAACATACACGAAAAAAAGCATCTTTTTTATCATCATTACAAAAATGAAAACTGAAAAACGTAAACGTACAGCCCCTTAGAAGTTTTAAGTGCTTCTAAAACTAGAATACTCAGTATTAGTTATGAGAACTTAAGTGCTAAATCAGTAAAATTAAAAACTTTGAGCAGCTATACCACTAAACAATAAGTTAACCTGTTTGATAAATTTTAAGTGCAAATTTTATTTTATGAATTTTATTCGTGTTGCGATAATTTTACTTTTTTGTGTGTATTTCATATCTTTTATTGCCAAAATCGTGTTTGCTGTGATGGCGGTGGCGGCGGGGGCGGTGGTAATAGAATAATATATAAATGGTGGTGGTGATACTGGCACGTGGAGATGTGGTGTTGGTAATTGTGGTGGTAGCAACAAGTGTTGACACGGTAGTTATGGTGTCGATTGTAGTGCGGTGGATATATAGTCGGTTTTCGCGGACATGGAGGTGGTGGTGGTGGTTATGGTGTGGTGTGGTGGAGGGGGCAGTGTTCTCCTGATGCTTGTTAAGTTATCATCTTCTCTAAAAGTTTAAATTATTAGAGAATGAGCCCAACAATGTTATCATGCTTAACATTCTTCCTCACGTGAAAGTCATTGATTGCACGTGAAGATACAGACCAAGACAGAAATAAACAGATTGAACGTGGAGAGACAAACCAAGTCAAAAATGAATTGAAGGGGACCAAGATATGCAAAAACAAGAAGAATTGAACCCAAGACTCTGCGAAACTAGAGTTCTGATATCATGTTAAGTTACTATCTGCTGTAAAAACTTAAGTTATGAGAGAATGAGCCAAACAATGTTATCATGCTTAACAGTGTTGATGGTGTTTGTAGTGGCCATGGTGAGGTGGTTGTGGTGGTATTGGCGGCGGCTAAGTAGTCGTAATTGTGGTGGTAGAGGCAAAAGGGACATAGTGGTTGTGATGGTGATTCTAGTATGGTAAAGGTTATGTTACGAGTAAATTATTTTTTTTCTTGTATCGTAATGATAATCATTCTTTTATGCAAATATTTGTTAAATAACTTTTGACCATCTCATTTAGAGTTAAATAATATGTATTAAATAAGTCTAAATGCTTTAGTTAAATAACAATGCTGAAATAATACAAAGGTTAAGCATTACTGGCGATGCAATCCGGTGATATACCGGCGACGCCACCAAAAAAGAAAAACAATAAGGTAGCATTTGACAATATTTAAGTTTTCAGTTTTTTCTCCAATTTTGTAAACTGGAGAAAACAAAAACGCGTTTGACACACAATTTTCGTTTTTTTTTCCTCAGTTTTTAAAACATGACTGTTTTTTAAAATTCTCATTTTAGAGTTTTGGGTTTACATTTTTAATTTTTCTTTTGAGACCACAATCGATGCCATCACTACCCCTGCCGTCGCCACCGCCGCACCCGCCGTCACCGCCACCACCACTACCAAAGAAAAAACTCAAAATAAAAACTGGATAATCAAATACCTATTTATTTTTGTAAGAAAATAAAACTAAACTGGTTTTGATTTTTTATTTTTTTGAAAATTAAAAATTAAAATTGTAAGTGATTTCAAACCATTAGTTTTCATTGAAACAAAGTGTGTGTGTGTGTGTGTGTGTGTGTGGGAATAAAGAGCTGGGATCGCACTAAAAGTTACCCTTTGAGACTGGAACTCAAATATGTTCGCGTGCGGCCTTAGAAGGGTTTGGAGGGTGGAGAATAGAAGAAGTGAATTATGATGTCAAGTAGCCAGTGATCTTGGTAGCGTTTGAAAATACTTTCAGTTTTAGTTTTCTATTTCTAAAAAAATAAAAATCAGTTTAGTTTTTTTTTTTTACAAAAATAAATGGGTATTTGATTATTCAGTTTTTATTTTGAGTTTTTATTTTGGGTGTTTGATTACCCAATTTTTATTATGTTTTTCTTTGGTGGTAGTTTGCAGTAGTAGTGGTGGGGCGTGGCCGTCGCCGACGGTGGTTGTCGGCAACCGTGGACTGTGGCTGTGGTGGTGGGAGGTGGTGGTGGTCTCAAAATAAAACCCAAAATTTCAAATGGGAGTTTTAAAAAACAGCCCTGTTTTAAAAATTGATTTTCAAAACTGAAGAAAAAAAAACTGTTTAACGCGTTTATTTTCTCCAGTTTACAAAACTGAAAAAATAAACGATTTCAAACAGAGCCAACCGTTCTCCATCTTGGAATGGTTAAGCTTCATCATAATAGACGAAGTTTTCGCACATGCGGCGGGGTTTTCTTTTTGGTGTTGGGGGGGGGGGGGGGATGATATTCGATACTATCGTTTGCATTTTGAACTAGGTAGCGGGAGGCCCGTAATTAACTTTGCCCCCATAATTGTAGTTGTGGTTGCATTGTATTCTGACTTTTTAGCCATAAAAACAATAGTATTCAACATTTGTTTAATTGTTGACAATATTATATTATTGTTGGCATTAAAAATCAACCAATAACACTATAGCAAAAAATTGCTACAGACTTTTGGAGGCAATATTACTATAACTTTGGTGGCACACTTAACTCACATTTGAAATTAGAAAGTACTTATAAATAGGGTCTTTCATCTGTTACCAAAACCATCCCAAAGTAAGTGAGCAAGCAAGAGTTTTAATAACTCTTCTTCGTTGAGAGATAATATCGAGTGGATGTAAAAGCGGTATCCAATTGGATAAGAGTGTCGGATTTTTTGAGAGTAAATCCTTGAGCGTTCATTTGTACTTATCTGGATATTCCCATAATCCGAAGAAGTTTGCACGCTCCTTGGACGTAAGAATGTTATAACGGAACCACATAAAATTTTGTGTCCTGATGCAATTCTCGTAATTATTTTTTCCCGTTATCTTCCAATGTTCTCGCTGCATCTACATAAGCAATACTAGCAGGCTTAGTATAAAATGTGCGAGGCGGAAGTCCTAAACATCTTGAAATTCTAGTCGGCTTCCTTCCTTCTTCGAAAATGCCATAGGTCAAATGAGCCCAAGGCCATTTCTGCCAGCCTTCAACGACTTTAAGTGCAGTCTTTGATTATTTTTTAAAAAAAGGAGGAGGTGCAATCTGTGCATCAGAGGAGTTTCTTCTCCTTTGTTCCATCAGTGGTAACAGCCAACAGATTGTGGTGGAAAGCAAAGGCTGATGAAGTAGCCGAAACATGTAACATCACACACGTGTGCCGAATGCACGCATATCCTTGTATAATACTCCATCCACTTGCCTACAAGCTCCTACTAAAAGTTACAGTTACCAGCATTCCATGTTTTTTTTTTTTTTTCAGTAATAAGAGAATTGCATTGATGGTAATAAAGATTACAGGGAATAAAGTTTTGTAACCTTATGCGTTACAGAAACCATGCAGAGCGCAAAGTAAGCATCAGAATAAAAGTACTAGAAGACAGTAGCAAAAGGATTAGTAGAGTTACGACCCACTAGTGACTCCACAAAATATTCCATCATATCTGAAGATCCTTGACTGCGCAGGGTGTCACTAGACGGATATGGGAGCCTGACAGGCAAAATGAGCTAAGGATCGTGCGAGCTAAGGATCGTGCTTCCGTCATGGTGTGAGGTTCAGTCTTGTTGATACTATACTGATGGAATTGAGTCAAAAGGTGGCACAAGTCATAACCAGCATTCCATGTTGTGCCGCATGTTTCGGCTGCTTCACGCTAGCTGCCATGGTAGGACATGGAAATGGCTCCTACTTCGTAAAATGTACCAAGTCCGTTGATTCGGTGTTGCTATTTCTCCGTTGTAAAAGCTATTGAATGTCCAAGGAAAACAATCATGCCACGATCAATTGTTTTTCATGAAGAACCGCATACCGATAAATATTGAGGCTTTTGGCGCTCTAGTTATTCTAAGCTAGAACATGAATACATAAACATAATATGACAACAGAAATCAACCTCCCAACCGATGGCTACTTCAGTTTCTCCCAGTAAATCCAAATAGAGTGTGTCCGATCGAATTGCCGTATGCACAAGTCGAGTGGTTTACGTAATACTTCTTGTTGCTGTCTTAGGTACGAGGTACAACAATATTACGAGGAACAATAATAGATGTTCTTTGGATCAATATGGTCTTCAACTTTGATAACCAAAAGATAACTTGCAATTGGGGAATTCGAACCCCCCCCCCCCCCCCCCCCCTCCTTTTTCTGCGCCCCCATAACTCCTTCTCAGACGGGCTGGGGCAGATTGCGTTCATCATCAGGCTCTGAATATTTCTTTGCCCGTTCTTTTCAAGCTTCAATCTCTTTCTTTTCTTATTTGTTACCGTGGCGGGGGTGAAGGTAGGAACCCTTTCTGTGAGGAGGCGTGAAATGAAACTTTTTTGATATCTTACATCGCCTATCTTGCCACAAATAGAAGAAGGCTATTCATTTGTCTTGCAAGGTCACAGAGAGAATCTTGACAGGGGTAAGATAGGGGCAAATAAAACCCTTTTCTGTCGTGGTCCGAAAGCACGAAATGGTGAAGGGTGGACATCGTCTGAAACAAAGGCACCTGCTTTGATAAAGCGTTTCTATGAAGCTACAGAGGACGACTTTGAAGACCCATACCACTGCCCAAACCCCAAAACTCTCTCAGTGAACCTCTACCTTGGATCCGCAATGAAATCCCAGAGATCAACTTGGATCCGCTCCTGCTCCTTTCCAAGAAAACTATTCGATGTTGAGACAAAAATGCGCTCACAGCAGACTCGAGTCATTGAGGGGAAGAAAACACATACCGCACTCATCTTCCACCCCCCCCACCACACACAAAAAAACAAAACCCCCAACCCTCCTCCATGCCAAAACTGCTCCATGAACTCTATCCTTTTTTTTATATTATAGCTCGACCGCGCAAAGAAGAGAGAAGGACACACAACTGCCGAGCAGCCTGAACAATGATTCGTCTTTCTAAAACTTACTAGCCCCAAAATCCAATAATTCAGCATTGGTACCAATCCTGCAACTTAACAACAATGAAATGACGTTCCAAGTTGAAAAGGAGACTGGACTGTGGGCTATATTACACTTTGGACAAGAAGGAAGAAAGCACAAAGTACATCCTCCCCTGGCAATTGGTCAATTCAATATCATTATCCAGATGTTATAAATACCAAAATTTGGCAGTCAGGACTAACAGTAAAACCTATGTATGAAGCAAGCGAAGGGGGAGAGAGTAATAAACAAGGACGCAAACCGTCGTGTGCCATGACAGTTCATACATTCCATCCCAGGAGGACTGGGTTAACTATTTGGGCAGCGAGAACTGGTACACAACATATGTCGAGCCCACTTCTATTTGTGCTGGGCAACATATGTTTTGAGGGAGTTGAATATCTACACAGGGTAAGATATGGCCATTCAGTCGGAACAAATTCGAGTAAATACAGAAGCTACAAGGCTCAAAGATCATCTGAATCCACAGAGGAGCAGAATTGGTTCAGAACAGAGGTCATATCCAGACAGCCCCTCGAAATGCAACCAGATGAAAAACCAAGAAGAGGGGATTTGTTGGCCAAAAAAGACCTGCAACAAAATTAAGGACAATGATGAAAAAAGAAACCTTCTGATGTTTCACAGGAAACAAACGACATTAAAACAGATTAAGCTCGAAGAAAATGCAGGATCCAAAGCAAAAAGATAGTTCCTAGATAAGGAAACCCTAACAAAAGAGAAGAACTCCCCCCTCAAATATTGCTATCAAAAAGGACTAAAATCAAAATATGCACCTGAAGGCTGTGCCATACATGCTTTGCCAAACAAGGAACTAGCGATTGCTGCAGCACACACTGGTGCATATTCCCATTAGACCATCTAAGATAGATGCACCATTGCAAAAATAGGACAGCAAAAGAATTTTTAAGTAACAAAGCCAGGTTAAGGTTCTTACAATGATAAGGTGGAGATGGCTCCGTTCGATTCTATAAAATGCACACTACATCTACAGATGTCATTGAAATATGAATTGAAACAAAACATTAGGGTTTAGAAGGACTTTTCAGATATGTACTTTATAAGAAGCAAATTACATCATCAGCACCAAATGACAAAAAAGTTGAAAATATCTCACCAGGATAAACATGTCCGAAACAATTTGCCCCAACTGCTTCCTACTGCCACTAAGGTTGCTTGTAGGCAATCCTATCTCCATCCCATCCACCTTCAGGCTCCTTTCTCTTCAGTACCCCACTTGCCATCGGATACATTTTTAATTGCTCCTCTGAAAGGGCTTGCGAACCAGCTCCAGGAAGCTGCCTCAGTGCTGAAGGCAACCTCTCATCTCTCCGTTCCACCTGCGTACCTCCAGGACCTGTGTTAAGATCTAGACCCTGACTTGCCCATTTCAGACTTTCAGGACCAACATTGCTTGTACCACCAGGGAGGCCCATCACATAGGGACGAGGGTAGTGTGTTGAAACCACGCCAGTAGGTCCCACAAGTTGGGACGGAATGGCAGGAAAGTAAAGAGGTCCTCCAGCTGAAGATTCCAAATATGCTGTTGACCCGCCAGAATATGTATTCGATGAAAGCGGAAAATTGGTCTCAAACGGGAAACCTGGATACTGAAAAGCGGTGGTAGAGGAAAAGGGAATTGCAGGTGAGGAAGACAGGACAGCCCCCCTGTAAATATCGGGACCAAAAGAGGAACTACCAGCACCAAAAATTCTCTGAGAACCACTAGCTGGAACAACGGGATAAGTCTGCTCCCCTCTACCAGGAAGGTTGGGTGGCATTGCAATGGCCGAAAAGGAATTGCCTGGCGGGAACCAAGACCCATAGTTCCCTATTTCCATAGTATTCATTCTGACACCTGGAAAAGAAGACATTAGTGGCATGCCACTTCTCGCATGTGCTGTATTTTCACTGCCCGCTTCGTCTGGTCCAGGTCCATTATTCAAATCGAAGTCCCTAGAGGCACTCGACTCAACGTTAGAAAGTCCACTGGATATAGGCAACCTTCCAGGCAATTTTGAAATTTCTAATTTACTACCACTGCCAAGCGGAAGCTGCCCAATTTCAGGACTCTCGTCACATCTGTTCAAATCAAGATTAAGTCCGCCAACGCTGCGAACACGAGGCCCAGAATCCATACATCTCAGGGGTGCAGAGTTGGGAGACACCGCATCATCAAGAATTCTCTCGTCCGGCACATTCAGGTCAAAATCCAATAGTGTACGGCCTTGTCTGATGGAAGAATTATTATCGGCAAAAAGTGTGTCCGATGTACTAAGTGGCATATCCAAAATCTTTCTAGGCTCTGCTGGCCGAAACGCACTGGTAGCAGCAGATCCCTTCCATCCAAGTTCCCCTTTGCTGCTTCTCAATAAATATTCAGGAGGAACAAATGGTCCTTTTGCAGCAGCAGCAACAGTAATAGAAGCAGGAAGGCTCCCGGACATGGGAGGAAGAAAAATAGGAAATGGACATGGCAAATGGACAGTGGACGAGTTTCCAGGAATTGATACCTTGTTAAGCTCCACTACACTTCCCTCATCAACAGGCAACCCTTCATTCAAATCGAAGTCCAGCTTTACACCCATATCTGTTCCTGCAGAACAGACGGAAGAATTATTCACCCTGGAGGCAGGCTCCTCTGCTCCGTCAGCTTCATCACAATCCGACTTGCATCCACTTGATTTCGTGCCCTGTTCTGTTGCTTTGATTGGGATTGCGGAAGGCCCCGCATGGGATGCCAATCCACCAAGACGATGACCAAGCAGCTCTTTCTTTTCTGAATTCTCCTGGGCATATTCAATGCTATGGTCCAAAACAGAAGAGCGTAAATCCATTTTTTGTTCCGCGTTCTGCTCAATCTTAAACCCAGACTTATCATCCAGAATTCCAGCCTTCACTTCCATATCCAGGATAGGACAAGAAGCATTTCCTGGGCCAGTATCATCAGGTTTTTGGGACGCAATATGGGGTGGCTCCTGCTTCATTACGATGGTGCCACCTGATTGATTGTTCAACCCCTTTTTGTCCTCCTCACACATTTCTGCAGATGTGATCTCAGTTTTTACACTTGTAGCAGCAGATTCGGGCACAGCCACACGCTTCCCAATAGTTTCTTCATCAGCACAACCAACAACATCACCTTCACACAAGGAACCTCCCTCTTTCGACTTGGGATTTGAAGAATTGTTACTTCTTGCCCGAATAGCAACCGGATTTCGTAGCTCCTGAAACAAGTCAACTCCTTCAGGGATGCCAGCAGAAGCATCGTGGACTGATTCAGCAGGCTTTCCATCTGACGCAGGAAATGAATCATTGCCATTCTGCATACTCGAAGGGTTCAAGTGTGCCCTATCATTCCCGGTCATCTCTTCACGGCCAAACGTAATGACTTCGCTTTCTCTAGATAAGTCTTTCGCCAAAGGCACGGTACTGTGTTGTCCATTCTTAACATGCAAGGAATCAAGACAATTACCTTGTTCTATAGCAGCAACACCATTACTTTGATCCTCACTTCGTGCTCTGTCTCCGTCCTTGCACCCAAACACAACATTGTTTCCGGAGCAAGCGTTCTCTGGTACAGGTGACTTTCTTCCAGGCGAACATGAAGGTGAGACATCGGACCTTGAAATTTCCCCAGCAGCCACACTGGCAAGAAGATTCATCCCCATATCATCCCCAACTGATGCAGGCAAGCTAGCTTCAGAGAACTTGACACAGCTTTCAATCAACGCATTCATACCGCATGACGAACTGGTACCCTTTGATTCTTCTGCAGATCTCCCACAAAGAACACCAGAAGAAGACACATTCAATTCATCAGACCCAGACAATCCATCTTTGCCCTGACATGAATCCATGTTCATAATTGATGCACCATTTGCCAGTGGAACATCACTTTTACCTTTTACTCTCCTATCTTGCTGATCGGGCCTTTCAGAATGCACCTGAGAAGAATCCTTGCAATACATATCAGAAGCACTTTCAGGAGAGCCCCCGCTAGCACTTCGTGCGGGACTTTGACTAGTGTTAGAGAGCCTGACAATAAGTCGCTGGCTGTTTCCATTATCCCCAAGGGTCGCATCAGGTATTCTGTTGTGTGTAGTTGGTGAAACCTTTTCAGAAGTTAAATCCCTATCCAAAGAACTGTTTTTTGCGATACCAGTTTCCTTTTGAACCCCAGAAATAGCCGATCCATGAAGGCCATTGCTCGACTTCCGGCTGCGTGAACCACCTCTAGACATCTTACTAGCGCTAACTGACCCTGCAGTGGAGCTCCGTGCATCTTCCCTGCAAGAAGCCCCAGTCTTTCCATGGTCACTTGAACAAGATTGGCTATTGTTTTGAGAATGACTCGAACTGCTACACTTCTCCTCCTTGGTTGTCGCGAGTAGCGTATCACACGATCCACCACCAACTACTGTTGCTGAATTCAGATCCTTTAAGCTAGCAACTCCTGATGTCGTCAAAGCGACAGACAATCTTGCTGAGCCGGGAGATGCCGATGGGAATTTGGCAACAGGTTCACCAGAACCAAGCTTTGCCAGAGGATTTTTAGATGAACAAGATTGTACAATGGAATTCTTTCTACCAACCTCAGAGGACCCTCCAGTACGCCGGCTACCCATATCAGAAACTTCTGAGATAACTGACTTGGTAGGCCAGGAAACACCTCGACTTGAACCAGACTTTGCATCAATCATATTCATTTCAGCTTCCACGCGTTTTTTCCATGTGTCAACCAGGGTTCTTGCTTTCTTTTGGATTTCAGAGTTTTTATGATTACGTAAATGATTCACAGATTTTCCAACGTTACATGTCTGCAGAGCATGAAGATTTACAGGCAGCTTACCCAATGCACGAAGCAAAGCCAAAAGAAATTCCTCAATGGATCTATCGTTATCCTTAGGACTACTCCCATCGCCAATCATTCCCTTGTGAACTTCTTGGAGCCACTCGTCCAACACAGGCAAACCCCTGAGCTGAACAAACCTTACAAGGCAATCAAACCTATCTGTCACGGCAATTACCTCAACAAGCATGATTCTGCAAGCCAGATCTATTTTCCTCTCAGCTCCATCAGGTTGCATTAGTTGCACTAATTTCTCAACCCCATCAAAATCTGTAAGGCCTCCTTTATCTGTAATTTTGGCAATCTCAAGCTTCAATGCGTGATCTGGTCTAGGTTGACCAGAATCAGCATCATCTGTTCTAGACGAACGCTCCCGTTTGACGGGCTCAGTCCCTTGAAACCCTTGCTCCCTCTTCTTACCCTTCACCTGAGACGGAAATGAGGAGGAACTGTTCTGCACACTGTCTGAACCAGGCTTTGACTGTGGCGCTCCTGTTGGACCATTCAAAGGTTTCGGAGAGCGACCTCCTGACTGCAGTGCTCCATACATTTCTTGTCGTGTTTTGTCTAATAGCTGGTCTACTTCTTCCTGACGTACCTGTGTTGAGAAAGACTACAACTCCAATCAAGATAACACTCATCAATGAAACATTTACATGTAAGGTAAACAAAATTAAAAAACTCACATTAATAAAATTTTTATCAGTTAGCCACCATAAACACTTGCTCTCAGTATCATACACTCTTCTGCACACAAATGAGGATACCCCTGAAGGAAGTTCAACACCTTTACGAAGGAATGCGACTTTACACGGATGGAGTAACGATGCAGCAGGTATCTCATCCTTGTGAAACGAGTAAAAGACTTCGTTCGGTGCTGCTTCCAGCAAAACACCTTTTAAAAGCTTTACGTCAGCAGGACGGTAAAGCCAATTCACACATAAACTGAAATTGTCCTCTTTGCCTGGTATCACCCGACGAATTATTCCAACAAAAGGGGGGGAATCGTGAGGCGGCTTGAAAAGTGCACAATCACCAATATAAATCTTGCGTCCACCCTAGAACCAAACAAAGCGCACGTGAATACCACTCTTTGCTATGCAACAGAAAGAAGAAAAAAAATGAAATAGCAATATCCATAACTAATGCTAAGGGGACAAAGAAAAGATAAATTTACCATAGGGAGAATAGAGAATGCTAAGACTTTATTCTAAATTTACCGAATAAAAATACATTAACCAAAACTAAAGGTAAGCAGCGACTACCGAAGTGGACAGTTAGCCTGGACACACTTCTGACTATTTCTTTTGTCAATTCATCCCAGAGTGAGGAGATGTAAAATCCCTTTCAACAAGTAACAAGTGACTTCCAGGCAACATCTTTCTAGATAGAAATCTACCTCAAAATGCATTTACATGTCCTGCTATTTACTACGTTATAGTAAAATCCATGTCAGAACTCACGACATGTACGCATAGTCTTTACAGTTTAACGTCCCAAATCCAACTATTCTTCATAAAAATATACAAAATTGTGGCAGTTTGAGAAAAACAACAGCCTACACGACTAAATCCAAAAATGAACAGTCAAACTGAGGGTTGTGCAGGAGATAGTAATACTGGTTCAAAGTTCCAAAATAAAAAGCCAATGATGAACAGGCCATGTTACAAAATATGATGTAGACTCATGTCTAGGTCAAAATATATGTGGAACAGTAGTAGCAATCAAAGGGCATTTAGAGGTGCCCCAAACCTCTGGATTTCTTCTCACGAACAGGCGAACGGTTCAGCCTTGTCGCTAAAGACCGTACGTTTTTGGAGTGTTGATTGTAAAACTTGTGGTTGAACAAATCAATGCTACGTAAAGTTCAAGGAGAAATAAAACTCCTTGGGTCCTCATGGACGAAAACTAAAGCCCGCCAGAGGAAACATATAAACTGAGGACTAACGACCACGCATCAAAGGGAGTCGAGAGAACTTATCAATTGCACCCATAAAAAACCACTAGATTGCGGCTAAGCTCAAAAAAAAAAAAAACAGCTCAGAAGGGTATTTTTTATGATAACAGGCCACAGAAAATACTTGATCAAATAGGCCATGATTTTTACCAAAATCAATCCCCATATTTACCCGAACAATTCAGCCATACTCCTATTCTCATTAAATTAAACAAGCGAGGAAATTAATTGCCTAAACATAGGGATATAAACATGAGCAAGTAGTTGATGAATAAAATTGTATACTTTGGAGAAAGAATCGGGGGGAATAACAAAGGAGGCGGTGGTGGCGGTAGCGGCTACAGACGACGTGGCGGCGGGAGCGGAGACAGACCACATGTGCCGCCGGTGTGACCTCTGCTCCTCACCTCCCAATCCATGCATAATAATAATAAACTCCCATCATCATCGCCGATTTCTGCACCTTTAACGAGAACCATCAATACAGATCCAATTCGCCCAACAATTGAGAAACCGTAGAAAAGTCGTCCAATTGAGTTGCTTTTAGAAACCCTAGATCGGTGGTCCGAATCTTTTGAAAATGGGTAACCAAAATCCCGCAATTTAAGGTCTGAATTCGATGATTGGGGCTGAGGTGTCAAGACATCGACGGGGTTTGACGGAAAACTGAACTGCTCGGATCTGGAGAAATCGAGAGATTATCGGGGGGCGTGTTTTTTGGCAACGCTGATTTCGGTGGGTGGCGGGGGTGGGGACTTGAGAGAAAATCGGGAGAGAAATGAAACGAAACGGTAGAAGATTTTGGTGGGACGAACGGCGAATGGACGAGCAGGTGGTAGCGAGAGATGGTTAAGGTCCAGATTAAATTTGTCAAGGACACGACTGCGACGACGTCGTTTTTGGTTGGGGAGTTTTGCCTTTATTTCTTTGCTTTTTGAAAGTACAATAGCTATGCAGGGATAACAAATGATGTTTTGCTTAGGACTAGCCATACCTGCAAGAGTGGATAGTTGAAGTTACGTAATTAAGATACCCATTTGGTTTCCAATTAGTTTTTTGGTTGACCGCCATAAATAACATCCGATACAACTTATTTTAGGTTGTTGTGATGGCATGTTATTACCATTTAACAAAACAACATCAAAATGTCATCTTGGTAAACCTTGTCACCGACCATCGTCCATATCGACATTTCTGGCCATGGATTCCGACTAACTCTAGATGTGTTCGTGAAAATGCATCGACTCTAAGTAAAGCTAGGTGGAATTGTGATCATTCCCAATATTTGTTAATTGACCTTCATGTGTTCCTTCCAGATCTAGACAGAACGACTACAGTCTTAATCCTTGTTCCTAATTATCGTTGATAATGTGTCCGTTAGGAGCTCGATGAGAAGCAATTAATTAACTTCCTCCTATTTAACCTCACCTCCGTCGAGTCGAGTCTGCCAAGTTGGTTTGTCACCACCGACCGTTCACTGCTCACTGGGAAGAAGAGTTGATAGCAGTGTGTTGCTCTCTCAACGTGGAGGTGACAGATTGTATCTACGTGATTCACGACAATGATCTGTAAAGTGGCAATTTTAAGTGATTTATCTCAATGATGATAACATGTTACTACGATGACGTGTTCATAACTGTTATATTAAATATATTTACTCGTATTTTACCTAGCAAGTACATCAATATTGTATCAAATATTTCATCTCCTCCCAGAATAATCGATCACATTTTCTTTTTAAGTTATTTCTGAAAAATTAATCACTTTCCTTATGTAGACTAAAATTTATGTCAACTTTCACATTTGCCCTTCTCTAATTAACCAGACCTTCAAACCATTTTCTCTCCTCATCAACCACAGCACAACCCCCCTCCGCCCTCTCTCTCCCTTCCACCTGCCACGGTGGTCAGTTAGACCACCATTCGCCCCGTCACCTCCCTTTAACAACCACCATCTATGCCTCCTCCATCACAACTGTAACAGTCGATTACATCAACAAATTTTCAGATTTATTTGAAATGGGTGGTGACGTTACTGTGGTGCTTGCGGTGATAGTTCTAGGTGGAGGTGATGTTCGCCTTGGCAATATGGCCGTCCAATAGGCGTCGCCTAGGCAAGGTGCGTAGTCGCCGGGCATTCGCCCCTGCAATTCTTATCCGACAAAATATTCAGTGCTTGATTTCTTCAAAAACTCAATTTTACAATCCGATCTGGTGGTAATGTTCCCGATTATGGTTGATTGGGTGACGATGGCCGTGGGTGGTGGTTTGAGACGGCGATGAGTTGTTGAATATGGTGGTTTGAGGCGTCGGTGAGTGTTTCCACCTTACATGTGCGTGTGCTTGTCTGATGAGAAATAGAGACGGAGAAGTTGATGAGGGGGCCAGATTCTTTGGGTGAGGTGGCCTTAGGATGTGTTTGAGGCGGCGATGAGGTTTTGCACCGGTGGTTTGAGACGACAGTGAGGATTTGCAGAGACACAGAGAAAGAGAGAGTGAGTGATACGAGGAAAGTAGATAAGGGCAAAATAAGAAATTTATCAAAAGTTCACCGGTTTTTTAGTACACGTGTCAAGTCAAAATAGATCCTTTATTTTAAAATGGACGGTTCCCGTCCGGTTCGAATCTGAAGTATTTTGCTTCTAATGTGATGTCCGAATATATGGTGGTCTAACAAAAAAAAATATTCTTCTTACCCAAATTAAAAAAAAAAGAAAAAGAAAAAAAAGGCTACTCACCCTAAGTGTTATGAACCCCCCCCCCCCCCCCCTTCTTTCATTTGTATGGGTGTAAACCAAACTATGAACGGATGGTTTTTGCTAGTAGCATGCTCTCATCGAACAATTATCCGATTGAAAATGTATGTATTTTGCAAAATACATCTCTAATCTTTGAGGTAAATATCTACTGTTGAAATTTACACGAAAACAATATACGCACGCACTTCTTGGTCTCTCAATATAGTCAAGTGGGTATAACGCAGAGATTAACACAAGAACCAATCTTCCTGACTACAATGTACAAAAGGAGTGACTAATTACGGGTATGGCCGGAGCAACAACATGAGCGGTGGTGAATTCATATATGGCAGCCACATGATTCAGCTTTTACCTCGACGACGATGACGATGATGATGAAATACTAACATGCAACATGCCTTGTACGACACCGCAGTACAGACGGGGATGGTACATCATGGAACCCTTGATATATCCTCCTGAATTTGTGATTCCCAACTTTTGATTGGTCACTCTCAAAACATACTTACTATAAAAGGGAATAGTAACAAATAACAGGGCACCCTCACATGTCTCTCCCCATCCACTGTGATGTAGATGAGACTTCTCCGTTAAACTTTCTACCTTCAGAATTATGATTGTTGCTTTTTGGAAACCATCCAGGTTAAACTTATAGATGTATATATGGGTCTTTGATGTTGATGGGAGATAGGGACTGATTTGATGTTGTTTTTTGGGTCTTAAAAATTATTGAACGGAAAGGTTAGGCGAAAGCAACGTATTGAAAGCGTGTCTTCGCGCAAATTGTCGTATTGAAAGCGTGTCTTTGCTCAAATTGTCTTATTTTAACGCTCACCAATGGGAAGAATTATTGAAAGCGTCTTCACACAAATTGTCCATTCTTCTCGTTCCTTGCCCCGTCGAGCAAAACAGAAATATTAATTATGCAGGGGATGGAGTCCTACGCTCTTCCCCTCCCGGTGTGTCGAATGATTCCCCACAACCCCCCTGTGTACATACCTATAATAAAACTAGCCGAGGCCGACAGTTAAACGTAAGGTTCTCAGATTTGCTCACGGCAGACTAGTGAAAGACAAAAGTTTGCACAAACAAGATTAGAGTGCAAAATTAAAAGCTTGAGAAATGAACCAAAAATCATAATTAAGACCTGTGCAGTGTGGCTATAATACACTAGGACAAGAACAGAAAAAAGTACAAGTTCCCTGGCCATTTGTCAATGCAATATCAGTACCCAATTTTACCCAAAATTTGGCAGCCAGGACTACAGTAAACCTATGTATGGAAGAACCGGAGGGGAAGAGAGAAATAAACAAGAATACAAACGGGCATCTGCCTCGGCAATTCGTACATCCAATCCATCTCTAACCAGCGGATTGGTAACGATTCGGTCGGTGAGAATCGGCACACCACATATATGCCGTTGAGGAAGTTGAATATCTACAGGGGCTACTGATCTGCAGCAGTGACCATTCAGTCTCTGCAAATTTGAGCAAAATGCAGGAGCTACATGACCTCAATGGTCTTCACAAGCCACACAGAGGAAAGAATTGATTTAAAACATGGGAGGTATTTCCATTCCGCCCTTCAAATCCTGATAGATGGATAACCCAGAAGGCAGGATTTCTTGACCACAAAGACCTGCAACATAATTGAAAGGACAAGGATGAAATAAAAGGCAAAAGAAAGTTCTCAAGAATCACGATATGCAGAAGATATTAGAACCTATCTATTCAGTTAAGCAAAATGCAGATTACTCAATCCAGAATGATAATAATCGGATAAAGAAGCAAAACAAAAGAGAGAAAATTGCTCGTACAGCAATTCCATTTAATGCAGTAAACTTGCGCCAACAGAAGGGAATACATGATATGCACAAACATGAATGTGAGCATGCTTCAGCGTGCTTTATTGCATTTGCATAATTCCATTAAGCTATCCCAAATATTTCAAATCATCAAACATGCAGTACAACCTATGCTCAAAGGAACTACACTGCCAGTGTCATGTTCTTGTGGCTTGAATGGCTCGATCACTGTATTGTCTGCATTTAATTTAAATGCACTGTACGCCTATAGATATCATGGACAGTAAAATTTGAGAATTTAACTGTAGAGGACTTTTAAGGTGTAATTTACATGAAAGGAAAGTCCATCGACACGACATGACTACTAGACGTTAGAGATGACTCACCAGGACTCAACAGACTTGGCACAATCTGCTCACTGCCACGACAGATGCTTGTAGCTAATCCTATCTCCATCCCATCCATCATCAGGCTCCTTTCTCTTCAGTACCCCACTCGCCATAGAAAACATCTTCAGATGCTCGTCTGCTAGGGCTTGCGAACCAGCTCCAGGAAGCTGCCTCAATCCTGAAGGCAACCTCTCATCTCTTCTTTCCACTTGCGTACCTGCAGGACCTGCGTTGAGATCTAGACCCTGACTGGCACATTCCCTACTTTCAAGAGAGACATTCCCTGTACCACCTGGGAGGCTCATCACATAGGGCCGCGGGTAGTGTGTTGAAACCACACCGGTAGGTCCCACCAGTTGGGACGGCATGGCAGGAAAGCAGAGAGACCCACCAGATGAAGATTCCAAGTACGCTGTCGACCTGCCAGAATATGTATTCGATGAAATAGGGAAATTAGTTTCAAAGGGGAATCCTGGATACTGAAATGGGGCAGTAGGGGGAAAGGTAACTGCAGGTGAAGAAGACAGGACAGCCCCCCTATAAATTTCGGGACCAAAAGAGGAACTACCACCACCAAAGATTTTCTGTGAACCCGTAGCTGGAAGAACGGGATAATTGTGGCCCCCTCTACCAGGAAGGTTGGGTGGCACTGCGATGGCCGAAAAGGAATTGCCCGGTGGGAACCAAGACCCAAAGTTCCCTATTTCCATACTATTCATTCTGACACCCGGCATGGAAGACATTAGTGGCATGCCATTTCTTGCATGTGCTGCATTTTCCGCTTCATCTGGTCCAGGTCCATTGTTCAAATCGAAGTCCCTAGAGACACTCGACTCGGCATTGGAAAAACCACTGGATATAGGAAACCTTCCAGGCAATTTTGAAATTTCTAATTTACGACCATTGCTAAAAGGAAGCTGCCCAATCTCAGGACTTTCATCACATCTATTCAAATCAAAATTAAGTCCGCCAACGCCACGAGCAGGAGGCCCAGAATCCATACATCTCACTGGTGCAGAGTTCTGAGACACTGCATCATCAAGAATTCTCTCGTCCGGCTCATTCAGGTCGAAGTCCAATAGTGGGCGGCCTCGTCTGATGGAAGAATTATCGGCAAAAAGTGTGTCTGTTGTACTAAGGGGATCCAGAATCTTTCTAGGCTCTGCTGGCCGAAACGCACTGGTAGCAGCAGATCCCTTCCATCCAAGTTCCCCCTTGCTTCTCAATAAATATTCAGGAGGAACAAATGGTCCTTTTGCAGCAGCAGCTACAGTAATGGAGGTAGGAAGGCTCCCGGACATGGGAGGAATGGAAATAGGAAACGGGCATGATAAATGGACAGAGGGCAAGTTTCCAGGAATTGTTACCTGTGTAAGCTCCCCTAAGCTCCCATCATCAACAGGCAACCCTTCATTCAAATCAAAGTGCAGCTTTACTCCCATATCTGAGCCTGCAGAAGAGACCGAAGAATCAATCACCCTTGACGCAGGCTCCTCTGCCCTATCTGCTACATTACCATCAGACTTGCAGCCACTAGGATTTGTACCTTGTTCTGTGTCTTTGATGGGGATGGCAGGAGACCCCTCATGAAATGCCAATCCACCAAGATGATGAGCAAGCACCTCTTTCTTTTCTGAATTATCCTGGGCATATTCACTGCTGCGGTCCAAAATGGAAGAACCTAAATCCATTTTTTGTTCCACATTCTGCCTAATCTTAAACCCTGACATCCTCTCATCCACAATTTCAGCCTTCGCTTCAACACCCAGGATAGGACAGGTAGCATTTGCTGGGCCAGTATCTTCACGTCTTTGGCACGCAATATGGGTTGGCTTCTGCTTCAGTAAGATGGTGCCACCTGATTGATTGTGCAACCCCTTATTGTCCTCCTCGCAAGTTTCTGCAGATGTCATCTCAGCTTTTACAATATTAGCAGCATCTAGGGGCAGGACAACAGGGTTCTCAATTATTTCTTCACCAGCACGTCCAACCACCTCGTCTTCAGACAGAGAACTTTTCTCATTAGACTTGAGATTTGGAGAACTGTTACTTCTCCGACGGTCGGAACCTGGACTTCTTAGCTCATGAAAATGATCAGCCCCTTCAGCCATGCCAGCGAAAGCGTCGCGGACTGATTCAGCTGGCTTTCCATCTAATGCCGGGAATGAAGCAATTCCATTTTGGATACTGGTAGGATTCAATTGCGCCCTACAATCCAAAATCATGTCTTCACGGTTCAAGGAAATGACTTTGCGTTCTCCAGATAAGTCTATTGCCAACGCCATGACATGGTGTTGAAATCCATTCTTAACATGCAAGGGATCTGGACAACTACCTTCCTGTACCGCAGCACTACCATTAGTTTGATCCTCACTTTGAACTCGATCTTCATCATTGCGCCTCGACACAACATCGTTTCCAAGGCAAGCATTCTCCGGTATAGGTGATACTCTTCCGGGCGAACTTGAAGGTGAGACATCAGACCTTGATATTTCTCCAGCAGCCACACTAGCAAGAAGATTCATCCCAATATCGTCCCCAACTGATACAGGCAAACTAGCTTCAGAGAACTTAACACAGCTTTCAATCAAAGCGTTCATGCCGCATGAGGAACCAGTACCTTTCGATTCTTCTGCCGATCTCCCAAAAAGAGCACCAGAAGAAGACGTATTCAATTCATCAGACCAAGACAATCCATCTTTGCCCTGACACAAATCCATGTTCTCATTTGACGCACCATTTGCCCGTGGAACTTCACCTTTCCCCTTTACTTTCCTATCATGGTGATCGGGCTTTTCAGGATTCACCAGAGAAGAATCCTTGCAAAACATGTCAAAAGCACTTTCAGGAGACCCCCCACTAGCACTTTGTGCAGGACTTCGACCAGTGTTAGCTAGCCTGACAATAAGTCGCGGGCTGTTTCCATTATCCCCAAGGGTCGCATCAGGTATCCTGCTATGTCTAGTTGGTGAAACCTTTTCAGAAGTTAAATCCCTATTCGAAGAACTGTGTTCTCCAAAACCAGTTTCCTTTTGAACCCCTGAAACAGCCGATCCATGAAGGCCATTGCTAGACTTCCGACTGCGTGAACCACCATTAGACATTTTACTAGCACTGACTGACCCCGCAGTGGAGCTCCGCGCATCTTCCCTGCAAGAAGCCCCCGTCTTTCCATGATCACTAGAACAAGATTGGCTATTGTTTTGAGACTGACTAGAACTGCTACACTTTTCCTCCTTGGTTGTAGCCGGTGCCATATCACATGATCCAACACCAACTACTGTTGCTGGATTCAGATCCTTTAAGCTGGCAACCCCCGATGTAGTTAGAGCGGCAGACAATCTTGCTGGGCCAGGAGATGCTGATGCAAATTTGGAGACAGCTTCGCCAGAACCAAGCTTTGCCAGGGGATTCTTTGGTGAACAAGATTGCACAATGGAACTCTTTCTACCGACCTCAGATGATCCTCCAGTACGCCGGCTACCCACATTAGAAACTTCTGTGATAACTGACTTAGTAGGCCAGGAACCACCTCGACTTGAACCAGACTTTGCATCAATCATATTCATTTCGGCTTCCACGCGTTTTTTCCATGTGTCAACAAGGGTCCTAGCTTTCTTTTGAATATCAGAGTTTTTATGATTACGCAAATGATTCACAGACTTCCCGACGTTACATGTCTGCAGCGCATGAAGATTTACAGGCAGCTTACCCAATGCACGAAGCAAAACCAATAGAAAATCTTCAACCGATTTATCACTATCCTTAGGACTACTCCCATCACCAATCTTTCCCTTGTGAACTTCTTGGAGCCACTCGTCCAACACAGGCAAACCCCTGAGCTGAACAAACCTTACAAGGCAATCAAACCTGTCTGTCACAGTAATTACCTCAACAAGCATCATTCGGCAAACCAGATCTATTTTCTTCTCAGCACCATCAGGTTGCATTAGTTGCACTAATTTCTCAACCCCATCAAAATTTATGAGGCCCCCTTTATCTGTAATTTTTGCAATCTCAGACTTCAAGGCGTGATCCGGTCTAGGTTGACCAAAATCAGCATCATCTGTTCTGGATGAACGCTCCCGTTTGACTGGCTCAGTCCCTTGAAACCCCTGCTCCCTCTTCTTCCCCTTGAACTGAGAAGGAAATGAGGATGAACTGTTCTGTACACTATCTGAACCAGGCTTTAAATGTGTTGTTCCTGTTGGACAATTTAAAGGTTTAGGAGAACGACCTCCTGACTGCAGTGCTCCATACATTTCTAGTCGTGTCTTGTCTAATAGCTGGTCTACTTCTTCCTGCCGTACCTGTGTTGAGAAAGTCTACAAATCCAATCAAGATAATACTCATCAACGAAATAATAAGACGTAAGCTAAATTAACTAAGAACTCACATTAATATAATCTTGATCAGTTAGCCACCATAAACGCTCGTTCTCAATATCATACACACGTCTGCAGACAAATGAGGATATCCCTGGAGGAAGTTCAACACCTTTACGAAGGAATGCGACTTTACACGGATGGAGTAACGATGCAGCAGGTATCTCATCCTTGTGAAACGAGTAAAAGACCTCGTTGGGTGCCGCTTCTAGCAATATACCTTTACCAAGCTTGACGTCAGCAGGACGGTAAAGCCAATTCACACGTAAACTTAAACAGTCCTCTTTTCCTAGTATTAACCTGCGAATTATCCCAACGAAAGGGGGGGAATCTTGAGGCGGCTTAAACAGGGCACAGTCACCGACATGAATTTTGCGTCCACCCTACAAGCAATCAAAGCCTATGTGAAGAATAATCTTTAGTCTTTACTATACAGCAGGATGGAAATTATGCTTGCCATACGTTAGTCCAAGATGAGTTTTGGTCAATACTTTGGTTTATTTGTCTCCTTCAAATCAGGTTAAGGGCAGAAGATAACTTCACCATGGAGGGAATCACAAGAAGAAAATATGGGAAGGATGCATTCCCTAACCATACTAAAAGTCAAATAGAAACAACTACCGAAATGATCCCTGGGTATTACGTTTCCAAAACTATAATTCCACAGTGGACAATTAGCTTGACACCATCAGAGAGGGGATACTTACATGATACCTAGGCAGTTCAAAAACAAGTTTAAGCAATTTATAGATCGTTTTATTAATTTACTACTGTCGTGATGGAATCACTTAATTCTGATAGGTAACCTTGAGTGATATGACGTAGATAGTGATAACAGCGGCTACAGTTCGAATCCTACTTTCAATATAACACCGTGTGACAGCAAATTGCCTACTTGACATTTAAACTGAACTAATTTAGTAGTCAAGCTCGGAGCGCATAACAGATAAGCACTAACCTTCCAAAGACTGCTCCAAAATTAGCCCTGACGAGCCAGTCAATCTACATAAAGGCAACCTATATTCAGGTCTGACTACAACCTATAAACTACACCAATAAAAACCCTGCCGCTGGAAATGTTATCAATTTAGTACCAAAATATCCCAAATACTCCCTTGCCACTGCCCATCCTGAGTAGGAGGTGCTTCTTACATACCAAATGTAAACGATAGAATAGCAGCAAAGCTCAAAAGCATATAGAAATGGCTCATATCAATGCTGTCCAATAGAGTAAAAGTATATATCCACCTCAAGGACTATCAAAGAATTGATCGTGTCATTTGGAAAACCTCAAGCAAAAGGCCAACAACCACATATAACATAATTTTACCTTCAAATATTGCATAAGCAAGCAAAAAAAATACACTCATTTCATTTTTATACTTAACCTAAAACTTACAATTCAAGCAAAGATAACAAAGAAAACATAATGAGCATGGAGAAAAATGAAATCGCTACCCGCGATTATGCATGAAACTGTAATTGATGAATGAAAATATGTACTTTGGAAAAAGAATGGGCGGAAATCACAACAGAAACGGAAGCGGAAGCAGCTACAGATGACGTGGCGGCTGGAGCATGGACTGACCACATGTGCCGCGGGTGTGCCTTCTGCTGCTCCTCACCTGCCCGCCCATGCATAATAATAACCTCCCATCACCGCTGATTTCGGTATCTATCGAGCATTCTTCCTTGACGAGAATCATCAATCCTGATGCCCAATTCCCCAACCTTTAAAAATTCATAACTTCTGAGCTAGTTTTAGAAACCCTAGATCGGCGGATAAATCTCGAGGAAAAAAACCGAAGCCGCAAAAACCGGAGGCGGGGGAAGCGACCAGAGTCACCGGAATCGTAGGACTAGGGCTGAGGTGTCACGACATCGACGGGGGTTTGACTCAGAATTCGACTGTTTGGATCTGGAGCGAAATCGAGAGAGATTTCAGGGGAACTGTTTGGTAACGGAGATATCGCGGGGGGGAAGATAGAGAGAAAATCGAGAGGGAGAAATGAAACGGCGGGGTTGATGGTACGCGAAACGGCGATTGAACGAGCAGGTGAAGTGAACTTGCCTCGGGTCTGAAGATCAATTTCGTCAAGGGAGGTGTGGTCTGATTGTGACAAGAATAACGGCGTCGTTTTTGCTTTCTGACCTTTTATTGGTACACCGGTTGCAATAACCCAAGAAGTTTTTTTTGAAACGGCTCGAACGAACGGGTCTATTGGATAAAATTTAGCATCAAAAGATTGCACGTCGATAAATATTTTTCCATTCACAGGAGGTTAAAGGAATTACTAAAAAGGTTGTCAACAACTCAATATCGTAACAGTAATTCTTGAGTTTCTCAGTGAATAAAAAAATAAAAAAAAATTACAAGAAACTGACATTCTAACTGCCAAATAATGCTTAAACTTGTCATTTCTAACTGTCAAACAATGCCGTAAGCTTAACATTTCTCTGCTCCGTTATACGACGATGATCACAATTATAGTAATACTACTTCCGCGCTACAAAATGAAGAGTTCCTGTATGCACAGGAAGTTAATCAAATCGAGAACTACCTGCCTGAGCCATTTAAGCCGATTAAGCTAACACATGAAATGCTAATGATTAAGGGCCAAAAAGTAGAAACGTCAATGGCACGAGGGATTGGGAAGCAGCCTATTAGAGAACATTACTCAGTGGGGATGTCATGATCATGTTGTGGACATGTAGTGATAGTCTATGAATGTTAATGAGTCTTAGTCATGGATCAAAGTCACGTCAGGCTAAATAATTCAAAACCAGGTGGGGAGGTGTTTAAAAAAGATTTTGTGGATGTGAGGGTTGAAAACGAGAGACAGGGAGTGATGTCAAGATTGGCGGGAGAAACACACGGCACCGCCCAGCCCCCGCCCTGCTAGTACAGAACGTGACCATCACAAACTCTGCTTAGCTCTGCTCCTTTTGCTTGATTTGGTTATGTCTTTGTTGCCCTGTGATCTGGTCTTAGTCTACTTAATGATGGTGTCCTCTGTGATATTCCCTCTACGACAAGTCAAAATGTCCTGGAAGTGTGACACTGCAGTTGGAGATGGTGACCTGTGTGACTGATGGATCCCTTCACTTGATGTGCTAAATTTGAGAGTTAAACAAAGATAATAAAAATAATTTCAACGCCCCGTGCGTGTGAGGTTGTGACGTATAGCGATTTACTTTGTCTATAAGTTATATAACGAGGAATAAGCATTCAAAAAGATAACGTAAACTATTAATATAATCTGGGTTTCGGATCCGGTGATTCGTTGAGATTGGAATTAAAAAATAAAAAAGGTGGAGTTGAAATCCAATTGGTTAGGCCGACCGATCACAATTTTGTTTGTGGTTTTCCTCTCTCGTGGAACTTCAAATTTTGAGGAGCTAAACGAGTAAACGTCATCTTTTTTACAAGGATATTGTTGTGGTGTTGTGGGAGGGGTGCCCCCAAAATCGTGTTTTAGTGATCTAAAGCCTACGTTAACTCGAGGTCCTATGTTTGAAAAAGAATAAGAAAAACCTGAATTGACTGTGTAGAATGAACTAATTTACTAAAACCTAATATTTGGAATTCGACGGCAGTGTTACATGATAAGAAGGTGTTCAATCATCGTGCCTTAATTGTGGTCTCTTGCCTTTTCTAATTATTAGTTTGCCACTTAGCTTGCAAATATAAAAATGACACAATAGCCCAAAATTGATTTCGACCGGAATCATTATTTACATACTGGATGGACTGTCAGTTCAAAATCAATGTGGTCTTAACTCGTATAGATGTGGTCTTTAGTATTTTTTAAGTATACCGTCGGAACAAAACTCACATCTACCGTGAAAAATTATTTGGAAATCATAAATTGATAGGGACACGAAAGTAATCGCAAAAAAAAAGACTTTTTCGCGTTTTTGTATTACTGAACAAGGACAAGACCTGAGGCCTGAGCAACAAAGTGTCACTAAACGATGCAGCAAGATACCAACAACAGATAAAAGTTTTTATATTTAGTTCACTAACCTGTAAAGGAAGAATGATTTAACCACAACATTTGATGAACAATAGACGATCCAAGGGAGTTTTGCATAAGGGAGATGGATAGAATAGAAATATGGCTTGGGTGAAGAAGGCTAGATCAAGATGATTGGATATAGGTTTCTCTTAGTGATTTGTGTTGCTTAAATAGAGGACTTACAGGGTGCTTACAGTTAATTTTCAGATGGTCAAACTTTTTTGAAAGAAGTTCACAGTAATTTGGTCGGTATTTGCAAAAAAAAAGCAAGTGTTTAAAACCTTCCAAAAAAAAATGTTTATAACCAATAATCGCAGAAATCTGGATTATAGTTTTAAAGACTTTTGAGAAAAAGGGTTTGACAAGAAAAAGGGCTACGTTTCACACAATCTTTACAAATGGACATTAAATGCCATTTATGTTGAACGCTATTACATTTGAATTTTGAATTTGGCTACATGTTATCATTTCTTTTTCTTTTTCTTTTTAGAGATCCCTAGATCACCAAGAATTTGACTTTTTTTCATTGAAATGACTGAGTTACTGAAATATATATGCAATTGTGTCGCTATATGTTTTGATAATCATTTGTGCTCAAAATCATATGCTTAATCAGTTGAATTTGGGCATGATTTAATTTTTTTTGGTCGTGGTGGAAATATTTACAGAGGGATGTGCTACTACATGGGGCTTGCTTATTGAAGTTGTTCAAACGGGCTCTTTTGGAGCTTGCATTTCTTTCAAAGTATGGCCTTCAAGCGAACTATAACCTTAATCCCCAGTTTTTTTATTTTAAAAAAAAAATTGTAATGGGAACAATTTCGCTTCATCGGCATCGACATATGAGGAGTTGGTATCAACCAGTATAGGCTGTGTTTGGATAATCATCCAAATTTTAAGTATGCATTTAGAAATACCGTGTAAGAATACCCTATAGTTGCTATTACGCGAATGCAGCCTACAACAACTTCAATCTTTACATTCATCGGCCACTATATATGTTGTTTTTGTTTTGGAAAGGTTAGGCTATGCAATAAAAGGTCAAAATTACAACCTTGGGTGTGTTTTGAGCACGTCTTCGTTATCCTGGATTGTTCATTATCTCCTTTCAGATATCAAAAGCGTCTCCATCTCTTCTGTTAATATTTGTTCTCTTTTGCTTATGGGCAGAGGAATAGGGCAGCGGACATTTTGTGTAAAGCGAATTTTTTGTGACCTCCGCAGGATTATGAGAAGGATGCGCGCATTACACAAAAATGGGGCATCTGCTATTCAATCCTTTTGTTTAAAAAGTCAAGAGTATATGTAGAATGAGTACTATAGCACTCCCTTCAGGATAAAATTGAAGACATAAACTGTAGATTTGATGAAATACTTTAAAATTTCATAATAATAGATGTTAAATCAATATCAGTATACATGAACGTCCGTGGGAGTTCCATTTCACCCAATACAGATTTGGTGCAGTGGAAACCCTAGCATGCAATAGAGTATACAATGCCCATCTATGCCTTGCAGTTTGGTGTTTAAAAATTGTATAACTAACAAGAAAAAAAAAATGGAGCATCTAATTACTCGCCCTCAAATACTTGTACACATCTCAAGCTGTTACTAAAAAGTATATTTTATTGCTTTAACTTTGTATAACTCAAAAACAAGAAGAAAAAGTAACATATATTTCTGCACCCTGAAATGCTTGCACACCTCGATGTTAAGTTCCTGGCTAGAGATTACAGTTTGGAAGATATTTGAGGTACAGAAATAGACGTTATCGAAAAAGCAAAAAAGGGCCTCTTTTCCAGAAGGATATTTTCATCGGATGAATTCATGCTATAACACATCTAATCTGTTAGTATAAGTTAATACGTTTCTTATCGAGTTCGGTGAGAACATGCTTTTGAAACACGGAGTTATTTAATGCCTTTTCAATATCCATTTGATGTTTTGGATCTGGTGGTAGATTCGGTCTATCATAAAAAGAACCTCGAGCTCATATTTGATTGCCTAAAGCGATCATCATAATGCACACATGTCACACGGACCGATGCATTTGACATACATATTAGTTTTTTTTATTCTTCGTAGTTTAAAGAAGTGGATGTCATTTTTTTTTTTTCTGGTTTTGGTTTTTCCGCATTCACATATAAAGTCAGGAATATATGTTGGTGTTGTCCTTAGATGCACAGTAAAATTTTATCCGATAAGATGGTGTAAAAAATATTTCCCTGAGTTTTTACGCATAAATATGCCTGTAAATGGAGTGGGGTGCCTAAATGCAACCTTACTATTTGTTTGTACTTTTTGTACCAGTATTTTACTTGTCAAAGAGTTTTTATCACGGTTTGACTCGTATAATCGTAAATATAAAACCAGAGATATCTTTCGGCAACTGCTACTATTTAGAATGTCATGTTATTGTATCGCATAGCTATTTACCCAATCCGAGTATTCTTATTTAATGAATCCGGTGAGAATAAGCTTTTGAAAAGGCAACATTATGTGTAACGTCTTTTGAACATATAATTGATGCTCGGATACATCAAATTACTAAGGGATCACTACAATGTGGGCGTCAAGTTAAAGTCTTAATTCGCGCCGACTTACGACTGTTACATAGTGAAAGTGAGGTTCAAAGTCAATTGTATTTCACTTTTTGCCAAGTCGAGGAGTGAATGGGGGGCAAGGGTGGGCTGGTGTCCACCTGCTTCTTCGTAATTCTTCTATTTTATATAGTATCTTTTTATTTTCAAAAGTGTCTGCCTAAAATTTTTTAAAGAGATATCTTTTTAGTCATTTTATATGTTAAGCTATCAAAAACTTATAAAGATAGTTAAAAAAAATTGTATTTTTAGTCATTTAAAATGCTAAATTTAGACAAATAACCAAAAAAAAAAGTCTGCACATAAAGTCAACACAAAAATTGTCTTTATTCTATATTGTTTTCAAAGTCTCTGTTTCTAAAATCTTAAAATCACATAATGAAGAGAGGCACGAAGCACACCGTCTCCTCAGTTCCCTCGCTGGCTTTACGTCGTCAGCGCTTTATTCTTAAAATTTATAATTTCTTTAACTTGAACCCCTTCTTCTTTGTTTCAAAATATAAATAACAATTGGGCTTTGGAACTTCCGATTCTCAATTGGGAATTCCCTGCTTTCGGACTCTTAATTTCAGATTGAAATTTTTAGTTTTTATTTTTAGATTATAATTGCTACTCGTAGGTGGTGGGTGTATAAGTTTCAGATTGAGGTTTGTTGGAATTTTCAATCTTGGATTGAGAGTTTGAATTGATGCTTGTGGTTGCAATTAGGAAGCGGGAAATGGGCATTTGAGAGAATTTAGTACTGAATTTGGTAATTGAGGTTTGAGAATTTGGAAAACAAGTTGAATATGTTGCTCCACCTCAATGAAATAAGATGTTCAAATTGCCCAATTGGAGTTCTTGTGTCTTGTCCCTTTGGACCACATTCATTCATGTGTTTTACTTAGGGTGTTTTTACTCAAAACCTTAAAGTTTTCAATAATTTTCAATTAAATGTTTTTGATAAAGCTAAATCTTGTATCACTTAAAAAATTAATTCTTACAAAAAATAAACCAAAATTTTAAGTCATGGTGGACTTACTTAATGCTGATCACTTAATTCTAAGTGAGATGGTTAAAAGTTATTTAATATATTCTTACATAAAAAAATAACCACCACGATACTGCATTAATTAATTTGTTGAAAACATCGCCTCATCCAAAATGCAACCACCACCACAACAATTATTTTCTTTTACTACCACAATTACCACGACCTACCCACTATCATCACCACCGACACCATCATAAGGACAACGCCACCTCCATCATACCGTCGTTGTTGTCACAACTTTTATTTCTGTCAAAAACATCTAAAGATCCACCACACTACAATCACTACCATGACTGTCATGTCGCAATCTATCGCTATCATCACAATTACCAACACTACATCTTCATGCACCATTACCGCCACCATTAACACTTTTTGCCGCCGCCACCGTTACCACCAACAAGATTTTAGTCCCCGAAAAAAATTATAAAGTACATAAATAAATGCATAACTTTGATAAAATTGATAAATTTGTAAATAAATAATTTTAAGACATCTGCTTTTGATTTACCAAACAGATAAAAACTTATTTTTCATTAAAAATTCAGTCGCTTAAAGTTTTTAGTTTTACGAATTTAATGCTTAACTTTTTCAGCACTTAAAATTCAGTTTTATCAAACAATCCCTTCGTCAGGTCTAATTCATTGACGATGGTATATTAGGCAAAAAAAAATTGGCTATTAGGTATCTACCTTGAATTAAGCTTCTGGCTCCGCCACTATTTTAGGCGTAAACATTTGAACGGTTAAAAGTAACTCAACTGATAAAATCAAATTGACCAAACCAATTAGTCACAAACCGATCCAACAAAACGACTAGTTTGTGTATGTGTGTTTCCGTTCAATACGTTTTTTATTTCTTAGCAAATTAAACCTAAACTGACCAAACCGTATAAACACCACAAAGAGTTTCATTAGCCCAACATAGTTCCTATGTAAATCTCTTGAAAAGAATCATGGTTACAATGTAGTAGTTACCTTAATTGCTCCATCTTTGTTTTTCTTATACTATGGTGCTTACCAGTAATTTCTTTCTTTATTACTGCCATATTGGTTTGCAAATTGTCATTTTTTAGTAGAGTAGTCAATGGCCGAATAAGCCGAAAATGACTGTAAGCCCAAACAAATCCGTCCAAAATGTTGAAATAGAATTGTTCGAGTTTGATTTGTGTTTTCTATTTCAAACCAATGTTGGCCGATTTAATTTTGTATTGAGCCTCCAAACTGAATTAATTGAATTGTGGCCACCCTTACCTCTTAGTCTTTCATGTGAAAATTTGAAATTTTCAGAGTTAGATCACACTCCGCACAAGATAAAACGACATACAATATACTTCTCAATTCTAGTCGTCTACATATTGTTAATGAAACTTTGGTCCATATATACAACCGAGTCTTGTACCTTCCAATGTCACGAGGAACGATTTTGGCCACGACCTAGGTAAAGATCTCATACACTCAGTGACATTTTTATAGATATCTTCAACTATAATTTGCAACAAAACTAATTGAATGTCACTAAACATATTTAACGAAGATTATTTAACATTGCACTGCGGGTTACCGGCTCTTTTATACTTCCATGTTTGCATGCTAATTTTCATTTGTTTATGATTAAGTACATCAATATTTTTCAGGTTCGCATCTAATTTCAAGCAAGGATAGTGATTATGCAATTAACACTTCTATCGGTTGACCTAACAGAAAGTTTGCAATACAAAACACAATCGGTCTAATGAATCTAATGCAAATAAGGGCGAGCATTATTGTCGAAAGTACCCTAACAGGCGAAAAAGCTTTGCGGCACTTTCGACCAGTGTTGGGTGTTAACTTTCCATCGTCCAACTTGGCAACTGTTTAACAACATGCTTAGCTTGCCCCTCCAAAATCACCCTTTCTCTCTGAGGAATAGCTTATTGACAGGATCCCGGTCAATACTTGCTTATCACAGTTAGGAATTCAGACTTCCACCCTTTGCCTTATTTTTAACTTATCAAATAAAACCACCCTTCATCTCTTTCCAAATTGCCCTAGAATCATCACAATTTCGCAAGCCATAAATTTGACCATCTCAAAAAATTTAAATTACCAAGTTTGCTCATAGCTTGGATTTATATTCCTGGTTTGACTTCGACTGGTAAAAGAATATTTTTTACTCTTTTGGCTCATCAAAAACAAAGAATAATACTTTCAATAACTCATATTGGCATCTAGTTATTATAATCTCAACTAGAGCTCATTTATCCACTTTGCACAGTACAACTTTTAAACCGTCCCTTTCCAGACCTCGGGCACAAACTTCTTGACAACCCAAGAACAAAATTGGTATCTCGACAGTTGCCCAAAGTTGTTCTTGTCCAGAGGATTGTTGTAAGCCCCCGAAAATCCGGAGCTCCGCCGCCCGAACTCCGGGTCGTTAACCTACCGGATCACATCAAACCTGTCGGACTTGTTCACTAACGCATATTTCAAATAATCTAATTCAACATCAACTCAGATTTTTCAAAAATACCAAATCACCAACTACTTAGCTTACATTATTACAGCTTAGGTTCTTCGCAATTCAAACTCTTAAGAACAAATTAACAGTACCGACCCGCGGAGGGGTCTTACTATACAGTGGTGATGGGCTCATCGGAATCTCACATAGACTCTAATCCATTCCCGAACATGTTACATTTGATCTTCACCTGCAAAAGGGAGCAAAACGAAGGGTGAGCTTTTGAGAGCCCAGTAAGGTCGTACAAGGATTAGAAAAGAAATTATAACACGACTCCGAAAAATTCAACTGACGATGATTTTCAAAACACTTCGAACGATCAAAACTCAATAATTATCTAAACTGAACAAAGTTCATCAAAAATAAATGTCAAAATAAATATTAACAATCAGAACAAAATACAAAACGATCAATAAAAGATCATTTTCAAGTCAGTATTTTCAAGTACCACAAAAATTTTCCTTGCTCAAGGAATTTCAATCCGAGCAGAAATTCATTTCGAAAATACAGCAAGATTTTTCGAGAGATTTTAACCCAAGCAGAAATTAAATCAAATAATACGATAAAGGTTTGTCAAGAGATTTCAACCCACGTACAAATCCTTCTAACTAAATACAATGAATGTTTGTCAAGGGCTTTCAACCCAAGCAGAAATCATTATAACTAATAAAATCAAAAATCAATGTTGATCATGGGCGATTGCAATGCCATTATGGCAAGCTAATATAGTGTACACATGCATGATGTACTAAAGTAATTACTAGTCCACTTAGGTACTAGCATGCGTTTCATGCAGGATTCAACCAGTCTTATACCGCCTCCCCACTAAACAGGTACCCAGGTCAACACAGAAATTAACAATATCAATGAGCGTTAACATAAGCTCATATCCCAGAAATCAATTCGGTTTCTCATAACAATAATCATACTGACATAAGTTAGCATTCGGAATTTTCAGAAGAAATCAGAATTTCAGAAGAAAAATCACAGATAAACAACAAAGCGACTGCGAATAATTATCGAATATAATCACAACAATTTGGAAGAATGGATACAGATAATTATCAAATTTGCTCAGCACGCAATAACATGCGGGTATCACAAGATTTTTAAATAACCGATTCAGGTTCAACATTAGGATTTTCTGGGCAAGAACATGCTGATATCAATACATAACTTAGAGTTCGACATTAGCTGTAAATATATCAAAGGAGCACTTATGAGTACGAGTTATTAAAATAAGGGTTTGGATGATAGTCCTTACCCAGGGTTCAAATAGAATCCCTTACTTAGATCCGTAGCTAAATTATCCTAACCGAAAGTCTTTAGCTTTAACCTAAACAGAATAATTTAACCATTAGAATACAGATTACAGAACAAAAGTATAACTTAATACGAACTCACACATGCTTCCAAAATGAACCTCCCCTCACTAGGTATGTAAAATTACTGAAAACCCCTTAGGGTGTAAAATTACCAAAATGCCCCACTCGGACTTAAATTACCAAAATGGTCTTCCCATAAGTAGAATCACTGAAATAAATATCCCATATGTAAATTTATACAAAAATTCAAATTACCAAAATACCTCTTCGGGATGGCAAATTACCAAAACACCCCTGGGGGTTTCCGGCACCAAAAAATCTCAAAATATCTTAAACCGCTATTTTTAGCATCCTGATATCATTTCCGATTTAAAAGTATTTTAAATAATTTTTTCCCGAAAATCCCTAACCGGTGTCCGGACCGAGCGCTAAAAGGCCAGTTTCTCAAAAAATACCTAATGGCCTCAGAATGGCCCAAAATTTTAGATACTAAATCATATCTATAAAATAAGGCTTCCATAAAATTTTTAGGTTAAAATAAACTTGGTTTGCTATGCTAAATAAATCGATAAAGTTCTTTTATCGGTACCCCAATTTAGCACTCTTCGCGGACTCCGAAAATTCTCAAAAAATTCCAGAGAGTAGTTCTTGTAACAACATTAGGGGTTACAGTTTTTAACTTTGTTTAATTTTGGTCTTAACTATTTATAAAAATTTAGATAAAAACTGATTAATTGATTTTCTACCTTTAGTGACAAAAACAGTCACTATTCAAATCAAATGCATACACTATTACACATTCATGCACACACACTTTCTTCAACCTTCAGCCGAGGCATATGGCTGCTCCAACAATCCAAATCACATATACACCCATTAATTTGTTCCCCAACACTTTAGAAAACATCTACATGGATTCATTAAAATCCACTAACATAATTAAATCCCATAATTACTCCTATATAATGGATTATTACATATACACTCACCCGAAATATAAACACACCTGTTACACACACTTTTCATAGGTTCACGCAACATCCCCTCCAATTCACGTGGAAACCCATGGTTTCACCTCATATCTTGCTAACATACACAACATCACATACCCATATGATACACAACCAATTCCCCACTACACCATACTTAGAACGCTCACGCGTACACACTGAGCACCCAAAATACACACACTAAAGGTTAAGAATTTACCCTTTCCCGATTTCCTTCAGTCTTTCCTTTTTTTTCCCTTCCATTTCCTGCCTAATATTTCCTCTTCTTCCCCCTTTTCTTTTCTTTTCTCTGTTTTGCTACCTTCTTCTCTGTTCTATTTTCTTCTTCTTTCTTTGTTTCTTTCTTTCTCGAAAGGGAAAGGTTTCCCCTTTTGTTTTTTTTTTCCTTTTCTTTTGCTTTCTTTTGTTTAATTCTCTAAGCTATCATTTTATAACCCAATTTCATGAGTCATCAACGAAATAGCAAAAGGGTGGCTCTAATTAAGGAGGTCTTCTCCACGAATTGACACCTAGGGCATACTTTCAAATTTTGCAAAATAGCCCCTCAAGTTTCCAAAATTACAAAAAAATTCCCAAATTTTCAAAAATTATATTTTTGCCCCAAAATTCTTTTAAGCTTTCACAAGCTTCTAATACCCCAGTATTGCTCAAAATTAGCGCCCGTTTATTTTTTGGGTTACGGATGACTATTTTAAACAGCTCTCGAAGTTCGGGATATTACAATTGGTTATTCTCAATCTTCACGGGTATTTCCTTTGACAAAGTGAGGAACCTATTTGAGCTTCACATGACAATATACAACTCGGCAGATCGTTAGGTTAGCAGAATGGAAAGAATTTTTGCCGCCAATTCCAACCACAGCGCGTCTTTACGAGGATTACACATTGGGATTCATTGGATTTATAGCTTACATCATACTCATGCTACTTATGTCATATTTCAGACAGGGATGACTTGCTCAAAAAACTAGAAAAATGCTGGATTAGTACATGATATAAACTCTACACTACATAAATATAATATCCTGCAGTTACTAATTCTAAAAAAGGGGCCAGAGGAGAGCTGATAGTGAACGGGCATGAAAAGTTAACACAGTAGATCCAGGACGACAAGGACCACAACCACAGGCTTGAATGTGCTTCCTTGATCCCTTTTGAGTGTTAAAAGACTATCGTTCATAAGATATGAAAATAAGAATTTGTCAAATTAATTATACCAAATCAATAATCCAATTAAATAAGAAATATTAGTCAAATAAAAGGTTTAGAAGAACCTGAAATTCGCTTGAGGCACACAAAAACACGTTCCCCTTGAACAAGATACACTCAAAAATTTGTATTAATGACATTCCACTATAAACATACAACAACGAATGAATGAGTTTTGATGCAGCAAAAATTCCTCTCAAACCTTAAAGCATCTCGAAATATTTGTATATTCCTTATATCTTCATAACGCATTTCCGTTTGTCTTGTAATAACTTTTAATTTTTTTGTTGGGTTTCTCAAAAACTAGCCGAGCGACTCTTCGTAATCGAGAGAACTAACTAAGTATGGCAACATAACTTTTCCTCATTATGACTAAGGATAAGGATCCTCTCTTAGATAGCATATATGTTGTAACAAACCTTGGTGACATCGATGTTTCTAAAATTTATAGTGATAATCTTTTTGTCGCTAAAATATAATTGGCGATATTTTTTTATTATAAAAGAAGTGCTTAGAACCGACGATTCTGGCGCAGTAGAATTATACATGGCAAACAGATATACTAGCAGGGTATGGGTAAAATAACCCGGGAATGTACGTGTAGTCAAAGCATGCACCTGGTCCCCCGCCCGTGTGGTCCGTGTAAATCCGGCAGGTAACCAAACAAATTATTGTGTTTCCTATCCTTAATTTTCTTCATGCCATTCTACCATCCGCAATTTGCTTCTTATCGATAATCAATTCGAGACTCTCATTTCTACTGTTGTCAAAGATATATTAGAATCTTATACAACAGATCCATACAAATAAACTTGAAAAAAAAAAACAAAATGGACACTAAAATTGCAAAAGAGAAATGAGATGAAAGAGAGCTCTTAATCGGAGATAAGAGAGTTTGAAATTGACGGGTATTGGGGATAAGGGAGATCGGGGAGAGGAGATATTCTAGAGATAATTACTGGCTTTTTCTTCGATTGTTTACTACATTCTTCTTGATTAAGCAGACACAATGATAGGCATACGTGCGTGAGAGATGGGTGCGTAAGAAAGAGAAAGAAAAGTTAGGGTAAACATGTGGGAGATGGTGGGTAGGCAAGTGAGAAAGAAAAGTTAGAATGTGTGACAAAATAATGAAACCCAAATGGTATATCTACAATATATAGTAACTACGAAGTAATTGCACCTAATTCGGACAAGCTAACCTAAAACAACTCGGGTCGGATACTCGCTAAATGCTTGCGGGTTTTCCATTTCTGCTACCCATATCTGCATTTAAGTAGCGGGTCAGGTCTACATGCGGGAGCGGATCATATTTTGTTAGGTCTAGATCAAACAGATAGTCCTAATTCACTGAAATTAACACTTTTTAGATAAGAATCTTATATTGTACATTATACATGCAGTAACAAGTAACAGTTTAAGATAAAAAGATTG